>JAWNNH010000566.1:0-607441 GCA_035043045.1 Hirtodrosophila alboralis | reverse complement strand
TGCAGTTTCACATGGCAATTGTTTATTTTTTTTATTTATTTTTATTTATTTTTTGGTTTATTTTCAGTTTGTTGTTTATTTTTGCAACAATGACACTCTGACTATTTTATTTGTTGTTGTCTTTGTCATGTTTATGGCTATTGTTATTTGTTTTTTGGCTTTGTTTTGGGTTTGTAGTACTTAGTTTCTACACATTGTTGTATTGTACATTTGGTTAAAAACTTTCAAAATCGATAAATACGCTGCCTCACAGCATTTTCCAATTGTTTACAATTGTTTTTTTTTTCTCTCTTTTTTTCTATCATCATTTGGCAGCTGTGTTTGAAAATTAACAATTTGGCATAGCCATTGTGAGTACACTCAAAGAAATTTCGTATTATTAAAATTGGTGAATTAAATGAGTAAAATTTTCTGATCAGATCATAAGATCTTGATCACTTTTCTTAGCATTTAAAACATAAAATTAAAATATAGACAATCTGACAATTTTCACTATTAAGATTGGAACATATAAAAAAAATATATTAAAAATTTTTCTTTTTTTGTCTTTAATTTTAAGGCATACGGAATATTAAAATGGAAACAAAATTTGTCTAACTATTTTTATTTTAACTATATCCCACTTAAGCTATTACTTAGATAATTTAAAAATCAGAAATGGTCATTATATATATTAATTTTTACGTATTGTGTATTTTAATATCTAAAATTGTCAAGGTTTTTGTAATTTATTATTATTATTATTTTTCTATAGAATCACAACGATTTTGATAGTGATTCATTGCAAATAATAGCTATAGCGTATGCTGAGGTTAATTTTTATTAGAAATCGCAATTAAGAGTTATGAGTTTAAAAAAAAATCAAGCCTGAAAATATATTTCTAGATGATTGGGAAAATCTTAGATATACTTGGACAGGGAACAGGTTTCTGGAAACAATATAAACTTTTATTTCCATTATATATTTAAAAATTACAGTTTAATTTGTATTTTTTTTTTTAAGAAAAATAAAATTGTGATAAAACAATTTAATTTTTATTTAAAAGTTGAAAATAAAAGTAAATCTTTATTTTCATTTTAAATTTTGAAAATAAAAATTGATTTTGAATATCTTCTAAGCCAAGCTGAAAATAAAAGTAAATTTTTCAATTTTTATTTTAAATGTTAAACATAAAAATTGATTTTGATTATCTTCTAAACCAAGCTGAGTATTTTATTTGTTGATATTAATATAAATGATCTTAATCTCAATTCTTTGCCATAAGCTTTATTTATATATAAAATTTTCTAAGAGTTGCGATCTCCGATTTTTATGAATCTTTTTATTTTTTTCGGTGTAGAAATTTTGCAGTATTTTTTTTTTTTTTTTTTTTTGGTGTTCAACACTTGCTGATGGGAGATGACTCAGCAGCTGTGCAAACGCCTGTTGCTGCTCTAACGTTTAACGTTTCTTACGCTCAGCAGGTTCGCCATCTTTGTTGACACGCTCAGCTGATTGTGAGCCGCTCTCTCTCTCTCTCTCTCTGTTCAGTGGTTTAAATAGCTTTATTAGAGTACAGTGCCCCCCACACACTCAGCTGGACTTTCCCAAAAGCTCAGCTCACAGCTCAGTGAAGTCAAAATACTGATAAAAGCATGAAGTTAAGAAAAAAAGCTTTAGAATTGTCATAGTTAATATATTCAATACACTATAAATTAATGATGCAGTTAGGTAAAACCCCAAGAGACGCTGCGACATTCTTATTGATTATGACGTTCTATTATATACATATACTTATATACTATATTCAATTTTCCACTTGTTTAATGCCTTCATCAGCTGCACAAATGAAAATCTCATTAATTTTCAAGCGCTCTCTATATATATTGACTTCAGCTTGGGTATTGTTTGCCTTTGTCTTGCTTTCGACTACCTGAGCTACCTTTAAAAATATCTTTGAAATTTTATTTTTTCTCTGCATTTATAAAATTTGTGCAGCGAAGCGCACACCTGACCGGGGAAACCCGGGAAGAACCCTCCTTGTGTGTGTGTTTCAGACCGTATCCACACACACACACTTTATTAGCAGTCGCATTTTAATCGATTTTGTAATTAAACTCTGGCCCCAGCAGCTGTTGTCAACTGAATTTTTTGTGTAAATAAGACATAAAATACGAGTAAAATAATAGAATGAAGAATGTATAAATAATAAACCTCTGGCTTGGCCAATTAGTTGCCCCGCCTATGGGCCATATTTTCAACATATTTTTTTTTCTAATTTAAATGAAGTAACAGAACCACAAAGAAACATTAGACGCGCCTAAACGTCGAAATTAGCGACCGCACGAAACAAAAAAAAATATAATATAAAAAGAGAAATTTAATTAAAGCAACGTGAATGTTACAGGAAAAAAAAATGTGAATAAATTTAAGCGCCCAACCCCCTCCCTTGACTGAACACCCACCTGGCATGTAATATTGTAACCTCAAAGCAAAAAACGTGTAATTTTCACAGTCCCAAGCTGACAGTTTCCACTCTACCCCTCCCGATCCCATTTCATTTACCCTCTGCTGCCACTTTTCACTAACTTGGCCAGCCCAGGCCCAGCATAATGATTAGGGTCAGCATGAGGCAGCCGAAAATAAAAACTAGCTGCGAAATATAATAAGTAGCAGCTTAAATACTCTGCATTGCGAAATTGTAAGAAAAAATAAAAAAAGATAATATTTGAATATTATACTTTTAGTAAAATATTAAAAAAGAAAGTCCTTTATTATATATAAAAATATGCCAAGTCTATTAACTGATTGATACGCACTTTCCCAAAATGTATAAACTTTATACCTATTCAAGTAAAAAGAAAGAAATTTTGAATCCCATTTTCCTACAGCTAAAATTTTCTCACTGTTGTCTAGTTCTCCTTCTGCAATAATCATTTCTCAAATCAAATTTCTGTATATTATTTTCTAACTTAAACTAGCGTCAATCGCTCGTATCTAAATAAATTATTACAAAAAAAAAAAATTAATTAAAATTTTCTAATTTTCTGCTACTCTTACCTAAACTATGCTTTCCTCTATAAATCACAATTTTCATGTTGTTTTCCAGTTAATGACTTCGTCACGCTGATCAAGTAGTATAACTACACCTGTATACACAATTTTAATTTTTCAGTTTTGCAAACTTTATGCAAAATTTATGATAGCCTCGGCAAAAGGGTATAATTACACGTAGAGCAGCATCAGCAGCAGGTTGCCAACAATTTTACTTTTAATTTTTCTTTTATTTTATATACTTTTTTGTTGTTGCTGTTTTTTGTGTGTTTGCCAAAGATAAAAGCATTTGTCATTAGCATAAAATGCTAAAGGTTTTTCCTAAGTTTGAGTTTCATCTTGAGACTTTTGGTCGCCTAATTCCCTTAATATTTGAAATTCATTATGTGTAGTAGGCCAAGCCAAAGACGTCTTGACCTTTTGCCATGCGCCTAACGAGTATTTGGCCATAATTTAAATATAAGCCAACTTTAATGCATACCAAACAGTACACTGAGAAAAATAGTCATTTTAAAAGTAATGAAATTATGTGCGGCGTTTTGTTATTAAGAACGTTTATATCAATATTTTTTCTATGTTTTAAAAAATATTTAATATTAAATTATAATCAATAAAGATCACTTTTTTCAAGATTTTATTTCGTTAATATTTATTTATTTTATTTATTATTATTTAATAAAATTTTTTCTAAAAAATTTGGTGAGCATTTTATTTGTGTTTTATGTAAAAATATTGCTTTTTCTAAAATTAATTCTGCACTTGGTTTTATTTACAATACAAAATTATTTACTTACAAAGCGATTTTAAAAGATTTTTATGTACAGAAACCTTTCTGCGTTATATACTGAGTGTTAAACCATTTGAGAATTATAGGCGCATATTATTTAATTGATGAGCAAGTATCTTTTATAGGGCATATAAATAATATTTTATTTGATAATTTTTTTTTTGAAAAAACTAAAAAACACATAAATTTTATTTATAGTAAAATTTGAATACTTTTTTTTTTTAATATTTAATAAATGAAAATCGCTTGTTCTTCATTCTGAAACGTAATTTTTCTCTCAGTGCAAACAGATAGACTTCAACTGCGTTCTGTATACACATTAAAAGTGAATGTTGAGGCTACAAACGAATAAAAAACCAAAAGAATTGTATATTTCTAAGCCGCCTGATTGCATTTTAAACAAGACAAAAGAAAAACCAAAGGAAAAACAAGCACTTAGAAGTAAACCATAAAAATAAGATAAGCCGAAAAGAGCAAAGCAAAGTAAGAACTAAATTATATTTAAATATGATTTAGCATACGGCAATTGCATAAGCCTTAAGACATTGATGAGTATTTTCTAAAAAAAAAAACAAATATACACACACATCATGCCTGGCTGAGCAATTACTTGAGAAACCCTTGAGAACTAGAGAAATTTTTAAGGTGAAAAAGAGATGTGAATCGATGATTAGAACAGCACAGCGAATGTTTTAAGTGAACTCAGACGATGCCCAACTGTTGATAACAGCCAGTGTTGTCCCGGGTAAAAGGAGGCAACTCTTAACGCACGACTGGTCAATGCGTGGGGGTTCCTTTCTCTAAAAACCGACGACCCCTTAATAATTGATAATATAAAACCTGCGGGCCTGGGAAAATATATATGTATATGATGTCCGTTTCACCTTTAATTAGGCTTTAGATCTCAAAAATTGTAAATGTCATGGTTGAAAATATATATTGTATTATAGCGAACAAATTGAAAATGGAGCATTTGCATTTATAATGACCGAGTGCACAAATCGCTCTACAATTGGTGGGGACAGCTCAAATTATATAGCAATCAGTTCAGAAGCGGCGGCAGGGGAAGGAAAATGAGACCTCAATGTCTGCAATTTTAATGCAATGAGTGATTCATGAACAAATGCCATTTGAAATGGGCCTAAATATCAGTACACACACACACACACCCATGCATATTTAAATAGAGACATGGGTCAAATGGCTTTAGCTGCTTATAGGAGGGTCATTAACAAACGTCGGTACATTGCTTTATGACCTATGTGGTCCTACACTATATATCGAACTTCCACCCCAATCGCGATAAAAAGTGAACCTAGTCAGAGGTTAAACCTACGCACAAGTCCAATAGATTGGTCTATGGCTTGGTATTTAAATATTACCCGCTGCGAGGCTATAGAAGAACCCACAGCATAAGATAATAGGGTATATAAAGAAAACATGAAAAAAAAAATAAAAAATAGTGTCATAAACATAAAATTGATTTAAATATTGTTGTTGTTGGTTTTTTATAGCTTTGCTTCGTCTATGGGTTTTACCAACTCTCTCTGTTCTTTTCCTCTGTTTTTCTCCTCGTCTAATCAATTCTATCTTCAGAAGACATATACTTAGTTTAATGACTGTTTTTATACCTTTTCGTACAGAGTATTATATTGGGTTTAATACACTAAATGAAACATGTGCAATTTTATGTTTAATCAAATAGTTGAGCTTTTCCTTTAACCTTTGTAATCTACATTAATTTTAGTTTCAAATATAACATATTTATTAATCAAATTCAAAATACTACAGCTGAAAAACAATCGCCAAAAAAAAAAAGATGGTAAGAAATTCTAGTTTTCATTAATTAAATAAAGCAAAATTATAAAAAAAAATCAATACACATAAGAAAAGTTCAGTTTATTTGTTTATTTAAAATTTCTTCAAGTTTTAAATTGTTTTCTACAAGTAAAATAAAAAATAAAATTAATAATAAAACTGAACCAAAAAAAATGTCCAATAAAAATTGAGTTTTATAAAAATATCTTTCTTTTTTTTTTGCTATTTTTATTATATATTCATAGTTTAATTACCATATCATAAGAACGATATTTCGCGAAATGAATTTATCTATAAAAGAAACTTATTAATATTTAACACACTTTCAGTTAGCATCGCTTCCAGGGTATTTAAGCTTCGACAGTCGAAGAAAGCATTTCTTTCTTGTCTTGTTCAATTTTTATTTTTATTTTTATTTTTTTATTTTTTGAATAAAGACGCGTGGGCTGCCCACGTAACTGGTATTTTTTTCTTTCTGTTTTTCTTCTATTGATTTTTTATGTTTTACACATGGCATTAGATATTGAATACGTTGGCGCATTAATTACTGTTATTATTGGAACAATGTGCATAAATTATTGAACAAACAGCGTGTAGATTGTATCACATGTGCGGTTATGTTGACAAGAAACGCATTTCATGTTTTTTAATGGCCCAAAAGCTAAGAATATTATCGACAACTCGTAGACATTTTTATGGGGCATTAAAAAAAAAAAAATAATGGAAGAAAGTTGAATGAACCTGTTGCAGCTTAAAAGTCTTTGACTCATCAAGTCTGACAAATTCTAAGGGCCACAAAATTGTTGCCACACGATGCACTAAGAACTAGGAAATGATTTTGTGGCTTATACATAGCCAACGGGGCCGCATGATCGTGTCCCAAGATTCAACTTTTGTGGCAAGAGAATGTGGCAAGAGTGACTTGCTGCAGGTCTCTGCGCAGACGCGCTGTGAAAAATGTTGTAATAATTCAATTAAAACGATAGAGCTTAGAAAATTGAACAGATTTTGATTTTTAATGCGATTCTGTGGCTGACCAAAAAATTATATTCCATTGTGGATTTCTTTTCTTTTCGATTATGTTAATCATTCAGCAGTCAGCGTGGGAATATAAACATGCGGTGTGTTCTCTCACTAGTTGCCCTAATCGGCTTAAACCAAACAAGTGCTGGAAAAACTGGCTTAAAGTTGAGGGGGAAAAACATTTCATTATTTGTGTATCTGAGTGTGTATTTTACTCAATGTCTGGGCTGAAACCATTTGACAAATACTTTTCCAGCATTTGCCGTTTCATCTCGTTTCGTTTTGTAATTATTTTGCCAAGCAAAATGAGCATAATGTAAAGGAATATTCTGTTTCGCATGAAAACTGTCAAAGCAAACTAAAAGCAGTCGAAAGATAAACAAAACAGACTTCTGAGTTGGTTTAGAACAAGAGAACGACAAAAAACAAAAAAAAAAACAAAAATATAACCCAACTTTCATCATTTGCAATGCTCGAGAAAGTTAATTAAAAGATAATGACGATTTTACTGTGTTTGTGTTTTCTGCTTCTCTTTTTTTTTTTTGCATCCCACAAGGCGAAAAATAAAATGAAAAATTATTTCAAAGCACAGAGAAATTATGTCATAAGAAAAACAACTTAAAGCATTTGCAATGCACACAAAACTTTAGTTAATTTTCTATCTTAACTAGCTACAGCCAACGGCTAAGAAAAATATCTAAGAAAAAGGTAAAAAATAATACAATTTAATAGGTTAAGCATTTGTAATGAGGGCATAAAAAAATAGCAATAAAAGCAGCATGAAAATGTAGCTTTATAGACAAGATTAATTGTATTGATTAAACTCAATTCATTTCACTTGAAGTATTTGCAAATAGCTCAACTAATTGGCCAGAATCAAGCATTTTTCTAGAGTTTTGTATTTGAGTTTTATTGCTGGCAATATTAATGCAAAGCTTAGCTTGAAATAGCTGAATATTGTCTAGGTATATAATATGTCTTTCTATTGATTATCTACTCTTTTATCTTTTATTTAATTTCCATCTTAAATACTTGGGGTTTTTCATAGTGTTTTTATTGATTGCAAGATTAAATTTCAAATTAATTCAGTTGAGTCATTTTAGCTTTAAATAGAGTATAAGAATAAGTAGAATATTCTTCTTCTTTCACTTCATCTTATGGCGATTAAGTCAAGCTCTTGTTTCAGATTAAGCTAAAGCTTAAATTCATTAGTTAGAAGCAATGGCACATTAATTGATTATTTATTGTATTTTAAACCTAGTGTTAAAAGCTTAAGTTTATTTTTTTTTAATTAAATACATTTTCAGATTCTTTACTGCTAACTATTCTTCTCTTTGTCTCTATCTCTTTTCCTATATATATTTATATATTCTTCTCCCAATATTTCTACTCTCGTTTTAATTGTCTTACTTTTCTAAAAAGCTTGAATTGATTGAAGAATGAATCTAAAGCTTAAACATAATTTTCAGCTTTACATAATTAATGCAGTTTGCTAGGAACTATTTTTTTCTCTGTCTCTCTTTTTATTCTGCCTCTCTCTCCCTGTATCTATCTATACTTCTGTATAATTATTGTTTTCTTTATCTTCTCCCATTCGCTGAAAGCTTAAACAGATTAAATTAAAGCTTAAGTGCAACTTTCATCTAGAATAATTGAAAGAATATTTTGATAAATAACTTTAATTTGTTCGCCTTTCATGAGTTATTCATTTTATATACACAATTCCGTTTAAGTAGAATAATTAAAACAATATTTTGCTAAGAAACTTTCATAACTTATTCATTCTATATACACAATTCTCACTGTCAAAGTCTGCAAAACTTAAAGACATCACAAAGTAAAAACCTCTTAAATTTGATGCTATACTAATCGCTGTTTTTTTGGGGCCTGCCCCAAACCTGAATACCCTTACTCTGCTAGCCTGATGACTTGTTTGCATGTCTGCCATTTTGCCTGTCGACACTCAACGTCTGCTGCCATGCTAAATATTGATCAATTATGTCCGCAGGGAAGGACCCATGTCGGGGCCGTGTCCTGCAGGAGCTGTATAGAGCACTGAGCCAAGCAATTAACGTACCCAACCCTATTATCATCAGACAATAGAAGCATATATCTACATATATACATATATATTTATATCAATCAGTCTGTTTACTAAAGCATTCTTCAATTCTTTCCTTTCTTTTTCCAGGTAAGCGTTTAATGAGATGTACATAATCAGACCAAGTGAGTATAATAACTTGTATTTATGCACAAGTTGTGAGCTTTTTGAAAGGGAGCTTCCTGCTTGAAATTTAATGCCAATGCGAATGTTAGACAGTTTTCAATACCTAAATCACATCATTTTTTTTTTTTTTTGCTTCATTTGTCGAGAAGTACACAAAAAATGAAAGAGAAGAGGTTAAAATCCATTTGGGCAGGGCACTTCAAATTTGGGCTATCCTTCTTTCAATTTATGGGAATTAAACCAGCATCAAATTCTGAATTTTCCCACAAATCACAATAAACAGAAACCCAAAATACAGAAGCTCCTCATATTGAGCTTGTTGAAGTTAAAGGCAAAATATTTGGGAATATATCAACCAGATTTACATAATAGTGCTTTCTGGAAATGCATAAAGAAACTTAATATAAGGCTAATGATGAAATTCTGCTTACAAATTGAAATATGACGTGTCAAAGGAATATTGATTTCAAGTCTAATATCAATTATCATCATCAAGGGCCGGTTCCAATAAGAAAATTATATTTTCCCAGCTGGTCTCCAATTGATGACAGTTGAAAAAGGCCAACGAACATGAGAAACGTGAATTGCATAAAATTTCAAGCTAAATAGCCAAAAAATTGCTGACTTTTCTCTCTATATCCTTCCCATTAAAAATCCTCAAACATTTAATGTCGATTGAAGCTGGGCTATAAAATGAAATAAAACAAAATTAATGAGCAGCATTTCGTGCCGAGCAACAACAAGAAGAACAACTATATTGTTTGGCAAATACTTAGAGTAAAATACAATAAAATAAAATACAAAAAAAATATAAAAAAAAATTAAATTAAATTAAGCGCTTGTTTCTCAAGATTTGCTGCGTGCTGAGTCTGCAAGGCCCAATGAAAAAGAAGAAGAAGAAGATGTACTGCGGCATTTTAAAAAAAGTTTTTTAGCTCAATGCGACTAAAATACAATTGATTGTAAATAAGCACATATACCCAATACACTGAGAGAAAAAATTTTGGGCTTAAAAGGAAAAAAAAGCTAGCCTTTATATTTTTTTTTTTTTGTTGGAATTTTCGTTCATTAATATAGACAAGTTGGTAGAATTTTTTAACATTTTTTAATTGTCGATTTTTCGAATTTTTGCTCAAGAATGGAGAAATTACTGAACACCCATTTGTTGTAGATTTTTTTATTTTATTATATTTATGTAACTTTCTGATTGACGTGAAACTGAATCCAGAGTTTGAGAAATCAATTTATGTAGATAATTTATGGTAAATTTAATTTTTAAAAAGTGATTTTCCGAGCCCATTCAAACTGAAATAAATACATAAATTTTAAAATTAAATTATATATTTTTTTGATTAGAAAAATACACATTAAGCATTTTCTAAATATCCAAAAAAATATTATTAAATTTATTACTTAACATGCTCAAGAAGGCTTTCCTAAAAAGATTTAATTTTTTATGTTTAAAAATAATCCAATTTTGATCATTTAATGTCCTCAATTCAACATACTAAATTTTCAATGCTTTCAAACTATATATTTTTGCTGAGTGTACACACAACTTATACACAGACATACACACAAATAATGGCAATGTCTTAAAAGCAAAGCAAATCGAAAATCGTGACAGGAATGCCTAAGAGCCAGGCTCAATCTTCGGGGCACATAAAATTGTCTGTGCCTGCCATTCGGATTATTTAGCCATAGATCGCCTTAATTGCGGCATACAATGGTGTACACACACACAACACACACACACACACACACATTTGATTCAATCAAATGCAGAGCCATTGATTTCTGTGCTACCATTATTATTTTTATCCTGTTTTTTTTTGCGTTTCATTTCTTATAATTGAAATTGCGCTCTGTATTTGAAAAATGTATTTAAAGTGCAAGAAAAAAAACATTTTCAATTAATTTGCCAACGGCGTCAGAACCGCAAAACAGCCGCAAAGAATTTTATTTATTTATGTGCAGCTTGCCAGGAGAGAGGACAACGTAGAGTCAAAGTGTCAAAGAGGCAAACAGTTGGGGCGGGCGGGATGGTACAAAAAGGGCTAGGCGAGGGGCGAGCAAAGATGCTGACGAGTATGGCTAAAATGCTAGGGGTCTGAGGTCTGGGGTCTGGGCTCTGCCGGGATCTAAGGTCTGAGTACCGCAGAGCCAACAAATCAAGCGACAACATTTTGAGGGTAAGAGGAATTTTTTATGTAGATTTTATTTGCAACAGCCGCGAGTCAAGAAATTCACACAAACAAATTGAATTTTGTATACATATTTTATGCCCGTATTCCAAAAAAAAAAAATAAAATAAAATAAAAACGAAACATAAAGGGACTTGTTTGCCTAAAGCCGCAAATTCTGCTACAATATTTTGCTATACAACTTGACAAGCAAAAGGACAAGCTTGAAAAAAAGGAAGTTTTCAAAAATGAAGAAGTTCTGTTAAGCTAAAGCTATATGAAAATGAAAATGATCAAGATTTAAGATTTTATCAATATCCTTCGTACTGATATATAGAAATTTTTCGCTTTATATTAAAGCTTCACATAATTTTTAATAAATCATAAAAATATATATTTGATTTATGTGCAAATAGAGCATCTAAAATTCGTTAGATTTATTGTTAGTTTTTGCAGACAGATATTTCATCTGTTTGCCACCACTTGCCCTTTGTAAGTCAACTGAAAAACATATTGAATTTCGCTTGTCACTTGTCGTCTTTTCTTGGCTGCAAGCTTTTATTATAATATATTTTTTTTTATTTTTATTTATGTTTTTCGTTGTAATAAAAAGAAAAATATTTGTGAACATTTTTTTATGCAAATCAATGGGTAAAAAAAAGTAAAGGCAACAACACCACAAAATCACAAGAAAACCAAAAGTGCAGAGTTTGGTGTAGGTGTAGAGTAAGCCAGCCAAGATATTCATAATATAATTTTGACATGGCAAGAGGACAACTTGACAGCCGTAAACAGTAAAACATCAAAAAGTTATCACAAAACGCCCTGGTATCCTTTGCCGTTACGTAGCTAAAGGCGCTACAAGGCGAAAAACAAGAAAAACAAAAGCGCGAACAATCAAAAATATACAAAAATAAATAAAATAGAAGGGGAAAAAAAATTACATAAAGGGGCTGCTACGCCAGCAGGCAGGACACATGTTTTCCAGCACCGTCAGACAAGAGATTTAAAAATTTAAAATCAAGAAAAAGCTGGCGTTACTTTTTTTTTCTTTACTCGTTTTTTTTTTTGTTATTTTTCGTTTTCATCAGCAGTGAAATGCATAAAGTTTTACACAAAAGTTGCTTGTTGGATTTGTTTGTCGCAAAAGGGTCGCTCTCTGGGCAGAGGGGGCAACACACAAACTGTATGAGTGGGGGGAGGGACGGGTCGAGAAGGTCGAACTTGCAAACTGACTGTGAAAGTTGCTTTCCGCTTTTGTTCGCTGGGATTTTCTTTAGGTATTAGCGTTGTTAGCCACATTTTTGGCCCTGTTATGCTTCATTTTACTTTAGATTTTCTTTATTCAAATATGTATAAAACGAGCAAAGAATGGAAAGAAGTCTGACAGGCTCTTGTGCATTATGTTGCGGTTAGAGGCGAGACCAATTTGTAGATGCGAAAACTTTTAACTTACTTACACAAAAAAGAAAAAATCAAAAAAATATAAAAATACAGACTGTTAACAAGCAGACACTTTGAATATTTCACATTGCTTGAAAAGTAGCTGGTAATAAGATGAAATTGCAGAGACTTATTACACCTGTTGACAATACAATCTGGCAAACAAATGAATGTCTGTTAACCAACTAATATATATATATATATATGTTAAATATTGCTTACATACTTTGCACACCTTTTGCACACAATCAGCGAAAATTTCACTTTCAATAAAAACTCATAATTCTTGTTTTACACAAAGCATTTGCCAGGATGCAAATAACGCCACAAACGACATATTCAATTGCCAAGGCAACAAACAAACAAACACAACCATTTATACAAATATATATATATATATATATATTATACTATATGCACATAAAGCATTTGGCATACACAAAAGCCTCAAAGACTGTGTATGCACAGGAACGAAGCCTTGAAAGGAAGATTTAAGATTCACCAAAACGATAAATTGCGGTAAAAGGTGTCTCTCATTCGTTCAGATATGTATCTATATAGCTATGACTGTGTGTGTATGAATGTGTGTGTGGATTTATTTGCCTGATAACCCAAATCGCGCTGAACAAACCTGATTTTTAACTGGCAAAATGAATGGGGCACATATGACTACAAAAGACTTGGCATGTATGCTAGAAATGAAATGAGATTTTCCCTATAGATAGCAAACACACTCACACACGCATACAAACAAATATTCATATCTAACATATCCATACATTCACATTCCATAGCAAGGGCTACACACTCACACACACACACACACACACGAGAGAGAGAAATTCTCAATTTGAATGCAAACATGTTGGATTATTATGATTTCCTTCTACCGTTGGCAGTTTTTCTTGTTAGTTTGTTGGCTGCCTGGCTTTATACCTGTGTGTGTGTGTGTATGTGTGTGTGTATCTCTGTGGTGTGTCTGTGGTGTTGCATCTGCTTTTTTTTCTGTTTGTGTGTGTGTGTGTGTGTTGCTGTGACAAGTATTAAGTGCAATCAAAAGAAGATTTACAAGCGTCATGAATGAAATATTTGCATCATATGCTGCACACAAACCATTTTCCAACGTGTCCTTATATGAATCTACCAGACGATATTGCCCGGCATTGTCTGTCTTCAATCGCGTGCGCTTGAATTGGGCTTTAAATATGATTTTGAAGTCCATTAAATCCTACAAAAACAGCTTAAAAAAATAGCTAAAAGTAAAAAAAAAATTATACAAATTTAAATTATATAAAACAAATACAAAAAAAAATGTAAAAAAAAAATTTGTGTAAAAAATATGGCATCTTAAAAATAGTTTAATTTACTTCTAAAAACTATTATTTATTTTTGGTTTTTTTTATATAACATAAACTACAAAATATGTTTTATTATTTGAACTATAATAAATATGCACATTTATATTATATAAATATAAATTTATTTTTATAAACAACCTGCAGACTTGTAGAACAAAATTGATTAGGGTATATTGCAATTCAAACGTTATATTTTCAATACTTAGAGAAAGCAGTTGCCAGCTGAAGTTCACTGCTTACATTTAAACTGCTTAAGGTTAAATTACTGCTTTTGCACTGCTTGATTTGTGTATTTATTTTTACGAATCTCGGTCTGGGTACAAGGTGTCCCATAACTTATTCAAAAAATTTTTAATGGCCAGTGTTGGGCAAATTAAATTGTTAAATTCTGGCATTCCAGCTTTGATAGACAATGAATTCAATGAGATGAAATAATCTTAATGCTTTAAATAACTCTGCATTAAGCCTTTTCGGTTCAAATAGAGTTTAATTTATTTCTAGGAAATTTCAATAGGTTTTAGATCATTTTGGCAATTGTTCTCCTTACAAAAGTCGGCAATGAAAGAGGGGAAGATTTAGCCAGAGAAATAACTAGATTCTTGAGTAAACTATTTCTGGTTTTTATTTGTCACCATTAAATGTTAAATTCCAGCTGCCATTGGATCGGTTGCATATTGTCATTTAGTTTGAAGAGGGTATATTGCTTCGTTATTCTTTTTTTCTTTCAAAAAAGAATTATAAACTATTTCTATTATTTTTCGTAAAAAAATTCAGCATAAAAATGACGTTAATGTCTTGGCATTGTCCAAAAATAATATTTTTTAATTGAGCTCTATTTTGTTGCTTAAAAACAAAAAATGCAAAAATAATTAAATTTTTTACTTAGAGAAATAAATTAATTAATAAGACTAACTACCAGACAATTATAGCTCCCAAATGTTCAGCAAGGATATTAAATAAATCGAAATCTTTTTTTTTGTTGCCACTTTTAGATAGATAAACAGTTATTTTATCTAATTTACATAATTTTCACTAAATGTTGATTCATGTTTAGATAGATATTTATATAGATGAATATTTCATAAAACAGTTTTCTATTTATTTACACAATTTTGACAATATATTGAGATTCAGTCAGTGAGTACAAATCTTTGTAGTATGGATATGTATCTTGCGCTTGTTGTCGCGCATAGAAACTCATTTGGCATGATATTTATGGCACCTTTAGAGCTTTGGCTAATAGAAATTTGTATTGCATAGAGGTTTGACTATCTTGATACTGCATTCATATGTAGTTTAATTATTGATTATGACGGCGACGAATGTCGTGTGCTGTGCTGTGCTGTGCGATGGCAAACATTTGATAAACTGCCACAACACAGTTCAAAGTGAAAGGATCTATTTGAAGCGCACCCCAAGTTGAACTCATTTCCAAGTTGAACTCAAATTTTGTAGCTAGTGTCGTGAAAGCGCATAGAGGTTTTTTACTACATTTTGTTACAAATTTTTTCCCATGACTTTATTTGTAACCTTTCCCACAATTGTTGTGGCTGTTGTGTGCCAAATTGCATAGACAATTGCCCAAACAAACGACGAGGCTGAGCATAACGAGATGGCAAGCTCTAGACAACGTTGTTGCCACATTTGATTGGCTCTTGCAACACTTTGCATTCGCATATTCATGATGATACATATACATAAAAGAGTATGCGCATGCATAACTAAGTAGAACTAAGTATCTGAGTATCTGAGTATCTGAGTAGACAGACTATGACTTCAAAATTGAGCTACAGATCGCATTCGTCAGCCGCGTTGATTAAGATGCGCCTGCCACAACGTGCAGTGCAGCTAACTGTCAAATGCAGTGCCTCCGATTACATTGAAATTGACTTTGAGCTGTGCTCCATGCGAATAATTGATGAATTGACAACAGCCTAGCGCAGGACGAAGAATGCGGCATACTCGCATTTGAAACTGAGCCCCGAATTTTTGGCCTGTGCTTGATTGTAACACAATGCGAACTTGTCTTTTGAAACATGACTAAAATTAATGATGTTGGGCATGCCAGGAAATAAACCATCATCAGCTCAAGTTTAGCAAATATAAATCTGACTTAAAGTGCTATTTTAAAGTAAGTACAACTTTTTAAATTTAAACTTTCGGCTTTGGCTGAGCTGAAAAAGTTAAAATTCAATTAAAATTTTTAGAGAAATATATACATTTTTTTGGCACTTGAAGCTCTCAATAATTTAATTTCAATTAAAATTTTTAAGTGCTTTAAAGCTTGCAAACAATATAAAAATATAAAATATAAGGAGAACTAATGATAAATATTTAATTCAAATACAACGAAAGAAAACAAATAAATAAATTTAAATAAATACTAAAATTAGTAACACAAATTGAAAAAAAATAATAGTTTAAGATTTGCTTGCAAACAATATAAAAAAAAACGAATAAAGTAAATAAAATATAATAGAATAAAACTAAAAAATTAAATAAATTGAGATAAATAAGAAAATTAGGACTAATGCTAATTAATAAAACTAATTTAAAGGAAATAATATTTTATATTTTTAAACATTTTTTGTAATTTATTTAAATACACATTTGGTGAATCTTTTACCAAAAAATGAGAGGTCTTAAATTTAAGGTAGCTTGACTAGGCAAATGTGTATTTATATTATACAACTGTAATTACGCTTCAACTGCTTAACTGTTGACTGCTTTGAGAGTCTTAAAAACTGGCCAAAATCAAAGATTAAATCGATTTCAGGCTGAATATAAATGTGCGCTGGGTGCACTTATCAAAGGTTAATGATGCAATTGATAATTTTGAAACAGCGTGCAGGTCAAATGATGTGTAAATGGATGTATGTGTGTGTGTGTGTGCGGGTTTGTGTGGGTGTTTTGTGTTAAGTTTATGGTTGTGCGGCTATCAGTGAGGCATTTTATGGCCACAGCATGTGAGCGGCTCGTTAAAAAGGACGATCGCAAAATTGGCAAAAGGCTGGCTATAAAATCGATGAAAGACGAGCACGAGCATACTATATAAAATATATACAATACAAAGAGGTGTGTGTGTGTGTGTGTACGGTGTGTGTATATTTATGACCAATTTGCCAAAGTGCTTAAAATTGTAAACAGTGTGTTGGCCGCGCGCGCACAAAAGTATGCAAAGTTAAAGCAAACGCAAATGCAAAGGAAACACACAAAACAGCAAAACACAAAACACAACACACACACACCCAGTGGCAGGCACATACAAATATTGCGCATACGTCGTGTTTGAATTTGCATTGTTATCAGACGGCAACAACGCTGCGGTCGGTAGCGCGTCTTGGGGGCATGCCCCAACAATGCCAAGGCAGCGAGGCAAACAACAGCGCTTGACTTGGCAACTGTTTTGGGTCCCACTTGGCGTATGCGTAACTTCATATGCCACCGTCAGTCAACACGTCTGTATGTGTCTGTTATGTTTGTTGCTTTTATGCCGTATGTGTATATGCGTTATTAAATTTATTTGACTTGACGTTCGCACACAGAAGCCACTGCCAGAGACTGGCAAAAAAAATAAGGAAAGAGAAGTAAATCTGAGGTTGCTACAAGCAACAAGAGGGTAGAGTCGGATGAGTTCTGTAAGATGAAACTTTGCAGCAGGACGCTAAGGAGATTTTGGCATGGGCAGTTTCTATATAAAACCATATACAATATATATATACATATATACATTTGTATATGTTAGCAAATGTATATTTCTGCGTATGCATTTGGCATAATTCCGCTTGATGTGTGTTTTCTCTGTGTGTGTTTCTCATACACATTTAATATTTAAATTGCTTGTGGTTAAAATATATCTCATATATGCTTGCGGCAATTTATATTTTAAATTATTAAAACAGTCTTTATTAGATTACACACGATACAAAGTTCTTTATTGTTTTATTATTTATATCAAGCTTGTCTTTATCTGACAGTGCTATCTTTTGACCCTAATTAAATTTTACATTTTACTTTCATATATATGCATTTTGCATTAACATTTCAAACGGCATTAAAATATACAATATTAATCCTTTAGTTTTGCATGCATTAACATAATTAGATAAATTATTTATTTATGCGTTAATTGCAGTTAAATATAGCCAAATTTATTGGAATTTTTAAAGCAAATATTTTAAATTTCCATTATAATTTTTTTTATATTTTTTGTAAATCAGTTTTATATTTTATAAAAAATTTTTTAGCATATTTTCCAGTTTTTTCTTATAGTTAATCCTTAATGGCATTTAACCCTGCACTTTTTACTCCTTTTCGTGTATTTTATTTCATGACTGCGTGTCAACAAAAATATATATATTTAAATATGTTTATGAATATGTATTTTATGTCAAATGGTTGTATTTTTTGTTATATTTTGTTACGCACATATGAATATTTTTATACTATATGCAAAGGAATAAAGAGTATGCTGTTCTTCCTCCAAAAGAAAGCAATATTTCACAACATTTATTATAGCTAAAAAAAAATTAATTTGTTAAGGGAATATAAGTATAATTTTATATTTGCCTTAATTATTTTTTGACAACATTTTTTATAGCTTAAGAAACCTTAATTGTTGAGGAAATATATGTTTAAAGTATATATTTGCCTTAATTATTTGTTCAACCTAAATAAATAGAGTCAATAAATTAAAAACAGAGTACAACACCATCGGGAAGTTAAATTTGCAATTATATTCCCATTTTTTAAACTGTATAATAACGCAAAACTTTTTAGCATGCAAAAATAAAAAAAAAAATACAAAAAAAAATAAAAAAAACACAAAAGCTATTTTATTGCAGAAAAACATATACTTAATTTAAAAACTTTATTTTTTTTTTTTTGGGAAAAATAATTGAAAATTGTGTGATGCATTTGCATAATAAATGCGCTGCACAAAAAAGTTGCGTTTAATTTCAAAAGTTTTGTTATAAAGCTGTCTCTCAATTTTTTTTTGAGGGTTTTTGAAAACAAATTTGTGAACAATGCGTGCAGTAAGCAGCTTAGATTTATTTTTTGGCTCTAGCCTCGAGTTTAGTTGCTATGCGTATGTATAAAGAGAGCAATCTCTAATTTAATAATACTTAAACCTCATCAAATGCTTATCTGCTATCAGCGCACAACAAATTGCCAAAAGCTACAGACACACACACAGCATAAAATATATCTTTACAAAAAAAAAGATTTAGCCAAAAAAAAAAATAAAATAGAAAAAAAAGATAATCGCATGCGTATGTGTGTGCTGGCAACATGTATACGCACTGTGTCGTGACAAATGATGTAAATGCCTTTGCTAGCAGCACTCAACAAGAGGGGTTGGTGTAGGGGTAGGGGTAGGGACTGCAGCTGGGGCATATCTACTTTTCATTAGGCGCGAAAATATTAAACAGACGACAGCCTGAAATTATTACCACTGTTGCCAGAGCCTAAAATCCATGAAAATAACGCCAAAAGCAGGCGATAACAAATTATATATCACACATACGCCGCATAGGCTGCACGTGTCATTGAGCAGCTCATCATGAACATTACCATCACCGAGCGAGCTCTTAACATAGGCAAACACACACATTATGTATGTGTGTGTACTTATGAGAGCATCCTTAGAGCATTTTCAGTTTGTCTGTTTTGATTGTCAGCCAAAGCTGGCGACCGCCCTAAGCAAAATCCTTCTGCCACACACCCAAGTAAACATTTGATATCGCATTGTTTACAGCTCCCCGCAGTGCGCCCTCAAGCAGTTTATTATATATGTATCAGTTATATATATATATTATGACATTCACTTTTTTTTATATACTTAAGTACATATATACATACATATATAGAATATTTCTGTATTCTTTTGCTCATTGCTTCATCGAACACTCACAACACATAAATATATGTATATATACTAAAATAGAAATCAGTGTGGCTATAAAAACCAACTTATGAGCCAGATTCTTCTTCACAGTATGAAAGATTTGTATTTTGTGTGTAGCCTTCAGATTCCTAGTTATAAGCCGGGGACACGAAAGTGGGCGTAATTGCGTTTTTATGCTTGGCATTTATGTGACTTCATCTGTTCATTTCCGCACGCAAATAAACACAGAAAAGTGGAGCAACGAAACTAATATACAAAATGACAAATAACAAAATATGTATCGAAATATGTGCAAAGGAATGCCATAAAAACCAAAAATGTGGTAATTTTACAGATTATATTATTCAATGGTATCATTTGAAATAAATCTAAATAAAGTATATTGCGGAAGTAACCTCTGTAAAAACAGTATAAATAAAATATAAAATAAAATAAATATTTTTAAAATATAAATTAATAGAATATAAATATAATAAATTTAAATAAAAATTTAAAAATATTTTAATAAACAAATAAATAAAATTACTACGCAAAAAATTTTAAAAATCAGGACAAAAAAAATTTTTAATTATTTTTTCATTCGATGGTATTACTAAAAAAAATCAAGAAATATTATATTACGAAAGTAAACTTTGTGAATATAGAATAACTAAAAAAAGTCAAGAAAATAATAAAAAATTTAAATATAATAAAATTAAACAAAAATTTGAAAAATATTTAAATAAATTAATAAAATTTCTATCTGAGAAGTTTAAAAGTCAGGACTTAAAATAAATTTGTTTAGTTTTTTTTATCAAAGAAATTATTTACTTGTAAAAACTTTTAGAGAGAGTTTTAATATATAATTAAATTAAATTAAATTAATAATAAAAGTAAACAAAAATTATTAAAATATTTAAATAATCATTAAAATGACTATGAGAAAAGTTTAAAAATGTGGACTTAAAATAAATTTGTTTGGTTTTTTTTAATCAAAAAAATGCTTGAAATAACTTTTAGAAATATTTAAAAAAAATTACCTATACTATGCTCTTAGTCTTTGCATTTCAATTTATTAATAAATTAAAAATAAAATTAAATAAATCAAAAAAAAGGGATAACTTTTTTTGGCAAAAACATTTCTGTAAATAAAAGTTACGCAGTGATTTTTAATAAAAATTTAAAATACAGCGATTGTTCGATGAGTGAAAAAAATGCTAAATAAAACAAAAGCACATGAAAGCTCTTAGCAAATGCATTAAAGCTCGCTTTAAGCTAAAAGTTCTGCACTCGCTACAGTCTTTGTGCAAAATTAAAGCTTTACCTTTTCGAATTGTCAGCATATTTATATATTATGATTTTATTATAAAGCTCTCTTACCCAGTGCTAATGCCTAATACCCTGGCTGGAAAAAGAGTGTTGACAAATCCTTTGGACCGCCTCGACCTGACCTGCGGCACTTCATAAAACGGAATTTAACGTTTTTTTGTTTTTATTGTTGCCGTTATCGGGGAACGGCTTATGACGAACACAATCATTAAGCCATTATTATTGTTATTATTATTACACTTATACGCACCCCTACTCCCCTCTTCTATAAAGGGGGTCTTGCGTTCTCAGAAGGACAAGCACACACACACACACTCATACACTCAAGCACACGCACATAAATTGTACAATTTATGAGAAGGGGAGCGTTCAATACACGCCCCCCACTTGTCAATGATTTACGGGCATTGGTCTGCCCAAACGCTTCTATATTGCACTTGTTTTTATATTTTCCTGTTTTTATCGATAAACAACTTGAATTGCAATGCAAAAATCGAAATGAATTGCAGCAAGTGGAAGCCAGGACAAAGGCCGGCGGCAAGGCAAGGCGACAACCGTGAGGTGGTGCATGGAGCGTACTTGACAGACATTTATCCTGGCGTTCTGGCAGCGTCAAGAGTCCTGTTCGCTGCATTGCTTCGTGCTATCTGTTTGTCGATTTTGAAATCTGATTTTATGGATTTTCATTTCGTTTGACTTTGCGCTGATTTTCAAGTGCTTCGCCCTTTCAATTTTTTTTTTCTTTCTTTTTTTAATAATAAATGCAGAGAAAAGCAAGACTTGGCAGCAGCCAAGACAGGGAGAGAGAGAGACTCTGCATATGCCCCGGCCCTGTGCTGTCTACCCCCCAATCCGTCCCTGCATTTGTGGTTATGGCTGTGGTTGTCCTGCCATGAGTATACCAGCCAAGGACCTGCACACTGTTTGTCTTTCATTCTCTGTAGTCTTGAACTTCTTTCCAATTTTTTTTGTTTTTTTTTATATTTATTTTTTTTATGAAATATTTATGCCAGGCTTTGGTCAACAGTGAAATTGATTTTTGCCGCTGCCGCCTCAATTGCTAGAGTCTCCAAACAGTAACGCCCATGTCTCTGGCAATTGCTATACCCCCTAAGGGGCCAACATGTTGACGCGGCCCAAACAATTACCAATATGAGCTGGTAACCGCCCTCAGGTCTCTTTGCCCACCTGTCCCTGTATGCTGTATGCATGAATTACAATTTTATCATTTACACATAAATATATGAACATGAAATACATTATTACACTAAGATAAAAAAACGACTGAAATGTGAACCAAATGATAAAGAGAAAGTTGAATAAATTTGGAGACTTTATTCACAAAATTTCACTTTGGGAACTTTAGGAAAATTTGTTTTTATTTTGAGACCGGATATATCATTTATAATGCCTGGGAATAGAATCTGTCAACTGTCATATAGCTAACATAATTCCCACAATTTTTGATTTTATAAAAAAAAACCTCCAAAAATTTTCTCAGTGTACGCAAGCCCAACACCAGTTTATAGTGTAATTTTCTTTTTAATAATTTCTGACTAATTAATTGTTGGTAAATGTTCATCATACTACATGTCCTGCCAGTGACAGCTCCTGTGTGTAAAATTATGCTCATTTAAGCAACATTTTGCAGTCGACATGATCATGAATGCAACAACAACAATTAAATACTTTAGGGCCTCAAATTATCAACACACACAGACAGAAAAGACAACATCATTATTTCAATGGACTGGCTGCAAAATAAATAAATTAAAAAAACGAAAAAAACGAAAAGATAAAAGTACTCGCATTTATATATTTATTAATTTGTAATGTGCATTCTGTTGTAATGGTTGTTAATGGGCTTAAAAGTGCATTCTTTAAATTAATTGCCAAAAACGCCTTTAGTAGTTGCGTTTAATCAATTAATTTAAATATAAATTGTTTTTGGTAACTTTGCCATTGCCATTGCGTATGCAATTTTAATAGTTTTAATTAACTGCATAATGTGGCTTAAAATTAATGTGTACAACAGAAAAGTATATATATATATAACTTGGTATATATATATATTTATTACAAAGCTTAAAATCCATTAAAACTTATTTGTAATTATATAAAATAAACAAAAGCGTATTAAGACCGCGCAGCTATTAGTCGATTTAATGAGAAAATTATAAATATAAATTATTTTTTTTTTTTGTTTTTAATATTGAAATTGGTATTTAGAAGCTTTCGACTGTGATATACTCTATACATTTAAGTATTGTTTGCCATTATAGAGAACTTATTTATAGAGAACTATTTTTTAAAAATTAGTAGACTATTTAAATAATTTTTGAAATTTACGTTTGTTACATATTTGTGAACTAAAACATTTATGGCAAAAAAAGTATTTTTTTTTTTAATATCTGCTTAACATAAAATTGCTATAAATTCCAATTAAATTCCTTTAATAATAATAATAGTCATTTTATTGTCAAAAGCTTATGCCATAAATGTACAAATTTTATAAGATTTGATTGTATTTAATATACATTTTTAATTTGTCAATTTAGATAAAAAGTTCTTTATAATTTTGTCATAAATTTGTGTCAAAAAACTTTGCCAAAACTCATTCAAGTCAAATCGATTTTAATCTAGGCTTTTATTATGAAAGCTTTTGGTTAAATTCAAATTAAATGATTTGCAGATTAGCTCAAGTCCCAATTTGACACTTTTACTAACTTGCCTAAAGTTGCTCGTTGGACATTCTATATATATATGTATATATATATTAAAAAAATCATTTTTCATTGCCATAAACACACATTGAGTGGCAAGGGCGAGGTTGTGTGTGTGTGTGTGTGTGTTGAGGCTAAATGAATGCATGAAAGTGCCAGGACACGCACATGACAGTCATCAGTCAGTTGGTTAACTCGTTGCTGCTGCTACTGCCACATGCCTCATGCCTCAGACTTGTGTTGCTTGTTTAAGTGTTTGCTCGTGCTTTACTCGCGCAGTGTGACCATAATCTGCCACAGACACTTGCAGAACAGCAACTTTAATAGTATCAACAACAACAACAACAACAGGCAGAGATACAAGATACACAGAGAGGCAGATAAATAAACATGCCACACAGAGACTGAGCGAAAATGTGTCCTTCCATAGCCTGATAAATGATGTTGCGACAATAATTAATTATATGCCTGCAATGGGCATAAAAGAGGGGGGCACAGCGACAGGGGCAGGACATAGCCGCAGATGGGTCAGCCTGAAGGTGTATGTAGTTTTACACCGCAAGTATTTCATTTAATTTACGCGGCAAGGCTCTTAACTCTCTCTTTCTGCTGCCTCAATGCGTTTTGCTTGCCACCAAATGTTGCCGCAAAGTATTTAGGTTGGCCACTTTGCTTTTCTATACACTTAATGTCAAAGTACATTAGAGTTGAATCTTAAACTCATTTCACTTTTGTGGAAAAGTGGCATAGCTTGAAGTCCTGCGGCAAGCAATTAAATTGCCATTTCAACTATGCCTGAAACGCTGCAGTTGCAATTGTGTGTGTGTGTTGCATGATTTAGACATTTCAATTTGCATGTGTTAACATGCAATGCAAAAAGGATTCGATTCTTATCGCTCACCCACAAAAGCTAACTCACTTGCAAATGCCAAAGGCCAAGAACTCCTGCTCCTGTTTCTGGCCAAGCTAATACAAAGTGTTTTCTTTTTTTTTTTTGTTATATTTTCCAAGTGCTACTTTCTTTCTTTGCATTCTTTTTCGTTTTTTTTGTTGCATTTGAGTTGAGGTTTATTGTGGCGCAACTTTCCACACTTGCATGCCACGTGCAACACTGGCATATGCCACAGCAGGGGCAATCCACTCACCAGCACCTTCTTTATGTGGAAATTTGAATATCCTGCGGTAATTTCCACTATTTTTAGTACTTTGTTGCCCTTTTGAACTGTCAGTAGTGCTGTGGAGCTTCCTTTATATATATATATATATATTTCTTTGGGTGTGTGTGTGTGTGTGTGTTGTGTGTGTTGGGTAGAGCTTATGTGGCGCCTTGGTGGTAGCTAAGTGCCCCGACACTTGCAGCGCCAAAACCGCGCAGCGCATCTTTTGTGGCATTTGCGGAGCACCGTTAAACTTTGATCCTTCCGCTCTTCATATGAGTTCTCTGTGTGTATTAGGGTTTTTCCTTGAAACAAACCCTTTATTTGCATGCTAGCTAAGTTACCTTTTTATGGATTTTTTCATAAACGACAATATAAATGGCCACAGAGCACTTCTAACTGCCACCACAACATAAAGTTGCAAGCACTCTAGACTAGAAGACTTCTAAGTATAAGGCTATTAAGTTCAAATTATGTACATATTTCACTTTATAATTATTGCGAAATTTCCGTTTATTATTAATTTTGAAGTGTACAAAAAATCTAGTATCGATTTCGAAGCCAAATAAATAGTTTTCTATAATTAAAAAAAGTTTTACAAAAACTTACTCCTAATGTATAAATTTCAGTTTATCTAAACTTGAAATAACTTTGATGTGGATATTTGGTAGCGCTACTTGCCAAATGCTCATCATAATGCTCTTTTGCAACAAAAACACACAGATACACACACACACACACACACACACACACACTCGCACACACACACAATTAGAACGTTTTTGGTAGCCGCAACATTCGTTCGTTGATTGAGAAATTAGGCAAGTCGAGGGGCCACTCATCGCTCTTGAATGGCCACTGGGCAGGACACACAGGACGCAGGACTTTTGTGTGTGTGTGGCATTAAAACGCTCAAAGGCCAAGCTTCATTATAGCCATCGTTGTTTTAGCTCTGATCTGTATGTGAATGTAGAATGTGGAGATGTGAATGTGGAGATGTGAATGTGAGTGAAGAGATATGAATGTGAATATTGCGTGTGCGTCCATTTGCTCATTTGAAGCGCATTGCCAGCTCGTTGGGGTTTTAGCCAACAAACTCTGTTTGTATATGTGTGTGTGTGTGTGCGTGTGTGTGTGTGCGTGACAATTGTTAGTACACAGTTTGGCAAAGTTTTATTGGTTGCCACAAACTTTGCTGCGCTGCCACTGCGCACTTCATATTTTCTTTCTTTTTAATACTCTAACAGTGAGGGTATTACAATATTGTGAGTAAATGTGTAATGCATTGAAAATATATATTTTTTTTTGATTAGTCGGAGCTATTAAAAAAATACTATGATTTGTAATCTATCTATATGTTTCTATTGATATTTCCCATAGCAATTAGTAGCTAAAGTTTCTAGTCAGTTGGATTTTCTCATCTTCAATTATGGCTAGAAAAGTGATAAAAAAATTGAATTTTTTCTTGAGTGTTTTTACTAATTGCTGAATAACAAACACATTTACTGTCCGATTTAAACAAATTTATACTTAAAATCTTTGTAAAAGAATTATCTTTTTTTTTCATTTTTCATTTTTAGTTTGACGGCATACGGGGATCGCATAATAACCCCTTTGTGACCTTGTTTATCTATTAATTCAGCCTATAAGGCGCAAATAAATGATCAAATATATGATTTAACATATTAAATCTTAGGAAGTATTTACACGAATTTTTAAAATTTTTAAAAGAACAATTGAAATTTATCATTTTTTTAAAAATTCAAAAAAAGTTTGCATTTTTCTATTTTGAGCGTTTGTAATGGCTTTAATTCTTATGCGATCTGCATAAAAGGTATACCCTTAAAAAGAATATACAATTATATATTACATTATGTAACATTTTGTTTAGATTAAATAAAATCTAATGTAGATATGAAAAAATTAGTCGAAATACTGTCAAAAAAAAAACCAGCTATTTGCGGTTTTCTCAAAAATTAATTTTTGAAAAAATAAAATTGCTTTAATATTTTAAAATCAGCGCACCAAAAACATTAAAGAAAAAAGTATAAGATAGCCCAACTCCATAGATTAAAAAATATTTGTAAGCTAGTGTTATTAATTTTTTGATATTTTTTATTTATATTTAAGGGTATTAAATTTGCGACAAGCCAAAAATAGTTTTTCTTTTACTATTATTTTTGTTTGTTCTATTTTTTTTTTTTTTTCGTTTTTGTATTTCACGTGCAGCTGCCAATTTATGCTTAGGCATAATCGACACTTTGACTAACAAATTTTTTTGTGTGTTAGCCCACATTGATGAAGTTGATCGTTTGGTTTATGCGCCAAGTGCGTGCCATGAAAGTAAAGTAAAGTAAAGCATAGAGCCAAGAGCCAACAGTTAGATAGTAAATGTAAAGCTTGTGCAGAGTAACGAAATTAGCTGGGTTCTGATAGAGAAACGTTCAGCTTCCACTTGGCCAACTTCAGGCAAACACACACAGACACATTAACCTCGTATCGAATGGGCCAAAACGCAGCGAGGGCCGCACAAAAACTGACACGTTAAAAGCGGCCATCAAATGCATGTGTAAACAAGACACAAACTCGTGTCCAATTATGGGGCCAGCTTCAGCAGTTTGGGGGGGGAAGGGCCAACCCAAAAACAAGCAGGTCATTTGGGCCAACTACACAGACAGTCACAGACAGACAGTCTATATATACACACATATATAATAGGGAGATATGGATAATACTAGCTTGTAGTACGAGGCGTGGCAAAGGCATACTAAAAATAAATGAAGACATTAGCGACGCTCAAATGACATGTTATCGACTTTGTACCAAGCGAAGCAAATCGTTAGGTGGTTTACCCCCCAAACCCAATGCCAATTCCAATCCCAGTAACAGTTACATTCTCCATTTCTCCACGTTTTTCCAACGCTTCATACTAGATAATAAACAAACAACAACAATAATAATGCGCAACCTTTTGGCCTGGCAGGTTTTTAGCTTTTTAAAGCGCTCATTTTAGCGCGCTTTAGATTCTTAGCAATGATATAGAAACATGCAAACTTCCGGTGTGCCGGAAGTGCAGAAGCGACAGCACAGCACACACACACACACATACGCACAGTCAAACACACGTGAAAAAGCCATTAACTTACATACATAGTACTATATATATATATATATGTATATATATAGAGAGAGAGAAGATTGAAGCTACGGGTTTGGCCTTTTTAGTATGTGTTTGCGATAAATTTTCATTTTGCCTGGCTGCGCTTTTCTTCTTTTTTTTTCTTTTCTGTTTTTTTTTTTGCCTCCTCATCCAGGGCCGCAATCAGTTGAAGCCCGGTTGTACGGCATGCTCGTAAATATTTTAAAAGCTAGACGAGGGCGGGCCAAATGGCAAAATCGCAGTTAAAACTCTGAGCTGCAGCATGTAAATTACCATGTGTGTGGCAAGAGTTCCTGAAGTCTCCACTTGCCACACCAAGCGCGCTCAATCAATGCAGTAGCCCCATCAATTAAAGGTCATTTACATGTCAATGCAGCCAAGTACAAGCCACAAATATACACAAACACACACACACAAAACAAAACCACAATAATATGCAACCAAACTCTTGACTTGCCGCATGCCACACATACACACACACAGACTGTAATTGAAGCCCTCCCTGTGCGTCACGTCATTCTTTCGATTTAGATTTCTATCTGCCAAACGGAGCACACTTGCATGTATTCCTCCAGCTCATTTTTAAAAAGACTTTTTTAGACTTTGTTCCAAACTGTGTTGCAAAATACTTTTTGTTACCAAATTGCATGTTTTTTTTTGTGGCCAAAATTGTTTGCAGTTTGTAATTTTTACAGCGTTGTAATTTGTAAAATGCCATAGTCCACTCAATTTCAGTTTTTATGGCCAAGTTTGTGATTTTCTTTCCTATTTTTTTTTTGCTGTTTACCAAAATTAAGTTATTAAAGGCACGAACAAGTTGGCATTATGTGAAAACTTCAGTTAACTGTGCATAAAAAGTTAAAGCTAAGTTAAAGTTTAGTTAAAGTCGAGATATTTGGCAATTTAATACATTTTCAAATAAAACCTAAATCACAGTTTTTGCCTTAATGCCTAAATTTCCTCAAGTTTTGAACTTTTGATTTTAATTTTAGTTAAATGACAGGTAAAAATACAAAAGTATTTAAATTGAATAAACGATAAATACAAAAATGTATTACATTAATCGAACGCAACCTTTGGGCAACAAAAAAAAACTATAATCATTTGCTAAAACTTATTACAAAACAGTCTGAACAAGTTTTAAATTCATCCGAAAAGATTTAGATTTTATAAATGTGTTTTTGTTTTGTTGCAGTTAAGTTTAATATCATCAATATTCAATAGTTTTTCGGTATTAAAAACTGCCAACAAATAATTCCGTAAGAATAAATAAATAAACAAATAATTTAAATGCAAATTGAACTATTCATTGTTAAATTACAAACTGCTTGGGTTATTCAATTGCAAATATATGTCTTAATATTTTAAGCAGCAATGCAGCATTAAAGCTTGGCGCATTTATAACAAAAAATTAAATGAACAATAAGAAATAAATAAGCATATACCAAGTGCAAATTTCAGTTGCATATTCAACTGATTTGCATATTTATCATTATTTCTTGGCATTGTTATGTCTGCCAACCACACACCCCCCCTCACCACGCCCCTCGCAATTTATATGTTGCATTGTTTATGACAGCTTTATCGCAAGTTAATGACATGCGACCATGATTTATATAGCCAAAACAGTGGCGTACGCTGTGAGGGATTTTTGTCTTAAGTATGTCAAAGAAAAAAATCTATCAAAAAAACAAATTTACTTCGAAGTAGCTGAATTTTCCTTAAAAACTTTACTTTTCTAGGTAAGAGCTAATTTCTATTTTTTACAATCAAAAACTTATAACAAAAGTTTATCTAGACGAATATAGTTAAAATGAATAAAATTAAAATAGATAATAATAATTATCCTAAGATAAAATCAAAATAAATCAAATAAAATACAAAAATAACTCATAAATAATAATTTTCATATTTTAAAGTAAATAAATAAATTTACAAATAATTTCTAAGAAAATATTATTTTTAAATAAATTATAAAAAAAATTCTCATATATAGCAACTATAGAAATAAATTTATTTCTTTGTCAAATTCCATCCCCTTGCTTGTTACACCCCTGTGCTCAAGCAAATATGTCAGCCAAAATGTCGCCCAGTTGTTGTTGACAATGGTCATCGCTAGAGGGCGCTAATGAGCTGAGCTTTAGCTGAAACTACTTGAAAAACTTTTCCATTTAAAGTTAATAATTTGAGGACAGCGCTTTTTATTTTTTATTTTTTATTTTGTTTGTTTTTTTGCAAGCTGCAGCTGACAATAAATTGCTTGACAGTTTGAGAAAACTGAAAACAAATTTCGCCAGCATGACAGTTGACATTTATGCAGAGACCTGTTTGTCATGGCGTTGTCTGCATCCAGTTGCCAAGCATCCTGCCACCCTACCACCCTGCCACCCACCAACATCCTTCAGCTTCTTCCACTTCGTCCATTAACACATAGCAATTGTAGTCCTTGTTTGTTGTCCTGCCTGATGCTGGCGTCGTAATTTTTATAATGAGAAATTGTCGGCATATAAAATGAAGTCCAGACGATGACAGCTGACAATGCCCAAGAAATGCCTACACCCCCTCCAACCTGTCCCCCTCTGGGCCAACAACAACAACAATTGCTGTTAATTTAAAGCTCTTGCAAATTTCCGCGTCAGCTGCCCTTTGTTGTTGTTGTTGTTGTTGTTTTTTTTACATAATGAGTCCGCGAAGTTCGCAATTTTTATGGTACCCTTACCCAAAAGTGTATAGAGTATATATGAATTGGGTAAAAATTATTTAAAGCATTTATAATATTTGTAGATATACGCAAGTAAAATTGGAAGCTGCTAAATAAGTTTTATTTATTTAATTAAATTTATTTTTCATTTTTTGTAAACAACTTTAAAATAAATAAATTTAATTTAAATTAATTCAAAAACTATAAAATGGAATGAGAATGTATAATTAATCTAAGGCAATTAACTCTTGCCAAAATCTAAATTTTGTAAAATTTTGTTAAATTAAATATAAAATGACCAAAATATTAATTTAAAAAAAAAAAAAAATTACTAATTAGAAATAATTTTTTAAAAATGTTTATCTTTATAATTTTCTCTATATTTCAAATTTTTAATTACCACCAAAGTCTTGTCATTTTAATTTATAAATTTTGAAAAATTGAAATTCGACTGAATTTTGTCTAATTAAAAGAATTCGAACCAGGTAAAAGTATATCCTAGTTGTGTCTTGGAAAAAGTTTTACCTTTTACTTATTGTTTGCTATTGAAACGGTCAGTCCAGTATTTATGTGCCAAAGTTGTTGATTACAACAAAAAAAAGACAGAGGGAAAAATAGTAAGGAAAGTGAGTAAACGAAAAAGTTTTTTTTATTTTCTTGCCATTTTCGTATTTTATTTTTGACGTTTTTTTTTTCGGAAGTAGGTTAAAATAAAATACAATCTTTCAAGGTTCAATGCGCAGAACTTTGCTTTTGTTGTATATAAGTAGCAGCACAAAGGTCAAGTGAACTTTTTATTTGACTTAAAAAATAATAATACTATTTATACTATATGTATGCAGGGAATAAAGTACATAAGTGAATATAGAAACGCGATCCTTAGCTTTGCGTGCCGTTTGTCCAGCTTTTGCAATGTTTTCTTTCTTTGTTTTGAGGTCAGTCCATATATCTCAATTAAAGCTGAACATGCAAAGCATAAAGATGGAACAGCAGGCCAAAAAAAGGGAATTTTTGTGGCTTAAACTTCAGACCTGTCCCAAAACAAAAAAAAAAATCCAGCAAAAATTCTTTATTCTCTGTGCCAAAAGCTGAGCTCATGCGTGAGCTAATGAAAAATGATTTATTTACGCGCCGCAAAAAAAAAAAAAATTCCTGTGGCAGCAAAAACTTTACCGCTAACTTGGCCCCCATCTATAGTTGTAACTTGGCCTTAAATGCGTGCGAGTTACTTGCTGACTTTCCAGGGAAGCCTAAAAGCCACACAAAAGGTAATTAACACGACAATAACAACAATAAGTAAGAATGTTGAAAACACCCAACTGCAATATACTCTGTTTTCCTATTATCGAAGTCAAGCAATTTACATTTTCCAGGCGGACAATACAACCCTTTTTCCTTTGGCAAACAGTGTATAATAGACGAAACAACAAAAGAATGCAAATAGCTGATTTTCCCGGTTCAATGCGCCGTCTGTGGTTTCCAACTTGATTAGAAAAGAAATGCAAAACCGAAAGGGAACAGAAACTAGTTTTTCATAATGGGAAATCGAAGCCACAAGAGCAGCAACAACAACAATAACAATAACAACACCTACAACAATTCTCAATGCTTAGAAAGCGTCGCTAAAACACACAACAATAATATACATATATATATTATAGCATTTATGGTTGTATCTTGTATTCTTTCATTAGCATTGTTAGCACTGCAGAAGCCAAAGGCAGCCAAGCGAAAATTATGCACATGTAAAAGATACATTTGGCCAAAAACAGATGCAGATACAGTTTTGCAGCTTGCAGATACAAATACATATATATATATATATACTGTGAAATACTTGCACAAAACTTACTACGTACATAATTACAAAATTTGCAGTTTATAAATATTCAAGCATAGCACACAAAATGGAACAGCAGAAGTAGAAGTAAATAAAAGTAGTATATAGAGAATGAAATAAATGTGGCTGGCTATATAGACGGTTGGGGTGGGGGTTGGGTGTGAAGGCATATGCATCCGCCAGATGCGCTTAAGCATGTTACCCCAAAAAAAAAGTCGGGAATGCTAAAATGCCACACACAAAAGCACAAGTGGAGGAATACACACACACAAAAGCCGTCCACAAGTTGCATGAATGCAGACAGACCCAAATGCATATACTCAAATAAATTAGCAACTAAACTAAAAACAAAGCAAAGTGCTTGAAAGCAATGACTGGAGCTTAGTGGGGCTGATGGTACTGGTGGTACTGGTGGTTCTGGTAATGTTGGCGGTGCCCTGCTTCAGTACAAATACGCAAAAAAAAAAGAACGAAGCCAGCAGCAATAAAATTATGTACAAATGCAGAATGCGTGCATAGAATACACACACATACTCAGACTTACTTGTTATTAAGTGAGAATAAGCTTGAAAATACACGACTACAAGTTACTCAGCTTTAAAGTCAGCAAACATGTCTTAGGGATACTTTTGATCGGTCCAAATTATCCTCAAAATATGAAAAAAAAACGTTTTACAAAAATTTAATTATATTTTTATTTATTTTTTATTTAGAATTTAAATAAATTTTGAAAGAGGTTCAATTTGGATAGGGGATGTATTTCTACTCCTTAGAGTGCAAGCAGTGCACTACTTGCGGTACAAGCAGTTCATAAACATACTGACAATAGTTTCTTAAAATAACTATGAACTAAATTATGTAATCGTTGTGATATATTTACAATAGATAAATAATAAACACAGAATCATTACCAAACAAGTCTTAGAGATACTTTTAAATTAGTTGCCATCGGCCCAAGCTATCCGTGAAATATAAAGATTAAATCGTTCTAACTTTCATTTATTTTTTATCCTTTAAGAATTTAAATAAATTTTGAAGAAGGTTCAATTTTGAATGAGAAATGTATTTGTACTGCTTAAAAATACACATCAAGCAGTGAATTACTTGCACTTTAAGTCGTTTAACAGCAGTGCAAGCAGTGTAACTTGTTCCGTTTATAGAAAATAGTTTTTTCAATAACTATGAAGTTAATTATTTGAATGTTATGATATATTTACAAGAGTTAAATAATAAATAAAGAATTATATACGCTTAAGTGCAGAATATTTCTTCGATATATATATAAATTATGGCCAAAAGTAATTTTATAGTTTATGAAATTAACGGAATTTTAAGGAGAGTATTGCAAACTTTAATAAACTTATAATTAAAGTAGACACATTCATATAGACAGACGGGGTGCCAATGCCGCTTATCAAAAATATTTATGAAATATATAATCAAAAATATCTGCACATTTTTGTTACAAACATTCACACAACGTTATAATACCCTTTCTCACCTTTTTTCATTCGTAAATATTATGAATGGAATAGGAAACTCTGTGCATCTGTTGGATGCGTCTGGCAACACATTTGTACATTTCGTATTTAAAAGCATAAAACAAAACAAAAATGCAAGTTATGAGATGCCATACAAAAAAACACCGAATTATATATGCTCTTTTATATACCGCATATACACATATTTAAATTCTTTTGTATCTCACAAAATACCTTGTGGCAGGGCATAACATATAATGTGTCGGTTTTTTATGTTGTCTAGTGTCTTTTGTAGCTATAGAAATTATGCATGTCGACTTTTATTAACATCCATTGAGATTTGCAGCTAAACAGCGCTCATTATGTGGGCTCCACTGTGCGTCTATTAAAATTATAATAAACATGAAGCGGCTTTTGTTTTTTATTTTTCTCTCACATTTCTATTTTTTTATTTTTTATTTTTTTTTTGCTGCCTTTTCGCGCTAAAGAACCAAAATTGCCACACAAAACACGCGGCTGTTGTTGTCGGTCTGCCACTTGAGTGATTTTCAATATGAAAATGCATGTAAAGGGAGCTGACAGAATACAGACACATATAGACAGAAAGACAGACAGACAGAGTGGGGATTGGGGCGTGGAGAGTGCAATTGCATGCTTCGTTGAATTCGAGTGCAGCAGCAACATAATGTGGCAACAAAGGCAGCAAACAGCAGCAATGGACTGCGGTTTTTGCAGGCCAAACAAGTACAGCACACAAATACATAAGTATATATGTATATACATATATATATTAGTATATAAGTATGTATTACATGGTAGATAATAAGACTTATTGTCTATGTATCTTTGTATGTACATGAAATGTTGTAAATGCCAGTCTATTTAATTACTTTGAATACTTGAATTTGTATAATGATTGGCATGTTTAGCTTATGCAAAATGCAATTGTTTCTTATCTTTTACCACTAATTTTGAACAAACATGCAACATGCTGTGGCAAGAGCTTAAAGAATGATCTAGCTACTTTTTCGGCAGATTAAATATAAAGCTTAAATTTCATATAACAATTATAATGATATGACACACATATCTAGCATTATTTAGAAGTTTATTTAACAGTTCAAACTTTAATTTAAAACTGTTTTATATTCTCAGCTGCTTGTGTACTTTTTGCCAAAGGACACAAAACTAATTACAAGTCTTGAAAATTTGACAATTTGTGTATAAACTGAGACTTTTGCTTGTGGTCAGCAATTAGACATTTATTGCACAAATAAATTTCACTAGAATACAGGACAACAACGCAGAGACATCACAAAGTGCTGACCAATTTCAATTTGTATTTACATAACAAAATAAATATGAAAAAAAAAAAAAACATTTCTGATTTTATATTTATGACTTGGCCCAAAAAATATATTCAAATTGATGCAGTTCTAGTAATTGGGTTTACCAAACAACACAAGACACAACTAAAATTACGAGACTTGACCTTCTACACAGCTGCTAGAGATAAAATTTTTCGTTTTATTTATTTCTTGGGATTTTTAAATTGATTTAGTTTTACTTTACTTTTTTTTTGGATTTTTTATTTTTCTAAAATGCAAATCTTAATTAATAATTTAATTTAAGTTGGCAAACTATTGAAAAATCCTTGACTTGTTTTGTTTTATTTTGCATGTTTATGTTGTAACTAAATAAATGTAAAAACTCGTATTTTCAATTTATTATTTAAATGAGCAATTGAGTTGTGAAAATTAGTTTCTGGGGATATAAAGTGATTTGAAACTTAGTCAATTGGTTTTTAGGGATGAGTTTGTAATTAAAGTTGATGTTAGCTTAAAATTAAACATGATTGGATCTTAAATAGAAGAATGAGGAAAGAAACTGACCATGAAAATTCCTCAGACTACAATCAAGGCAGTTCTAGAATCAAAAACTCAATAGACAACTATATAGCTCCGACTTTATCAAGTATACAGAAGCCCAGGTGAAAGTTAAAAAGAAAGTAAGCCTGAATTCTTAAGTCAACACTGACATTAAAAGTAACATTTGAATGCATAAATTATTTAAGGACATCTTGATCAACAGGTTCAGAAAGAGTTGATCTGCTACATAAGTCTAAAACTTAAGCTGTTAAATAATCTTGTTAAAATAAATATTTAATGCATTATTAAAAATAAATTAAGTCAACCAAAATACCAACAAATATTGTTTTCATTTCTAAGTAAAGACTAAAAAGGCTACTGGTGTCCTAAAAATATGATTTATCAAATTTTAAAAACTCGCAAATAAAAAGGTCTTTAAATACAGAGAATAACAACTTTAGCTAATTGTACATTTAAGCTTACAAATCTTTTTTATACATAATTTCTAAAAAAACGTTGCCATCTTTATGCTGTGGTTAGTGGCAAGTGGCATCATCCTTAAAATATCTCAACTCATCTCTCGCCTGAACTCATGTTGCAGCCTTGCAAATCTTGTTGTGGCCCCTTTTGGTTGCAGCACACGCACTTGACTTGCAAATGGTTTTTGCAGATGCATGACCATGCAAATGCTAAGTAGCATGGAGCTTAATTAAATTAAACGCATTCAAACACACACACATACAGTAAGGGGGTTGGGGGCGTGGTCTCATGAATAGACATTAGGTATGCGTTAAAATTTAAGTGGCTTACACGAGCGTGTCATGTATACACACTTAAAGGGAGGAGAGAGGAGGACGAAGGGACTTGGCGTCGCCTTGTTTGCCACTTTTGCATATGTATGACATAATTAGTGCTATAATAAAACCAACACTCGCACATGTGCAACCACACACACACACACACACACTCACACATGTATTTTAACCACTTTAAGCTCAAAAGTGGCAAAAGTTGAAAAGTCGTTGCGAACATTTTTGTTGGCGCGCTCATTTGAAATGTTAATAAGATGCCCTTCGTCTACAAGTTCTTTAGAGATTCACAATGTTATATATACATAATTTTCACATTTTTTTTTTGCATATATTTCACGCTTTTTATTTATGTTTTTTCTTCTTCTCTCTTGCAGTAAATTACTTAAAATACATTAAAAATGTACAACAGGCTGCAATAGAACACAAAACACACACAAAACATTTGAAAGAGGAACAAAAAAAGGGTTATATTACCTTCGTATTAGACAAACAGAAAAAGGTAAGTTAAAATAAATATTATTACTGCCGCTGCTCATTAATATGCATGAAAACAATTTTAATAAATAATTGTTTACCAAAAAAAAAAAAAAAAAAAACAGAAAATAAATAAACATAAATTTATGCTTACACAATCGTACTTTTGTTTTGCGGTTTGTTATTACAGCTTAGTGCACAAAAAAACAGCATTAAAATTACATGTTTTTAAAGTCTAAATAAATATTGTAGTATAAAAAGCTGAATATGCACTTTAAATGGTAGTCAAATGTTAAGAAATGTTAGATTTGTTTAGTTTTATATTTGTTAATAAATTAGTCAATTGTTGAGACCGGGTTTAAGTTTGGAATTGAACAGGAATCTAAAAGAAATAAATATATAAATATGAGCTTGAGTTTGTTTGTGTTTATAAAAAAGAAAATAATATATATATATATGAGCTTGAGTTTCTTTGTCTGTTTATATAAAACTACATAAGAAAATTTCGAAAAAATTTATAATGGAACTAAATTTATTTTCCAGACTATCATTAAACCTTCCAGATCAACTGAAATTTTCTGAAATTAATTATTTACACTTTTGCCTCCTTTTACTGAAAAATAAGTAAAAAATATTTTCTTAATAATGTTCCGAAGTGGAAAGCTTCCAAGTGCAATTTTATTTTATATTGCTTCGAATTTTTTATGGTCTGATATTTTACAGTCCAAGATAAAGAGAGAAAACAATATCCAGTGTTATGTTAATTATAATTAGAATATTTTATTTATAGAGGCTGCTGCTTGACAATAAAAAAATATATTTATATATTTTATTGCTAGTGTAATTAATAATCCATGCTAGCCAATACATGACCTAAACATAGGGTACTTTGCTGTCGACAATAAATTACACAATTGAATTCCCCAAAGGAGATCATCATTTTTATCACTCACTGTCACGCGCCACGCACACTTGCAAATTCATATACAATATCTACTTTATTTTTTTTTTTAATAAACACAAATGCGTGGTATATAAGTAAAAAATAAAACTAAAAAAAAGAATACTGCACTGTGGCAGCCATTTTATGTTTCATTTTTTAGTTTTCTGTGGGTGTATATAGTATGTGTGTGTGTGTGCAAACAAAAATGATTGTTTCTGTTTGCTGCAATACCGAGATAAACGTGCACAACAATTTATATTCTTTGCCGTTGCACGAAAACACACACACACACACATACATACAAAAAAGACACAGTGCCTGCAGCATGCAACACTTGTGTGTGCCCCGAAAGCAACTCGTAACTGATATTGTTGCAACACACAAAAAAAAAACATAAAATAAAAAAAAACAGACTCAACTGCTAGACAAATTATGCGTCAAGTGCGATCCTGCGGCTCAAAGAGCTAAAGAATTTAATTAAATTTGTACAAGGCCAGTGCGAGCATGTAAAAGTGCTTTTGGTTAGAATGATACCCTGTAAATATAAATGAGCAGACGACAGAGTCGCTGTTTGATTAACAACTGTACAATTTATGCGTAAAGAGAATTTTTATAAATCCCAAAATATTTTTTTAAAAATTAAAAATAAATAGTTATGTGTATGCCAACATACCAAATTTAGGGATTGCAGCCATTTTATTCATTGAATTCCACATATTTCAATGCTTATACCCTTCCTAGCATATACTGTGTGTACAGGGTATACAAAGTCAGTTTGTAACATAATAAAATTCGGCCAGCTTGGTCAGTATGTGGCTGTTGCTTTGTGCAGAATGCGCACTTAATTGCATTTCAGCAGCTAAATTGTATTGCGAGAAAATCAAAAAAAAAAAAAATATTGTAATAAAGACAGTGCACTACAGGGTATACAATTACATTTAATAGACAAGCTTTAATCAACAAAAACTATAAGTTGACGTATTTCATTTTAAATATTAACTAACTACAAAACTTGTAAAAAAAACCAACAATTTAATTGTGTATAATGCGCTTTAACGCAAAAACTCATTTTTGCATACATAATTAAATTTATTTATGCACAATAAAATGTGAATATAAATTTAATACGCTTCATTAAAGCCATCTGCAATACTATATTATCCATTTTATATACAATAAATATCATAATTTAATTGCTAACTGTCAGCAAAAAAAAAAAAAAAATGAAACCAAAAAGGGGAAGGTCATGCCACGCCCAGGCACAATTATGCAAAAATTACAAACAAGCGACTGCAATTAAAATTAAAAATTAACAAAATATTTGACAGCAAATGTGCACACACACATATACACACACATACACACACAGAGAGAAAATTAACACCAATGCATGGGGACAGCAGCTTCAACGACTCATTAAATTTACATTTGCATATGAAATAGTTTCAACACGCAACAGAGACGATGCCCCCCTTCACACACCCCGCACCCCTTTGACCATACCCGTCCCTACACCCACATAAAATGGGTTGAACAACTAATTAATGCAACTGTTCGTGGCAACAGGAGCCAAACGAGCTAGTTGATCCTGCAACTGAAATGTTTACCATTACTACATGTGTGTGTGTGTGTGTCAGTGTGGGTGTGAGTGTGTGTTTATTGCTTTCTATTATGCATTTCTAAAATTTTATGCGTTTATATTTACCATAAAATATATATTTTTGTTTGTCGTCGCCAGCAGGCAGTCGAGCGTACAACTGCCGCATGCCACCGACAGTTTTGTGGCAACCAATTAGACCAAATTGTATGTTGGCTTAAATATATAAATATATATACTAGTTCTTATTAACCGGCCTTGTTCGGGTGTAATCTGTTTCTTGTAATTTTCATAGCCTTAATGATAACTAGAAAATTGTTTTATATCAAAGTTTTTGAACAAATTAATTGAAAGTTAGATTTTTTTGTTTTTTGAATGCCACACGATTAATATTTTTATAGTCAAGAAAAACAAAAAAAATAGTATTTTTTACTACATTCAAAAATTATGAAATCCCAGACAATAAACCATAAAATGACTAATCGTTTAAAAATCAAAAAAAATATATAAAACACGCCTTTACACTTGGAAGTTGATTTTCCTTATTTAGTAAATTAACTGCAGGCTTAATTTTAACTTATATTGAACCTTAAATCGGTTTTTCCATATCAAAGATATCCAAAAAATTTTAGTTGGAACTTTTCACTCGCTAACTCCCAATTAATTAGTCAGTCAGTCAGTCAGAGCTAGTCAAAATATATAGATATATTTGCGAATATGGTGCAATTGCTATTTTTTGCTCAAAATATTAAAATGTAATTAAATGAACATTGCCTGTTGGAGTGGCTACAACTTTTATTATAATTTTAACAGCATCAACAACAGCTGCAGCATTACAATTTATATTTTATAGGATGACATTTTGGGGTTTTTTTTTATTTTTTATTTTGCAAATATTACTCAAATAAATTTAAGCTTTTAAATTGGCCACACATTTGCATTTGCATAATTATACTTTGCGGTTTTCTAGTACAACGGATTTTTAAAAACTTTATCGCTCTGATTCATCACAGCTCGTCAATATATATATTTTCATTTTATTGAAAATTGTTGTACGCATAAAGTGCACTTTACGAATTTTCACATTTTTATGACAACATTTCAGGGTTCCATTTGAACACAAAGGGCAGAGGCAACACACAACACTTGCACCGACCGCCTGCCAAGGTTATATAACTTCTTTTTATTTACTCTCTTTTATTTGTACTTTGATTTAATGGCTATAAAAAAGGCGGAAAATGCGTGGCAAAAGTGAATGCGGCGCACATAAAAAAAATCACAACGCACGCTGTGAATTTTAATACAGAATGTCACTTCGTGCCCAACGCAATTTTGAATTTTATTTATTTTCATTTTCAGTGTTTTTTTTTTTTTTTGGTTTCCTTTTTAAATTTATTTTAACTCGCTGGCGACTTGCTGGCTTAAATTATTTGCAATTGAAACATGGCGTGGCGCTTATTGTGTGCCTCCAGCATTCTGCGCAAAAAAGTAGGCAACGTTTTTTGATTTATTTCTTGCCCCCCGAGAGCACTCTGCATTACTATAGGACAAATAGCCAATTTTTATGGCAGAAAAAATTAATTTTTTGATAGGAAAACTTAAAAATTTCATATAACATACCAGGGATATGTTAAGATTTTCAGAAAATGTTAGGATAACAGCTGTTAAATGCAGCTGTTGCGACAGAAAATTTAATATTGAATCATAAATTGGGCTTAATGTTTTTTAATAAGAATTATAAGTATTTTGTAGGAATATTTAGAACGCATAATATTAATAATACAATTATAAATTATGAGCTCAGTTACTTAATACTTAACAGCTGTTAACTTAACAGCCGTAGATTCATTACTGTCAGTAAACATTACTGTCACGCAACTTTACAGTTTGATAACAGAAATTCGTTCAATTATTGATTTTATTTCATTTAAATTGTTAACTTTGTCTATAGTACAGTGCACTGCATGAACTCTGTCTGTGTGTTTGTGTGTGTAACTGACCATCAGATTGTATATACGATGCATATACATACATATATAAAATAAATACATAAATTGAAATGAAGTGCCAGCCACTTTTGTGCACATTTCAGAGATTTTAATCTTTATTTATCGCCACTGGCGCTGCGGCTGAGTCTGCGGCAGTAAAATATACGATATGTTAAGCAGCCCTCCATCAATGATAAATGTTAATGTCTATATAAATACATAACGCACATTTCAACACATATTTTGTGCAATATATGTATGCAGATAGAGCCTGTCAATATTTATGGAATTTTAATATACAAACGAGAAAAAAAAAAGAAAACAAAATATAGATAATTCTTATAAAATACCATTGAAAGGAAATTCATATGCATTTTTTGTTTGGCTGCCATAAAATGAAATATTTCGATGGACAACTGCAAATATCAAAAAATCCAAAAAAAAATGTTTGCAATTTTTTGTTTTTTTGGCTGTTTTTGTTTTTTGCAATCGCCATTGATTTTGAATGCCTTGTACGGCAATCTGGAACCGTTTGTCTGTTTTGCCGGTGTTAGCATAAAATAAATAGCCGGAAGCGGTTGAAGTTTGCATGTGTGTGTTTGTCTATGGGTATTTGGTTGTGTATTACATGTGTGTGTGTTGTGTGTATGTCATTCCAACGCTTACACTTCCGCCGCAGGTCGCAATCAGCGCAAATATGCACATATAATCCACAATAACACATTAATATTGCGCGATATTGGAATTTAAAATATCACACACGTGTGCCACACATGACAAACACTTTAAATATTGATATTGATTGCCCAAAAAGATACTCTACAGAATTTGTGAAGATTAACACAATGTTAATCGAACCTGCAGGCAACAAATAAAACGAATTGATTCTAAATTGATGATAAGATAAAGTTTTATATATTAAAAGTTAGTTTTAAATAATATTATGCATTTTCCATGGTGGCTTTACAACTGTCGATATTTACTGAAACTAAACTTTTAATTGTTATTAAAATTTTAATAGATAATTTCACCTCTTTTTAAATAATTTAAAACACTGATCTTTTCGGTTCTCATTATAGTCTTAGCAAATACTTCAGTATGTTAACTTTAGTTCAATTTATACCTTAATTATTTACAACCATTTTTTATACATAGAATATTCCTTTATAAACAACTTTTCGCACTTATTCAAAATGCCCCTAGTTTATCTATAACCATATTTTATAGGGTAATTTAATTGCGTGAAAAATGCAATTGCCATAATGGATTGTTAACTTTTTTTTGTGTAAATATTTATGACAATTGTATAAAACGCCGTTGCATTGGAAAGCTTATCCCTTGCAATAAAATGGCAATTGGCTCTGGCCCAAAAATAAAAAAAAACTAACTGTAATAATGGCCCTCAACAGATGCCCAAACTCTGTTGCCATATAATTATACATTAGTATTGGCCGATGTTATATATTTAACTGCGGACAAGACAAGTCGTGTGCATTTGGAAAATAACAAGCGCAACAAAATGTGCACAATTAGCGCTATAAATGGAGCCTTGAGACATTCAGGGAAGATGCCACAAGTAAAGCATAAAACCATTTAAGGTCCCAATGCTCTGAACACAGAACGCAAAACTTTAAACGTGACTCACATTTCAACAATAAGAACTACGACTTTTTATGTACATATAGTACACGTCTATATATAAATATATACATATATATGTATGTAACTATATAGCACTGAACAATAAGCTTGGAGCTGTGGACCCCGCGAATTAAACAGCATGCAACTCGTGCAATAAAACAAAGCGCAAATTATGAGGGCCAACCATTGGACAAAAGCAGACAAAACAGACAAACAAAACCAACAAAGTTTGATTTTGTTGAGTGTGCCAAACATAGAAATACCCTTTAAACAACGAATGGCTAAAATCAAGTTTATTTATTGGTAAATATGCTTAAAACAATTTTTTTAAGTTTGGCAAATGTTTTAAGTGCGAGATATTAATTTTTAAATTTTAGAATTTACTATGTTTAAAAATAAGTGGAAAAAAAGGAAAAGAATGGAGAACTGTTGCCGGTGCAACTCCAAACCAAAACAGGGAATTTAATTTAAATCAAAATTTGAAATAAACTACAAAAATCAATAAAATAAATTTTTGTGAACGTTAATCGTTTTCTATTTAACTTTAAATTAATTTAATCTATATACAATTCATAGTTACAAGCAGAATTACACTTTACTAGCTCTACCGACGTGCGTTGCTCCGCTACCGTTCCAAGAAAAAAAAACTAATTAATTAGATTCTACAGGGTCTTTATTATTGTAGTCTACCGCGCCATTTGAAATGTTTTGGCTGAGATTTTCATATGTATTTTTAAAATGCATTTTCCACCCACTTTCCGATATATTTTTAATAAAATTTTTTCAGAAAGCCAACCTACGATAAAATGGAAAGCTATATTAAAATTTGCAAGTTTCTAGTCTTCCAATCAGTCAGTCAGTCAGACTGAACAGTTTTTTATATATAGATAGATAAAATCGCTAATACCGTCTTGATGTCGATCCTATATTTTTTGTCTATATTTCAGAATCAAAACTATATTTTTTTTTGCATACTTTATACTTTATAGAAGCCATGCCTATTAATCACCGATAATTCATATGACAGGCAATGAGGTTTTTATTTTTCTTTAAAAAAAAAATATAAATTTTAAATAATGTTTTTTTTCTGCCTCTTCGGATTTATAACTACCCATTTAAGCATTTAGTGAGTACAGGGTATTAAAGCAGAATAAACAGAGCTCAAGAAAGCATAAAAATGCGCAAAAGAACGCACTGAGGCAGCTGAGTGCGCATTGCCCAGTTTCCAGTACCCAATAGCCAGTACCCAGTACAGTGTCGAGTGCCCAATGATGGGCCCAGTGTTATGGCCACGACAAAATTAAGTAGTTGTAGAACCAGTCCCCATAGATTGAAGACTGCGCTGCGCCAAAGGCGGCGTTACCAAAGTGAAGTCGTCGTCGTCATCGTCTTCTTCAATGTTGTTGTCATCGTCTTGGCTGCTGCTGCTGGAACTGGTAATTGAAGTGTACGCGCAGTGCGTCCCTTGGCAATCAGGCCAAGTTGGATGGCCGGCCACACTTGGCAGGTTGGCATTATGCTGTATTATTTACAATACAAAAGACTAGAAGAAGGCTAGAGGGAGGTAGAGGGAGTTGGAGCCACAATCTTTGGGCTACACTTGCATAATAAACTGTATTGTAGGCAATGGGCGACATTTTCATTTGACTGGAGACGTAGACGTGTTGTGTCCACTATGCTGCAGGTCCATTATTTTATTTCTATTTAGCTGCCAGCTGCCATTTCCAGTTGTTTATTTATGTGAATGACTGTGCGTGTGCTAGTGCGTGTGTGGAAGTTGCAAATAAATTTACTAAGCTGTTTAAGAGATGCGAGAAGCGAGTTCATAAGAGGAAACGCTACTTGAGTCTGGGAGTGGTTACAATAAATGGACAACAAGTGACTGGCCAAATGACGCTTAAGGCAACGCCAAGTGGGCCAAGACTTGAATTGGACTTGATGTAATGTGAAGATGATCAAGCAGAATATTGAATATACACTCGTATTCATATAAAATAGAAAGCAAAAAATAAATAAAGAGTGATTATGAGGAAACTTTACTGCATTATGGAAAAAGCAACGCTCTATATAGAGCTTTCAACTTATTTTACTCACTTAAACCTAAAGCTCAAATATATTTGAACTTTACTTCACCTGCAACTACGAAAAGTATCTCAAATTGCACTAATCAAAAGCAGCTAGAAGCGTCTGCTACAAAACTTTGACAAAAATAAAAGTAAAACTTTCGCGGCTTGGAGCTTATGTTGCACTTATACGTGATATAAGTGGATTGTCGGCACCTCCCGAAAGTGGAAATCAATTTTCGTTAAATGTTTGCACTGCCACCAAAAAACACTAAACCGAACGGAAGGCAACAGGAAATCCTTGGTAGAATGGGTATCTTGGTTTGGGTATACCACAAAGTATCCATTTGAGTGACTTTGCTTAGATATGAACTGGGTAAATAAATGCTCGTGATTGTGGTCAGCTCTACTTATAATAATAATACCAACAGGAACAACAATGGAAGCCCATTAAACTTGAATGCGTCACGCACAAGGCATAAAGTGTGGAGCTTTGAATGGTGTCGATGCCTTTGCCTTTATGAATTAGTTTGTGTTTTTTTTTTTTGCTGTTGATTTACCCTTTAAGTTTGGGCTCAACAAGTTCTTTCATTTGTCTTGAGCACGAGCGCATTATGCATAAAACTTTATTAAAAAAACTTATAGACGACAACATGATTAACAGACAAATGACATTACAAAGCCTTTCACTAAAGAGTGTCTCTCTCAGTCTCAGTCTCCAACTCAATCTCCATCTCTGTTTCCAGCTCTTGAGCAGAAAAGCAGGCGCCTTTCTTTTTTTTTTGCCACAGACAATGCCCTGCCTTTCAGTGGACCCTTTAGTTTTGCCAGCCATACGCAAATCAGGTCTTAACCCCCTTTTTATTTTTTGTTGCTTGGCCTTAGTTGCATGCAACTTGAACTCTTGGCGCTGTCTTTGTTTTCTTTTGCTGCATCTAGTTAGAGTAATGAGCGTTTGGGTATCTCATGGATTTGTCGCTGGCTTTGAAGCTAACTCAAGCTTTGTACAGCTCATTAGATGCCTGGTAAAACAACGGCAACACTCATTAGCAACTAGTATACAGCTAAAATTATTATAATAGTAAACTAGTTAAACTATGTGTATGACAAGTGTAAATGCTCAACTATGAAATACCTTAAAATTAACTGGGTGTTAATATGAGAAGGCTAAAGCTAGAAAGTTATTTAGAATATTGAGGTTTTAATTAAATATCAATATTGTTAAATAATATTTTTTAAATATGAAAATTTATTTTTTTAAATAAATATAGATATTAATTTATCTAGTTCAATAGCGATTTTTAATATTAAATATATTGGCGATACTATCAATAGTATTTTAAGCCAAAACTGTGCTTTATATCAGACATCACTTGAATCAACTGATACTGAAAAGGTCGAAAGATATACACAAAGATATATATCGAGTTTTTGCTTTTAAAGTGACTTCAACAAATACATTTACCTTTGTCTTAAAACAGTAAGAAACAATGGCTAAAATATTATAGACATATCTTAGAAACAACATAACAGAATGAACTATCAACTCTGTAAAGATTTAAATATTTTTATCGAATTTCTATATAATAGTAAAAATGATAAAGTATTTTGTTGGTATTTATTGAGTTAATAAGACAGATATGTTTCATTTACATAATATATTTAATATTTATTATTATATATTTATTATTATTATATTTATTAAAATTATCCTAACATTTTGTAGCTACTTCTACATATTTTAAATTACCCCATTTATCAATAAAGCAGGGTAACCATGCAACACAATGTTGCACTCATAAAAATAGCAATTTTAATTGGAGAATTTCATGCACCCTGCAACCTGCTCCCCACTCCACTCCATTCCACTCCTCTCCTCTTCATTCCTCGCATATTTATTCCACTCGAACGCTTCCTACAACCGCAGCAGCTGGACCTGGACACCGACTCCAACTTGGAGTTGGACTTGGACTGGAACTAGAAGGCGTTGCAGTGTAATCAGCTTGCAGTTATTTTTAGTCAATTTTGTCTTAAAGACTCCGATTACAGAAACAGCAGAGAGGGAGGAGAGGGAGGTGGAGCAAGAGTGTAGGACTTAGTCGGTGGTTGCTTCTCTGGAGTGCAAGTTTAAGATAAGTTGAATTCAACAGAATGTTATAAGACAAGTACTCGTAGTTTGGCACACCCACTTCAATAAATATATATGTCTATAGATACGTATATATATAATATTTATAGACAAAGCGGCTTAAAAATCGTTGTTTTGCGCTTTCTTGATTTAATTAGCAGGCATTAAAATTGTTATTTCAGTTGCTCAAAAGCAAAATCCCACTAATTAATTATTAATTTGTATTTTATTTTTTTGGCAGGCAAACAGAGCTTGAAATTTTATTTATTTAATAAATTTTTACGCTTAAAATAAAAGTAAAATAAAGTAGATATTTTTATAAATAAAATAAATTTATATATTTTTTTTAAATTTTTCCTAAAATTTTTTTTATTTAATTTAATATTTATTTAGTAAAATTGAGGTAAAAAATACAGTAGATATTTTTGTTAAAAAAATAAATTTATATATTTGCTTTACATTTTTCTTACAATTTTTTTATTTATATAAATATTTGATTATTTTAATTGAGGTAAAAAATAAAGTATATGTTTATATAAAATTTCTAAAAATATTTGTTTACAGTCTATGCAACCAAAAGTTCATTTTTATTTTTTTGCAATTTAAAACTTTGATATAAACAAAAATTTTTTTTTAAATTGCGTCTAAAACTAAAGTAGATATTTTTATAAATAAAATAAATTTATATATATTTTTTAAATTTTTCCTAAATTTTTTTTATTTAATTTAATATTTATTTAGTAAAATTGAGGTAAAAAAAAAAGTAGATATTTTTGTTAAAAGAATAAATTTATATATTTGCTTTACATTTTTCTTACAATTTTTTTATTTTTATCAATATTTGTTTATTTAAATTGAGCCAAAAAATAAAGTAAACATTTATACAAAATTTCTTAAAATATTTGCTTACAGTCTATGGCAACCTTAAGTCAATTTTTATTTTTTTTCAATTTAAAACTTTGATATGAACAACAATTTGCTGCGCTACAAGTTAGACCAATCGCCAAAAACATTTGCCAATATCGAGAACTGCACTAATGCCAATGCAAGACCAATAAAGAGCAGGACTACTATTTGCCCAGGGCTTGAGTTACCAACACGAGTGTAAATACAAGTACTTATGTCTTTCAACACCCTCACCCACCAACTTCCCCTTCCTCCCGCACTATAAACATGTCCCAGCTGCCAGTTTGGCACTTCTGTGTACACAATTTTTGGGGCATGTGTTTGTTGGCCGGGTTGCATGGTTGTAAACCACGTTGGGCGCCATAAACATTGACTCACAACTTGCAAAAAAGTTGCCAAGTATTGAAATCTTTTTCCATGCACACACATGCATGTACATACGAAAGGCAATAAACATTTTCTGTGCTAACTTTAAGATACAAAACCTCAAGCGAGAAAAGAGCTGTTGACCAACAACTAGAAACTTGGCATAAAGAGTGTGCGGGTGTGTGTGTAGTTGTTGTGTCTACACGTGTGTGTGTGTGTACTTGTTCAAGTGCTTTATGTATATTTTTTTCTGCTATTTTTTTTCATGTTGTTTTTCAAGTTTTTAATAAAAAGTTATTAAACAACTTGTAGTTTATTTGCTTTTGTGTTTCTTTCAATTTTCTCTCAACATGTGTGTGCTGTGTTTGTGTGTGTGTGTGCATGTGTGGGTCTTGTGTGTGCCTTGTGTGTGCATTGTGTGTGTGTGTGTGTATGTTGTATGTGTGTGAGCGATTTTGGTCTCGAGGCTTCAACAAGCTGAACTGCGCTGCGTGGTAATTAGTCAACTTGATTGATGAATGTGTTGACTCTGCCTCACATTTTGCGCTGTAGCATACTTTTCGGGGGCACACGACAAGACAAGAAATTGGAAAATTTAGTAAAACGCGTTGGGGGTATGGAAGGAGATGGTTGGCAAGCGGGGGAGGGCACACAAATGTCAACGTCATTAAAAGACGAAGGCATTAAAACACTTTGCCTTAATCCAACTGTCAGGCATTAAGAAATTTAAGCATTAAATGCCATGCCAGAAATTGTTGTTGGTACTGTAATACTCTGCTTTAAAAAACAGAAAACAAAAAGGAGATTATACGGTTTGCGTGAATGTATAATTAGAATATTGAAATTAAGAAAAACTACGACAAAATGAGAGATATATGCATATTTTTTTTTATTTAATATATTAACATAGAAAATTAATATAATTCAATATTCTAGAAATATGTCTATGAAATTCTATTGTGGTTTTTACAATAATTTTCCAAAATTTTGGGTTTCTCCAAACGATTCCAGATTTTATAAGAATTTTAACAATTTTTCGAAATTTTTTGTTCAAATTTTTTAGTTTAGTTTTTCTGTTTTAATTGAAAGAAAATATGAAAACAAAAAATAAATTGTTCCAAAATTTTGAATCAGACTTAGTTTTGCTTTTTGTTGTGTATTAGACTTAATTTTTTTTTTTAAGTTGTTTTTTTATTTTTTTTAAGTTAAATTTAAGTTGTTGAAAAATCTTTTATTTTTTTTACATGATAATAAAAAACACAAAAAATTAAAAAAATATTAAAAAAATTTAAAATATATATATATATTTATAAATTTTTAAATATATTAAAATTTTAGCGTTTAAATTTAGCCACAAATAGCTAAAGATTGCTATAAATAAAATCTGAATCTATGAATGAACAAAAATTGGATTTAATATAATAATTCTTGTAACAAATGCACAAAATTCCACCCAGCACCAATTATAAATTGAAGACAAACTAGAAATAGAGTATGTAACAGTCGGAAGCTTTCGATTGCAACTTGATTTCTAGTTGCTGTTGTTGTTGTTGTTGTTGACGCTTGCAGTAATAAAGCGCACCGCAGGCATGCGAAAGCCAATTTTCCAAAGCGCGCTGCGGGCGGTGAGACTATTTAATAGCGGGCAGGCATATACACACACACACACACACACACACACACTTTCTATACATAAATATATATATATATACATATTAAGGAGTTTATATGTGTGTGTGAGTGTAAAGGCGTACATTGAAACACTTTGTAGAACGGCAGCAATAAAAATCCAAGTCTGTAGGCAAGCTAGGCGTCACCTGGCACGGCACTCTACCTTGCCCCACAACCAAACCAAACCAAACCTTGCCACAAACTCACCTGCTTGCTTGCCTCAACATCTCAACTGTTAAGTCTTCCCTCTCACATCATGCGCTGCGGTTGTAATTTAGTGTGCCTAATGAATTTAGTGCCGTTACATACCGGAAAAGAGCACGTGAGTGCAAAAATGCGCACTCAGACAGCCAGCTGAGCATGTGTGTGTGTGTCGGGGGTGTGTGTGTGTAAATATGTGAGAAATCTGCGCGTTGGCAAAACTTCGTTAACCTTTATTAACGACTCGAACTGGTTGGCGGGAAAAAGCGGGCAGGAAAAAGCGTCTAATTAAAACAGACAAAGGAAGAAAACAAGCTTTAGCCATATGATTTTATAATTCTGTGTATATGTGTGTGTGTGTGTGACGTTTAAAATTAACAATTATTTTTAATTGCCAGGCTGGCTGAAATTAGGTGCCGATGGCAGGCTAAGGACAACGCACACACACACACACACGCACGCAGGCCAATTTAATTGGCAGCCCTAAAGTATGCTTTCAATTTCGTATACACAGAGAAATTGCTTAGCTCAGGCCTCATTAAATATTGTCATGGTCGTTTGCTGCTGCTGCTGCTGCTGCTGTTGCTCTTAGTCCTGGCAACTTATTGAAGTTAATATAGCTAGCCGGCAATTGGATGAACAACATTTTGCTTAAAACTTGTCAACAACAAAGTCTAAGTCTCTGGCATATCAATGCAAAACAGCAGCAGCCAAAAGAAGCCAAAGAAGCTGTTTCACTTACCCATTGCAGGTTATTTACACGGCCAGCGTAGCATAAAAGCTAAAAGTAATTTTCTTAAGTGAATATAAATGTTTAAAATCGTTGAACAACAACAGGAACAGGAACTGAAACTGAAACACAAACTGTAAAGAGAGAGAGAGAGAGAGAGTACCATATACTGGCCGGTTTAGCCTGTTTAGATAAGCCAAGTTAAATTTAAAAGCCAAAAACACAACTCCCACTGAAAGCAAGTGTGGCAATAGAAGGTGGCATCTTTGCCATCCTTGTTGCACGCTTAACTTGCCCCGCCAACGGCCAAAAAGTGCTTAAAGTTTTATGCGAAATTAAAGTTGCCAACACAAATACTCGACTGAGAGTCTCAGATACTCCCTGCTCTTTGCATATTATTACTTGGTACTTGTTTAAGCCAATACCAAGGCAATATCAGAATCAGGTGTTGAGATTTAAATGGATTTGTGTATTGAATTGCCAGCAGATTCGAATCGTCTATGCTCAATGCACACAGCTCGTGTTAACGCTAACGGCTAATGATTTGACAGCTTTGGGTATTAGAAATCCTTAAATAGCCTTAGACTTTGATTACTTTATAAGCCAAATGCGACTAAAACTGCTTAAATAATAGTTGGCTAATATTATTAAGTTAAGTAGAATTATAATCAAAGCTGCAAAACGAATTTTTACTATATTTCTTATAAATAGTAAATTATATTTATTTATTTTAATGATTTAGCAAACGAATTGAACCAAATATTTATAAAAATAGTTTAGGTTCAAGTGAATTTAAATTGTTTTTTTTTTTGGTTTATTTGTTGCTAATAACATTATTCTTGTTTTTAAAATTTACAGTATTTATTACTGTGAATAAATGAATTTAAATATGAATAAATGTTCATTGATCTGTCTGTTTATATGAGCGTTCGACTAGTTTTTACACTAGTCACAGATTTATTGCCACAACTGTCTTGAACTTTAACAGGAAGGATGAAAAAACAGCTTTGAAAGATTTTGGTAGCTTTAGATAATTTAAACTCTGACGATAAAGCGCAATTTAAGCTTAAAGCTTGACCAATTTGCCACATTTGCACTCATCTCTCATTCTAGCCCAAGTTCCTTATACTAAAATAAATACTCATTCCAAAATGTCCAAAATTATGCTCACTTAAGATCACTTATTCTAAGATTATATTGTCTCATTTCGTTAATTTTTTATTTAGAATTTAGTGACTAATAAAATTGCACCTAATGGAGGAATATTGTTTATAAAAAATATTATTTTATTTTAATTTATTTATTTACTTATTTTAATTTATTTAATTATATTTGAAAACACAAAATTATTTACTAACAAAAATTATTATGCAGAAAAGCCTTATATACTAACCGCTGAATCTGGTTGCAAATTTTAGGCACACAGGTGTATAACAATCAGCGCCTATAAGTATGCAACAGTTTTTCTTTCATTAAGAAATCATTAATTCTGATTATGTCAATATTACAAATTGTTTTCATATTTTTTCCCTTACGATAAATTCAAAATAAAATATAATAAAGTAAAATCGAATATTCTTTATTTAGGTACATCATTTTTTCCTCAGTGTAGCCTTAAGGGTCTTTTGGGCTTTTGCTGTTCCGCAAGAATAAACTCTGTCTTTGGGTTTTTCGCAAGTATTTTTTGAAATATCCAGCTAGAATAACTAGAGGTAGCCAAGCGCATCTAATGCAATTCACAGGAAAATTCAATATATACACGTTTAATTATATAGACTGCCAGAGACGCAACTAAAAATGTTTTCAACATTGTTGTGCCCCTAATTAAAGGCAAATGCCAAGTAAATATTTGAGCCTGCGGGCGATAATGTTTCAAAGCGAAAAGTCACCAAATTGAAAATCAAATTACAGCGCGCATAATTAAATTGCTTTATCAAAATTTCATTCAAAAGCAGCTGCCAGAGAGTCACAAAATTTATGGCTATGGCAAATGCAGCAAAAACTGCGGCTCAACTGCCAAAAAAGAAATAAACGGACAAGAGCAAAAAAAAAAAAATGAACGCTGGGGAAACTTTTAATTGAATTCCTTTCAAAAATCTTGTGCTAATGGGCACAATTAAATTGTCAGCAGGATATAGAAGTGTGTCCTTTGCTTCAAATACAGTTTAAAGCTTTAACAAAACACTCGAGTGCATGACAAATTCATTAAATGCACAAAATGCCCGTAAAGTGCACACGTTGACCACATGACGAAAAGCCCAACATTTTACAACATTTTATACACACACACACACTCTCTCTCAATCGGTCTCTGACCGTAATTACACCACAGAGTTGCCATAGAGCTGCTGAGGTCTTAAGGGAGGTGACCAGGGTTGGGTAAGTGGTTGGAGAGTGTTGCATCATTGCTTTCAGTGCAGCTTTACGCTGCAACATACGCAAAACTGTACCACACTGAGTATATAAGACAGGATAAAGCTGGCACATAAGTACTATCCCCCCTTCAACACATTTGTATCCTTGTAAGTACTATATATGGAGTATCCCAGTTGTTTCTCTGACACATCTGTTTGCAGGACCTTTTGTCGCGACACCTTCGCGCTCTTTTAAGAACTTTATCACATTCATCAGATTCCGCATTTAAATTAAAAATTCACCCCAATCCCTCTGCACAGTTTCCCCTGTGCTGACATTGTAAAATGCGATAATTAAAATTGCAGTTGCATTAAAAACTAAACGTTATAATAATACAATTTGAAATAAATTAATGAACGTATTTAAGTTTCATTAATTAATTCTGGACAGTTGCAAAAAAATAATAATGAAATGAATGACGAATTGCATATAGATAACGTCATGTCTAAAATGTGAATTTATTTTATATATAGATAAATTTACAAAACTAACAAGCTAACTAGCAACTGAACCTGACACCTTGTTATACAACTGATTTAATTTTTAATTAGAAAACGAAAAAAAACCACATTTATTTTAATGCGTATTAATTAAATAAATTTCAATTGTTCAACAAAAGTAAATCATGGTTTTTTTTTAGTTTTAATAACTGTAGAAATATAGTTTTTACATTAATTATGAAATGTTTTTATGGTAAATGGAATTTAATAGCATCGTATAAAGTCTCTAGGAATTATTATAGTAATCTATAGTATAATCAAAAAATTAAATTTTAAAATATATATTTTGCATATTTTAAGCATTATTTTAAGATAACAAAACAGCAAGAAAAGAAATATTTGAAAACGCTCAAAAAAATAAATTTAAGACCTGAACTGCATAAATTTTAATCAACAATTATTCTTACTTAACTAAACTTGATTTTGAGCTCAACTCAGTTCTGTTTTAGTTTTAAAATATTCTCAACAAATTTATTAATTAGAAAATTTCTCTCTTCATTCAGAATAAAGACTCTAACAGCTCGGAATTATTATTTAAATCATACTTATTATTAAATCTGTATAATCAGCAAATCAAAAAAAAAATATATATATATACTATTTTGGATACTTTGAACATTAATTTAAAATAAATAAATTCGGAAAAGATATGCGGAAAGGCTGAGAAAATTCTGAAATATAAAAACTGAACTTAACATTTTTTAATAAACAATTATTCTTACAAATTGAACTTGGTATTGAGCTCAATAAACTTTTGCTTTAGTTTTAAAATAGTCTTAAAAAAATGTATTAAAAACAAATATTCTCTTTCTTCATTCTTTTTAAAATACCCTCGATAAATTTATTTAATTACAAAAAATTCTCTCTTAATTTACAGCTCAGGACAACAACACAGAACTACAATATGGGAGCATTAAGTATAGCAGCTTGTCAATTGCTGCTGGTGTTATTTCTCCAAGTGCTCAATTGGCAGCTGGGCGAGGCTGTATTTGGACGCGATGATTGCAGAGATCTGACCATATCGTCCTGTGAGTGTGCACCCTCGTTGTCTGAATATGAACTGAATTGTCCTGGCAATAGCTACAATCCCAAGTTCAAGATTACTATAAGACCCGGCTCAACAGTACAGATTGAATGCAATCTGACAGATGCCTCGGAGTACAAACAGATGCCACAGTTGAATATTGGCAACATTGATATGGTGCAGATAAGACGCTGTCCGTTGCCGTATCATACGCCCATAGCGGGAATTATGGATCATTTGGGCATTAAGAATACCAAGGTGCTGATCTTTGAAGCCAATGATCTGGGCATGAATGTGACGCGTAAGCATTTGGAGCGTTTGCAGAATTTACAGAGATTGCGATTTGCCGCACGCCGTTTGCCGTATGTACCCGAGGATTTGTTGCACGATATGCATCATCTGAACTGGCTGGATATGCGTTCGGCCAATCTGGGTGAGCTGCCGGGTCGACTGCTGGTCAATATGGAGAATTTGCAATTTCTGGAGTTGGGCAGCAACAATTTGAAGCAACTGCCACATGGACTCTTTCACAATTTACACAAACTGCTGCATTTGAATCTGTGGAGCAATCAGCTGCATAATCTCAGCAAGCATGACTTTGAGGGTGCCACCTCGGTGAAGGATGTGGATTTGCATAATAATGGCATTGTACAGCTCCACTCGGATGTCTTTGCTCTGCTCACCAATGTAACAGAGATCAATCTTAATGGCAACAGCTTCCGCTCCTTGCCCGAGGGCCTCTTCGAGCACAATCACAAGCTGCAGCAGGTGAAGTTGCAAAATAATCGTGTGGCATTGCCATCTCTGCCAGCTCATCTATTTGCCAATCTGCCGGAGCTACGCATTCTGTATTTACGCTGTGAACTGGAAACGATCTCTGCCGATCTCATTGAGAATTCCACAGCACTCACAGACATCTCGCTGATGGATAACCTACTAAGCACACTGCCCGCCAAACTATTCGAACATCAAAAGAATCTTGTCAATTTGGATTTGCATAAAAATCGTTTGACCCATTTGCCCGATGGCATCTTTAGTCAGTTGGAAAAATTGGAGAATTTGAATTTAGCTGAAAATCAACTAAGTGAAATTTCTAGGTAAGTTCAAAAAAAGGAAAAGTTGAATTTATCTTGAAAATAATATAAAATAATATATTAAAATTAATTAAGTTAAAAATAAACATTCTACAAGGTATAAATTTATTTTTAATTTTTTTTATTTTAATATACTGTTTTATATTATGTAAATTGTAGAATAAAGCTTTTGAATATATTTTTCCTTTTTTTTTTTTTTTTTGCTGCGGCAATTATTTTTTTTGGCTGAAGATTAGAGATCGTCTGAATAAGACAAAAAAGAATTAGCTTTCATTTTTGGCATTTTTGTGAAATTTAAATAATTATTCATTCTAAAAATTTAACTCACTTTTTCAAAACTTCTGTGGCAGCCATAAAAACTATTTTTTTTTGTTAAATTGCTCGCTCTGAAATTTAAAAAAAAAAAAAAATAATATATTTTTTTTTTTTTTTGAAATCAGCAATCTATTTTCCAACTTTTTTTTTTAAGAAATCGCTAAGCTGGCGATAAATTGAAAAATATTTCAAAGTGCTAATGTGCTGCCTACAAATATAAAAATAATAATTACGATTTAATAACTATTTAACATGTTTTTAGAAAACTTTTTTTTTGTATTGTTATTGTTTTTAAATTAACTTTTTTTTTTTTAATTAAAATAAATTTGACTATCACATTTAGTACTAAAATTCTAATGAAAATTGCTAAATTGCCTTTGCTTTCATTTTATAAAGTAAAAGTTTAAAAATTATGAATTAAATTTGATTGTTAAAATAAAAATTTCAAAAATAACTTTTACTATCAATTTATAAAGTAAGAAAGATAAAAAATAATTATTATTGTTAATTTATTGAATAAGCAGCATAATTAATAAATAAAGCGTGATGATGTTTATAATTTTTATAATAAATAAATTAGCCTATGCTCTGTGAGGTAAATTATGGAAAAATAAAATTCGAGTTTAATGCGAAATTTGTATGGTAAAAATAATAAAAATTAGTTTAAAAGTTTTATAAAATTTATAGATTGTTGATTGTTTGTTAACTGTGCTAGAAAATTTGGTCAATTATATGTTAAATTATATGTTTTCAATAAAACACAAGCTTTTGTTATTTAATAAAATATATTTCGAACTCTGTACTTTGTCTTCAGGAATTTGTCTTCAGGGATTTTTCACAGCGTCCTGATTTTTAGCTGTGTTATTTAATAAAGACTTCGGTATTTTTATTTATATTAATATATATATTTTTTTTAATTTTTTACGTACTTTAATTTAATGTAGCATGATTTATATAGTTGCAATTTAATTTTGCCAATTTTCTAATTTAATAATCTAATATATTTTATTCTTTCTTTCTTCTACTTTGCACAGCTCACTCTTTAGCAAACTGAGCAATCTGAAAAGTTTGCGATTGAACGATAATCAGCTAATAAATATACGTCCTCAGGCATTTGTGGGCAACACATTGTTGCGCCAACTGAATATGGCCAACAATCGGATCAATTTGCATGAATATTTGACGCTACATGGAGCTGTGGGGGATATTGGTTCACCATTTGCACATCTTCGGAATCTGACAAGTCTCAATTTGCGTAATAATTCGCTGATGGTAATCTTCAGTGATTGGAAATATGCGATGAGTGAACTGCAGGAGATTGACTTGAGCTATAATAATTTCACTTGGCTGGACTATTCCGATTTGGATTTTGTGTCTAAGTTCGATGTGACCGTCAATATGACGCACAATCAAATACGCACCGTGCATTTCTATAAACAAACCGAGTTCCAGCCGATTGAGAAGGGCGTGAAGCTTGTGTACGGCGTGAAATCTGTGCACGTGGATCTCAATGATAATCCTTTGGTCTGTGATTGTACCTTGCTGCGCTTCCTGCAGGTGGTGCGTGGTGACATTAAGCCGGATTATGCCAAGAATTTGGTCACATATACGGATCGTTTGAGCTGCCAAGGGCCCAAGGCTTTGGCAGATCATCCACTGGGCATGGTGCATCCACGTGAGCTGCTCTGCAACTTTGATCAGGCAGAGGATCCCAGTGAGCGACGCTGTCCACGTAATTGTGATTGCCTGGTGCGCACCTATGATGCCACATTGATTGTCAACTGTTCGAACGGGGATTTGACCAAGTTGCCCAAGCTGCCGCGTCTGCCACCCAATCTGCAGGAAATGGAGCTGTATGTGGAGAACAATACGCTGCTCAAGCTGCCACCCAACAACATACCTGGCTATGAGAATGTTACCAGCTTACACTTGGCTGGCAATAATCTAACCCAGCTGGAACTGAGCCAACTGCCCAGTAATCTCAAGTATTTGGATTTGCGACGCAATCAGCTGCAGCATTTGAATTCCACAGTTCTGGGTTACTTGAACAGCAGCATGGACAAGCTGACGATGCAGTTGTCCCAGAATCCCTGGAAATGTAATTGCGATGCCTGGGAGCTGTTGCTCTTCACCCAAAAGAAATACGAACAAATTCCAGATCATACAGAGATGTATTGCGAGGGTGCAGAGATGCCAACACTTCTCATGGAACTGAATATCAATGATATTTGTCCGCCGGCCAGGAGTCTGATGATTGCCATCGTTGTGGTCATCTCACTGACAGGCTTCCTGCTGGGCATTAGTGCGGCACTTTACTATAAATATCAGCAGGAGATCAAGATCTGGCTATATGCACACAATCTATGCATGTGGTTCGTCACCGAGGCTGAGGTGGACAAGGATAAGAAATTCGATGCATTTATTTCCTACTCGCACAAGGATCAGAGCTTTGTGGAGAAACATCTGGTGCCGCAACTAGAGCATGGACCACAAAAGTTCACCCTGTGCGTGCACGTACGAGATTGGCTTGTTGGTGGCTTTATACCCGAGAATATTGTACGTTCCGTTGCGGATTCAAGACGCACCATCATTGTGCTCAGTCCCAACTTCATAGAGTCCGACTGGGCACGCATGGAGTTCCGGGCGGCGCACAGATCGGCGCTAAACGAGGGACGTTCGCGTGTTGTAGTGATCATCTATTCGGATATTGGAGACATTGAGCAGCTGGATGATGAGATGAAGGCTTATCTGAGAATGAACACTTATTTGAAGTGGGGTGATCCATGGTTCTGGGATAAGTTGCGCTATGCCCTGCCACATCGTGCGCCCATTGGTAATGCGGGCAATGGTGCACTGATCAAATCGGCACTGAAAGGCTCCACAGATGACAAGCTGGAACTGATTAAGCCGTCGCCAGTGACGCCGCCATTAACCACGCCGCCCGGTGAGACTACCAAGAATCCATTGGTGGCCCAATTAAATGGTGGCACACCGCACACCGCCATCATGATTGCCAATGGCCGAAATGGACTGACGAATTTATATGCGCCCAATGGCAAGGCACATCATGGCAATGGTCATATCAATGATGCCTTCATTATCAACACAAATGCCAAGCAGAGTGACGTATAGAATTGGCATAAAATGGAGCCCGATGAGGAGCTCCTGTTTCATTGAGGCATCAACATCTATCTTAACGCTATGACCAATTCCAAAATTCCAGCTGAATGTAAAAAGCCTAGACAAAAAAAAAATATATTTGCACTCATATTCATTTCAATATATTATTCTATGTGTGATTGGGTGTGTGAATGTGTGCATGTGTGTGTGATTGTCTAGTTGATTAAACTAAAAAAAAAAAAAAATTTATAAACAATTAGTTTTATTAGAATTACATCTCTTTGCTGGTAAATCCAATTGGTGAAAATTTCAATTTTCAAATATTTCATGTGGCCTTTGTTGACATATTATCAAACTCAAAAAAAAAAAACGCAAACAAAATTTGTAAAACTTAAGCTAATTTTAAAGCTTATCATTTCTGTTTAGCATTATGTACTATTCTACTATATATGTAAGTTAATTATAGGCAGCATAATTATTTGTACATTTATTAAAAAATCTAACAAGAAATATTGTAAATTTTTTGTTTAAGTTCAATGCACGCGAAGCTAAGAAAAGCTCAATCTATAATACAAAAAAAAACAATTATCTTTTATTGTAAAGATATATTCATATTTGCACGAATCTCAAGATATTTTGTTTAATTCCTTTTTTTTTAATTAACTTTTTGAACAAATTGAGCTTTATTTTGTACAACCTACAAACCTACTTATTAGTTATTAAGCTATAGAGAGTAATGCACATGCAATATACATACATATGACGTATCCAAATAGTAGCATATAAACTATGCCGTGTACTGAATGTAATTAAAAAAAAAACCAATAAAACAAAATGCAAAATATACTCTATTACCCACTCAAATTGTATGTATTAGAAACTAGCTAATTGAGAGCTTCTTTAAAACTCACACACCACTGTACATACATCAAACAAAAAATCAAAAAAAAAAAAATATGGAAAACTTTGTATACATATATATATTTCCAAAATGTCATTAAACTTTATATAAACAAACAAAACACTTTATTAACTGAAGTACTCGTAAATGCACATCATACACGGCATATTCTTACATCACACTTTATCAACTTTACGCATATTTGTTCATTTGACATTTGACATTTCAATATAATCTACATCATCTACACACAATATGTTAAATAAATGTAATTAGTATTTAATGAAAAGTATCATATAAGTAGCTATGTCACATGTCTCTAAAATGTATTGCCTAAGGTACCTACAAATTTATGCAGACACACTCATTTACTTATACAAATAGATGACATACATACATACATCATTGAATGTAAAGTATACAAGAACATCAAATAAATAAAATATATTTTAAAATTTAAACCAAATGTGTATTTATTTATTTAACCTAAACTTTATTATGTCATCAGCTGAAATAGAAATGATAAAAATATTAAATATATTAACTTGCTGCTGATTCTGTTCGCCTGGTATGTTAGGCTGAATTATGAAAAACTTTTCCATATCATAACCCAGTACTCCGTGGATATATTTATAAATAAATAAGGAAAACGTAATTTACACATTAATTATTGTGTTTATTTTCAAATTTTTTATACAGAGCATATTCATATACAATATTTATAGTAGGTTTACATTAATTTAGGTATTCATAAAAATTGGACAATTTTACAAACGGTTTAATAAACTTAAAAAAAACGAAAACAAAAACAAAACTAGGTTCAAAAGCAATAAATTTAAGTACATATCGCCCAGTCTCATATCACACAAAAATATAACAAAAATGGAAACAAAAAAAAATACTTTTAAATTAAAAAACTGTCTCATATATCTAACTACAGGATTGAGTTTAAGATCACATATATATTTATGTAGTAAGTATAGAAATAAAAGCCTATAGTTAGATATATATATAAATATGGGAGACATTAAATTGTTTGCTTACTCATATACATATATCAATATATCAATATATCAAGATCAAGTTGTTTGAAGAAATACTTTTAGAGTTACAAAGCAATTGTCGTATGCAATTCACTGGATTTAACTATATATGCATGTTTTTATGTTAGTTGTAGGGTTTTGACTTTACATATCAAGTGCTGGTATATAAAATATATATAATATTGTTTAGGCATATACATATATAGATCCATTAATTGGGTTTTGTATGTTTCTCGTTGTACATAAATAAGTAAGTATATAGGTATATGTATTTAAACTTTCCTCAACATTTCAATTTTTGTCTATTACTAGTTATTAGCTCACAATCAGTTGCGTTTTCGGTCTTTGGTGTTGAACGTTCAGAACTTTGGGATTTCTCATGTCTTTTCCATTAGTTTTCTTTTGTTTCTATACATCTTTTGGTTAACTTTAAATAGCAGTCAGTATGCGACATAATCCGTCTTGGAAAGTGTCCCCTTCTAAAGCAGCATATCGTCATCACTCTCTGTAAACTCGCCATTCGGTTCCAGCAGTAGATTGGCTTCCTCGTTGGATTGTACCTGCATTGATGACATTTGTTAGAAAGCAAAGAAAAAAGCATTAATGATATAGTCGGGAATACCCGACTAAGGTCAGTAGAGGCGCAAGAGTTCAAGAAAAAGCATTATTATAAGCATTATTAAAAAATATATTAGTATATTCAAAAACATGCAAGTTTGAATATCGAATTAAAAAATATCTATATTATGACATGCTGAAATAATTCCCGGTTTAAAAATATAATATTTGAAATGATATATCAATTTGATGTAGGATTGCATGCCAAAAATTAAATAATAAAATAAAATAAATAAAAGAAAAATTGCATGCAAATAAATTAAAAATAACAAGACAAATTTATAAAAAAGAAAACATGCGTTTTACCAGGAATTTGATACAAGAGTTAGGGCATCAAATTGTAGCTAACATTAATAAATCATAAAAAGAAAAATATAAGGTATATTTAATAAAAAAAAACTTCAGTCATTATTAATTGTAAACGCATGTCAAAAACATAAAAAATCAAATAACATTAAAATAGCAAATGCAAAATAAATTAATAGGAAATTTAAAATAAAAATAAATCTAGACTCTTGATGGATCAGCGTTGAGATAGATGCTGTTCAAGAGTATAGATATAAAGAGTATTAAATTGTCAGAGATGCCTCCTGCTGCCTTTTATATACATCTGCACTGTTTTATGGCCCTCATTTTCACTATTTTTAAGGTTAAAAGTGCACAAATGCATTTAAATTAAAGTATATATACCCTGGAATATCGAACCGCTGAGTTGCTGCGCCTAAAGAAGCGACGCACGCGCTGCCTGCGCGTTGGCGAGAATGCAAACATTCCCACGCATGCCACAAAGAATGTTACGGACAGAATTATGCCCATGATGGCTAAAAAAACAGGAAATTATATAAAATTAAAAAAATATTTAAAGTGGCCAAGAAACTTGGCTAGCTGTTGACTTACTGCCCACGGAGGCCGTTGGGCTGATAACAGCTGCCGGTTGAATTGTTGCTGCAGTTGTGGCTGCTTCAGTTGGCTTACCAGTTGGCGTTGCCTTCGTGCTCGAAGTGGTGCTCGAAGTGGTGCTCGTAGTGGTGCTAGTCGTAGTTGAGGTGGTGCTCTCCTCGGACTCTGGCACTTTAATGCCCAGAAATGAACAAATGCTGGGCGTATGCTGTTCGTAGAGCAGGCTGCATTGTGTGTCCTGCAACAAAACCAGATGCTTGTAATTAGAAACTTTCTTCATTAAGTGCAAAGAAAATAAATAAATAAATAAATTGATATGGCGAAAAATACATAAATTGCAAAAGAAATGCAGCTTCTCGTGGGGCGTTTACACAGGGGGCTGCAAATTGTGTTGCAACAACAACTGCTGCAACTGCAACTTATTTTCAACACCTCCCCGGGGTCGTCACACGCCATCCGTCCGGCTGCACGCGGCGTGTAACACTTTCCGCCAAAGACCATTTCCGGCGTGGCCAGCAGCAACAGCAGCAGCAACAGCGAGAATAACAACAACAAGGATAACATGGCAACAGAAACGAGGCGCTGCAAATGTGCGCATAATTTAAAAAGTTTTGCGGCGGCTGCAACTGGCAACTGCAAGTGGCAAAAACTCGCGTTGCACACAACTTTGCCGACATCCCGGGTCGTACAACCCGGTGCCGCCCCAGACAACGAAACTAAAAACATGTCCAGGACGAGGACGAGGACGAGGACGAGGACGTTGTAGATGGCGGCAGACGCATTAAAAAGTTTGCAGCCATTTAAAATCCCATTTCATTGAATCGCTAATTTTCCGACAGTGTCGCTGCCGGTTTTCAAGCAAGTCCTTGTAGCCTTTTGTCCTGAATGCCTGCCAGCTGGCCAAAAAAAATAAAAAATAGAAAAATAGAAATTCTGTCGCCATGTGTGTGTGTGTAAATAGTTTAAGAGTTATATACATTTGTTGTGTTGTTGTTGTGTCACGGCATTTCATTTGTCCGCATTATGTCTGTGGTCTAAGCAATTTTTTGGGTAACTTGAGAAAGTTAAATATGCATTGCCAAAAATTTACGAAAAGATTCATAAATAAAATATAATTTAGGAACAGCTCGAAATACTATTAAAATATTAAATGTTTCTTTATCAAGGTCTAAAATTTTTAATAAATAATAATAGCTGACGAAAGTTTTATAAATAAAATGCAATTTAACACAAACAGAATATTAAATGTTTTTTCCTTAATAAAAAAATCATATGATGAATTTAAGCATATTCATTTGCTAAAATTGTAATTTTGCTTAACCAAATTCTGCACTTAAATAAAGCAAATGTTTAAGGATACAGCTTTGAAATTCTCTAAAAATTATCATTATTATATTTCATTATTACCAAAGATTTTTGGTTTTAAATGCGCTATGAAAAGATTCAAGTTTCTTTTCTTATGTTTCTGATAAACTTAGCCTATTGTTGTGTTTGAACTTTAATTTTCCATAGCTGTGTTTAAAAAATTTAATACTCTGTTTATTAGATTGTTAGGCATTTTAGGTATTTAAATCAAAATTTTATTTATTGTCAGCTTTAATAGTTAAATATAAATTCGAGCTATGCTGTCAGCTAAGGTTTGAAATGGGATTGCTTTTAATATATCACTTTCCATGAAGATTATTCAACCAGGAACTGCACGCGGAATTTTGTCAGTTGACCCTATTCTTGGACAGCACAGGATGCACTTAGAAATCTTTAACAATGAATGTCAACATTAAATTTTAAACCAAGAAGGCAACTTTGTAGGTAAAGAGATGAGGAGTTTTTAACAAAATATATAAAATATATATGCACCTCTATGTCTACGTAAAATTCAATCCAGAAATTCAACTGCCGTCTCAACCAAACCAGAAATTTCAATGCATTTATTTGACTGTTAATTGAAAAACTGTTCATAAACTAAGATAACAAAAAATAAATATAAAAAAATATATATATAAAGTTACATATTTTATTTCATATATATTTTATATATTTATTTTTTCTGATTGTCCAACTAAGCATGCCTCAATTGACACTTGAAACTAACCAACTTTAGCTTTCAGCCTGTTGCATTCGTTAAATTGAGCATAAAATTTATGTCAAATATAGACAGACAGACCATAATGCACGCTTGACAAAGAAATGAAATTAATAACACCTACTACATGAAGTGTGTAATGCAATTAGTGGCAATCAGACAAACACTCCAACAACAGCAACAACAACAGCAACAGGAGCAGCTCATGCGTGTATATGTGAGTCCAGTCACCCAATCCCAAGTTGCTGCCCAGAGATTCCACATCCTAGACTCAAACTCTTCAATTTATGCACACACCGCTTTAGTTGCAATCTGCTCGCAGCTATTTGTGAACTGGTTTAAATTTGGGTCAATTGGTTTGTGCCACATGCGAGTGTACGAGTAGTTGCAACAACAACAACAACAAGCTCTGTGTATCTGCAACTAGCATATACAACTAAGCTGGGTGTAGAACGTCGCTGGACTGTTTAGCCAGGACAAACACAGGGCAAACAAACAGCAAAAAATAAGGTAGCATCATTTTATCGAAAAATGTGCGACTAACAGATATCCTTTAAGGGAAATTTCAGAACTGAACAGAGAATTTTTAGATAACTTTTAAATAGTGTTTTGAATCAACAGCATTCCTACTTTATTATATTAATCGATACTATATTCAATAACTGTCCTTCAAAATAATGCTTCAATTTCTTGTTATTCCTTTAGATACCGCTAGTAAGATATATTCAAAATTTGAAATAATTTTAATTTTTTTATGATATACAAGAAGCCACATACCAAATTTATTGTTGTTCTATAGTTTTTTTTATAGTTTTTAAAATCGAAATCAATATTGAAGCAATTTATGTTATAATATATATTAAGAATATATAGCAAAAAAGTAGATGGTCTCTCATTAACTTTCTTTAATGTATTTTTTTTTTCAAAAATGATATTAGACAAAAAAATAAAATAAATTAAAATAAAAAAAAAAACCCAAATAGCTGGTTTTTTTTGGCACTATATCGACTTATTTGTTCATATCCACATCAGATCTTTTTCGATCTTAAAAAATGATACACATTACAATAGACAATTGTATTCTCTTTCTAAATTAAGAGTCAGAGAAACTACATGCTATTAAATTTAAAAAAAAGCAAGCATTTTTCGCATTTTTAAAAAATTACTGAAATTTAATTGCTTTGTTTTTTCTTTTTTGTGATTTTGTCATTTAATTTGGCTGTTATTTTCCAACAACTTAAATTAAACTAAACACACAATAATAACAAAAACAACTTAATAAAAAAAAACAGAATAAAGTCTGGTAATTAATAACAACAAAAACAACTTTAAAAAAACAAAACTAAGTCTGTTTATTTTAATTGCTCTTTTAAAATTTAAAAAAATTCATTTAAATACTTGTTAAGATTTTATATATTAGATGCATCTCATACAAGTATTTTAAGTAAAAATTTATACAAATTATGGAAGTTATTCAGCAATTAGTAAAAAGACCCAAGAAAAAATTCACCTCGCTCTTCACTTTTGCAGTCATATATTTATACATTTATATAAATATTATAAAATACTATTTATTTGGATATTCCAATATTCTCTACTACCTATTACACACCTTTACAACTGCATATAAATACCCCTCATAATAATAGCTTTTATTACAGGGTATAAATGCAAGCAGAGAGCCTACCTGCCTACAAAATGGACAGGCAAATATTTTCAATTGCTGACGGCGCCTCCTTTGGCTATTTGTGCGTAATGGAGTACAACTGTTAGACAAGCTATATATCTACATATACACATATACTATACATATATACACTCATATGTATGTGTATGCAGATATACGTATACTTAACCTCAGGCACTAATTGCAGCATTTTCGGGCTGTTCGTAAAGGGCGGGAGAGGGGGGTAGACCCGAATGCAGAGGCTAATAAAATTGTCTGCCTCGGTTAGACCACTAATTACAACGTGCTGCAAATTGACAATATTGCAGCTACATGCGGTTTGTCTTTCATGCTATATATATGTTCATAATGAAAACAGCACACAAAATCAATTAAGAGATTTCATTGGAAACATAACAAAAGTTTAGCATATGGAACAAAACAAACGCCCGAAAGGATTTCCATCAAAATTCAATTAAAATTTTGCAAATCATTTGTAATCAAATGAACTACTCTACAATACATCATCATTGTAACATAATATTGTACATTATATATAAAGTTTGACAATTATTTCCAACTGTCTGATAACTTTAAATATGTAATAATAACTAGGGCAAGCTAATTAGCTCATGTTTAATTAGTCGTAATTAAAGTAAAAACCCCTTTAACCAAAATGCAGCCCATGCCACATGCACACAACAAAAATGAGTTTTTGCCAACTTTCTTGCGTTAATTGTGAGTGAAAGCCCCGCAGCAGCAGCAGCAGCTGCCATTCTGACAATGACAATTATTTGATAAACAACAAGCTGAAAAGCAGATGGTGATAAAGAAGGGTCAGCAGCGTCAGTCAAGTCAAAGCTCGTCAGCAAAAGGCAACAGAACTTGGCCAAACAATGGCCAAAGAGAAGAGTTGAAACCGCTGTTGTATCTCTCAGATCTAAGGCAAGGGACGGGTTGGGAAAGGACAATAACATGTTGTAGCTGTAACAAGTCAGGCACCTGTATTGATACCCTGTACGCCAGAAATGCTTTAAAAGGGGCTATATGTTGATTGAAGGCAAAAGTATGCTTAATAAAATAACAGAAGGATTTACATTTTTACTTCCAAGCCAATTCTTTAGGCATTATATTGAATAACTGGTTTGAATTCCAAAAATCCATTAGATTTAATTTGTTTTTAAGCAAAAATACATTTTATTTAATTTTTTCTTCAGCAAGTAGCAGAAAAACTATTTAAGCATAATTTTGAAAAACCAAAATGATTTATATTTCATTTAAAAACGAAGCCAAAACGATGCAAACGATTTTTAAATTCCAAACCAATTCTTGAGGTATTTAGTCATTGTATTAATTAACTATGAATTCAAAAAAATCCATTAAATTTAATTTCTACTTAAGAAAAAAAAAACCTATTTAAACAATTTAAAAAAAAAAAATGAGATTTACATAACGTTTAAAAACAAAATCAAAATGATGCAAAAAATATGTGATGCAAAAAAACTCTGAAAATGTATTCTTCAACAAATCTTAAAGACTTAGTTAGTAAAAGAAACAGCTTTGCCTGAATATTCCTAAATACAGCTCTATATTATTTCCAATTTAAAACATCATTCATTATTTGTAAGGAAATACCACTTTTTACCACAATTAGGATATCTGTTAGCCGCACATTTTGCTATTTATTTAAGCTGCGATTGTTAAGGACAACAAAGGCTGGGAACAAAACAAAAGCACGCCTGGCAGCTAAAAGCAAGGACTACAACTATGTATAAGAAAAAGACACCAAAGAAAGAATAAAAAACGAGGTTGGCAAAACCAAAAGCCGCACAGGTCGGGTAGGCAACATTTTTGTTGAAAGGCACAAGCAACGTGCAGCAACAACAACAACAAATAACACAGTGACAACAACAACAACAACAACAAATGGCCGGGCAAAGCGGATTTGCCAAGTGGTAAGCATAACAAAGGACACCTGCCACATTGTTTTGTGCCCAGCTTGCTGCTACGCTGTGGCAGAGCAGCCTTTTTCTGCATACATTTCTTACAACATTTTTACTTTGAAAATAGTCGCGCGCTGCTCCTGACCAGACTTTACAAAGGAAACGCGTTGCCGAAGGACATGCGCGCTCGGTAAAGAGGAATGCAGGACACGTGTATGCAAAAACTGTATGTTAGATTCACTTAGGACTTATCGCCATTTTGCTGCTGCGTATCCTGTGTCAGCTTAATGTGCTTGCTCTCGCAGCGCACAAATGTATGCTATACTTTTCTATAGTTACAATATTCTTACAATTATTTATTAACTTGTCTTTGAATTTATAAAGTTACTGGCAGGATATGTTAAGATATAAGCAGCAAATTTATGTAATCGATATTTGCAATTGATAACGAAGTATATCTTTAAGTTTTACAATTTAAAGAATACTTTTAATATGAAAATTCGCATATATTCATAAAAAGAGAGAGTTTGCTTTTTATATATTGAGAAGAAAAAATTAAATTTAAAAAAATTACTTTTCAATAAGTTTGATTGAAGATATGAAGAATTCTTTAAAATATTTTTAAAAGACTACCAAAAAAATATTTATTTAGGAATACTGAATTTTTCAATAAAAAAAAGTTCAATTTTATTATCATTAATGTTGACGAAAAAATACTAATTTGTTATAAAAGTTCAAAAACAATATCTAATTGTGATTAATGAACGCAATCAATTAAAAAAAAAATACTTAAAATAAACTTAAAACGAAAAACAAAAAATCAAATTCCTCTGACGCATAAATCTATAAAATAAATAAAAAACAAAAAAGCTCTCTCAAATGCAAATCGCTTAAGTTTTGACAAAGTTATGTGTGTGTGTAGAAAATCTAGGTTAAAATAAAAACTTTTCTGCAAGGCATGGTTTAAAACAAACTTTTCCCAAACATTTTAAATTCTCTTTAAGGTTAAAGTAAAAAAAAATAGAAACAAAACAAAAATAACGTTTAAGGCTTATCTTAATTTGCTTTTAAAAAGCATACAGTTAATATACTTAGTTAAATACTTACATTCGTAATGGTGCTAATGCTCTCTGTTTTGTTGCTGCATATCAAACGCATTTGTACATTCATTTTGCCTGCAATTGAAGTAAATAGAACAGATATTTGGTTAAGTAACGAAGGTTTTAATTAGTTCAAATGAAACCACAAACAAAATAAAATAAAAACAAAGGAAAAAAACTAAAAAACCTAAAAAGCAACAAACAACAAACTTGACCCTAATAAAAAGTGATGAAAACCCAGACAAAACCGTAGTAAAACCAAGCGGCATTTTATTTTAATTGACCGAGAAACAACACAGCACAACAACTCAAGCAGCAGCAACAACAATAACAATAACAATAATAACAACAACAATGCATAAATGAATCCTTATCATATTTTGAATGCCTGCCATAGAGTCAAAACTACGGGTAGCAGTCAGGGATATGGGCAAATGGTCTATCCAGAGCTGCAAAGTTATCACATAAAAGCCAAAAATAATTATCACTGGAGACGACAACAAAAGCCACATGATATGCTCTATAGCAAGAGAAGGGAAGCGAGGGGAACGGCTAAGGGGCAGAGGATTCGCTTTTGTGGCTGCCACATAAAATCTGCACACACAGCAACTGTTTTGGGTATCGTGGAGCAACATCAGCTGGCGGCAACTAGGTTCTGGGATTTTTGGGCCCCAAAGCCGCCACAACCCTCCCTCCCCTCACACACTCTCCCCCGCCCATTTTGCTGTGCTTTGCATGTCACTGAGCATATTAGAATTGTCTGATCGCTTACAGATTGTCAACCATACAAACAAATACAAAAAAAATAGACGCCCAACAGAGTTTTATAATAGTTGTTGAATGCATTGTGCGAACGTTGTCATAATTAAATCGTCACATTTACTGCCAGTTTGGCAGCTAAACAACAGCAAAAAAGTTCTATTTAATGGCAAAGTTTTAAGTGTCACAGAAATGGTGACAATAAAAATCATTGCCATGCACGAAACACGCTAACAAAAATATACAAAAAGAACAAAAAAAAAAGAATAAACCACACAAAAATATATAGAGAGCAGTCTGAAATGTTTTGTGTGTGGGCCTTTAAATATTCATGGCTCGAATGCAGCAGACGCATAAAAAATGTAAACAAAACTCAAAAAAAAATAAAAAATACTGAATGAAAACAAAAAAAAAACAAAAAAAAAGGAAATAAAACACATAGCACCAAGATTATTTTACCGCATTATCTCGTCGACAATTTTATTTAATTTTTTCTATTTTTGGTGTTTTTCTAGTCCAAAAGTTTTTTCACCACGTCTATTTTGATAATTTCAAGTACTTTGCGTGTTTTTTCTTTTTTTTTGTCCAACAGCCAGATATAAAAGGCTTTTAGTTACAAGGAAAAAAAAAACAAAATAAGAAATAATATTTTTAGCGTGCTCAACTTGAATACTCTTTAAAAAGATGAACATGAAAATTGTGAACGTGATAATTTTATTTATTAAACATGAAAATTGATTATAAAAATTTAAATTTTTATAAAACGGCTGTTAAAAATTGAGTAAACTATATACTTAAAGCATTAATAACACTAAGCAACAGCATTTTGTATTTCGGACTTTTTAGAGTCGATTTATATATAAAATAGTTCATTGATTTTGAAAAAAAATTATAAATAAAAGGTTGCTGCAACTAATTTGGAGATAATCAAAAAAAAGCTAGATTTTCGACTTTTTAAAAAGATAGCTTTGGTAAAGTGAAATTAATTCCGAACATAGTTTAATAATATTAAAGTTGTTTATCTATTTAAAAAGATATTAAAATGGTCTCAAACTTGGCACATAAAAATGTTTAACTAGATTCTGCCTTTAGAAGTTATTGCGCATTGAAATAAAAATTATACAAGAATTTTGTTACAAATTGTTGCATTAACACACTTAAACTAAGACACTGTCAAAAGGTATAATGTCAACTGATTTCAGAAAGTCATAACAATGGAAAATAATATTCTTTAGTCTGAGAAGTCTGCTTAAACTTGATCACATGGAGATTTTCAACTTGAAGAAGGCAAGTTTTCATTGCATTTTGAGCTAAAATTTATGTCTTGTTGATAAAAAGAATTATGTCTTGTTAAAAAAAGAATAAATTACATATGAATGTATGACAACAAATGGGAAATTAATCGTTTTAAAGGGCACACAATACCACAGATCATATTAATAATATAAATCATTAAAATAACACACATTTCAATTTTGTGTCCAAATCATCAAGATGGTTTTATAGCTGACAGACTAGTTTAAATAGAAACAGACAAATGGACATGACTAGATCGAAAGAATAAGAAATGCGTTTCACCTGAAGAAAAAAAGTAGATACCCACAGTAAGAGTATATTCAAAAGCAAAATACTGGCAGCAAGTGCAGCGCGAAAAATGTCGCAGTAACAGCAATGACGCCCAAAAGCAGGCAACGAAAAAGATTGCCAGGACACGGTATGTATGTGTGAAGGGATGTGGGGGATAGGGATGATGTTTTGTAAGGGCTGACAGATAAGCGAAAAGGAAGTGCATTGGGCTGTGCGCCAATTCTAATGCGATTTTGTCATTTTGCGAAAGCAGCTCAAAAGCTAAAGCACCACATGATAAAAAAAAACGCAAGAAATGTCCAACAAAATGGCGTACGGCGGCCGGAAATGCGCGTGTTGCGCCAGCGGAAGTGCAAGCGGATGCGGAAGCGGAACCGCCAAGCGACAAGCAGCAACTCCCCAAAAATAAGTAAGAACAACGGCATGAATATGCATATATATATCGAATTAGCCTGCATATAAGATATAAACTCACCCTCCTTGCCGCATCCTGGCAAGTCTTGTGTGAAAAATAAGTTCACCAAATCCTGTGAATAATCTGTCATAGCTTTGCGATGCAATCCGCATATGTTTACCAACACTTTGGTGTTCTTATAATTGATCTATGAAAACAAAAACTCGTAATTAGCATAGATATTTAGCCATTAAAGCCATTATTAGCTTACCTCAATTTTGCCTTCATTGGCAAAGGTGGCATTTCTGAAATTGAAACGCATGCCCAGCTCATCCTGCACAATCTCACACGTATCCGCGCTGAAGCTGCACTCGTGCGGCGGACAAATGACACTTGTCTCCCAATCAAAATGATAGTTGCAATCATCAATGGAATGCAGCACCGGCCTGCCCTGCAATAGTCAAATAATACAAGATTTAACAGGCCACATAACACAGGCTCTGGCCACAAAGTGGCCACTGATGTGGAGGCAAATGGCAACCCAAAGTTGTACTTACGCGACCCGAACGCATATTGCAGCTAAAGTGAATCCGAGTGGACAGATTCATGGCCTTGTCGGTGGGGCAGGGATCGCCCCTCACGTACAGCAGCTCAGCGGTTGTGCGGTTTAAGGGCGACAGTTGAAGCATTGGAAAACCAAGGCTCTGCAATGAAGAGATAGATATAGAGTAGTAATAGAGAAATGGAGAAAGTGCTGGGCAAAAAGTTATGTCAGTTATTCGTTCATTCTGTTGGGTGAGCAAACACATGTCCAACTTTATGACTGAGATTGCCGCAAATAACTTGAAATCGCTATCTAGAAAGCCACGTTTACGTTTCTCGCACATCTCTTTGACATTCGCTGCTGGAATTGTTGGCTATTTGGTCTGTGGCATGTATGTTAGTATGAGTATGGGGCAAGGACAACCGTCAACCCAATCGAACAGTACATGCGTTTGAGTGGCCTCACATATCAATGAGTACGAGTTGGAAACGATGAAACGATAAGCGCCAGTCAAATGGATGGACAAATGTTATGGCCCTTGGCAGACTGTAACCTCGGATAGTCAATGCAACAGCGCAAACGACTATTTAATGGATGGCATTTCAAAGATTTCCTTAGTCAGCCGACAAAAATGTAACACACAATAACTAAATAATGGAATAATAATGAAATAAATCAAAGAGTTAAGCTATACTTAATACATAAACAATTCGATTAAATATATTTCCAAAAATGCTACAATTCCTAAATGAGCAGATGTAATTCAATCTCCCTATTAAAAGGGATGTAGTATTATTGCTGATGATATAAAAATATCGAAGTCATTCCTCATTTTTTTGCATACCTACCCCTATCAAATTTTGAAAATTTTTTGAAAAATGTAAAATCTCAAAATTTTATTTTTAAACGATTGTGGGCATTAATATTGGTATAAAACTATTATACAAAACATAATATAAGAGTTATTTTAGTTGTAAGGCCGAAAAAACTCAAAAAATTTGACTTTAAACTCAAAATTTCAGACTAAAAACTCTTATAACTTACTCAAAATTCAACCGATTTTCATGTCGAATGTCTTTTTAATTATGGTTTATCATCTAGGTTAATTTGACATTTAAATTTTAGAAAATAAATTTTTTCGATTTTCCTTTTCAGATAAAGTGCGGTCCAAATTATCAAGTCAAGTTAATAACCTTGCTGTAGCCAAAATTGAAAGTTAATATTTTGCTTGATAAAATAATTGAATATTAAATTAAAATAAACGTGCAAAATGTATTTTTGAATAGTTTCTTTAGATACTAAATATTGTACAACGAAGAATGCTTGCTAGTTTAAAAAAAAAAAAAACATTAAGATTTTCATAAAAAAATTTTAAATGCATTTTTCAACCACTTTCGATATATTTTAGACAACATTTTTCATTTAATTGAAAGTTACTGTTAAAAATAAATGTTACTCGCTTTTACAGTTAATAGACTATATAAATATATATTATTTATATATATATATATAGTTTATAGATAATAAACATATATATAACCCGAATTAGGCCAGTTTTTGATTAATGATATTTTATAATACTTAAAGCTTTAGCAATAAATCCCTCTTCTAGTTAAATGACAACGATTAAATGAACTTTAATTTAAAAAAAGAGATTAAGTATGTAGCACGTTTGTTTCGGAACTGTTGAACAATTAAAAAGACGACTTATGGGGTGTTCTATTCAAGTGAAAAGGTGTGTATATAAATTAGTTATTATACAATAGTTCTTAAACAAAATTATAATAAATTTTCCTTTTTTAATTATCATAAAAATTTGATTTGACTAGCTTTATGCAATCGAACGCTTCGCATAATGTTTTATTATTTTTAGCATGCTCAGAAATTGGCTTAAATGGATAAATATCCTTAGCCACGCGTTAGCTGTGCAAATTGCACAATAATCGACAAATTTGTCGCCTGTTCCGTGGCGTTTCACTTGCAACAGGCAGTGGCAACACCCACAAGCCCAATCCATGCAGCACGCACCGCTCCAACTGTGCTGTGACTGCTGCTTCAGTACCAGATGCTGCTGCTGCTGCTGCTCCAGCTGTCTGCTGCTCTTGGCAACCAGGCAGACTTAAACACTGTCAACAGCAGGCAGTCAGGAGGCTGGCAGGAGGCAGAAGGCAGCCAGGACAGCCAGCTAACCAGTCGGGCATTCAACTGGCGACGTGCGCTTAATGTCCAAGGAGGAGGACAGTCAATGGAGAATGCAGTGGCGCCTCTCGAGTGGCACAAGATTTATGCCCGGGTCAGCGATGTCGATGGCGGCAAACGTTGCACATGTTGTCGTCTCATCTTAAACGTATTAGCCACTGGCGGCGGACGGCACAAGCTCATTTCGTATGCAGCTCAGGCAAGGTTTAAGCAGTTTGCTCTATTATTTATTGCTAACCGTTTCGCTAGCTGGCAGTATTTTCTTTACTTTTTTTCTATTTCTTTATATTTTTTTTGTGTTTGCTTCATCGGAAATCCATTGAAAACTCAAAATCTGAACTAATGCGGCATCAGCAAACAAGCCAGCTGGCAACTGTAGCAGCAGCAGCAGCAGGAGTTGGTATCAAGGAATGTCCTTCAACAGGCAATGCTCATTAGCATTGGTTTAAGGCTAAGGAATAGGTTGAACATTCTCCTTGAGCTGGCGCCAGTTGCCAGCTTATCGGCTTAGTCGAAGACAAGGAAGACGGGGCAAAGGCGAGACAAGTTTTGAGTAACTTGCTGGTCGCAAAATTTATTGAAAAACTTTCTTATCGCATTGGTAACAAGCGAACAAATGCTGTTTGTCTATGTTTCCTGGCCTCTTGTTTATATATTTCCTTTCAAGTTTTTCGTGAACTTTTAGCCCATGAGAGAAAATCGTTGACTGGACAGAGTAGAAACAACAACAAACACAAAAAAGCAGCTTAATTGTTTGCAGATACTTACAAATAAATAAGTTGTTAAAGAAAAAGAAACCCAAACAAAATGGAAACAACTAAGAAAACAATCCCAAGTTTAGCTCACAAAAGAAACTAAATGAAACTTTAAGCCATGTGTGGATTCGGATTGCAGGATTGCACTCTAATTGAAAGCCCTGCACTGTGATCAAATCAGAAATACTTTCATCTTGGCAGCAGCAAAGTGAACGCATCGAAAACTTGGAAATCAAAAATCAGGACATTGCTTGAATTAATTTAAAATGTGCTTCAATCAGTATTTTTCAGTGCGCTACTCTGATGAAATTGTGTTCCAAATGCCAGCACAAACTGAAGTAGCCAAATCTTTTGGCAGGGTAAAGCCAAGTGGCCCGTTGTGTATTTGTTGCTAAAACTTCATTCAGATGAAAAACAAAAAGCCACCCAGATTTAGTTCAAAAGCAATAAAGATTTGTGCAAGTTCAGCGTTTGGATTTTGGATTGAGAGCTGAACAGGACACAGGACACAAGACACAAGACATGTTGGGCATAAAGCGTTAGCATCAAATGTCCTGTGGCGACACTGGGGCTAGTTTTGAGGCTAGCCACACAGACGCCCCAACATGTACGAGATGTGATCCAAAAAATTATGCTGAATAATATAAAGTCTTAAGTAAAAAATAATACAAACATTTAAAGTAATCCTCTTTAAAGTACGCGACTTCTGAGGAGGCTTTTATAGAAAAAAAAACCTTTAGCTGCTTTTCCCCGATTCTTTTTTATGTTATTAATGCTGTTGGTATTCTTTAAAATAAGTAAAACATGGTGTAAAATTCAGACTTTATATAAAAATCAGATAGGTCAGAAAATTGCAAGAAAATGCATTATATATTATGATTAAAAAAAAATGCAGTCAAGAGTCTCAACTGCAAAGTATTTATTAATAGTGTTGGCCAACAAATTATGACCCAAAAACTCGCTTTATCTTTGAGTTGCAGTCGACGCTCACAAATTAGAAACTTCAGTAATTAAAATTTCCAGAAATTAGAATTAGAAACTGTAACACATAACTTTAAACATTATTGTAATTGTTTTAATTTCTTTACAGAATACATATCGATTTTTTATTATTAACCGGAAAAATATATTTAATGTATTTGCATATATTTTTGATTTTAATTTCTGCATATATTTTTAATTATAAAAATAACATGATATGTATTGAAGTGGATTGTTATTTTCTTGTTTTTATTAATAGAAATATTTTTTTATATATTATATTATATTTTTTTTTGTATTTAAATTTATTTAATCTTTTTTTTTTTGTAGGTAAATTTATATTTTTTTTTGTAGGTAAATTTTTATTTTTTTTTGTAGGTAAATTCACTTTTTTTTTGTAGGTAAATTTTTTTTTTTTTTTTGTAGGTAAATTTAGTTATTTTTTTTTTGTAGGTACATTTATTTATTTTTTATTTTTATACAAAAAAAACGTTCAAAAATTAGAGTTACCTTAAAATCAAAGTGGTTCTAATTTGTGAGCGTCGACTGTATTAATTTATAGCAGAAAACTGTTCATATTTTCCATAGTGCATTGGCACGAGGGCTAAAAAAACTCCGAAGACAAAGAAGACTTCACTTGACTGATCTGTCGACCAAAACTATATAAATATTATAATTTATGCAAACGCATAAAATATTTTTATTATTTGTCATAAAAGAATTTAGCATATTTTCCGAGCACACCTCGCTTTCTAAGCAATGTAACACAAAGGCCAGGCATAATTTGTTTCCATTGTTTGATAAGTATCATAACAATGCCATATGAATTTCAACAATAATGTTGTCTTTGCTTAAAGCCATTTCTGTGTTTACCAAATTATTTTAGATAAATTACCAGACAAGCATTACACACAGATAAACTTTTACATTTTCTACATAAAATGAATTTTGTGCAGTTGCATGCAACTTGACATGCCAGGCACATGCCACAGGGCAAATTTGCAGCTATGTAGATACGGTATGACAATGAGCTTGTGAAACGCGGATTTTGCGATTGGAGCAGCAGTTGAAAATCAAGAATCAAATGTGCCAAGTCAATGGGTTGTCGTGGCATCAACTCAAGGATATTGCTAAGGATATGCAACTGGCAGGCACATTAGAAGAAGAAGCCCAAAAAAAAAACGACATTCGACAACTGTCAATGAGTGGGTGGTTTGAATGGTTTTGGATGCTTTTGGCTGGGTTTCTTGGGTGCTGCTCCTTCAAGTGCGCGTTAGCAGCTAGCAGCACATTTCCGTTTCCGTACACGAAATGCGCTGAAAACGGAGCATTTTCAAAATGCAAAACGTGGCGCAAATGTCAACAGCAGCCAGCCAGCGACTCCCTCTATGTGTTTGTGTGTGTGCGTACGTGTGTGTGTATGTGTGTGTGTCCTGTACAAATAAAGCAATATAAATTTTAGAAAAATATATAACCATGGCTACGTTATTTCTAGGCCAGTGGCATGCAAACAAAGCCGACGGCACTTTGCCCCAGTCGTTGTCTGCCCCCAAACTCACATTTTCTCCTCTACCGCGTGTTCCATACTGCTCACCCCCTCTCTCCTAACCTACCACAAGCCGGAAATGTTTTGCACAGCACGTCGCTTGGGCCACACACACATACACACACACATCAAGCCCCATGCAGCGCCAGAGTTACAAGCCGGAATGCTTTTGGGGTAGGAGTTCTGATGGCTGTTGGCCGCTAAAAGCTGTTTTTACAGTTATATATACATATATATATATATGCATACATATATATATATATACACATTGATATACATATATGTTTGTACGTGTCTGTGCGCGCATATATTTTTACACCATCGTCAACGCCAAAGCCGCATTTTGCCATATCCTTCCGTTTCGTTGCGTTGCATTGCGTTATGTTACGTTACGTTACATTACGTTGTTGTTGGCCTTGCGTTACGTTCACAAATATTTCGCTCGCGTATTACCAACCCCCCCTGTAACTCCCCTCTCCCTTTGCCCTGTCATTTGCAACGCGTACGTGCTTATTTTTTTTTAACAACTTCAACAATGTTTTTGCCTCTGGCAATTTTGGGCTATGTGATCAAAATTTTGTTTTTCAAAGATCTGGTTGTGGGCGGGGGAATTAAAGGGACATTGCCTATGGCATACGGCACACATATTTTATTGTCGCAGGCAATTTGATTGGACAGCTTAAATAGAGCATTATAAATCATATAATTATATAACGACAGTTTTTCAGTGCCACAAAAAAAAAAAAGAAAACCCCAACCAACATCAAATAATGAAGCTGACCTGACCTCAAAATTAACAGCTCAACGAAGGCAGATTATCTATGGAATATAGATTGCAGATGCTGAAATAAAGGTTACACACAGGCGACATGGCAAACAATATTCAGATAAAGTATTAAAAAGTATTTAAAATGAACTTTGTTCAAACAATATAATTACAAAATCCTTTATCTGGTTAAAGATATATCGAAATAAATATTTATTTCAGTTTTGCAAAAAAATTTGGTGACCTTTATCTGATTTATACATATATTTGAAAAGATATTGCGAAGGTAAAAATTCATTTTAGTTTTAAAGTGAAATTTGTTTAAGCAATATATGAAAGATATTGCGAAAGTAAATATTTATTTTTAATTATGAAACATTTTTTAAAATTAAATTAGCTTTATATTGAGATAGGACATCACTTAATAGCTCAACGGAAAAAACAAAAGTAAGATTAATTGAAAAAACAAATCATTTTCGCCACAAGGGTCGAGCTAAAAATCTGATCAAAATTTATCAAATATAATAATTTTAAAAATATCTGATAAAATTGCAACATTTCTCAGATCACTGCCTTTAGTAAACAATGCGTTAATTAGCTTATAATTTGAGAATTATTATTAATACAATTTAAGCGACATTATACATGAAATAAACCGACAGAGAAGTTCAAGTTAATTTAAGAATAAATTGGAAATACACATATTGACAAAGAAAATAATCATTTAGTGCAGTAAATGCAAATGATTAATTTCAAATGAATAATAATATTTAAGTTGTGTTTCTGTATATTCCTGTATACTTCTATATATTTCCTGAGCAAAGTCCAAAAGGAACACATTAAAAATACATTAGACTGACAATCAGAAATTATTCGTAATTATATCAAGACAGAAATAGACAATTAACTGAGTAGACTAACAAAAAAGTCAACTATACATATATACATTATTAATCCTAATACAACAATAAAGAATGAAGCATTCTATTTTTTGCAATTATCGCATTCATTTTGGGACTTAAGAATTGATTAAAGCCAACATTGTTTGCGACGATTTTGTTGCATGAGCTGAAATCTCATTTCAAGCGAATTTCATTGCACACTTTTGTGGGCTTAAGTACTTAAGCACAGTCTAACAGCTTGGACAGCAGGACACACAGCTGGATATATGGGGCAAGAGAGGGCATTCCGACAATTTGTGGCATTAGGCAACTTTTAGACACTGGCCTCACTTTGCCTCTTCAGCTGTCAGCGGCAAAAGAAGTAGGGGCAGGATTGGGGCTTAATGAAGTAACCAAATCCACTGGTCACTCACTGGCCGAGTTCATAGAGCAGCAGATAGCAGATATAGACTGTGAAGTGAAGATTTGATACATATTTTATACATGAATGGCGTCACAATTTTTTTGGGCATTTAGCCAAACGGTTTAATGGCCAAATTGAAGCATTTACCATGAACGTATGTATGAGTAGTAACCGAAACATTCAACGGAGAATGGAGAACAGAGCTCAGAGCTCAGCGGAATGGAGAAATTGGTGCCAATTACGAGGAATATATAGTAGGACAAACACAAACACATACGGTCGTGTGGAGGCGCAGATTTAAGCATATAAGCCGCTTTGAATGGGCACTTACCTGCTCCTCCTCGGGCGCACCAGCTGCTGACATTTTGGCCATGCAGGCACCAGAGCCACCAGCACATCCTAATTGGTATTTCGGCACTAATGGACGGCACACATTCAAAAAGAACTGCAAGGACAAAGGGATTGCAAATTAGATTCAACTGGAGTCTGGGGAAATCAACGTTCCTGACACTCTTACCTTAACATTCTTGGGCAACTGCTGGGCCGAACTATCCGGCAGCTTCACCTCGGCCTCATAGTTGTCGTGGGCATTAATCAGGGGAGTTAGATCGACAAGCTCGTCGCCACCGCCATCGGTCGAATGCTCCACATAGACCTTGGCTTTGCATCTAATATGCTGGTGGCAGGCGTGTGGCGTCTGATATTGAATTAACAACTGACAATTGGAGTCCTCAATTATTTGAACAGCATCGGTGACAGCACTCCTGCCGCTGGCACCATTGTCCTTAGTCGCATTGTTCGCACACACAAACTCGATTTTCGTTGACCATTTTCTATCGCCGCTCGATCCACAATTGGCGCCATCCTCGTATAGCAAATACGGCGAACCGCTTTGATTGAAACGCAAATGCGAATTGAAGTTGCCCAGGCTGTAGGTTTGGTCATTCTGTTCATAGCAGGCGCCTGCAAAAGCACAAGAGAAACCATATGAGTCCTTCAACGAGTGTTAGACATGTTCACAAAAAACTGTGACAAGTGCCACGCCAAAACTGCCCAAGTGCTCCTCCCCTCCCACTCCTCAGACTATCAGCCAAATGGCCGTGCATGCATCGTCCATCAACCGATCAAAAGGCAAAATTAATTGTTGCCTTTCGTTCCAATCTATCGAGAATTTTTTTTTTTTATTTTTTTTGACTTTTTGTCAACGCATCTGCGTTAAAGTTTTCGTGGCAAAAAAAAATGCAGCTTGGCAAAAAATGCAAAACTTGGACATAGATAGGTTTCTTTCGGAATATATGAATGCATATATTCGAGTACTTTGTACACATAAACGTATCAAATAAAAAGCTAGTTTTTATCTATCAAACAATTCGCTGTTTAATCAATTTTAAAAGAAAACTTGAAATTGGTAAAAATTGAAGCAAACTTTATTTGCAAACTCTTCATTATTTATTGGGTATAGATTAAGAGATACCTAAGTCTCTGATATACACAATCTATTCTTTTGACAATTTGCTGTACTTTTATGAGCACATTAATCATTTGTATAAAGAAACTACTCAATTATGAAATACCCTATACCCAATGAAAAAAAATTATGCATATTCACAACACATTTCAAACACATTACTTCAATCAGAATGGTTCATATTCTTATCAAAACTATTTCATAAAAAAACAAAACATTTTTACTAAACTGATTAAAAATTTCATGAAATTAGTTTAATAATTAATTATTTAATTGGTTGACATACCAATTTTCAAAATTTGCTCAAGCATTTCTAATATAATCTGTTATATTCAATTTATTAAAAAAAAATTCTAAGCTATTAAATTAAATTGGATAAAATATATTTCTATTTTCTGTAAAATGATTTAAAAACTTTAACAAATTCCGTCATTAGATTTTTTTAAGATGTACAAACAGCTTCCTTTTTTTAAATTTAACAATCGATTAATAATGAAATTTTAAGATATTTAATAGATTAGCATTTATTTTATATGTATAAATTAGAAAAAAAAAATGCTCTAAGCCATTAATCGATTGTAAAAAAACAAAAAATTAAGAAAATCATATATTTATATTTTCTGTAAACTATTTTTAAAACTTTAACAAATTTGATATATTGAAGATATACAAACAGCATATTTTTCCCCCTTTTTCAAGCTATTATTTACTACGTTTTCCGTATATTTCATAACATATTTAAAGTAACTGCAGTCAAAATTTCATTTCTTTTGACAAAGAGCATCATTCACGTTGTCTGATTTTGATCGAACAGCGTCGTCTAGTGGACAGCATGATGATTGTGATTTGACTAGAATATGGTAATTCCTTCCCCTTTTCCCGATTCTATCAATCTGTGCCCCTGTGGCTCTATTTCTATTTGCCAATTTTTGTACTTTATTGCACATGCCACAACATGAACCGGACAAGAACAATACAAAACTCAAACAAGGATTGCTTTATATGGTTCCCATTTTGATTTGGCCGCACAGGTTGCCCGATTGCCAGAAGCCACATGGAACAAAAGTCAATGTACAATAACAAAAAGTCAATTGAAGTGGATATATATTTTTGGTTTTTTTTTTTTTTTTTTTTGCTATTGAAAAGAAATCGACTGTCAACTAAATTGATAAATGACAATTCTGTAGATGCGTGACAATACTCATATAAGTACGAGTATCTATGCAAGCATCTGAATGTATATATGTGTGTTGTGTGTGTGTTGTGTGTATGTCCTGCGGAAGCATGCAATTGAGTTTTAGCACAGCATAGAAAACCAAGTGAAGCAAAGCAAACTGCTGCTTTCTTCAACTGTTGACCACCTTTTGGGGGGTTTAACATGATTTCCGTGCCCAAGATTAGACAGGGCAGATTGATTCTGCTGCCACACACCAAAAAAAACTGTGCCACAAAACACTCACAAATTCAATTTCAATGCAATCTCAGCTCATCGGGGAGGTCCTCACAATGTGTGGCCACAAGCCAAGGCAAAAACAATAAATTGCTCAAATCGTTTAAATTGCATGAAAGGGTTAACTATAACAAGGACTAAGCAAGTTGAATTTTGTGGCGTTGATAAGGCAAAAAATGTTCAAGTGTATATATATGTAGAATATATATATATTATATACACACATATTGCATTAGGATTGACAGAGCAAAAAGAGACGAGCAAAAACGAAACTCTAGCAAATTGAATTTCAATAAGAAAACAGTCAAGAAAGCGCCAAGAAAAGGGCTCAAAATGTTGCCCAACAGAGCAATAGCAACAAAAAAGAATACAGCACAAAAAAATGAGAAAAACAAATATATAAACGATTTAGTAGCTGCTGCTGCTGTTGCTGTTGCTGCTTGGCTGGCATATCCTGGCACATCCTGGCGCAAAACAGCTGCTGGCAAGTGTCAGGGAATGGAACGGTCTCTAAATTGAATCTGCCCAAAGGCCAAACAACAGCAAAAATACGAATAAAAAGTAAACTAACATACAGAATATAAGGAACTACAAAAAAAAACACAAATTGAAAATTATAAACATTCAAGCGTACCAATTGCCAATGGCAAATAAACATTGAACTATTTCCAAGTATCTGTTGTTCAACTGCATTTGTTTAGCATAGATTTTAAAATATATATATGTATTTATTTCTTGTATGCTATTTGTCAAGCAATTTGATTAAAATGAACTACGCCTTCAGCATTTTTTGCAAATCATACGCCCCGTTGGCCAATGCAAACCTCTCATGAGCTGCGTAACAAGCCAGACAATATTTGCAACGTTTCACAAAAATATTAATATTGATGCGTTTGATCCATCATTCAATATTCATATTTGATTTCTAAATGCAAGTACATAACACAATATTCCCAAGGGGCCATAAATACAACAACTAGAAATGCAAAACGTAAATTTCAAAATGCAAATTACACTGTACATCAAATGACAGTGAAACGTGTGCCGCATGAACAATTAACAGCATTTTTTGCTCCTGGCCCCTATCTGGCCTGTAGGCCATGGCTATAACTTGCAGCTAGACAACGTGCACTGTTAGCGCAAAATGCTTTCAAATGTGGAATTCAATAAAACAACAGCGCAATACTAAAAGTAAAACAACAACTGATTCCCAATGTTTAACCAACGCTGGAATGGATTGCCTAAATGGCCCACAGATTGTCTGTATTATGCAAAACAATTCTATTAGACAATCAGTTACCCTGTTTATCTTTTATATTCATTATTTAATTTTAAAAATTCAAATTTGCAAGAAAATTCAACTTTCAATAAAATTAGTCACAGTTTTGCATGTGGCAACGAATATTTAAAAAAAATACGTTGATTAATAAAATTACTCTTTTCGGAAACTACAAAATTTTTTCAATAATTCGTTTAAATATATATTTTTAATTCAGTTCTACACATTCGCCTAGATAATGTTTGTCATGGGAACACCACGGAATTATTTGTTAAAATTTTAAAAATAAATGTTTACTAAATATATTTAATATTAAAATTTTTTTGGCAATTGCAGAAGTATCCCAAAAATATGAGCTTACCTTCATTAATTAATTGCCAGTTTTTTATGGTGAAGACAGTTGAAAGCTTTTAATTTTTTCGATAAAAAAAATGTTTCGCAAATAAACAAATGTTTAACATATACTTAAGTTGCTATTTCGCACTTGTTTACACTTAATTTTATTTTTAGCCCAACATCAATCTTTACCTTTATTCTTTAGATAAATTAATTAATTTGCTATAACTCTGAATTTTTAACGAAATAAAGATAAATTTAAATTAATTGTAATATACCTAATAGCCTTTTAACACTAGGCAGTATTCAGCATTCCTACATATACATATAAGTCAAATCAAAACAAAAAACAGCTGATCAAATGCTGAAATTTGTAGTGTAAACAGACAACCCAAAATGCCAAATGCAACTCGTAGTGTTAAAGGGCAATAAGAATGTTAAATTTCCTTTAACATTATAATAATATTTTACCCTTTCTGCATACATTGAAAACAGGGTATTGCTGAAACAACAAGAACAAGAACAGAATGAACATTCAGCAACCAATATGGCGTCTGTCAGTGTCAGCTGGGCGCCAGATAGCAGAGTTGCAATAGAAATGCAATGCGTTTGTTGTTCACGGCTCTGTTCGCGTGACTGTGTCTGGCTATTTGCTTAACAAATGAAATTTTCGTGTTGTATCTGCAACCCCACGGAAAATTTTAACCCATTGCGATCTACGATGGTGTCTGGGCCGGATAGCAATGTCAGTTGCCAAAAGCAAGTGAGCTTATTTATTTGTTTAGGCCCAGCGGTGGCCATGATTTCGTTTCCAACTCGCCGTTTAAAACGTGAGCCGCGAGGCAGCCATCCAAGCAAAAAAGGACGCGCCAACGGAAATGCGTCTGCAGTCAACTAGAAATGCAGGCATATTTTTGTAAAGAGTGTGGGTGGTGAGTGTGTGAACGTGTTTGTGTGTGTGTGGGCGAGTGTATCTATGTGTTGGAGCATTGTATATTTCATAGATTTGCCCAGGCACGTTTGCGCTGGCAACAGCCCACATGGTTTATATTCACTATTGTTGTTTGCAATTTCACAACGCATTCAGTTTCGTAGCATATTGGCAAATACAGCGAGTGCAACAACAACTCGGTGAAAATATGCATCTATGGAAATAAGAGCCAATCCAAAAAGATTCTTTAACCAAGGCTGCATATTGCAGTTAAAAACTTTAAAGGAATGTATTACAAAATTTGTTAAAACAACGCGATCTTAATTTTTTTATAGTCAAGCACACTCGTGGAAGTTAAATTAGGCAATGCTCAAAAATAACTTCATTAACATGTAGATTCTCGTATTAAAAAGAATATATAATTTTAATTTAATTTATATAAATTTTTTTTTCACCTAACCTCATAGTAAATTTTTGGCTCGTATGGATTTTCGAAAATGTTGCAACTTAGCAAGTAACATAAAATTCTACTTTGTAAAAGAATGTATTTAAAATCAGATTATACTAGTAGTTATAAACATCATAAATAGAATTTTCAGTGAAAAATTCTACTTCCAAGTTCAGTTTTGTGTACAAGTTAAAAAAAATAGTAAGTTTTCGTTGGCTTCATATTTACACACTCACTGTTCTAATTATAAAACAGAATATTTTAAATCATGGACATGTCTAGGACACATGAGTGTTACATATCATTTATTATATTCTCGTATATGTGTACAAGAAAAACACACACGCATATGTACATATATAAATACGCACATAAGCCCTGTAAATATATTTATGATGACCGCATCACAAATATGAATCATCACTACCCAGAATATACTCATATGTAAATAAAGACACATGAGTGATTTAATGAAGCTAAGGATGGAAAAGTGTAGTTCACCTCAAATACTTTGTCTATACTCTACAATTATGGCAATAAATGCTGTTTAAGCAGAATGAAATTAAATTAATATTAATTGTTTATGTTTTAAAGTACTTTGCGTATTTTCTTGAACCTAATAGTTTAGCTACTTTAAGAGTTTGCGGCAGCGGGTTAGTTAAAATCTATTTTCTTGGCATTCAAGCTAACGCCTGAACTTGATATTAAATTTTAATTATACTTTTCAGGCAATCGTTTGATGTGCTACCTGCCAAACTCGTGTATGCATGGATATAGTATATATACATGCTACGTCAACAACTGCTATGGCTGCACTTAAAATCTTCATTATTAATTCAGACAACAAATGACCGACTTACCACCATTCGCCAAGCAAGGCTTTCCGGCGCTGGAGCACACAGCCACCGTATAGGTTTTTCCATCTTTGGTAAGTTTGTGCGGTGCATGTTCACTGAGCGGACTGAGATCCAGACTATTGCAAAAATAAACGAATTACATGCGAAGTGAAATACATGACAAAAACCCTTGAGCCGGGCACTTACAGCTCATTGCCTGCGGCTATTGCCGTACAAGGTTTCATATCCGTGCAGGCCAGTGGCGTGGAAAAGCTGAATTGATAGGTGCAGCCATCCTGATCCGGACCCATAAACTCGGGATGTGCGTTCTGCAAAATTAATACATTATAGAAAATGAATTGTTGTTTTTATTTTTAAATACGGACCATAACACTTTTGTCGCAATAGAAATTAATAATGCTGGTATAATTAACTTTCTTATTTCCGGCGCATGGCGTTGAGGATTCGTGACGAAGCAACAGCTGTCCATCTTTAATAACCGGTTGAGACTGTGCATTGCCGAAGTTGATGAAACTGTAAACATACAAATTTAGGATTATAAAAACTACTTTACACGCTATACAACAAACAAAACACACCGTTTGTTAAGATCCGTGCTCTTGGGTGAATAGAGACAAATACTACTACCGGCTGGACACATGGCATTCTCGCCATAAAGCACCGGCTTGCACATATTGATTAGAAAGAAACCGCCCTGACGATCTGTAGTTCTGAAGTTGGCATCGCTCAGTGACATCAAGTCAAAGGTAGCGCCTGTATCTGCACGTACGCTGCAGCTATTGGATTGCACCGCATCCGGTATGGGTAGACAGGCCAAGGGCGTCTCATAGTTAATATAGAAAGAGCATGCGTCATCGGCCTACAAGAAAATTGATTGATAATTATCCAATTCAAATACAATATATTAGTCATTAATACGCACATAAGAGGTAACATGCAGTGGATTGGCATCCAGCGTGTAGTCACAGCTAAGCAGCACATGTAGCTGATAGTTGGCATTATCGCCGGTTCCATTTTCACACTTGGCACCACTTGAATATTTAAAATACATTTTGCCATTGTGATAATGCAGCTCATGCTGGCGACCTATAAGTTAAAAAAATGTTAAGCCATAAAATCGGATTGTAATAGACGTGGTTTTTCATTTTGTGATTTGGAGTCATAAAATATTCTATTAATTAAAAATATGTTTTCATTGTTTGAAAAAAGTTTGGTTGGTGGCTTCGTGTCAATAATATAAATATAAATATCTTCTTTCGAAAAATCAAAACGTTGCGAAATTTCTATTAAGAAAGCAAACATGAATGCCGCATACAACTGCGACATTGAAAAAAAAACCCTTTCTATATTTATGTTTATATTACATTTTTTACTTTCAGGTAAACAAAAAGATTCAGTTTACTAACGAAATATAAGATTTTTAGTGCACTGTGTTTCACTGTGCCCTTATCATATTGCACTTACCTAGCACATATTCCTTGTTCTGTTTCTTTAGACAGGCGGCGACATTGTTTTCGCCGTTGCAAGTATGTGTCAGATTCCTGCACACATTAAATTCAAAGACATCGTTACTCTCGCTCTGCACCACGTGAGCCAGATCCGAGTGTAGACCACTAAAATCAAACTTGTACCCATAGACGGGTTCCGTAATAGTGCAATCTTGTGTTGAAAATTCCTGTAAACATAACAAAAACATTCATAATAACAGCTACTGTTAAGGCACTGTTAACCGTTAACAGGTGTACTGGCGCTGCAGTTGCTTGGCAATCTGCCTGATTGATTGCTTATATGACAAAAAAAAAAACAAAAAGCCAATAAAGAACGCTGACATATAAAACGCTCTTAGCCGATTTTAATCTTCAGCTATGGTTATTTAAAGTGTCAACATGGCAACAAGTGCGCAGTGCCAATGCAGTACCGAATTACAGTTTTACAGCTGTTAATCAGACAGTAGCAGTGGCCAAACAGGGTACGCAAAGAAAACAAACAAATACAAAACTTCAGCACCCCAACCCACCTCCCGGCAACCACTTACCAGCTGATTTGCGTCATCCCCAGCGCTGACGATGCATACAAGCGCAAGCAAAATGACTAGCATCGGCGTCGTTGTGGCGCCACAAATTTTCATTTTACGCATATTAAGCATTTTTAATACCACAACTCCCGCATAAATATTTTTCAACGTTCTTGATTTTACAAAATACACTAAACAAAGCAAATTATTGTTGTTTTTTATTAGCAATGTCCGATTGATTAACACTTTTGCGCATCGAGTTCTACTCTGCTTGGCTTATCAGTTTTTGTTGTTAACTGTTTTGCTTTTTGTTTATTTAGACACGGCCAAGTCTTATTGCTGTTTCGATTTTTCAAAGACCGCTGGCCCTTATCAGATTAGCGCGCTGACTGTAACGTACGATAAACACAAATAGACTGCACAAAGAAAATCATATAAATTGTATCAACTTGCAGTTATTTATAAGCGAGTAACCGTTGCTATTTCATTCCACAACGTCGCGAAATTAACTAATACACAAAACTTGGAAAGCGGCCGCATCAAAAGCCTTAACGGTGTGGGAGAAATGCAAAAACAGCAACAGCATTAAAGAAGAAGCGGAACCAGGGCTGCAATAAAACGGCGCTGCTTCCAGCCCTAGTTCTGCAACAGCTGTTTATTAGAAATGAGCAATATTGGTTCTATTTCTTATCGTACCTTAATAATTTTACTATTTGTTGTTTGGAAAAACTAGTTAATTTAATAATTAAGAGCTTATCATTATGATTGAAAGGCCTTAAAACCTTTCAAATAGGCAACTTTCCGTGGGAATTAAAATAATACCAAGTTTAATTGTTTGGTTCATGAATCACGGAATGAGTTGTCGTTCATTTAAATAACACGCTCAATTCAATTTATTGTAATCGAAACGAGACAACTCCATTAACAAATTTTTGTTATTTATGTTTAATAATTTTAAAAGCATAATATTCACTAATTTATAAAACTGGTATTTAATGTTTTAACTATATAACTCAATTTAATTAATATCTAATTATATTTTACTTTTGTTTGCAGCTGATTGCAGTAGCGTCTTTTCAATTAATTGTTTATATTCTATAATATACAATGGCTGCAAATATTGCCGCAGCAGCAGCTGCCGCCCAAGAAGTGGACCCTGTTTTGAAAAAGGCAATAAAATTGTTGCATTCGAGCAATCCAAGTTCTGCGGCGGAACTTCGTCTGTTGCTGGATGAAGCGCTCAAGTTACGATATGGTCCGGAGAAGATGTTATCCAAGAACATGACCCAGCGCATGATGGATGATGAGGCCAATTTTCCGGGACGCGCCACACCACAACCACCGGCACAGACCTTGGCCAGCGATGAAATTATCAATTTAACAAACTCGCCGGATAAAGTGCCCTCGGATTCGCCAGACACCATTGCCGATTCAGATGATGGCAGCGCTGCTGGACTGGCCATGAGCGGTGTCGTGAACACAGGTGACACTGGAGACTTTGGTGACTTGAATTGCTGCGTTTGTGGCGAAATGGTATTTACAGCCACTAATCGGCTTATCGAATGCTCGAAATGCGGCGCTCTCTACCACCAAGAGTGCCACAAGCCGCCAATCACTAATGAGGAGGCAGCCGACGATCAGGAACATATCTGGCAATGTGACACCTGTTGCAATAAGCCATCGACAAGCAGGGCAGCTGCTAGCACTGCTGTATCCACGTCCACACCTACTGTTGTCATACACGACGAGCCCATGCCGCTGGCAACTAAAACCAAATCATCTGTGCCTTCGTCCCGTTCCTCGACATCTTCCAACTCATCGTCACCCTTTTATAAGCCAGAACCGAGCAGCTCAACCAATGCAAGCAGTAGCAGTAGCAGCAAACATGGGCACAAGTCTTCCTCGTCGTCGTCCTCAAAATCGCACAAGGAGGAGCGTTCCAGTAAATCTGTGGCGTCTTCATTAGCCACCAGCAGTGCCCCCGAAAAGCATAGCAGCAGTAGTGGCACTTCGCGACGCGCCAGCTCGAGTGTTAAATCTAGTTCCAGTAAAAGCAAGCATCACGAGAGCAGCAGCAGCAAAAGAAGATCCAAATAACGCATTTTCTATAAATATATATACATAGTATGTAGATAGATTCCATTCTGCCCATTTGGATAAGAAAGTTATCATGTTCGAAAAAAGTTTATAAACAGCCCAAATATCAATAAACGCATTTACCAATACGTTTGCGTGATATTTGCGTCTTTTTATTTTTTTCGTTTATTTCTCTTTGTTGCCTTTAACACAGCAGTTTTTTGTTTTTATAATTTGAAAAGTATAAATGAAAATAACATAAATTTTAGGTAAGTTAATGCCTGTATTTTCGCACAGTAACCGCAGGTGTGCGAGGACTACGCGCTGAGTTAGCAGGCGAGCTACTGTCATCCTCCCCATTTACCTTACGCAAATTAACGCGTGTGGCAGGCGAATTCCGGCTAGATGTCTGGGTGGCGAGGGATGAGGGAGTCCTGTTACTACCAGCGGCGGATGTGCTGGTGCCGTTACTGTTCACCAGTCCCTTCTTTTTGCGCTTTACATTCACAATAACATTGGCATCCATGCTTACATCCAACTCAAAGTTGAACTCATAAGTCTTGTTGGAGCGCGGTTGTGGTGTCAAATCGTCATTGATCACTGTCTTGCCAGGTCTGCCGCGCAACGAAAGAGCTGGACTGAAGTTGATCTTGGCAGTTGGCGTCAAATTGGAATCTAACTTAACTCGCTTTTGGGGACTAGAACGCGATGGCGATTTAGATATTGGGGCCTCGCGTTTCTTGGGCGAAACTGAGACTGGCTTTGATACCGCTTTGCGCGTTGGCGTCACCTTTGTTGTTGCTTTGAAAACCCGTCCTGGCGTTCCCCTGGCTGCTGGCACCTTTCTGCGTGGCGTGTACTCAGCATCGTTTTGATCACTGTTCTGTTCCTCGTCGGTGTCAATGATGACATCCTCGGAAGATGAGTTAATTACCAGCGAAGCATTTTTTTTAGCTCTACCACGCGGTACAGTCGCTTCTACAGGCTTTTTGGCTGGTGGACTATTATTGTTGTTGCTGCTCTGCGGCTTCAGTTTAAAGTCCAAATCACCACTATTTGACACTTTTATTTTTTTAAGAGCGTTAAGAAAATAAGTGCGACATTTGCCATAATCTGGCGCGTCGTCGTGCGCTAAGTTGCTCACATACTTCATAAAATCGCCAATGGACGCTGGCACGCCCTTGGGAAAGAGCGGCTTTAGTGCTGCATTTATATCGGCCATAAATGCTTCCTTGGACTTTTGAACTTTTACCGGCACGGTCAACAGTTTGTCTTTAATCCAGGGCAGCTCCACGCCCAACCATTCGATTAAATTATAGCCAAGTATTTCAAGATCAGCACGACGCGTTGCTACGCCCAGATGCGCATCGCGCGATGTGTACTCAATGGTGCCATTGTGCATTTTCTTTGGATCCGGCTTAAAAGCACCGGTTACATAGTGCGACGCAAGTCCAAAATCAACTAGATAAGCCTGAGAACCACCGTCCTTGCCCAGACCAAGCAAAATGTTGGCCGCCTTAAGGTCTGCATGGACATAGCCGGTACTATGCATGAACTCATACACGTCGAGCATCTGTATTGCCAGCCGATAGACAGTGCTCTCGGGCAAGCGCTTGCCATTTTGCGCATAGAATTTAGATATATCGCTGCCATAGCGCGGCATGACAATAAATCTATGCTTCTGGCTGTTTACTTCTATAGAGCCATTCGCTAGTATATATGGCATGCCCAGCGATTTGAGGCCATGCTGCTGTTTAAACTGCTTAATGTCGTCGAGCTTGGCATTTCGTAAGTAGAAATGCATCTCAACAAACAAGGGCCCATTGCCATGAGGCTCCTGCAAAACCAAAGCTGTAAGTAAAACATCCAAATGGTTGCTTCAACTACTTACGCATTTTACCACAGCGTCATAGTTCTTTTCGCCGTTGCGACAGGCCGCATAGATTTCGCCGAATCCACCAATTCCAATTGAGGTACCAATCCGCCACTGTCCCTTGGCCAAATCAGTCAATATGGTTCCCTCCTTTAGTTTTTCTGGCATGGCATATAACTTGCCCTTGGGCTTTTTAGCGGCCGCTGCTTTTGGTTTAGCGGCACGTGGCATTTTTGTGCTGAGAACGTTTATAAGCAAAAAAGAAAACGTAAACTGACTTTAATTTTAAGTTAACTATATTACAATATTAATAAATTCAATGTATAAATGCCGCCACAATGCAACTGTGTTCAACGCCGCGCCATTACTTATACATTTTGCCATTCGCATGTACACGTCGCGTCATCTAAATTTTGGAGCGAATTGCCTTGCATTAACTGTCGACTCAAGGAACTGCGCGCTCTTATATGCAATTTAAATTCTTTATTTGAATTTGCTTATTAAATGCAACTTTATATGACACGCGGCTGAAATATCTGCATTTTTAACTGAAGTATAGTGTGGTAGGCAAATTAACCAAAGAACCAACCAAAACACGAGCTAAATTTACAATTATAAAAAATATGTAAAACAATTTAATTTTGTTTATGTTTATATTTAATTAATAATTAACAAAGTAACTGAGTTTGGTTGCTTTTATTTACGGGAAATAGACCGTTTTGTAGGAATCAGCAATAAAGCTAGATCTAGAGTGAAAATACCATATTGCCAACACTAAATGAGATATGCTGGCAACGAACGCTTGCCACAGCATCCCCATCAACTGCGCAGTTGCAGCTCAGCTGTTTGAACTGTCACCCGGCATCGGTATTTTGGATGCCATCAACCCTCAAACCTAAAACCATATGCGAGTCTGCAACAGGACTAAAATCCGTCACATTTAAAGAGGGATAATCGGCATTCCGTGCTCAGTAGATGTTTCATCTCGGCAGACGATACAACGGTCCACGAAACGGATAAAGTGCAAAATAAACGGCTTGTAAAATGCCAGCGTGCGTCTAAAAACAAACAATTAGCTAGTGCTAGATTACAGGTGCACGATTAAAGGACACTAGAAATCAAGGAGAGGCAGCGCCGCAAATTAAAAGCAGGCAAAATGTATTCAAGTGTCGACAATAAAAGACTGCTACAATTTATATTGCTGCTGATGCTGCAAGTAGCATTCAACTGGCGAAAGACTCAAGCATTGCCGGACATAATAAAAATTGGTGAGTTTTGATTAGAAACCAAATTTTTTCCAGATCTCAATTCAATTAGTTGATTGCCAAATTAGTATTAATTCATTGACAGATACGGTTAGCATCTTCAACGTATATCGATTTTTTCACAAATCATAATCAAAAGCGCGCGTGTGTGTATCCTTGTAAATATTGCTGAAGTATGTCAATGTTTTTTGTGTTTTGTTTTGTTTTTCATATATACATACATATATTAGAAATATTTCCTTTTTATAAACATAAATATGATTTTTCATCGTTTATCGCACCAGGTGGTCTCTTTCATCCATCGGACGACCACCAGGAGCTCGCCTTTCGCCAAGCCGTCGAGCGTATTAATGCCGACCGCTCAATTTTACCCCGATCCAAGTTGGTGGCCCAAATTGAGCGCATTTCGCCATTTGACAGCTTCCATGCCGGCAAACGGGGTAAGTAAGCAACGAACACCAGAGGGGGGTCCTTGAACGCACACCTGACACATCAAATGTGTCTGTTATTGTTCTCATTATTCCATTGTTATTTGTTTGTCCTCGCTCAAAATGATTCCATTTGTTTTTGTTATCCCCGATTGATCCTAATTCAATTTTGAATTGTTCTATGCAAATCGAATATAACGTTTGGCTATTCAATTGGAATTCTTGTGTTAAGAGCTAGAGCTCTTATATTGAGTTTTTAGAAACAGTTGATTAAATAAAAAAACACCTGAAACATAAAAATGATAAAACAATAATATTAATTCGACCAGTTAGTTTTTGCCCATTTGTTTATTTATTTAAAAAATAATTAGAAAATGGTTGTAGGTGGTAATTAATCTCTAATCTGTCGACTATCTTAGTAAAAGTAATAGATATGTTATATTTAACATTTGTTGAAAATATACATATTTCTTATTTATAAAATGATGTGCAGTGTAGCATAATATTCTTGGCTTACACATTGCATTTATATGCCAATCAGACTGGTCTTCAATTCACATAAAATGTCTTTTAGAAAATTGCTTAAGCTTTTCAAAAAACCTAATATTGCTGTTGTTCAATTGTAATTTAAAAAACAAAAACATTTAAGTTTTCTTTTAAAATTTGATAAATATTTAAATCTGTCGAAATTGGTCTTCAGGGACCAGTTGGTCAACTGTGAGCTTAATGCTGATACACATTCAAACAACAAATCTTAAAGAAAACTATTAAATATAGGAAATTTGCAGGAATTTATTAAATAAATTTCCGTCCAAATTGACAAAATCTATACAATTTTAAGGGTAAATAAAAATGATGCTGGCTTAAAAGAAATGCAATTCAATGTTGTACAGAGAAAACTGTCCAAAAAAAGTGTGATTGTGATAAATGAGACACAAGGCTCGTAAAAGTACTGGTTGAGTCCCTCCTGGTCGCAAACCATGGCCAGAAATGGCTTGCGGTAATATACAGAAAGCCAAAGTAACATTCGTTTTAGCACGACATTAACAAGCTGCAAAGGACACAGAGATTCACACGAGTGCATTATTTACCACACATCTAGGGATGGGGGTGGCACCACCCACATGCCCAACATATATGGATGTATAAATACATATATAAATGCACCTGCACGTACACGTGCTCAGTAATTTGATGAGGCAAAGGATGCAATGTTAAAAGGCAAATCCAAAAAGTAAAATGGAATTATGTCTTTCTGAAGTGCAATTTAAATATGCGAACTAGGCGAACCAAACATTACTGTAGTAATAACCAAGTACATTTGCTACTTGGGCTCATTTTGCGTTGCCACAGATCGGGGTTTAAGTCAGCTCATAGCTGAGATTATCTTGCTGGCATACATGTCTTTGGTGAATTGGCAATGGGAATGGGATTGGGAGCAGCGCAAAGCGCATTATATGAAAATCAATTTGAGACTTGGGCGCACTTTTGGGATTTATGTACAATGTATTTAGCGAAAACTTGGCCAATTACAGCAAATCCCTTCTATATACCTGTATATTTATACAATTTTCAGTTTGCGGATTGTTGAACATTGGCGTTGCTGCAATTTTTGGACCGCAATCTTCGCATACTGCAAGCCATGTGCAAAGCATTTGCGACAACATGGAGGTAAGTGGCACAGTAGTGGGTGAAGGGAGAAAAGAGATACCTATTTAACTGCTGTTGCACACATTTATTTAGATACCACATTTGGAAAATCGCTGGGACTACCGCCTGAGACGTGAAAGTTGCCTGGTGAATCTTTATCCTCATCCAAATACACTCTCAAAGGTAATGTTTGTTTTGTGTTTTGTTTGGTTGCCAGCTGTACTTTAGATGTCAATGTTTATATTTCAACTCAGGCTTATGTGGATATTGTGCGCCATTGGGGCTGGAAGACGTTTACCATAATCTATGAGAACAACGATGGCATTGTGCGACTTCAGGAGCTACTCAAAGCGCATGGAATGACACCGTTTCCAATTACCGTGCGCCAGCTAAGCGATAGCGGGGATTATCGGTATGTTATGCTAATAGAAAAAAAAATACTTTAATTATAATTTGATTTAAAAATAATTTCATTTTCTACACAGTCCCCTGCTGAAGCAGATTAAAAACTCAGCTGAGGCGCACATTGTCCTGGACTGTTCCACGGAGCGTATTCACGAGGTGCTCAAGCAGGCACAACAGATTGGCATGATGAGCGACTATCATAGCTATTTGGTTACCTCTCTGGATCTGCACACTGTAAATTTGGATGAGTTTCGTTATGGCGGCACAAATATAACTGGCTTTCGTCTAATTAATGAGAAAATCGTTACGGATGTAGTGCGTCAATGGAGCATCGATGAGAAGGGCATGCTGCGTTCGGCCAATCTGACAACTGTACGCTCGGAAACGGCGCTAATGTATGATGCAGTTCATCTGTTTGCCAAGGCGCTGCACGATCTGGACACCTCACAGCAAATTGACATACATCCCATCAGTTGCGATGGTCAAAGCACCTGGCAGCACGGTTTCAGTTTAATTAACTACATGAAGATTGTTGAAATGAAGGGTCTAACAAATGTTATAAAGTTCGATCATCAAGGCTTTCGCACAGACTTTATGTTGGATATTGTTGAGCTAACACCAGGCGGCATACGCAAGATTGGCACCTGGAACTCAACGCTGCCCGAGGGCATTAACTTTACGCGAACATTTAGCCAGAAACAGCAGGAGATTGAGGCGAATCTAAAGAACAAAACTTTGGTAGTTACTACCATATTGGTCTGTATAATTGCTAAAGAACCGTTTGTTTATAAAAGTAATTAAATCTAATTCTCTTCAACAGAGCAATCCCTACTGCATGCGCAAGGAATCGGCTGTGCCGCTAACCGGCAACGATCAATTCGAAGGCTATGCTGTGGATCTCATTCATGAGATATCCAAGTCGCTTGGTTTTAATTACAAGATTCAGCTGGTGCCTGATGGCAGCTATGGCAGTTTAAATAAAATGACCGGGTAACTATATATAAGATATTCTGAAACAAAACACTCTAAAGCTTTGCTCTTTGCAGCGAATGGAACGGCATGATACGTGAGCTGTTGGAACAACGTGCCGATCTGGCCATAGCCGATCTTACAATCACCTTTGAGCGGGAACAGGCCGTTGATTTTACCACACCGTTTATGAACCTAGGCGTCTCTATACTCTATCGCAAGCCCATTAAACAGCCACCAAATTTATTTTCCTTTTTGTCGCCATTGTCATTGGATGTTTGGATCTACATGGCTACAGCATATTTGGGCGTTTCAGTATTGCTCTTCATTTTAGCCAAGTATGTTAATTAACATGTAATTTATAAACATTGACTAAGATGCACATATATTGTTTTTTTAACAGATTTACGCCGTACGAGTGGCCTGCCTATACGGATGCACATGGTGAGAAGGTCGAAAGCCAATTCACTTTGCTCAATTGTATGTGGTTTGCCATTGGCTCTCTGATGCAGCAAGGATGCGATTTTCTGCCCAAGTAAAGACTTTCTTTGATTTTATTTTGATATTTTGGTTAACTCAAATTTTATATTCTTTTTAGAGCGCTTTCAACGCGCATGGTTGCTGGCATTTGGTGGTTTTTCACTTTGATCATGATTTCCTCCTACACCGCCAATTTGGCTGCATTTTTAACGGTTGAGCGCATGGATTCGCCAATTGAGAGTGCCGAGGATTTGGCTAAGCAGACAAGAATCAAATATGGTGCTCTTAAGGGTGGCAGCACGGCAGCTTTCTTTAGAGTATGTTATACAGGCAACAGCATTTATATAGCACTTTCTAATTGGATGTTTGCAGGACTCTAAAATTTCAACATATCAGCGCATGTGGTCATTTATGGAATCAGCACGTCCCTCGGTATTTACGGCCAGCAATGGCGAAGGTGTCGAACGTGTTGCTAAGGGCAAGGGTTCGTATGCATTTCTAATGGAGTCTACGTCCATTGAGTATGTCACAGAACGCAACTGCGAGTTAACACAGGTGGGCGGTATGTTGGACACCAAAAGCTATGGCATTGCCACGCCACCAAGTAAGTTTAATCGAAATTAAAGCCTTTTGGAATATATTCTAATGATTGCTATGTCAATTCACAGACTCACCATATCGCACCGCCATTAATAGCGTCATTCTTAAGCTGCAGGAGGAGGGCAAGTTGCATATTCTGAAAACTAAATGGTGGAAGGAGAAACGTGGCGGTGGCAAGTGTCGTGTGGAAACCTCCAAGTCATCATCGGCGGCCAATGAGCTTGGGCTGGCCAATGTGGGCGGTGTTTTTGTGGTATTAATGGGTGGCATGGGCGTGGCCTGTGTCATAGCCGTGTGCGAGTTTGTGTGGAAGTCACGCAAAGTCGCTGTCGAGGAGCGTCTAAGTGCAATATTAAATGAATGAGGAAAATTGTAAACCCAGGACGAATGGGTTTAGAACGCGGTCGTCAGTTTTGGACCAGAAATTAAATAGAAAATGCTGCAATGCATCAATCCCAATATGTAGCATAGTTATATCAAATATTCTGGCATACAACAATTTACACAATTACGCATTTGGGAAGCGAAAATAATGAATTTTGGAACAGAAGAATTTTGGAAAGAGATTAAAATGGTGCCACCAATGAATAATTGCACTGCATTGAATACGTTTCATTGAAAACTTTTGAATAGTCAAGAATATTTCTATACAAACAAAAACTATATTATAAACATATACATATATATACACACACAGGTTATATGATAATCCCACTTTCGTATTACAATTATAATAAATACAATATGAGTACGGATTACAATCGAATCGTATGCATTTATATTTAAAAGCATTTTTGGAATTGTACTTTAGTAATAAGCGTAGCTAAATTATAGTACATTTAGCACAATATACACATACATAAATAAATACATACATACATTTAGTACACTAAGATATATTCTTAGTCAATATACTTATTACACAATTTACAAATGCTAATATTTACTTATAAACTTTACTATGCTCATAGAACTAAGTTAGAAAATACATACTTAGCTTAACCTAACCTAAGTGAATTGTAACTCTTAGTTTAGAGACCCATACTCTATAGTTCCAACCCTCCCTAGCCATAAGTTTGTAAAATGTAATTACCTTACACGCAATTTTGATGAACAATTTCATAAATATAATAAAATAAACGAAGTTAACACTGCAAACACAATAATTCAATCGGAATCCTTAGATGAACACCTGCAGCAATTTCTATGGCATGTGTGGCATTTGATATAGGATGTCGACTCCCAACCGCAAACTGTCAATCAATCAGAAGGTTTTACCCAGGCTTTTCCTGGCCTTTAAATATTTCATGTGCCTTTCAACTCTACACGCCCCAATGCGCTTCAATCGCTCGACTTTAATTGGCTTTATATATTTCTATATCCTCTAAAAAACCATAGGCAACCTCGTGCGCTTTATTCGCTTTCACTTTTCAGTTAGTTTTTAACGTTTCCAGCACTATGAGATTATCGGCCTTAGTCCTCAGCTTGATATTGATATGTGGATTACAATTCTACGCCATAGTTCCTGTAACGGCCAATGACTTTTCCTCGTTTCTAAGCGCCAATGCCTCTCTGGGTGAGATTAATGAATAACATCAAATGTAGATTTGTACATTTATGTATATATATGATTATTTATTTGACTATTGTAGCTGTGGTTGTGGATCACGAATATATGGCCACGCATAGACAGAACATAATGGCGCATTTTGAAAAGATATTAAGCGATATAATACGAGAGAATTTGAGAAATGGTGGACTTAATGTGCGCTATTTTACTTGGAATTCCGTCAAAATAAAGAAAGGTAAAAGAAGAAGTTCTTAATACTCAAAAACTACAGATTATTGTACTTCTACATAGATTACCTGGCTGCTATTACGGTAGCAGATTGTGAGAGCACATGGAATTTTTATAAAAATACGCAAAAAACATCGGTGCTTTTGATTGCAATTACAGATTCGGATTGTCCGCGTTTGCCCATAAATCGTGCTCTGATGGTAAATAAACATTATAGTTATTCTGTAAAATATTTAATACATTATTTATTTTTTCCAAAGATACCCATGGTGGATCATGGCGATGAATTTCCACAGGTTGTGCTTGATGCCAAAGTTCAGGGCATTTTTAAGTGGAAATCAGTTGTTGTGTTTGTCGATCAAACCATACGTGGGTATTTAAAATACATATATTTATATGTGTTTAAAATATCCATATATTTCAGTCGAGAACAATCCCATGTTGGTCAAGTCCATAGTGCACGAGAGCACCACAAATCATATACCGCCCATTTCGGTGATTCTTTATAAGATTGATGAAACCTTGCGTGGCCAGCAGAAACGGATTGCTTTGCGCCAGGCTTTGGCACAATTTGCGGGCACCAAGCATGAACTAAGGAGTCAGCAGTTTCTAGTTGTTTCCAAATTCCATGAGGATATCATTGAGATAGCCGAAACACAGGGTATGTTTCATGTCAACAATCAATGGATGTTCTTTGTGCTGGAGGAGGTGCGACGTGACTTTGATGCCAACACTGTGACCATAAATCTTGATGAGGGCGCCAATATAGCATTTGCTCTGAATGAAACTATGCCGGATTGCGTGGACTCGCTAAACTGTACAATATCGGAGGTATCAATGGCTCTGGTCACATCCCTATCACGCATGATTCTCGAAGAGCAATCCATTTATGGCGAAATATCTGATGAGGAATGGGAATCAATTCGTTTTACCAAGCAGGAAAAGCAAAATGAAATGTTGGAGTATATGAAGGTGTGACAAGTCTATTTTTCTATATTTAACTTTATAATTTTATATAGGAATAAAACAATATATACATACTTTCCAGGACTATCTCAAAGCCAATAGCAAATGCGCCAGCTGCGCCCGTTGGCGCTTTGAAACTGCAATTACCTGGGGTAAAAGTCAGGAGAATCGCAAATTTCGTACGGGTGAGTTATTTTCCTTTCTTAATAAAATTGTTTTTTTATTTTAAAAAAATATTTACCCATAGCGCCCACACGCGATGCCAAGAACCGTAATTTTGAATTTATTAACATAGGTTACTGGACTCCGCTGTTGGGCTTTATATGCCAGGAGCTGATCTTTCCCCACATTGATCATCACTTTCGCAATATTACAATGGACATTGTTACAGTGCATGTGAGTCTTTGAATCAGCAATATAAATATTAAATATATTGGTTCAAATATCTCATAGAATCCGCCCTGGCAAATTTTGACCAAGGATAGTCGAGGTGTCATTGTCGAGCACAAGGGCATTGTCATGGAAATACTCAAGGAACTTAGTCGTGCCTTGAACTTTACTTACTATCTGCATGAAGCCAAATCCCTGGATTATTCGAATTCGCTAAGTCAGAGCTTGAACGACAGCGTGAGTTCGGCGAAAATCTGCAAGAAAATTACGTATTTTAAATATATAACATTTTTTTTAGGATGAACTAATGGGCTCAATGACCTATCGCATTCCGTATCGTGTGGTAGAACTAATGCAAGGCAATAATTACTTCATGGCTGCAGTAGCGGCAACTATTGATGAACCTCACAGGAAAAATTTTAACTATACGCAACCAATAAGCGTACAAAAGTTCACATTTATTCTGCGACAACCGGATGAAGTTAGTCGTATATATTTATTTATGGCCCCGTTCACCATCGAGACCTGGTGCTGCTTGGCGGGCATTATATTATTAACGGCGCCCATGCTCTACATTGTTAATCGTATGGTGCCGCTACAGGAGCTGCATATTAGTGGCCTGTCGACGATTAAAAATTGTTTCTGGTATATCTATGGAGCATTGCTGCAACAGGGTAAATTATTTGCTTCTATGTATCCCAAGAATAAATAATTTATCAATTGCAGGTGGTATGTATCTGCCTCGTGCGGATAGCGGCAGATTGGTGGTTGGCTTCTGGTGGATCGTAGTCATTGTACTGGTCACCACCTACTGCGGCAATCTGGTTGCTTTTCTTACCTTCCCAAAGTTTCAGCCCGGCATTGATTATCTCACCCAGCTATTTAGTCACAAGGAAATCAAGCAGTACGGCCTGCGTAATGGTAGCTTCTTTGAAAAATATGTGGAAACGACGACCCGTGAGGAATTTAAGCGCTTTATTGAACGTGCTTCAATCTATAACAGTACCCAGAGCGAGAATATTGTCGCTGTGAAGCAAGGTGAACGTATCAACATTGACTGGCGCATTAATCTGCAGCTTATTGTGCAGCAGCATTTTGAACTGGATAAGGAGTGCAGATTTGCATTAGGCAAGGAAGATTTTGTAGATGAGCAGATTGGCTTGATTGTGCCCTCGAGTAGCGCTTATTTGCATTTGATTAACCATCACATAGATAGGCTATTTCGCATGGGTTTCATTGACCGCTGGCACAAGACAAATCTTCCATCGATGGACAAGTGCAGTGGCAGGAATATGCAGCGACAGATAACCAATCATAAGGTCAACATGGACGATATGCAGGGCTGTTTTATGGTGCTACTCTTTGGTATTTCTATAGCGGTGCTAGTGACCTGCATTGAGTTCTGGTATTACCGTCTTGTTATACTAAGCCGGGAGCGCAAGAGCATTGCATTCACCAATTGAGAAACACATGAGAAACGTCGGATTACAACTTTGCGTGTCTAAAATAAGTTGTGTTTAATTTTCGTTGAAAATTACTTTATGAACATTATTTTGCAATAAAAATAGCTCGGCTTCTGTTCATCAGATCTCTACGCAACTCTTGATCCCACTCTACGTCGAGTTGGCGTTGGGGCCACGGCGACGGCCGAAACCTTGCACAATGTTGACGAAGCGACGGTTGTACTGGATCCTGCGCTTAGCGCGACCGGTCTTCTTCTTCTTCTTCTCCTGCTTCTCAACCTTTGGGGTCTGGCCCTTGACCTTACCGGCACGCGCCAAAGAACCGTGCACCTTACCACCAATCATTGGAATGGTAATGTCCAGCTCGAAAGAGCTCAGCGCGGTGACGGGTGTCTCATTGGTGAGAGCGGCACCTTCGCAGTTCAGGCTGAATTCTTCGGTGTTGAAGCCATGCAGCAGGGCAATTTGATTCTGCGGGGCGCGGAACACAACATGAATGAGGTTAGGGGGAAGTTTTTGTTGTCGTGACTGTGGCAATTACTCACCTTCACGCCAGCAATGGTGGCATCCTGGGACACCTCCAAGGCCTCAATTGTTTCCAAACCACGTACGAACAGCTGCATATTGATGTGCTCTGAAATCGTAAAAAAGCAATTAGTACTCATTCACAGCCTACGCCTGCTGTAGTGGGAAAACACGTGTAGCGCTGCGTACTGATTTTTCACAGCCTAGCGAGACGGAATCTTAAGAATTTCATGCGCATCACATTCTTCACACTTTATACAAGACATTTGAAGCATATTTGACTTTAAAACCTTTTAAAATCGCATTTATTTAGCAAAAATTATTTGCTCACCTTGTCACTTTTATGCGGATCTATCGAAAAGAAAGAAATTAGGGTTGCTGCCGATATGTTGTTTTCGCAAACGCCAGTATTTGCCGCTAGAGGGCGCTGTTACATTTTGTGCAACTCTGCAAATAGTGAGAGTGCTGCCAGACGTTTTAATACTGCATGGCGGGCTAATGCCATTTTTCAATATTTAAATGCTGGTTCATAATAAAGTGAACAAATATACAATCTATATGTAATTATGGCTGTACATGCAAACGTCTGCTACAAAGGCCAGTCTGACTGACGCCACAGTAAGCCACGCGCGCTTACCTCAATCTACGCAAAAATAGGAGTTATGTTAATCCATATATGTCTAGTCTGCTGCGCCCAACTTGACCTACTTTGGTATTATACAAATGCATTTGCTGTGCCTTTGCCTGCACATTGTTTGGCTCTAAGATGAAATTCTATAGGACATTTACGACGCGGCGCATGGCTGTGTTATTCTACGCCATTAGAATAAATATTGCCGCATTGTTTGTCAAACAGGACTAGATTAGTAACATAAACATTCGTTCATTGAATGCAAATCATAAGCCGATTTCAGAAATTTACATGAATTATCTTGAACTAATGAATGTGGCTTAAATTGTTTTAGAACATTTTTGGATGCAAGTATTTCCTTTACCTGCAAAATTGAGACTTCCAAATTTTACAAAAATAAAACTCTCTCTTTAAAATTAATATCGGAGGAGTAATATTATCTTCCGAACAGATGTGATATTTGATATATTTGCCTTATCACACAAAAGACATATTCTGGAACAATCAAAAACCCTTCAATGTCAATTTACTTCCGTTTCGCTTTGCCTATGTTCATTTAATACTACATGTAGATCAATGGCACATGCGTTCTAGGTTTGATCCTGTCCACCTTGGTTCAGTTCGCAGACACTTATATGATCGGATTAGCCTTCGGATTAGGTATACACATCTCTAGGATTTGCGTAAACTCATTTGCCAGACATTGCCGCAATAGTAAAATCATAATCATCTTTTATCTTCGGAAATGCATTCTGAATACGGCGCTCCCCGCCCATTGGCCTTGTTTTGTTGAAGTTGCCGCTTTGTAATTTGATATTTTCCTTGTATGCAAACAAAGACTGCGGAAAAACAAATTATTCTTGACCATGAAAATAGCAACAATTGCGGAATCGGCTTAGGATATTTTTGTTCCTCTGTAGTCGGCGCAGTTTGCTGTTTTTTTTTCCGGCACGCGAATTGATTCAGTTTCATTGATGATTTTTAATGAAAAATTTCCCATAAGCAAATAGGTATTCTTCTACATATGGCTTACGCCCATGATCTAATGGGAATAAACAAGTCGAAATTACAGTTTTCACATGAGGACTTCTTTTTTTCTGGCAGCTCAAATTACGCAACTTGTTTTTTTGTTAACTGTTTTTGCAATGTTTTAATAAAATATGTTATGCAAATTCAATATAAAATATATATACATAATTTTTTTTTCCATACCTCTATCAATTTAAATAATAATAATATTAAAGTTATAATCATATTTATTTTTTTTCCGTATTTTTCTAACATTTTTTATATATTTTATGTATATACAACAATACAATTTAAATTCTCTTAGGCTAAGATTTGAAGGTTCGTTATCTTTGCCGAGGGCAATAAAAGTCAGTGCAAAAAATAAAAAGATTTTAAGAACTTACAACATACTCGTAAATATATAACATTTTTCGAATATATAGATTTAGGATCTGGAGAGGCGTGTGGTTATAGAATTTATAAAAATAATATTATATATTTCTTTTAGCTTTATATTTACTTCGAACCACTAAGAATATTTTCGATGCAATGAAATCTTTCATTGATCAAACAGCTACTCCAACAATATCTACAAGTTTTAAAAATCTTAAGTTCAACAACAAGCAGAAAATATTTAAGATTTAGATCAACAAATAAATATATATATTTTATTTAAAATGTAATTTTATTTTAATAAATTTATTAAATAGATTAACAAATATATATTTTATTTAAAATGTAATTTTATTTTAATAAAGTTATTAATTAAGTTTTATAATTTAGTTATGTATTGTCTTCGATTCTATTATTATTAAATTCTATGTACATTATAAACTAATTCAATCTTAAATCACAAGTTAAACATTTACAGCCAAAAGTTCAAGCGCATTCGCTTCCCCAAAACCTCCCCTTATTACATTTTCAACTCCAATTACTTCTCAAACAACAACTAGCATTTCCGGTTCCGGACTGGATGCATTTGATGAGAAGGTGGAGTCACAGCTCTCGTCCTTTTCACGTTTCTCTCGTCGCTCACGGGCACGACGATTCTGAAACCAGATCTTCACCCGCGTATTTGTCAATTCAAGGGACTCGGCCAACTTATTTGCATCCTCGGCGCTCAAATAATTCGAGTCCTTGTAGGCTTGCTCCAACGCCTGCAATTGGGCGGGTGTAAAGGGGATTCGTGGCAGGCGTCCAGGTGTGCGCTTAGTGGGTCCCTGGCGTAGCGCTCTTGGAAGCTTGGGCGGATGATAACGCGTATATTGCAGCCAATCATACATGGGCATCTGTCCATCCTCCATTTGTGGCGGTGGTGATGTTAAGGGCTCTTTCCGTGCCGGATGCGCATATGGATGATATGCCAGTGGCATGCTAACGCGCAATCTCTGCAGAATGCCAATGGAGGCATTGGTGCCAACGAATCTATCGCCGGCACGGTTCAGTATATAATCGATGCTAAAATCACTCATCCTGTGCGATCCTTGTGCGTGTCAGTGCAAAGTGCTACTGTTCAGATCGCTGCGAATCCTTGGCTATTTATGGACACTCTATGGCCGTTTATGTAGAGCCGCCATTTTGTACACCACCAACCAAAAATCGAAACCTTATAGTCGTCCCTTTCTTGCTACGGCCTACAATGCGGCGATTCAGCATATACGAATCTAATTTGGGCGCAACGAGGCGCTTAAAAGGCGTTGCCCGGCTCTGGCCACAGCCAACCCAACAAACATATCAGGTAAACTGTTGTTTATTACCCTTATCAGACCGTGATTAGCCAGCGCAAGTAATTGAAGTTGACACACCGAACCGGCCTTTAGTTGCTCGTTAAAGCAGATACATTTACAGATACAGATACAGATACAGATACTTGAGCAATTTGAATGCCCATCCGTATCTCTGTATCTTCATCAGTAACTGCTTCTGTGTATTGTTTGGTGTGTGTTTATTGTGGTTATCATGGTTTTCCAGCGGTTTTTTTTTTGGGGTGGCATTGTCATCCTCCCCTCGCCTCCTGCGCCATTTTTGATGGGAATACGAGTTGAGCCTCAAATTTTAATATGTTTTGATTGATTCGTAAATTTGTTTTCATAACAATTGCATTTGCAAAACGAGTTTTCAGCATCGCTTCAGCGCATAAGAAAGTATCAATTACAATATTAATTGTTAAAGGTTTCAAATAGCAGACATATGGCAATCTAAGTTTATATTATCATATCGAAAACACTTATTACTTAAATTACTAACATTAGATTTTTTCTTAAATAATGTCACATTTTTTGGGCAAATATTTTTATAATAATTTAATCCGAAAATTTGTTATATTTAGTATATCAAATTAACAATCAATTAAAGAAAGTTTTGTATTAATAAAATATATGTTTCCTAAGATATCACATATTAACATTCCAATTATAAGTTTTGTTATGCTATTATATTTACAAAGTGACTGAATTTAAGCAATATGTGATCACTATATCATACAGCTGCTATAGAAATAAAAGCTTAATATATTTCAAAAACTGTTCTGCAAGAATATCGAAGATTGTCGCTCTTTTGTGTTATTTTAAATTATTTTTTCCAACCCACAACCCAATTTTATTATATTTTAATTTGCCTGATTGACTGAGTGATTAACCACATTTGATTAAGATTATAAGTACTTTAAAAAGTTATTTTTAAATAGTTATCAACACTTAATATTTTTTAAATAAGAGCTCATTATTAATTTGACCACATTTGATTAAGATTATAAGTATAGAGTATATATGAGAGTATATTTATTACAAATTCATTAAAAAACAATCGGTTCTTTGTATTTATTTAACAATTATGGGATTCCGTCATAGTCTTTCTAAGAAATTAGAATTAATTATAATGACAGATCGATAAGATAAGAAACACATCTATTACATTTGATAATAGTCAACTAATTTACCCTGTACACAATTACAAAATCAAATGTGTTGCGGAAACTGTTTGCAATTTTCCTTGGACAAGATCGTATCTTAACATTGGACGGAACAATGCTGCTACGGATAACTACAAGCAGCGGACATACAGATGAATCTGCAGATGTATCTTTGTGCAGCAGTTTCTATGGTCTCTCTTGCGGTACTCCACCATCATTATCTGATGGGGTTGATTGAGCTAATTACTTAGTTTGCGCAGATGCAAAACTTCTTGACTACGGCATTCTTTACGCACTTGGAGAACTCGTTGTATGATGTCAATCGACTAATGCTGGGCACGGAAATTGAGATTCTTTTGGTCGCATTGTTCCATTTAACGGAGGCCTCAAAGCGGGCCTTTGCCTGTTCCGTCTCATATCTGACCAGGTAGGACTCGGATTCTATTGATTCCGACTTGAATTCTCGCTTAATCGCCTCAATTTTTGTTAGTTTTAGTATTTGACATTTGGATGTAAAATTTATATCAGCCAAGTAATCGTTCGTGGCTTCGACCAATTGTTGTGCAATCATTTTCGAGTCTGCCGCACTTGATGAAACTATTTTAAAATCCTGACATGTACACCAATGATCATCAATTCCAACTTCTGCGCAATCTCTTGATTCGGCTGCTTCGAAAAAAACACTATGACAGTTGGGACAGCCTTCGGCTCTTGGTAATTGAGCAAATGGTGTCTCGAGCTCCAGAATATGCCTCAATGTTGCATATATGTCGTAGGGCGATGTTAAACGATTCCTATTTAACTGCAAACCATTTACAAACTCTGGATATTTGTTCCTAAACCAATCGGGTAACCAAATATACATAATAGGTAAACGTTCTTCCAAAAATCCATTATCAAGATATCGCAGTGAACCAAAGCGCATTCCATGATCGCTAAAGAACAAAATTATGGTATTGTCAAAGATTCCACCCTGGTGCAATGTGTGCATATATTCCAGTAATTTGACATCCATAGAAGTTGGCAGGGCAAAATTATTGTGACTAAATGAATTTGTCCAGAACATGCCAAATGTTGATTGATTCTTGTGAACTTTAGTAAAATCCAATGCAGAATCATAAACGTACTCTGCATAGTGACGTCGTCCTAAACAGAAGGGTATCCCCGAATTGTATCCTACTTTGAGCTCCTTCACAAGGGCCAGCATCAAAGGACGCGCATAGTAATCGGTTGGAGGGTTTCGAAAACCACGAAATAAATGATTAAATGTGGCATATTCACTCCAGTCTTCGGCATAAGCTGTGATATAGTCCTTGTTCTTATAATCCTTCCAGAGCAAGGGACAAGCGTCCAAGCCACCCACTTCTTCGGGTCGGCAAACTATTTGAGATCTTGAGCTGTTGTAACCTGTCAGCAGTGCCATTAAATTGGGAAAGGTATTGTCGCCCATCTATAGAAAGGCAAAAATATTTATTGTTTGTAAAATGAGGAATATTTTGTAAAGTGCACACTTACCTTATTGTATCCTTGCAATTCGTACCAATTCTCATCCTTTAGATATTTGTACATCAGCGGCATGGTGCGCTGAAAGTTTATACGCGACATGGAATCAATGCCCCACAGCAGGACACTTGGCCTTCTTTCAATAGATTCATTAGGATTTGAATCGTTTACATGCGTTTTATTGCTCACATATGCCGTCGGCTGCACAAACCCAAAGGCATCCTGTTGCAGCAACTTTTTGTCCTTCAACTGGCGACATTCCGTGATGACAGCATCCACATGTTGAGGTACTACAAAATCCTGATGAAAATTACTGCACGGCAGCAGTCTGTATATTCGATATAGGAATATTACTCAGTTGCTTTTAAGGTACTGCAGCACCTACTTGTACTGGTTGTCCGCCTGGGTGCGAACTCCGGCACGCAGGATAGGCTTGTAGCAACATGAGATATTCCCTTCATTCATATGTAGACTATATTGTCCTTGCTTATCATCATAGTTTACGGTTATTAAGTCCTTACTCGTGTCACACTTTTTATACGACGTCTTTTGAAATATTTTGAGTACATCACTTGTAAATGGATCCACGGCAGGCATGCGACAGTTTGAGGTGTACACAAAATGATTTTTACTTAAGTTGAGAACTGCTAGAATTCAAATAGAGTTAATTTTTATCAACTACTTTAAACGCTTTTTAAAATTACCCTGAGTTGTATTGATAATATCCAGTTGAATATGCGTAGTGCTTGTTTCTTCTGTTGGAGCAAGCGTTGAGTCAGTGTTAATGAGTTTTAGAGGTTTACGACTTCCATTATCTCCAATTGGCCAATTATAGTAAAATATGATAAGTACAACTATTGCACAGGCCGCAAGGAATTTTAAAGGTCCTCGTGTAGCTGAGTCTTCAATTGGGACCGCATCTTCCGGCGGAATTAACTGATATTTGATTTTCCCCATGGGTATTATTATATATACAATATCACATTTAATATTCAAAAGTTTGTGCGCTCGTTGTGTTCTGTTTGATGTTTCATATCCAACTGCCAACTTTCGTCGGTTATCATTATAGACTGGTCTTCCAATATATGTCTGTTATTTATGTATGGAAGTACTTAATATATTTATAAACAAACATATACACATATATAAATGAGAGAATAACTCATTTTCTAAGCCTTAGTATGTAGGCCTGATAACGTCTTATCGTTCAACGCAATAACATTTCAATTGTAATAATAAAACACAATCACATATGTATAATACACACCCTGTTCCCTTAAACATTTAACAAATTTTAGCAAAAGACGACATACTTGATCGCTTTGATTTCAGTTTTTATTTGATATACAGTTTCCTGTTTAGCAAATACGTTATAATACTTACAATAATAGTATTACCTTCCTTTAAAAATTACAGTCTCAGTTAAAGGGTATGTAACTATCGAGCACACTCGACCTAAATAATATTATACATTTATTTGAGTACACTTACTCTGAACTATTCCGGTTGACTTAAGTATATATATATATATATACTTCCTGCACAAATAAATAATCTTAAGAAACATAAAACATTAGTTTGCTTCAATATAGATAGCAGACCGACAAGTTTAATGATGTCGATTAATATTTTTAACAAATTGTATATATCCTCAAAAATTGATAAGGGTTGTGTTTTCATTCTTGGGAGATAGTGAATTATAATAGGTAGAATATGTCTTTTTGCTATCAATTGCTAAATATCATCTATAATGTCAATGTTTTTTCTTTTCAATTAATATTATTATCTTTCATTATCATTAAATTCAATTATAATCTTCTCGATATAATATAAAAACATAAATTAGTACACGTTCTTTTATCATATTTATTTGTCAATAAAAAATATGTTACCTCTGAAAAAAATGACCATACTTTTATTAAAAATTTTACAAAAAATGTTGTATAAAACCATCGAAATAGCGCAAAAAAAAAAATCGCAGATCGATTTTATTAACTTACACATTGTAATAAATAAACATTTTGGTACTAACCTTTAAACAAATATTGTTAATTGTCATTGATGAGTGTATTTACATTTATTGCTTTGATAACAAATAAGATAAAATATATTTTTTTATCTTAAAACTAATTTATTATATTCTACCTTTTATTCAATGACTATAGATGAATTAATTAATTTACTGCACCTATAATAATGGTAGTATACAATTAAATATATTACTTTTGGTCTTATTCTCTGTAGTTAAGTAATTAAAACCGTAATAACGCTCGATTGAGTTTTCAAAGGAACTTTATAATATCAAAATTGTTCGTTCTATATATATCAAATATCTTTAAGTAAAATAATTTGTTCATTCTTTTTGTTTACTTATTTGAGCTTGTACTCTTTATATATAATTATATCACTATTCTTTTTTTAATTTAGACTTTTTTTTAAACAGATGCAAAACTTTTTGGCAATACTATCTTTAACGCATCTAGCCATTTCAAAATATCGGTCCAAACGACTTATATCAGGTACATTTATAGTCATTTTCTCAGTTTTATTATTCCAATATGTAGAAGCCTCAAAATGAGCATCCAATGGATCGACCTTATACCTGATAAGATAGTACTCCAAGTCCGATTCCGAGTCCAATCCAATATTATTTCTTTTCTGCACCGAATCAATATTACTCAGCCAGAGGACGTGGCAAATGTCAGTTAATTTGTTGGCAGCAAGGTAATCATTTGTGGCATCGATAAACCGTTGTACCATTTCCTTGACATGTGTGTCAGTCCGAGAATAATTTTGGAATGTCCTGCAGGAGCACCAATGATCATCAATTCCTGCCCTTTCACAATCTCTTGATTCGGCTACTTCGTAAAATACGCTATGACAGTTGGGACAGCCTTCAGCTTTTGGTAATTTAGCTAGTGGTGTGTCCAGCTCCAGAATGTGCTTCAATGTTGCATATATGTCGTAGGGCGATGTTAAGCGATTTTTGTTTAACTGCAAATTATTTACAAACTTTGGATATTGTTTCCTGAACCACTTAGGCAGCCAAATGTAAAATATTGGCATCCTTTCCTCTAAAAAACCACTGTGAAGACTTCGCAGCGCACCAAAACGCATTCCATGATCGCTAAAGAAAAATACTATGGAATTTTCAAAGATTCCATCTTTGTGCAATGTTTGCATATATTCTAGAATTCTGTGATCCATCGATGACGGCAGGGCAAAGTCATTGTGACTAAAGGTATTTGTCCAGAACATGCCGAAACTGGATTGATTCCTGTGAACTTTAGCAAACTGTAACGCATAATCGTAAATATATTCAGCATAATGTCGACGTCCTACACAGTAGGGAACATTGGATTTCAAAACTTTCTTGAGTATCGACTGCGCAGCGAGCATAAGAGGACGCGGATAGTAATCCGTTGGAGGCGTTAAGAAACCCTTTTTTAAAAAATTGAACGTTGCAAAACTGGCCCAATCTTCGGCGTAGGCTGTGGTATATCCGTGCTTCTTATAGTTCTTCCAAAGCATTGGACAAGCGTCCATTCCACCCACATTTTTTGGCTTACATACTGAATATGATCTTGTGCTGTTAAAGCCAGTCAATATTGCCATTAAATTGGGATATGTGTTATCGCCCATCTTAAAAAATTTAAAAGTATTTATTGTTAGTAAATTGAGGAATATATTGCAATGTGCACACTTGCCTTATTGTATCCTTGCAATTCGTACCAATTCTCATCCTTTAGATATTTGTACATCAGCGGCATGGTGCGCTGAAAGTTCATTCGCGACATGGAATCAATACCCCAGAGCAGGACACTTGGTCTTTTTTTAATAGATTGAGGTTTACCCACATACGCCCTTGGTTGTACAAAGGCAAAAGCATCTTTTTGTAATGAATTTTTAATTTTTGGCAGACGACATTCTGTGATTACAGAATTCACAGTTTTGGGAACTTTAAAATCCTGTTTAAATTTAACGCATGTCTGCAGTCTGTAAATATGCTCGTTTTAGAATTAATATATTCATACTTTTTGTATTCCATCGTAGTACTTCACTTACAGGTAATCGCTGTCCGCCCTAGCGCCAGCTCCGGAACGCTTTATTGCTTTGTAGCAACATTCAAGATTCGAATTATTCATATGCAGCAGATAGCGTCGATTTTTCTCGTCATAGAGTACAGATATCATAGCTTTATTGGAATCACATTGCTCGTATTTTATCTTTTTAAAAATATGTAGAGCATCCTTTGCAAAAGGGTTCAAAGCTGGCATTTGACAGCCTGATGTGTATACAAAATAATTTTTCAATATATTGGGATCTACATATGTAAGAATAATAATAATTAGATATAAAGAAATATTCACTTATACACATTTGCATAATTACCCAAAGTTACATTCTGGCCTGGCGTAGAAATCTGCATTGAATTATAATCTACTGTAGTTTGTTTATTGCTCTCATTATCAATTAGGTTGGGAACACATTCTTCTGCAGTTTGTTCAGAGCTCTCATCGGAAGAAGTTTGTTCACTGCTCTCATCGGAAGAAGTTTGTTCATTGCTCTCATCGGAAATAGTTTGTTCTTTGCTCTCATCGGAATCAAGCAATAATATATTATCTTGCCTCAATGAATCGGGCCGATTGACCACATAGCAAACAAATAACAGAAATATAGCACATATTGCACAAAACTTTAGAAACGAATATGCAGAGAATTTCTCGTTGGGCCACGACACATCCGTTTGAATAAGCTGATACTTAAATTTTTTCATTTGAAACGGAAATGAATGAATAATACTCGAATAGTTGTGAGCTCCGCTCTCTATGCCTTCATTTGTGAAACTAGCAACTATAATTTTCTCTTCATGTTCTAAGCACTATTGTTTAACTCCGGATTTCAATTTTTTATCACCCTTATATAGTATACTGAAATCTTATATACAAGCACATGTGTGATTTGTGTAACTGTTTATCAGAAAGGGCGCCTATACACTATTTAAATTTTTAGTTTGTGTCCAGCAATTAATATAACACAGCTGAGCGTTTCGGTGTTTCTTTAAATGATCATAATTCAAATTTTCACAGCAGATTTATACCCGTTGCATTGACAACCATCTCATCATTTGTTTACAAACAGCAAAACGTGAGGAAACAAAGTAATAAATATTTTATGAATTAAGCCAAAATATAAATAATAATATAATGAAATGAATTAAGTTGTAGATTCAGATTTATATATTTAAGCGTTGGCTGCGAAGTGTGCGAAGATAATCGCAGCTTTATATAGATTAACTTATTAGTAAGTATGTGTATAACAGTGCAATAGTTTTACAACATTGCAGACTTCGTTTTCAATGCGTTACGTATTTGCTGACAAATTAATAATACCCTTTTTGCAAGGGTAGATAAGTTGCGGCTGTAGAGAGTTTGAATGACTCGGGCTGTCTATCTATTGATGCTGATAAGGAATATATATTTATCCTTCTATTTAACACATACATTTATATATAATATCGAAAATATTAGGTTCATACGGACAGACGAACATAGCATAAAAAAACTTCCAAAAAACTTCTCTTTTGCCTTTAGGATAGAGTATACAAACAATCGTTATCTACGGAGATTTATACAACAAACAAATTATATATGAATCGTTATATATTATATAAGTTTCTACAGCTGGTTTCAGGGGTGTAAAATATTTTCGTAGTATTATATTATATATACCTGGGCAATATTAAAATATTTCTTCACTCTCATATAAGCTCAAAATATCGTTTACTTCAATATAAAAATGCATTTTATTGTTATTGCTTTTTGTATTTTGTTGTTGTATTTCAATAATTTAAGTCATTTAAAAATGTACATATACAATAATATACGTATGTATACTTTTTATAACACAAGTATACACAAAACTTCATAAATAATAAAAAATGTTCATGAAACGTATTACAAATACCACGCACATAATTCAATATGCCTTTAAAGTGTACGCAGACTGCAACTGGCCACAAAAAAGTAAAGGCCAATTGAGTCCAGTAAAAATGCGCGTACATTCAAAAAACATTCATCATTTCATCTTTTAGTTAGCTATATCATAAATACATATATGTACTTGATAGTTTGTAATATTATTTCATATTATATTGACGTTTACACTTATTGTTCACTTAACGTTTCATCTAAGTTATCTGTTATCATTTTCCTGTTTCCTCTACTACGTTCATTTTCAAATCTACTGTGGGTGAGTTGAGTTCTCTATTATATTGTATTGTATTTTCTTTTTTTTTTTAGTTTTGTGGTTTGTTGGTAGGTTGGGTTGCATTTGCTCAATACAAATTCAATGCCTAATACATAAGATGCCACACCATAGTGTGAGCGATTGCTCATAACAAATTCTAATACATATGATAATAATTTCATCAACGACTGTTTACTGCATACGCAATCCGAAGTAGATATTTACGTACTGTAACTGTATTCTCGGTATCTCTATATATTCTCTATGTCTGTTTATGACATCAGTTCAACCACTAAACGCCCGCATCACCCAATTCGTCCACTTATGAGTGAAAGATTTCAACATAGTTTGCCGGATACAGGCCCACACGGCCATTCATGCGTCCCTTGCACCAGCCTTGTTCGTCTTCATCTTCCAACTTCTCAAATACCTCACCTGTCAATACAAAAGACAATATAGATTAGAAAACAATGTTCTAATATTAAATATATGTATGTATATAGATATTGCAGTTAACGCACCTTGCTTAAATGTGAGCTCGTCGCTTTCAGCGCCTTCATAGTCATATAAGGCCTTAACTGGCACACCCGGCTCCCCGTTGTCGACCAGCACATTGTCGGCCTCATCCCACTCCTCCTCCTCGTCGAATGGATTCGAATCGACTTTGCCGTTGCCATTGCTATATTTTGTATACATGCAAATTGAAATCAATTAGTTCAATGAAAATGAGTGACTAAACCAGCACAGACAACAAACAGCAGTCAGTGTTAGTGACCACTCGAGTGTAATCCAAAACGATATACAAATTCAAAAAAATTGTTTCAACTTACGTTACGCTCGGATTGCGATTTGATGCCGCCGCTGCCGCTGTTGCCGTCGCTGCAGCCGCTGTTGCTGTCGTAGCGCCGGACGCTGTTGTCGACACCGTTGATTTAGCTTCGACTGTTGTGGCAGAGGTTTGAGTTTGTTCCTGCTGATTGCTCTTGCCGCTCGCTTTACTGTTAACGCTCGCGTTCTTCTTTAGACTATTTGTTGATGGGTATTCCTATAAGGGTAGCATACAATTAATAAACTTATTAAAGGCTAAACAGCAACTTTAAAACTGAAAACCTACGTGCACATCCTCGGCGACTGGTCGCTGATTAATGAGCGTTATAGGCGCGGCAGGCAGCGCCTCTTTTGATTTGTTACCCTTGGCTATGTCACGGAATTCCTCCGTGTATTCCTGTAATGCAAAATGTCAGATTTATTTGCTCTATAGCTTGTGCCTTTAGACCTACCACAAACGATGGCCAGTTCATGGCCATGTTAATGCCATGATTATTTGACCACCATTTCAAGTCCTTTTGTTGGTCCGCATTGTTGATTGTATGATAGAATTCCTCATAGATTTGGGGCAGGCTGTAAGATATTATAAGAATATAAGGCACGCTTTTATTTAACTGAACAATCCAAAACTAACCTTTGCACTTTGGTCGGATCGAGACAGGCGTGCACATTAAATAGAACTTCCTTGAAGAATTGCAATCGCGTCTTCTCCATGGTTTGGCACTTCTCAAACACGGATGTCATATCCTCAATGTAAACGGAATTATATTTGGTTATTTCGCCAATGGCTTGCTCATATTTCTCGCGGCACTTTTGCACTTGATCTTTGGTCTTTTGCACACGATCATGCATCTTCTTCACCTGCAATACAATACAAAAAAGGGAATAGTTAAGCAAAGCCATACAAATGTCTGTCTAATAGTATATTATACTATATAGTAGAACTAACCTGATCTGGTGACAGTGAGCTGTCCGCATTGGCGTTGCGCTCTTGATTGGTGGCGCTACGTTCCGTTTTGCATGCTGAATGATAATCTGCTTTAGCCTTCTCCACTTTGGCCAACAGTTTCGCCCACGGCTTCTGTGCCTTTTTAAATAGATCCTCCATATCTTTGCGTTCTTTTATCTGCATCAGCGTGTGATGATAATTATCCTTTTGCCAAGTTTTAATCTGAGTATTAACATCATTGCACAAATTATCCTTGATCTTCATATGCACATCGGACAAACGCTCCGATTCGGTTAATACGCCCTTCCAAGCCGCTTCTGTGGTGCCATATTCGGGTCCTTCAATTAAATAAAACAATTGTTTAGTTGATTATCAAAATCTTGAGCAGTAATTATGTGTCATTATTAAAACATTTTCAAGTGTTGTCGCCAAGTTGCTGATGTCATCATCGAATCGTTACACTTTAGTTAACTTTTTATCTAATCACCTCAAAAAGAGTTTGTCAAGAATGCGTGTGAAGCACATACCGAATATTTGGCATATTTATTGTGTGCTAACAAAAAAAATTAAAATAAACAAAATGAAAAATTAACCGTAATAAAGTTTATATGATGCCCACTTAATAATTGCAAATTGGGAATGCACGAAACTCGTTTTGACCATTTTGACTAACGGGCTCTCAACTATGCTCAATTGGCGCCCCACACACCAAACCAAACTACATCACCCCACACCACACCACACCACTCTACACATACATCATACAATTTGTGGAGCTTAGCATAGAAATAAACACGTTCTATTTATTTTCTCATCGCATTGATTTTTGAAACCATTTTGAGCAACGCTTTGGGTGCCAGTTTGTTACGCTTCTCTACTGTCAATCGGTTGAGTGTGGGTCTTCGTCTTCGTCTTCGTATACGGCCTACTGATAACCCAACTCTGGCTAGACGCAACTAGGCAAATTCCGTACAAATCGGTCGAAGAAGCCGCTCTATACCATTTCTATCTGCAGTTGCTATGGTCTATCGTGTTTACTGTGAAAGTGGACATAGAAGCGCAAAGGCGGTGGCGGCAATAACAACAACAACAATAATAAAAATAACAACAATAGCAACAGCAATAGAGCAAAAGCGGTTACCAACATTGCTCACATTGTACTCGATTTCATTTTACAAAAGACGTGCACATTGGAACGCATATTATAGAAAAATTTGCAAAAGCAATAAAAAAAAAAAATATAAATAAATAAAATTCGAAACTGTGTAATGCAGGAAATTTATAGAAAATTCAAGCCTTAAAAATATTATTTTTACAGTTTTATATATTAATGCTACATATATAATATCTATTTTTCATAATATATTTATAAAACTATCATTCTTCTAAGCATTTTAGTGCTGATAAGAATCTTTATAGCTAACAAATTGTGTATATAGTATATTATATTAGCGAAGCTATATACGCAAGACTTGTGATTTAAAATATCTAAAAGATTCTTATCATAAAATCAACAGATATAGAGATAGTTAAATCTTATCAACAACAACTCAAGTGCTAAGCGATTCTTTGCACAGGCCTTTATATTACAATCATGCAATATTGTATATAGATATAATTAAAATTAATTTAAAATGTTATTTATAGTTTTAATGAAGCTTTTAAACAAATCATAGGAATATAACAACATAAATATTTGTTTACCTATTAATAAATATATAAATAGATTCACAATTTCCGTGTGTACCGACTTTTTAATATTTTTTTTGCATACTAACAATATTGCCGTATGTGCGGCAAGGTGGCAACGCTACTCATTGCAAATATTTACAATGTGAATAAAAGTTATTGACAACTTTGCAATTAATTAACATTACATAACTCGCATTAAATAAAGCCAGTTTGACTATATGAAAAAATAGAAGATAAAATAAGTTTATCAAGAAACAGAACTGCTCATTAATTAATTATTATTGATAACCTAAATTTAACCAACTGACAAAATATTAAGCTGTATGGTTTTGCAAAACTCAATAAAAAGTAAATTTTAGACCTTGCAATTTAAGAAAAAGAAGAATAAATAAATAATAAAGATAATGCTTGAATTGTGAGTCATAATTGCATAGCAGCTGTTTTATCTATTTTAGTTCTATTTTTTATACTTTTTTTAATGGTTGCAATATAATTTACACATTTTAAACAAACTTTATTTCAAATAACTTATTATTTGTTTTTCGTATTATTTGCAACCACAGTATGACGCTGACGATGACAACAGGTAAGACAGCTAACAAAAAAAAAACAGTAAAAAAAAAAGGAGGCAACACAAAAAAGCCCATTAATAGCTTAAGCCACTTATCGCACAACAACAATGCGCAAAATGATGTACACAAAATGTGGCAAATAAGAAGAGCAGCCCCAGTGTTGTTGTTGTTGTTGTTGTTGTTGTTGTTGTTGTAGTTGTTGTTGCCTCATTGGGCCCGTTCAGCAGGCGTGAATGAATGTGTAAACAAATAACACGGTTACAAGTACACACACACATACAACTACATGCACATTTTACCTCTTATATAGTTTATAGTACTTTTATTTATGTTCAGCTTACCTTTCTCAATGAGTTCACCCCATTTCTTGGACCAGGTCCTCAAACTTTTGGCATATCCCTTCTCAATATCGGCGCGCTCCTGTATCAGTTGCTGTAGGTCATTGCAGAGTCTGTGCAGGGAGTTTTTAGTGAGAAAGAGAGAAAACACACTCGATTATAACCGGTTTTCTTGTTTTTTTTTGTTATTTGCTGGCAATGACCCAACTGTTTACAAATTTATATTGTATTTTTATTTTTTCAATACTCACTTGTAGCTATCTTCAATGCGTTTGGTGGTACGTTTATAATTGCCAGGCTCCCAGAAGGAATCACTTCCAGCCTGCAGAAGCTGATCATCGCTGTGGTGGGACATTTCCTGTAAATATATATATATATATATACATATAAACTTGGTTCAAAAAACTGATGTACTTGAACTCAAAACAATCAACAAGTGTTTAAGCTTTAACACGTACAATACGCATTTTCAATAATCATAAATTTATTTTAGTACAGCAAAAATAACAACAATTAACTTTTAATGTTTTGCTTGTCAACTGAGTAAATTGAGAATGTACAACTATCAGATACTTTGTATTTAGTTTTTAATTGTCTTAACATATCTTAGTAAATATTAGCATCATTTATAGAAAAATATACATTGTATAATTTTTAATGTTTTTGAATTTAAAAAAATAATAATTTATATCTCTAACAAACCTTTAATTAAGAATATATAAAAGGAATGCATTTGACTTGTATCTATAATTTGTACAAACTAACTATACACCTTTAAAATTATTTTTGATTTGTATATATAAAGGGTATTCTAACTATTATTATTAGTTATGACGACACTCAAATGGAATTTCTACATTGAGACGAAACAGCTCATCGCTATTTGGCACTAAATCTCAGTCCATATAGAAGACAATGGCGCAATTGAACAATAATCAAATTTGGCATGTGGACTTTAGGTTTGGAAAAGTAATAAATAAAATTGAAATTAAGTTGTTTTACCCTTGCAGAGGGTATTATAATTGTGGCAATAAATGTGTCCGATCCCATCAAGTACACACCATTTGCCATTCACATGTTTTCGTAAATCAGCATCAAGAGCCGAATCGATCTTGACTTGACACAGATGTTAACAGGGCGTATCGGATCAATTGATACCGAAACCGTTTTGATTAATATTATAATATAATTAATATTATAAAAAATCAGTTTTAAGTTATTTCTTCAATATTTGCAATTCCTTTTAATAAAACAATTTACTTTTTAAAATTGATCAAAAATCTCTTTTGAGAGAATAAAAGTCTTTAGACAAGAGGTATGAAAAAATTGATTTTTTAATAAAATATTGGAAATTTTAGTAATTTTTTTTTTTGGAAAAAACAAACATAAAAAACTTATCAAAAAAATTCAAAAAATTGATTACAATTTGGTATTTGTTTTTAAAACCGGTTTTATTTAAAAAGTTTTAACATAATACATTTTATTAGCATCTTTGTAAGGGTATTTAAGCTATGTCATTCTACCCTGTTTTTTTTTTCTTTAATTAATAAAACGTTGCCACAGTTTGGCTCTCAATTGTCGCTACCTGATACCGTTAACAACAACAAACAAAAAGAAATTCAATTGAAGAACTTGTCGAGCTAATTGACGCCGTTTTCAAGCTGTGACCTGTTTTGTGAAACGTCTATATAAATAGTTATAAGTCAATAGATTGATAACAGAGTAGCGTATTCATTTATGTGGGCGAGTTTGGAATTGGGAACATGCTTATCACACTTATCGCATGACGATTATAACTTTGATTTGTTAAGTGTTGCCTCAATGGAGTTGCAGGCGAATCAGCTGTTTGTAAACAATGCAAAGATTGATACACACACACCCACACACACACACGCACACTTGTGTGTGTCTGTATAAGTGTTATCAATGAAGCGGCATGCAGACGATCATTGAATGCCGGCATTTTGTTGGGGCATGGATTAAACAGACCCTTGTAGACAGACACCGCCCTGCCCCTTCTGTTACACTCCACTCCCCACCAACTGGGACTGGGGTGAATTGAGTCGTTAACACTGAGCTGAGCTGATGAGCTGGAGCTGTATGATGCTATGTCATCGTGAATGCTTACGTTGGGGTTTTTGTTCGCTTTGCTTTGGTATAAATTTAGCTGTATGCAGTCATAACTACTTATTTAGCATTGTACACGTTATGCGACTTTGATTTCTCGTCGACTTGTTTATTAATTTGATTATTGTTGCTGTGAGCAGCAATTGCAGATGTCGTTGTTGTTGTTGTCGTCTTTGCCGTCGCGGTCACCGACGCCGCAACATTGAAGTAGAAATTTTAAACAGAAAGTTAACAAACAGGTTGACGCATACTTCGCATATTTGTTGAGATAGATAAGCAGTCACAACAGCAACAACTACACACACACAGAGGTAGTCTTGTACGCACACACACTCACACTTGGGTAAGGAGCAGCGCAGTCCAAAAAGATAAGCAGCCCCGAAACTCGTTTATCTGGCCAAGATTGAAATTTTACGTATTAATAACAAATATTTGCACCTGTATCTCTATCTCTAGCCAGGTCAGCCAGCCTTACATAAGTTCTTAGGCACAATTTCTATTCACCTAAATGTTTTGTTTAAATTTTTAATAGGCGCCTCGCGTACATACACACACGCACCCATACAGGCGCACACAAATTGTTTCCTTTTTTTTGCACTAATTTAGCGAGTGAAGCGTTCAGCGAGCAGCTCAGCGAAGAAGAACACTTTACACATACACAGTTAAACCTGCACACACAAACACACACACACACACTCAAGTACATACACGCATTCAAAATTCCGCTACACAGTCCCGCACGGTTGTCCGCACCCAAAACGAACGCGTTCATATAAAATTCTATGTAATGTTCTTATTGCTGTTGCTTTTATTGTTGTTGCTTTCGTCACATTTAATAATTGAACACTTTTGGCATTTGATTTGTTTTGGCCTACGTCTAACATTTGCATTCGTTGTCGTGTCGATTAGTTAAAACATACCAAAAAACAAAATAGCCGTAAAAAGCACTACAACTTGCGTGTGTGTCTGAAATCGCCAACTAAAAAAACTAGCAGGGCTGGCAACCAACAACTTGGTTTTGAGCTGACCAGGGCTGCAAGCGCAACTGGTTCAAAGTGGATGAAATTGAGTTCTTGTGTGGTAATGACACCTGTTTGTTTTTATGCAAGAAAACAAACAAACAATTACTTATTGTAATTATATTAATAATAAATATATTATTTTTTATAGAGCTTCGTACAAAAAAAAAATTAGTGCAAATTAAATTAACATTGATTTCCAAACAATAATATCAAGGTAACAAATTTTTTAAGTTGAAATTTTATGGCACACGAGATACACAGTACGTCTTAAATTAAATTCATTATTAGTTTACATATTACATTTAAACAGTTTGAATACTGGTTGTTTAGAATTGCTTTTAAATGTGATTCTGTATTTTTATCATGGTTTTTCCTTATATATTGCAATGTACGAAATACAGAATGTCGATTTATTCAAAATAAGCCGAGCTAACTTACTTTTGGCTGCACAATCGTCAGCGCAGCTTTAAGCCAATTAGATAATATCAATCGCGCATAGTGATTGAACTCCATTTCCTTTAGACTCATGGTTTGGTAGAGAAATAAAATTTATAAGTAAACAAAATATGTAATGTAAAAAACTAATTTTTTATTTGACATAAATCTCACAGGATCTCCTCTCTCGTCACATACGATAGCATAAACTCAATTTTCTTTATCAACTGCGACAATTTATTGCGATTCAGCTCAACACTGCCACTAGCAAGGGCAAAAAGCTTTTGAAATTCGGCCTCCTCTGAATTTTTCCGTTTGCTCAACGCTTTGCTCTGTTGCATCAATTGGAGTATATCGCTTAGTGCCGCTAATTTGTGATCCCGTGTGGACATAAGCTGGCGAGCATCTTCCTGCAACTGTTCACGACTCTCAACCAGAAAATTGTTGCCAGCACCTGAACTGCCTACCGCTGCGGCACCTGCTGGTCCATTGCCTGTGGTGCATGCCTCCATTTCAACCGAGATAATTGCATCCTCAGCATCCTCAAAACTGGTACCATACTTCAACGTTGAACTAAGATTGACCAAATGGGCAGCAGCTTCGCTCGCATTGGTACGCTGCTCGCCACCAAAGAAACGTGCAACGCATGCATATGCGCTCATTATGTTCCATAGATTATAGTGTATGCAAGGCGAAGGTGTCTTTTTGCATATATCCGAAAATTTAGGTATGTTTTTCTGTATTTCTGGCATATCTCCCTTCTCTACATCTGTTGATGAGGGCATAACAACAATTTTGGAATTCTTTGGCTTGCACCACCAGGGCTTGTAGTCGGGCATAAGTTTCATAATGTCACCGCTTGCAATTAGTTTCTGGAATTCTTCCTGTTCATCTAGTGTTAGTCGGCTCCAAACCTCGTCTGCGTCGTTAATATCGATTCCCTTCAGGCGCGCCGCAATGTCCACAGTCTCATCAGTCTCCTCTTCAAAGTGACCTTCTGTGGCATCAATTTCCCCATTATCATCCTCGTCATCATCAGCTTGCTCTGGCCCCGCTTCATCGTCTGAATCCATTGGATTTTCGAGTCCATCAGCATCGAAATCCGCGGGGTTAAAACCGGCATCTGATTCACGCATCCGCTTTAGTATATCGTATATTTTACGCATGTCTTGCTGGTTTTCAGGCGTTGTGGTTGCACTGGCCAGCTCATCCTGTATACATGCTTTGTAAAACTCTTCCGAGCATTTGAGATGTTCCTTGGACTTGTAGCAAGCCACACTGCAGTAAAGAGCACTGCATTTGGGGCAGGTGTATTTAAAAAGTGCCTCATGGCAGCTGTGAACAATTAATGTTGTTTATTAAATGTTGATTAATTCAGCGATTTATTTTCTGTATACTTACAAGTGACAATTTTCAACGGCATCAGACATTTTTATTGAATCTAAATCTGAAACGCGTCTCTTCTTAATTGTTAACAATACATTTCATAGGCCTATTTTATCGAATCATTCACACATAGTTCGATTGAACTTATCTTTGTACTAAACGAATGAACTAAATCCCTGGTTATCGTTCTTTATAGGCACGAGTTCCACTCTCGTTCAAATGCTTATCGTTAATTATAGTCTTTGAGTCCCATTCTGGTTTTGTATTTTTAATTTAAGGCAGTTTGTGTCAAAATTTTGTTACTGATTCAAGGTGTGTATAATAGTAGGCATTTTGATTACTTTATATTAAAACAAAACATATATGTAACCATTATTTATTTATTTGAAAACGATTATGATGGTCAAGAGAAACAAGAAATACACATGCAAACCATTCGTGCACATACTAATACACAATATTTTGCCAATTTTATTAAAGAATTTGTTGACTCTTTATATTTTGCTGCGCGCTTTTTCGTTCGGTGGAAATAGAGATGAGCAAATGATGGCCAATGAGATGTGCAAAGCAACGATATAGCGATTACTATCGATACAAAGGCGAATCGATGGCCCTTATAAATATAATTCGATATATATATATAGTAAATGCAAATAAAGAGATTATAATTATATGTTTGCTGGATGAAAATTATTGTTTTGTTTGGCGGCTTAAACTTTTGAACTGCAGCTTTAGTTCATTTGAAAAATCTTAGTTCGTTCAGAACGAATAGAGCTACCGAACTAATTCAGTGAATTAAACTACACGGAACAACTCCACCATTAACAATTATTTCGCCGCGCAGCCATCTAATTCAGAAACATATGCAGTCCACTTTGAATGGCAACTCTCAATCTGGCAACTCTACAAAATATTCTGAAAATATACCGGCAACGCCAATCAGTGACAGCTGCATATCAAGTTATATTACAAAAACAGAACGTGTTCAGTTTTCAAGCGAGATCAACGTCGTGCTCGTTTTCGTGGCCGTGCCGAGAGTATACTGATAGTTGTACGAAATGTCAACAGCAAGTGCAGTTAACGGAAATCATTACGAACAATTACATCAAGGACGCACCAGTATGTACAAGTCTAAAGTGGATGTTGTCTTAGGCGCCCAATGGGGTGATGAGGGCAAAGGAAAGGTGGTGGACATGCTCGCCTCCGAGGTGGACATTGTCTGCAGGTGTCAGGTAAGCAATGAACAAGAGTAACCATTTTCAAATATTGTATAAAAAATCAAAGCCCATGCGGAAAAAAAGTCAGCTGATAACAGCACCTAGCAGTTATCCTTGTGTCAAGGACATGCGCCCGCGCCAAGTTTGGTACAAGCAATGCTGTCATATTGCAATTAAATCTCTTTTGCAATCCATACTTAAAATCGTGAATTTCACAGCTAGATAGACTTATTTCTTCAGGTTTAGCCATTATCGCAGCAACTAGCGACCGCATGCTTCGCTTTTTCATTTCAATGTACATATGTATGCATGCATGTACTAGAGCTGTGTTGTTTCGTTCAGAATAAGTTCATTTCAGCGTGTTATTTATTGGAGCAACTCAATGTGATCAGTAATACTTGATCGAAGCCGTTAAGGATTCGATCAATTGCTTAAAAAAATAAATTCATAAAGATAATTCAAAAGGCGACGTTAAGAATCACTTTATTGCAAGTGATCATCCTTAAAGAGACAAGTGTGTATGCCATGCCATTTTCAGCAATGCAGGTACTTAAAATTCTGATTTAGTTCACGTGTCAAAAACGAATCACTGAGTTTATTCATCAAATTGAACTAGCAAACCCAACTCTAATATATATCAACTGTAGCTACTGCGTCTGTGTGTGAACGCTTGGTCTTTGTGTATGTACATTGTATACATATGTATGTGTCCGTTTAGTCAGTCCGTCTGCCAGCGTCTGCTGCCTCAGCAAATTCGTCACTCGTTCCCTCTGACGTTAGTCGTTTCCTCCGTTCTACAGTCACATATTTAATTCTATGTGTACACACTAACACATATGCATGTAATGTGTACACACTTTCATACAAATACATACAACTGCTTTTCAGAAAAAACGCTGCTAGGTTTACATAATCACCATTGTGAATCTCCCGCGCACTATTCAAAAACAAAAAAAAAAATAAAACGCCGCACACAAAAGTTAAAATAATTACCCTTCAATGTGTAGAATATAATAGAGTTCACATGAATATACATCTATATCATATATATTAACAAGTGTTTCCCAAATTATACTTGTTGTTTCATCTGTTAGTTTAAAAAACCATTTGCTTTCATATAACCTTGTTATAGGCAATTTTTACTAGTTATATTGACCAACTTGTTGAATTCTTTTTTTTTTGGGTCCTCAGACTTCAGTGCAGGGTTCAATGAACGAATTGTTTCCGTTCCCTTTAACTACAAAAAATATATAATGCGGTATTTTTTATGCCTTGCTGCTATCAACAATTGTATTAATTATACTTTTTATCAGTAGTTCCTTATGTAATTTCATTCGAACTGATTTTTCAATATCTGAGTCACACACAGCACACGCCTCTTATACTATGTAGAACTATATTGCGCAGTGATAGTTCCTTAAACACGGGACTATTTCGCCATTTATTCATTATACGAGTAATCTTATCATCACACAGTCCTAAATAAATGGGCCACTATTCATATATAATATTTATGTATGTATAAATGTATGTATGTCTATACATCATACATACATACATATAAATTTTAATAATCTTGTTTTGCTTACGCCGAATTTATAAATTGTTTTTGTTTGTTTTTGTTTTTTTACCACACTATAGGATAGTTCCAGAAATTTGGGAATTTGCTGATGTTTTTCAAGAATTTATTGTGCATATGTACTAGAAAAGATTACGAATGCCAAAAACTTGTACAGTTGCCAAGAAAACAAATAACGTTTTCGCTTTTCTTTATCGCATTTGATACTAAAACACTTTGTAGTTTGAATTTGAGTATACAAATTTATATATATGTACATATATATTTCATACTTTTGTTGTAGTCACATTGTGTCACTCTCGATTTGCCTCCTATTTATTTGTTATTTAATACCTGCCGTTGTTCAACATCATTTATTTATTTATCACACAAGTTTTAATAAACAAAAGCAAACATGCTAATTTTGTATGTAAACAGGCACGCGTTGCTTTACATTCTAGTAGTAGTAGTAATTTCATAAATATGTGAGTTTCCACTCGCTCTCTAATTTCCAATTGCTTATACTATTATTTTTTGCAATATTTTACTCTATTTTCTCTATAGGGCGGCAATAACGCTGGACATACGGTGGTCGCAAATGGCACCGAATTCGATTTTCATCTTTTGCCGAGCGGCGTCGTGAACGAGAAATGCATTTCGGTCATCGGTAAGTGGAACTGATCAGGCCTGGTATAATGGATCCTTGAAGGATATCAAGACACTCACTGGGTATTACTGAAAGACAGACAGAGAGAGTGAGAGAGAGAGAGAGAGCTACATTTGCTATAATCTCAAGTAAAGAAAGCAAGAAATATTATTGAAATGAATATTTTTCAATGAAAGTAAGCATCTTTTCCTTTTCTTTTCTTTTCTTTCTTTGTTGTTTCTATCAATTCTAATGATTTCAAATTTTTTTTCTCTTATTTTATATACATTTTTAAAACACACACTACATATACACACAAATCTTATATTGTATTTTACGATATAGTATACTAGGTATAGTGAAACTGTTTTTGTTTTTTTGTTTTTTTTTTTTTATTTTCTTGTTTTTAGCTTTCCTTCTTATACTCGTGTATATACATAGGGTATAGATATAGTACATATACATAGATTATATGTATATACATATGTATGTATGAGAATTTTGTTGGCAAGATAAGTTAGTGCATCATTGACATTGGCTTTTGCGGTCAGTTGGTCTCGTATTTGACTTTGACATCTGCCCAAGATAAAGGTTTTCTATTTATGGTATGGCTCTAGGCCTTTTCAGGTATACAATTTAACAGATTGGATTCCTGTTTCTCCTATATTGACTTCGAAAGGTTAAATTTGTTATTGTGTATTGCACTATTCAAGGTCGCCTCAAGGCTTCAATCTATTAGTGCAAATTTGTGTATCTTGTTTGTTGCTTAAAGTTTAATCGATGTGTTTTATATGTGCCTTCCAGTTGGTTGTCACAACAAAGAATGTAGCCTGTCATCGCTTGTCACAAGACTAATTTATGAGATAATCACAATCGCACAAATACTTGCAAAACTCTTACAAACTTTCACATTCTGTATGGGTTTGCTTGCATTTTAGTTAGCTGGCTCTGGGTTGTACAAAGTGGAAAAACAAACACACACATATATATAAATTTTCATATATGGCAAATTATTCTAATCAACCAATTAACTTATTATTTTCGAGTCGATTATACAAACAAATTTGAATCGTAAACATGATTCGCGTGCCGCAGTCTTTCGAACTGAATTCATTCCGAAACAGGCTTGACAATTTGTCATAAATTATACAATTACTGTGCAAAATAGGATTATAATTAAAGATAAAGATGCCATCATTTCTTTTACTTATCACAGCACTAAGATAATGTCAGAGCCTATGCACGTGTTTTTATTGCCAGTTATAAAACAACTTTTTTTAACGACTTGGACATATACTTGAACAAACATTTAATAAGATAAGATATAGAAATGAAGAAATGCAAAGACATTGCAGTTGCTATCTACTTAGTAGAATTAACAAAACATTTTCTGATACTTTCAACTAACATTTAGGAACACTTTTTTCCCAATCTTCACACTTATCTTTTCTATAAAAGTTTTCTATAGTTTTTATTTTTGGTTTCACTTCTAAGACACAAGAAAAGAACAAATCTTTTATTCACAATTTCCAAATTTTATATTTAATCGATTATAAACCTTTAAGGTGTTTCAGTTTTTGGTAAAGATTTATATGCTAAAACTTAAATGTATATTTTTATTTAAAGATCTCTTAAGGATGTAAGTATGTATATAAACATAGGTACGATTACTTATAAGCACACATTCGACATTGTAATATTTTGAGTAGTAAACCATTCAGGATTGAAAATATGAAATAAAAGAAAAAATTTATTAATTTTAATTATGTATTTTATTTGTGATTTGTGTGGTTTAGGCAATGGCGTCGTCATTCATTTGCCATCGTTGTTCGATGAGGTGCTGAAGAACGAAGCCAAGGGACTGCAGCATTTGGAGAATCGTCTGATTATCTCGGATCGTGCGCATCTGGTATTTGATTTCCATCAGCATGTCGATGGCATGCAGGAGGCTGAGAAAGGTGGCAAGTCGTTGGGCACCACCAAAAAGGGCATTGGCCCGGCCTACTCCAGCAAGGCCACCCGCAATGGCATTCGTGTGGGCGAGCTTCTGGGCGACTTTAGCTTGTTTACCGAGAAGTGAGTAGCCTAATTAATTAATTAATGAAAACTTAATTCACACTTTTATACTATGCTAGATTCAAATCGATTGTGAACACACATTTGCGTCTGTTCCCATCGATTAAGGTGGACGTGGACGCCGAGCTGGCGAGGTACAAGGATTATGTGGAGAAGGTGCGCCCGTATGTCAAGGACACGATTTGCTTCTTGCACACGGCACTGCGCAACGGCAAGACTATTCTGGTGGAGGGCGCCAACGCAGCCATGCTTGACATTGATTTTGGCACCTATCCCTATGTGACCAGCAGCAATTGCAGCATTGGCGGTGTCCTCACCGGTCTGGGTCTGCCACCGCAGACAATTGGCGAGGTTATTGGCGTTGTGAAGGCGTACACGACACGCGTGGGTGATGGCCCGTTCCCCACGGAGCAATTGAATGTAAGCACTCTCGTCTTTTATAAATTTATTTGTTATTCCAATTGACACTTTTTTTGTAGGAAATTGGCGAGCTATTGCAGACGCGTGGAGTTGAGATTGGCGTTACCACAAAACGCAAGCGCCGTTGCGGCTGGCTGGACATCCCTCTGCTAAAATACACGTCACTAGTTAACGGCTACACTTGCATTTGTATAACAAAGCTGGATATTTTGGACACCTTGCCCGAAATCAAAGTGGGTGTGAGCTACAAGCGCAGCAATGGTGAGACACTGGATCATTTTCCCGGCACCATTAGCGAGCTTGGCGGCATCGAGGTGGAGTACGCTGCACTGCCCGGCTGGCAGACGTCCACTGAGCACATACGCAACTTCAAGGAGTTGCCCGAGAACGCACAAAACTATGTTCGTTTCTTGGAGAGCCATCTAAGCGTGCCTGTGCGTTGGGTGGGCGTCGGCAAGGGACGAGAATCTATAATTAATGTACATTAGTTAGCATACATATAACATATATACACAAATACTATGAATATGCGTATAATGAGACGAAAACGCTTTAAAATCCATTTAATCCATTATATATTGATGCACTTAATTTGTGCGATTTGGACGTTTACCTATCCTAACCCCAGACTTACCTATAAAGTAATATTCCGACTATGTATCTATCTACAACAATTTGGACACAAACTTTTAGCTTATTGCTTCTTTATGTTTTATATTATAGTTTTGATGGTCATCTGGTTACCATATTATGAATTATATTTTGTCGATGGACCAGAAATGCACAGGCTCAAATTTTTCGTTTGTTGAGACGTACTTAGATTTTAAGATCGTCAAGTGCAGTTTTAAAGTTTTTTAAGCATAATTACAGAGGAACAGATATTTTTATTGTACAATTACTAATTAACGTTGTTTTAATATTTAAATACAACATTGTGCTTTGACTTGTATAATTTTAATTGTAATCTATATGGTTTTATTTGATTATTGGTCCTACGTCAGTCGCATTTGTTTATTGCAAATTAGTTGTGAATGAGAAATAATAAAAAAGTTAATTAAAAACCGTTTTTACATTTTCTTTCAAAATTGAGATTTTGGCGCCGTCGTTGTGAATGTCAATGGTAATATATAACGCGTGCTGCCATACTTTTCGTTTCGCCTAAGTGGCAACGCTCTATAATAGCATTGCTCGTGGCGCTGTGACTGACACTCTTCCCATTTCGTTTTTGACCAGCAAGTTAACTGGTTCAGCGCTGCTCAAAGTAAAAAGATTTGACTATCTCGACCAGATAAATTGCTAAAAAATGGTAAATATCGGTGAACAATATCTTAAAAGTATGCGCAATGCATTCAATATGCGTGCTAATGAGCATACTTTCCATTCTATTAAATAAACTTATGCACGTGCTGAGCGTGAATCTATAAGCAACATAACCTCACATTAATTTAATTTTTTTTACAAATGATAGGCTGCTGCTCCTAAGGACATCGAGAAGCCCCATGGCGGCGATTCTGCATCCGTGCACCGCATTCGCATCACTCTGACCTCCAGGAACGTTCGCTCCTTGGAGAACGTGTGCCGCGACTTGATCAACGGTGCTAAGAACCAGAACCTGCGTGTCAAGGTAAGTTATAAAGAAGAAGAAATAAATAGCATGCCGCGTGCTTAAATAGAGAAAAAAAAACATTGTTTTGGCCGCATTTACCTGGAGGCTTCGTGTGCCTGCTTGCCGCTTAGCCTAGTCATTAATAAATGCAAGAAAAATTAGCCTGAATTGGACATTATTTTCACATTGAATCAAAACAATGTGTAGATATTAAATGATTCATGCAACAAACGCAATACAAATACAATACTAAGTAATTCAGTATGTATGATAATAAAATTGAATGATTTCTGAATTTCAGGGTCCAGTGCGCATGCCGACCAAGATCCTACGCATTACCACCCGTAAGACTCCTTGCGGTGAGGGTTCCAAGACCTGGGATCGTTTCCAGGTAAGTTCTGAGCTCACATTGGGAGACACATTCTGTGTGGACAGATCAGATATCGTGCTAAGGCATATAACTTGTCGTTGCACAGTATCATCGATTTGCCCAGATTAAACGTATTCTCATAGTCCACTTTGTTGGTAACCCACACAATTTGGCTCTCCGAATTCGACATTATTACATTAAAAATGTAATAAATTTTTGTATACCAAAATCTCGCTTATAATGTTCCTATATTGCTTTTCATTTTAGATGAGAATCCACAAGCGCATCATTGACTTGCACTCTCCATCTGAGATCGTCAAGAAGATCACATCGATCAACATTGAACCCGGAGTAGAGGTTGAGGTCACCATTGCCAACTAAGTTCGGCGGACGAACCTTTTCAACGTACATATGTATGTGATGAGAAGTATCGCATTTGAATAAAATCGGAAACTTTTCATACTTTCAAGATTTGTTGTGAATTTTATTGCATTGTGCGAGCTGATTTAGCATATAATTTAAATAAGTACTGGAATGGAATGTATATGTTTCTAGCGATCAACATATAGAGCTTGGTCTAGTAATAGTCTGGCACCGGTGCACATGCTATTTTTACAAAGTCTGCATAGCGTACGGTGCTATTGTTATTTACATTCGCTTCGCGAAAGATATTGTCCACTTCGCGCACGGATAGGCCCTCGCCCCAGTTTTGGAGTAGATTGCGTAGCTGTTTGGCCGATATTGTGCCCTTGTTCTGTGGATCAGCTGCTCTAAATGCCGCAATCACTTCATCTGGCAGATTCTCCACCGAAGAGTGCTGATGCATTATGTCCAGGAAGTCTGCGAAACTCATTTTTCCATTCTTTTGCTTTAGATACGAGACCAGTTCTTGTATTGTGGGCGACAAGCCCAAGGAGCGCATTATAACCTGTTTAAATTAGAAATTTTATTATAAGTTGGCACATATTGTTTTGCATGATTAATGCTTACAGTTAGTTCGTCCAAATTATTAATTTGACCCGAACGAGCGAACAGATAAAAACACTCGCGGAATTCTAGGGGGAAGAGAAAAATACAAGATAAGATTATTATTAGAATGAAATCATCATTCTTAGGTGTTTGCTTAGTTATAATTACCATCGATGTCCTGTTCTTTGAAGTAGCGAGCCTATACATGAAAAAGAAAGTTGCATTGGGTATTAAATACAAAATTAACATAAATTTTAATAAGGTAAATGGGGACAATCAGTCAAGTGGAAAGTAGCCACTATAAATGGGGGTATAATTTGCGATTAGGACTATATTTAAGTGCCGCTTTAACAACATTACTTTGAATTTAGGACATACCATATTAAAACTTTTTCAACTGAACTTGTAATAAACAATTAAAAATAAATAAACGAATGAAAAACTCAAACAGGTTGTGGACTAATATATAAGCCTTGCCACCTAGTTGAAAACTATCGATGACAATTTCGATAGATTGCTTACCTGTACAACAGCTGTCGAGCCGTGTTACTGACAAAAGGTGAAGAAGCAGAATCAATTTGTGTACGTGTGTGTTTTGATAGTTGAGCTAGCTACGTGGTGATTGTGCGTGCCACTGATTTTGAAATCCTCGCAAGAAATTAGTGCTTCCATTTAAATGCATCTGCCAGATTTGACAGCAGCATTGCTGCTTGCCCTAGTTGGCTATACCAGCGCGCAGCGTGTTGCACCCGGCGTAAATCCCCAGCATTATGTGAGTAGCATTTAATATTCATATTGTGTTATATTGTGCAACCAGATGGTGGTCATCAACTAAACTAATTTATAATATTTTTTCATACCAAATAGCAACAAGTGCCCCAACAAATGCCACAACATCACCAACAGCCGCCGCCGCCACAACAATATCAGCAACAGGGGCACGGTGCGCCCGGCGTTCCACCGCAGCAGTATGTAAGTGGTTGCCAAGGCTACAACTATGGTTCAAGTAAATGGACTTATAAACAAACTATTCACAGGTGCCGGCCCAACAGCAGCAAGTGCAATATCAGCAGGTGCCCGTGCAACAACAACAACAACAGCACCAACCGCAGATGCATCAACAACAGCACATTCAGCCCCCTGTGCAACAGCATCAACAACAAGTGCCTCATCATCAACAGCAAGCGGGTGGCCATCATCATGGACAGCCGCAGCAAGTTTTGAACACGGGCAACATTCAACAGGAGCGCGCGTAAGTTGTCAAGATTACAGCGTTATCAAATCATCACCCATCGCAATTAATCAACTCTAACTTAAACTGTATTAAAAACTCATGATATCACATAATATTATCTTATCATATGCATTGACAACTTACACACTTATATTTGTTTGTATTTACTTTGTTTTTGATACCATACAGTCACATCCAAGAGCACATGCAGGTGCCAATCGATACGAGCAAAATGTCCGAAGCTGAGCTACAGTTCCACTATTTTAAAATGCATGATTCGGATAATAACAATAAGCTGGATGGCTGTGAATTGATCAAATCTCTGATTCATTGGCACGGTAAGCTGATAAATCCTTATCAATTGTAGTGCTTTGTATTTTATATACCCTTGCAGAGGGTAAGCCGCATTAACAGTTTCGTTTCCGTCCCTATAATGTAGTAATTATTCCTACAAGCTGAGTCAATATAGCAGTAGTATTGGTCCGCTGTCTGTTTCTATGCAAACTAGCCTCTCAGGTGTATTAATAATACTTGACAAATATGCAAACTTTTGCTTTACGCAATCCATTTTTCGGAACCAGCCGATTGGGATCATCTTATGATATACATAGCTGCATACCTACAATAGTTTGAAAATTTACTTTTTGCATGCACAACATATATGTTTTGCACAACTTTCATTGACGCAACGCCATTATCATCTCTGCAAGAGTATTAAATCTTCGGCAATCCGAAGAAACATTTCTTAATCGTTTTTAATTTTTGGTTTCGTTTAACTCATGTCTTTTATTTTACCTTTATTTGCATATACGTGCACGTGAAATAAAATTTACTACATTTTGGCTGGTTCCGGTTTTTCTGGTTGTGGTTGTGGTCATGATCGAACATCATCTAAACCCATTTCGCATATGGCTTTTATAATTCATTATCAAATTTGTCGATGGTGCAGAGCAAGGCAGCAAAGAGCAGCCTAACGGCGAGAAGCCGCATGTGGAGGAGAAAGTGTTCTCGGACGAAGAGCTCGTTGCGCTCATTGATCCCATACTACAAATGGACGATACATCGCGAGACGGTTTCATTGATTATCCGGAGTTTATTAAGGCACAGCAGAAGGCTGCCGAAAAGCAGCAGCAGCAACAGCAACAACAGCCACCACAGCAGCAGCCAGCTCAGTAGTACATTACTTAGTACATAGTTCCATCAGTTGTGTTTACATAAAGCAATCAAGCATAGTTATGTCTACATCAGTGTCTTGGTGTGCAGCATCCACCACATTGTACACGTTGAAATTAAGGCGCAAAAAATAATTCCAGCGCAAATTGTAATATATTTCTAACAACAATTTTGAACATGCTGCAAGCATTCCAATCGGGCAACTTTAATTGAACAAATTGTAATTTATTGCGAAACTTCTCAAAAATTCCTTTATCTTCGAATAGCACACACGAATCTCTTAGTGATCTGTGCAATTAAATTGTTTGTTTTTGTTTATCCTTCTCATAATTTTAGTTATTTGTTCTATATATGAAGAGTATTTTTAAGCCTCACTTCAAAAACAGTAACAACAAACGAAGAAAAAAAAAATACAGACTGATTGTGTAAACGTTTGTTTTGTACAAAAAAAAGAAAAAAAAAGCTGGATGTACTTATAGCATACAAAATAACTTTGAAATTAAAAGCTACTATATAGACGCATGCAATTCATTGTAAGTGTTTTTTTATAGAATAAAAATCACAGGAAAAACTCATTTAACAATGCTTAATAATCTCTGGTTTGGTTGAAATGACTTGGAAGTATATTCAAAAATTATATCATACAATAAAATTTTAATGTTTTCCTTGTGATTGCAGCTGAAGATCCAAAAAAGAAACACGAAGAAGGCCATACCGATAAGCCAGACGAAACGGACCACAAGACAGGCACCGTGTATACCGATAAAGCGTTGGAAGAAACCATAGATTATGTACTGAAAACTATGGATTTGAATAACGATGGTTTTGTAGATTATGCTGAATATCGCAAGACCGAAGCGAATATAGGCAAGGATTAGCATCAAAGCTTAAAGATAAAAGAGAGCCATAGAACTTGACACTGATTTAAGATGTTAATTTGCATTTGTTACAATCCTTTTTATACTTTTCCTATTAAAACTGATTAAAACTAAGATAATCACGTCTTTAAATTAATTTTTGTATTATGGGATATTTAGAGTTATCTACGGTATTGAACTAGTTCACTCTATTTTACAATTAAAGCTTTTGTGTGTTGTTGCAAGCACCTTCTACGGTATAAGCACAAAAACAGCCGGCCGGCTAATGGCATAAAAGCTTTCGCGTCGCATAAAAGCTTTCACACCAATTGGGGCTTTCAATCTGCGTCGAAGCGTCGCAGCCAACAGTAGCACAAAATAGCAAAGCGTAAAATAGCAAGCAAATGTATTGATCAAAAGAAACTGCCAATAGCAAATAGTTAAAACGTTATATGGACAACAATTAGCGCATATTATTTAATGCAAAAGTGATTTTTTAATAATATATATCAAGCATTCGCCGCGTGTGACCACAAAATATCAATTTTACCTTAGCAATGTAAGCAATTAGTACAAGAGAATATGCAGAAAACAAGTGCATAAAAGTGTTACGATTTATATTTATGAACTGCAAATGCTATGCCAGAAATTCCGTTGCTCGGGGTGAACACGGGTGCCAACTTTGTTGACTGCTAATAAATAGCCATGAGCATATCTGGGTTTGGGTCCGGGACTGCGCATAGCACGTGCTCGCGTGCAGCCTTCAATTGGGGCTGTATATAAATATTTGCAGTTGCACACATAATAAATGTGCCCGGTTGGGTGTGATATCGATTTTGCCCAGCACTAAACCAGCCGCCCACCCGCCTGCAGTTGTTACAAGCGAAAGGGTGAAGGGTGGGTGGTGCATGTTCTTGCATGCCTCGGATAGCGCTGCCAGCTTTATGATTTAAAGATAAGCCGGCCGGCTTTATTTATATTATACATATACACATACATATATATTAATAACTACACTTACACATTGTGTGTTTATTGTGATTTACAGGGCTGCAATGCAGTCATCCAGCCGACCCCGCGAGCGCCTGCTCTATGCCTTTCGTGGTTGGATAGCTTTTGTTGCATTTATGGACTTGGGCACGGCATTTCGAAGCTATATTGAAAGACGAAGTTTTCTGGGTGATCACAGCGATACGCAGTTCATTGAAGGTGAGAAAAATCTTAATAAATGAGAAAATTGTACCTTTAAGAGAATTCAGCCTGTCGAGCCTATTAAAGAGCCAAAGAGAAAATATTTATAATACAATATTTAATATTCTTACAGGTGATTATACCATATCACGGATAATAGGCATGTATTGCCTTTTAAAGGCGATCGCTCTTGTGCACTGTACGCTCTATATACACTACAGACCGTAAGTATAATTGCTATAAAAGTAAATCCTTGATTTTAATTTTTTTCGTTACTTACAGTGTTGTCAGTATGGGCGGTTGTTCCTTAGCTCTAACAATGGTCTTCTATGCCACTGAAGCACTCTATTTCCGTTCAAGCACCTTGAACTTTTACGTAATCTTCCCATGTGTCTTGAATAGTAAGTGGAGCCTTTCATAAATGATTTAGTATAAAACAAACCCTATTTAATTCACAGCAATTACTCTTCTTGGCTTGATATATATACCAAAAAGGCTTCGTCTGTGGGAACCTAATATGGATCTGGATGATGAGAACTCGCAATTATTAAAGCAGATGACTGGATTTAAAAGACGTCGTGCGAAAAAGCAATAATTTGAGATTTAAATGATGAAACCAAACAACTGAAAACATTAACAATTTGTATGCCAGCATGTTGTGATCGATTTGGAAAGACACAAAAAATCAGATGTTGGAGTTCATATGCTCCGTTATGGACTGCATTGGTGTGATCATGAGCATCAACGAATCCTTAATATATTTATATAGCAATACTAACCAAAGCCAAATTAGTGATTTTCTATTAATTAAGAACAAAGGAGAATTACAAATAAGCTCTTCATACATACGTCAATTCCTGACATAATCACATAATGCAATTTTTGTACTTCCTTTTTAGAAATCATACTTATATTTAATTATAACAAAATAGAGTTTATTACACTTTTAATAAATATTAAGATAATGCCAGAAATAAGTTCACAATGTTGTTAAAGTTAAGAAAATTTAGTATTTGACTCAAATGAAATGGCTTTAAATTTACAACCACGATTATAATCAAATGTATTTAGTATTATGTGGAATTTTTCCCATTAGAAATCACAAGTAGTTAATTGCAATATTTGCACATTAAAATTGATATTTATATACCCATTAAAAGATCATATTATACGAGTACATACATATGTAGCATAGATGCTTTATAATAAACATACACGAATATTTATTAAAGTTATATTAAAAACAATAATAGACTTAGCAAGACTATGGTTAATAAAAACTTATATATTCAATAAAAATGTGAAATTTCAGTGGCTTTATTTTTTTTTATATAAAAATTTAAGTTCTATAAAGAAATATGACAACATATTTATTATACAACATTAAAATTATCTAAATTTATAAGGAAATCAGCATTTGGAAATTTTAGTAATACAGTAGATAAAATTTTAAAGTATATAATTTCTCTGCTAATTTCATTTCTAATAAATTTTTAGAAAATTTATAGAATAACGATGATTTAGGCTGAAATTCAAAATTTTAACGAAGCCAACGAATAAATTATCGATAGTAACAGAATAACAGAATACTCCTCCTAACAGAAAACTCCTCCAGTTAACATGTTATAGAAATCGTTATCGATGTCGATATACCGCTTAAGCATATAAACCCGGCGTGATTTCATTTTAAAATTGCATTTATTTACGTAAATTTACCATAATGTATCGCAAATTTAAGAAACGCGCAAATGCCCAACGGGATCTAAATACAATTGACGAGAATGTAACAATTAAATTACCAGTAAGTTACTGCAACGGTGTTAGACTAGCGATCATTAACCTATTCGTTTGTCCTTGAAGCGTATTGCGCCTGTTGCAAAATCAGATGATACAATCGAATCATTGCCCAGCGGTAGTGAGGAGGAAAACATACCAGCTTCTCAGGAGCAAACGCAACGATTTTTGTCGCAACATAGCATAGCATTGGCCGCCACACTGGGTCGCACCCAGTCATCGTCCAGAATAAACAGTTCCCGCCAACCAAATAGTTTCTTTGAGATGGTGCTCCTGAACGCGGGAGTGCAGCTGGATAATGCGGACACTTTTGTGCTCTCCTGCGATCATATTGCCATTGTTTCAAAGCTTCGTGAAATACTGGTGCGCTCACCGAAATATCCTGAAAATATTGACACATTTAAAATGGGTCTCAATATTGCGCTAGCGCCCAAATCGAAGATTGCCCAGAAGTTGCTTAGCGGCTGCACCATAGACACTGCTGGCGAGGACCAGGCGTATCAATCGCAAAACAGCATGTTTATCAACTTTCTCATGATAGACTTCCTACGCGAACCATGCTTGGATGTGCTATTTAATAAAATCGAGGAGATTGCCAAGTTGGAAAGAGTGCAAACGATTCCAGGTTGCCTGCCATTGCTGCCGCTGATGCTCGCTCAGCTGCGCTATTTAACGCTTTCGCATAGTGATCAGATTTACAACCACATAGAACGCATATTTAACAATGCATCGGAGCCTTCAAAATTAGATATTATTAACAGTGCTGAGTTTGTGCTAGATGCTGGCAAACATGATGAGTTTGTTGAGCTGCTCATGTATGTGATTTACCGATTTTTATATCTAGAACTTGTTGGTTAATTTTTGATCTTTCTAGCATAAATTACGCCAGCACTAAAGATCTGTTTCATTTGGCAACTGTGCAGATGTTAAGTAATTTGTCGTTAAGCGCCAGGACTCAAGGAAAGCTACGTGCACGTATTTTGGAGTTTATTAAGGAGGATAGCAGCTGCTCAAATTCGGTATATATATATATATAAATACAAACCGAACTAAATTTAATATTTCAATTCTATTCAGTTGCTGCCTCATCTCATTCGCCTTTTGCTGAATAGCCTCAATCAGGACACTGACGATATCGTGCGTGAGGTATACTATTGGTATAATAAACAAAAGTATGTGTTTATTTATTAATTTTTCTCTAATTTTCAGCTGGTCTCTGCACTGCGCGAAATTTTCAATTGGCGTCATAGAGCTCCTGGTGATAACTCTGCTTCGTTTGCCACGCCTGCCATCAACAACGACAAACAATCTCAATTGGAACTATTTGTTTTTTTGAAACAAGGCCTTAAGCGCTCCAAGCGTTTTTATCAGATGTGGCAGCGAACTATCAGCGGCTTGCCTGCCAGTGAATTCAAGTGTGTTTATTAACTATACATTCAAACTTTTCTCTAATTCTAAACACTTTTTTAGATCTTTTGATTTTATAATGCTGCTGCTGCTCATACACATCAACGAGGACAATACCTTGTACATTGAGAATCTTGTAAGTACACATGGTAATATTAATTGCATATTTAATAAAGCACTGTTTCTATTTTTCAGTTGCGTCGACGCATTAAACTCGAGCACATTACGGTGGAAATATTGGATGAAATAAAAACGCAGTTTCCGCATATATTGGAGCAACACATAAGCATTCTGATGCACATACTGCACGACTTTATGCGCGAAAAGAATCGCATTGTAGCTGATTTTGCCAAGTCTGCGTACAGGTAAGCTGAATTGAATGGAACATGATTACATAAAGATCTTCATTACATTTTTTGCACAGCATACTCTTTAAAATCTGCAACTCAATACAAAAAAGTATACTCAAGAAACTGTTGGAGCTGACTTTTGACAAGTCTGCTCAACATGTGACCACCTTGTCGCTCAATTTGCTACGCGATCTGCAACGCAAGAATCCAAAGCACGTACAGAATTGTGCATTGCTATTAATGCCATTACTTGATCGTCTTAGCGATCTAACTTTGCCACAAACACGTCTTGCCATGGATTTGCTCTGTCATGTTGCATTTCCCGAACCCAAACTGAAGGAGTGTGCGCCGCTTCAGGATCAAATTGAAATGGTAGTTAAAAAGCAGCAAATTAATCGAAACGAATATGTCAAAAAACAGGGCATCATTGGTTGTGTGCAGCTAATTGATGCTGTTGCTCGCATTGAGACAATCCTAATAGAAAACGACGATTTGCAAACTAGCGTAGAAAGCATTACCTCATTACCCGATGGACGCAGCAAGCAGGCAGCTAACCTGATTAGTAAGTAAATCAAATTTATATATATATGTGTAGAACAGTATACAATCAATATCCTATCCCTACTATAGTGCTCACCCAATCAGCTATATGTAACTCCGCCGAATTGCTGGCATTGTTTTACGATGAGCTAGCCAGCGTTTTAACTGTACGCTATTACAATGCCGAGTCGGCTTATATGCTGGACAACAAATTTCTAATATGGCTATGCGAGCTAATGACCTACCGCTTTCAGCAGAGTTTTGTAAGCGAGCAACCGGCCAGTGCGATCAAGTAAGCTTATTTAATTCACAAGGAAATTCCAGAATTCATATAAATGTTCCTTTGCAGAGGCATTCAATTGGAGTATCAAAAGAACATTAATGAACTAGACGAAACAAATGTGAATACCGAATCAGAGGTTCTTAGCATTGGCGTTAATATATCCGAACTGGTTCTGGCGCCAAATGGAAAGTAAGTTTACTCTTAAATAAATATAGAGTTCGTACTCACTGCAAGTTTGTTTCCAGTGCCTGTGATTCAATTTCTGTGCTGGCACCGCTTTTCAAGTTGGTCAGCGTGTTGCACAATCAGCGCTATCAGTACAGTCTAGAGGTGATAAATGCGCTTCTGGGCTGCGCTATTATACTACCCTCGTTTTTTGACGATGACCAATATTTGGCCATCTTTGACAATCATAATGAAGAGCTGCAGAAGCAAATTTTGAACATAAACTTTCACACAGTCAATTGGATGCGCGTAACGATTTGCGCCTTTTCCGCCCAGAAGCATGAAGCTACACGCAAGCGTGTCCTGCAACGTCTCGCCGAGTTAATACACATAGAGCAGAGAATAAAGCAGCTATTGGGGCATGCACCTGTTGGTTTTGTTGCGCCACCATGTCAGTTTTTAAACCACCCTAAACAGCTTGCGGCACAACAAGGTGTACGCGACAAGCGGCCCGTAAACAAGGCGAAGGCAATTAATAACGAAACTATCACAGAGGAGGAGCAGAGCATTAACCAAACAAAACTTGGCGATTTGACCATCAAATTAGGCTCATGCAAGGCCATTAAATGCAAAATCAATTTTGAGCATTTATACGGACCAATGGAGCGCTATAGACAACTTGATGTAGGCATTATAGTATTGTTGAAAGAGGAGCCCTTCACTTTAAATTATCCAATGGAAGAGGAAGAAGTGGGCACGCATCTGGGTTTGCAAGAATTGCGTTTTATACTTACAGATTTGGTGCATAAATTGGACACTGTTATCAATGGTCACCAGGACATAACCGAAGCAGACTCGTTGAGATCGCATGTTGCCAAGCCGGATCATTTTATGTGTGACTTACAAGAATGTCTGGACGAAATCAATTTGCGTTTGATTACTTTGGCTTCCCACATCGATGAGCTTCTGGAAAAGGTTAATCATTTGCACAGTAATTTGGATTTATTTAAGGATCGCTTCAATTACGTAAAAACCTGCTTTGGTCTGTGTATACATTTGTTTGCTTTGTATTTCTCATGGAGCGAATGGAGCGACAAATCCCAGGCACAATTGCTGGAGTGTAAGTAGAAAGTTATTTCGCTTATTTATTAAAATAATAAACTCATCGTGTTTCTCACAGCTTCTTTGCATAATTTGCTGCCAGCTGAACAGCGAAAGGCTGTTAAGAAGCAATCAATAGCCCGAATCGCTTCTCAGGTCTTTGATTACTTTTTACAGTACGAGAAATCAGTCTTAGTCCTAGGCACGGCTGTGCAACTGCAGCAGCTTCTACGCAGCTTACGCAAGTTAAGCTGTACCGGCAAGAATGCTGCCCAGATTGGTGTACAGCAAGCCGACAAAATACGTAAGTCTTGGTTTTTACTTGTATGTGTGTGTATCTCTAAGCTCTTTATATTTTAGGCAAAATGTGTTCTAATATGTTGCGCCGCAAATGGTACCACTACACGGGTAGTCCAGAGAAGGGCGCTCAGTGTAACATTCATCTTGATGAGCTGGTCAAGGGTTTCCTTAAGGAAACGACTTTGGAACGTCAAAACGATATTTTGTGTAGTCTAAATGAAGAGTGCCTGATCTTGAACACTAAGGACAAGGCTTTAAATTCGTTTCCCAATATTAAAAAGTAAGCTTAATGTATTAGATATTTTTGTGAAGGCAACTAATCAATTGCATATTTTAGAGCAAACTTCCCGTTGCTGTTTCGCGGTTTGTGTGAGATTCTAATTGCTACGCTAAGCGGACAGTGTAACGCCGATAATGCCGACGATCGCTTTAACCTTTGGGAATCGACTATAGGATTGCTTCATGGTCTCTTGGCTATTGTTAAGAAAGTTGAACAGCCGCGTAACTTTGCACTCTTTCTGAAGCACTCGCAGTTGTTCCTAAAGCTGCTGCTACAGCACGGTCTGCCTGTCCTCGAGACAATTGTGCGCGATAGTCCAGAGCGGTTGATCAAGTTTTTGCGCGAATTGCAAAATGTGACAAAATTCTTGCACAATTTGTGCTGTCACTCAAAGTCAATTAAGAACACTGCCATCATTAGCTACATTCCTAGCCTGCGTGAAACACTTGAAACGCTGGTGTTTCGTGTGAAGGCTCTACTGGCGGCTAATAAATGCCATGCTGCCTTTCACATTAGCATTTTGGACAATAAGGATCTACATGGAGATGCAATTGTGACGCCCGCTGGCTCCTTTGCAAATGAAACAAATAGCGATGAGGAGATACCCGCGGATGATGCTAGCGTTGATGAGACAGTATTGGACGACGAAATGGCAGGCACAAGTGCGATGGGCTCCATTCGACGCAGTACCATTAATCGAAGCAAATCATCTTCGCGCAGTAAATGCTTTTAAATATTCTTCTTTGTATTATTAAAAACGAACATATGTATACGTTGATTATGTTAAATACAAGTATTACTATACCCTGGACACCTTAAAAAATGTGTAATGAATTGACGAAGCTTTCTGGTTAATTGCAGCAGGTAGCAGCAAAATATAGTCCTGACAATGAACATAAGTCGAGTTTTGCATTGTTTATTTAATTTTATTTTTTTTTTTATTTATTATCTGGATGCAATTTTATTTAATTTTTGTATTACAAATAATAACAAATGTATGTATATCAAATATTTTAGTACAATATGCTTCTCACTTTTATTTTCTTCATTAACAATAATTGTTTTTTGTTTTGTTTTGTTTTGTAAGACGTAAAAGTTTTTGCTTCCTTTCGCTGTACTCTTCCTACATTTCTGAATGTTCTTGAAATGATCTCATTAACTTTTTGTTTCATTTTTCTTTACTTTTGTTTATTAATTGGCGACGTTACGTTCACGGTTTATATAAGTTCCTCTCATACGTGTGACATGTATGCAAATATTTTTTGTGATGTTCGTTTTCAAGATTATTATTTATAAGGAATTGTAAGTAGAAACAAATTACAATAAATTAAAAAAAAAAAATGGAATATGGGAAACACACACAAACTATAAGTAATCGTTTAAAATTTAAGTTAAATATTGTGTTATGCAACTGGTTAAACAAATCAAAATACGCCATAAGTGGAAATATTTTCGACATAGATTTTATTATAACAAACATTGTCTGGATTTAAATTATATATTTATTATAAAAAACTGACACCGGAAACTGACTTGTCACAACTTTTTTTTGTTTGTATTTCAAAACCTTTTGCGGAATAATCGCAGGATGATTTCGTTATCCTGCACGTACGTAGTCTTTCATTCCTATGGCTTATCGAGTGCCTTTTGCCTTATAAACAGCTGCGCTTTAGCCAATTGTATGTGATCTTGAAATATACGTTTAAATACTTAATTTGGTTCAAAATTGGTGTAGCTGAAAAGGTTTAAAGAAGCATAAAATTTGGAAAAGTTTTTGCACTTTCTTTTTTTTTAGTATATTTCAATATTTAATACGTGTTTTTTTTTTTGATTTATTAATTTTTATTATTTTCTTTATTTGCCAATTTTTCAAAACTTAAAACATTTTACACAAATTAATTAATTTAATTTTAAAAATTTTTAATACGTACGCAGTCTGTTTAAAAGTAAAGTTAGATTATACACGCCTACGTCTACATATACACTATATACTCATATATATATATATATATTTTTTTTTTTATAAAGAAAGATATATTTTATATATGTATGTATATATAGATTTAGTAATTATGATTAAATCTTGCCTTTGCATCATCACAATTCATGTAAAGTTGTTTGCTTTTGCATTTACTTGTTTTTTTTTTTTGTTTTTTGAAAATTTTCTTTTTGTTTTTTGCTTTTGCTCAGTTTCCACGCGCCGTCTGCAATATTTTATCTTTTCTTTTTTTTAGATGTCGATTTATTTGTTGAAATTCAATTTACACACGTATACAGATATATTATTGTTGGGTATATTTAAGTAATTATATTAGAGCTGGGGTCAAAAATTGTCAGTTAAAATTTGCTTGCGCTTCTTTACAATACACAAAAAATGTTCAAATTAAAACCAATTAAACAGCTAAACAAATTAGTTCGGTAAATATTTTGTTTTTTCTTTTAATATTAAGGGCTTTAAGTTTAGGCGTAAAAATATTTTGCTAAAAATTAATATTCATATAGGTTAAAATATATATATATATATATATATATATTTAGATATATATATTTATATAACATAATATTGAAAACTTAAGCGCACAAACAAAACTAAATATTCAAATTAAAAACTATTTTTGCCAAACGTTTTTGCTTTCCCGAAAAAAATTAAACAAAATTACAAATTACAATACATATTTAACACAAATATAAGGGCAGGAGTTTTTCAAAACGAATAAATTTTTTAAAGGTTTCCAAAATGTGTGTAAACAAAATAATGGCCATAGAGACTATATAATTAACTTTGATTTTTTTTTTTTAAAGAATTTTAGTTTTTTTTTTTTGTAATAAACCAAACTGAAAACTTTAACGGGTTGTGTAACAGGTTTGCCAATTTGTTTTTTTTTTTAGTTTACAATAAAAACACATTAACAATTAAGACTTAAAAATAAAATTACAAATTTAAAACAATATAAAATCAGTACAGTATCAAATTAAACAAAACTTTATCATTAAGAATATGTATACAAATATTTGCAATTGAATTGGGTTCAAGTATCAAAGTCACCAAATTAGGAAATTTAAGGCAAAAAAAAATATATATATAAATTTTATCATATGCAAAAATTGGATGCGGCGTTATGTTTGTGTGTGTTAAACCAAAAAAAAAAAAAACAATAATGATTTATATAGTTATATTATAAAAAATAATAATAATTTTCGTAGACAACAATCGATCAAAATGGTTTTAAAAAAAAAAAAATAAAATGCATAACGAAACTTAGTACAAAAAATTGGTTAAATATTTTTACTGTTAGGTTTATATAATTAGAAAATGGCGCACACTTTTCTCTGCTTCCGCAGTTTACTTTCATTATCAAAACGCCCATTCACGTCGATCTGATTTCATTATATTGTGAATGGGCCGCATTTTGGGTGTACATTTTTATTAAGTATTATTTATTATGTATATGTTTATGTATGTGTTGTGTGTGTATGTTGTGTGTGTGTGTGTATTACTAAATTTAAGCTTAACTATGGTCATTTAGAATTTGTAGTAAATGTTCTTATTGTTTGTTTGCTAATATATTATTATGTATTAAAGTTCTTTGCTGGTGTTGCAAATGTTTGCGCATATTTAAAAGTATGTTTGCTCTATTTTTTTTTTTTATTTTTTTTTACTTTAGGCAACTGCTTGGTGTCTGTGTATCTCTGTGTGTATGTGTGTGTATTATGTTTGTGTGTTTTGTCTAAATTTAAAATATCATATATTCCGTTTTTAGGCGCATGCTGAACAATGTTTATATAGATACGCTTTAAAAAACACACGCTCTTTTTCAACATCATCATCATTTGTTCTCGAGTTAAAAATTGGAAGTTTTGTTTGTTTAGTTTAAAACTAATTTAATTGTTTATACATTTTTTAGTTATTATTACTTTTTGCTTAACTTGAGATCTAGCAAAAAAAAAAGAGGAGAGACCGAAACAAATCGTTCTGAATTTAAAGTTGAAAAATTAAAGAATTTGTAAAGTTTTTGTTTTCTTTTTGTTGTAAAAATTGCTTTTTGTTTTTGTAGATGTTGTTTTGTGGTTTTAGGCATGGAGTTACAGTTAAATAATGCTTATGTATATATATATTATATATATATCGACTTTCTATATATATATATATATGTGTGTATATGAAGTTAGGTTATCAGTTTCGATTTTCTATGAAGCTTTATCAGCACTCTAAGATTGACAACTTTTTGTTTAAGAATCGTTTAAAAGAAACTTTTGGGAAAAATTGTATTTCGATAGATTTTGTTTTTTAAATTTGTTTAATTAGTTAATTTATTTAAGTTAATTAAATCTTTTTAGGGCTGCTGCTAGACGCGTTGGCTAATTGATTTTTTGTAATTTTGTTTAGTTGTCGTACATTATTTTGTTTATATTTATTACTTCTTAATTTGCCATTATTAAATTCCCTATAATATTATCGCTTGTAAAAATGTTATATATTTCTTATTTAAGTGTAATTTTATGTTTTGTGTATTTTTTTGACTGCTTTTGTGATGTGTGTGTTTGTTTTGTCTTACTAATTCGTTGTTTTATTTTCTTAGACTGCTGCTGTATGTGTGTATCTGTATCTGTATCTGTATCTTTTTTGTTTTGTTTTCAGTATCTGCGTATTTGTTTTTTGTGCAATTTCTTAGCTCTACATATTATTTATATATTTGTTATATTTGTTGTATTTTTTGTTGCTGTTGCATTTAATTGATTTCAAGTTACCTAAAATAGTTTTTGCAATTTAAACGGAAAGTCGCCGTTGCCACATTATATAATAATGCCAGCTTTGCGCTTTTAATTTTGTTTTTTATTTTATTTTTTTAAGTTTTCTTAACTCAACTCAACTCCTCCAAACTAGTTTTATAATTTCTGTTTGTTACTACATATTATATTTTTTTAATTTTTTGTTTTGTTTTTAATTTCAGTCAATTTTTTTCTGCTTTAAGCTTTGCTTTATCAAATTTCTTAAATTTTTTATGTCGATTTTTATTTTTTTTGCTTGCTTTTCTCATATTTACAATTGAAGGAAATTGTTTTTTTGTTTTTCCTTTTTGTGTGCATTTCTCAATTAAGTCCTTTGAATTTTCAGTTTGATTCATTTCTATACAAATAGTAGTAAAATGTTAATATATTTTAATTTTTTTTTCAAACTTGTTATGTATAAAAAACGTAGCTTAAGTTTTTAAGTTCAATATGAGCCTAATCTGCATTTATATCGATACAAATATATGTTTTTTATAGATATATATTATTATTAATTTTATTTTATTTATTTTTTTTTTGCTATATATGCTCATTATTGTTTCGATTTCAAGTTAAAAACGTATGTAATTCACAAATTTTAAAAGGGGGATTATAGATTTGTTTTTTTTGCTTTAAAATGTTTTTTGAAAAATGCTCTAATTATTGATTCATATGCAGGTTTAATATTGTTAATGTTTGATCAAAATTAATGTGGCTAAAATGCTGCGGCAAGTTTATAGATATGCTATATAAATATTTATATATATTTTATAGTTTTTTCAGTTATTTTTATTTCAATATGTAGAGAGAGTGAGGAGAGAGAGAGAGAGAGAGTTGTGCAAAGCAGTACAAAAACATATAACGAAGTACTTTCAAAATTAAACATTTTTCAAATTGCTAAATATTTTTTTTCTTATTTTTTTTTTGTTATTAATTTTTTATATAGGATTTATTGCTTTCAATTATTATTATTATTATTTTTTTGCTTGCTACTCTGGTTTTTTCGAGTTGTATAGATAAAAGATAGATAGATACATATATATGCTGAGTGTTGTTGTTGTTGTTGTTGGTGTGCTTCTAAATTCCGTGTTGTTGTTGGATGCTTTTATTAACTGTTGTTTGTTGTTGTTGTTTGTTGTTTTTAACTCCATGCCGAAAAGGTATCCATATACCATTGTTCACCATTTGTGCCTAACGGTTGCTGTGGTAGCGGTAAACTGCCCCAACTGCCGCCATTTCCTATTAAACCGCTCTGGTAACGTCGCTTAACATCTGCCGGATTTTGGTGACCTCCATCGAACTTACGTTTACCGACTACTACACGGGTCATAAGGTCAGCAGGTCAGCAGGTCAACATGGAACAACACAGGAATGCAGTTGTTGTTGGTTGTGTGTGTGTTTTGGTTGTGTGTGTGTTTGGTTGTGTGTGTGTGGAACGGATTTAAAAAGAGAAAAAAGAGAGAGTTAAAAATATTGTTAATACTACAAATGGAACAGAGTTCTTTTGCTATTTTTTTTTTCTTTTATTATTGTTCTTTTTTTTTGGATAAATTTTTAGTTGGGCTATTGTTGAACCGGTTGATTTTTTTTATGTATTTTCTTTTATATATTTTTGTTTTGTTGTTATTTTTTATAACTTTAATTGAAAAAAACATATTGTTAAAAAAAAGAGACCACACACAGATTTGTTGATTTTATTAGTTGCTCAGTTTAATTGTTGCTCAGCGTATACAATTTACAACAAAATTGAGAAAAAACAAATCGTATTAATTGGACATAGATATCAGGGACTTGTTATTTGTACACAAACATTACACAGATGTGTGTGAGTGTGTGTGTGCTGTGTGTGTGTGTGTATGTGTATTGTGTGAGTGTATTGATAAAACATTGTACATGATATTATCGCTTAATAAACAACATGAAACATTAAGTGTGATTGTGAGTTTTGTGGTTGAAGGGGGGGTAGAGAGAGTGTGTGTGTTAAATATGGGGGGTGAGGACAAAGTGTTATATATATATATATAAAATATATATTTTTGTATACATATATATGTATATATATAATATGATTTGCACCGATTTTGCCCCACGTCCGAGATTCTTCTATATGAAGCGCTGTCTTTCTTGAAATTTTGCAGTTTCTCCGTTCAAAATCAATTTGGAATTTTGAATTTTTCAAGCGGAATAAAAATGTTGAACTGATCTGTTATGGATTGATAATGATATTTAAAAAAAAAAAAATTCTTGTGTGCTGTGTGTGTGTGGAATCAGGTCATATCAGCTTTAGGGAGATGATGTAAGTTTCTTTTTTTTTTCAATAATTTTTTCTTGCTTTTTACATAGAGTTTTTCTTCGATTTCTTTTGGGAACGAGATGATTTAGATTTGTGTGAATGCTTCTTGGACTTGTGTGATTTAGTTTTGGAACTCTCGCGCTTCAATTTTTTGTTGCTCGGCGAACAACACTTGTCGTTGCCCGTTGAGCTGACGACCGAGGAACTACGCTTAGTTGCCCTCCATGTATGTCTTGAGTGCAGATCCAGCTAGAAACAGATTTTAGTGATATTTTTTGGCTTTTTTTTTTATTTTTAAAATTTTGAAAGGTTTTTTTTTTGAGTGTTTGTTTTAAGCGACCGTTGTCTTTGAATGAATAAAGTTGTTGCTAAGTTAAAAAAATGCTTACAAAAAAATTGTCTTGGGTGTACATAATTAAAGCGTGTTAAATATGTAATCAAAAATTTAACTAACTAAATTTTATTTCGGTTTATTTATGTGTGTGTGTGTGTCACGCTTTTGCTTTTGTTAAACTATAAAAAAAATATATAACGAGCACAAAAGCGTGCAATTTGTATAATTTACATATAGTCGGCCATAAAAATGATTTATTTTTTTTTAACAAATTATGTTGCGTATATATATATATAGGATAATATATTTGTGTAAGTGTGTATATAGTAAACAGAATACACGAATCGATTAGTATTTTGTGTAAAAAAATATATACATGATGAAAATATATGCAAATAAAAAATTAAAAAATTTTAATCTGCATTTTAATACAACCAAAATGAAAGTAAAACCATATATAAATACATAAATGTAAGTATATATATAGTATATAAGAGTGTGTTATGTATTATTATTATTATTATTATATATATATTGACAAATATTTAAATATACATATTATTATTATTATATTAATATGATATATTGAATAATTGAGCTATTGTTTATGAAACTCTAAATAAAATTATAAGAAAAGCATGATTAGGATTTGTTTCTTGTTTTTTTTTTCTCTTTGTTTTTTTATATATAAATTATGACAAAATTTAGAAAAAATTTAAACAAAAAAATTAGCAAAAATAATTTAAAAAAAAAAATTATATACACGTACGTCAAAATTTTGTTAAATTTAGGGGATTTTTTGGGGCAAGGAGAATTGCCTTGCTGCTCGTTTAATTTATATATAAGTTAAGAATATTTTTATGGGCGGGTTTTGGAGCAGAGATATAGAGATATATATATAAGTCTGACTATTTGTTGCCTGAGCTTTTAGTACCGATTTATATGGTGTGGGCGGGGTGGGGGCGTAGATGGGTGTTAAGATGAATATTTAAATACTAATCGATTCATAAACGTTTACACAGCATTTAGACATACAATATTGGTCTAAGCACATATATACATACATACATATATGCTTTTATATATATAATTTGTTATAGTGGCTTTCCATATACATATGTGTGTGTGTGTGTGTGGTGTGTGTGGTGTGTGTGTGTGTGGTATGTGTATGCTGCTTACTGCTTTTCTTATGGTCGTGATTTTCAGAGAATTATATAGTTTGCATGCGAAAAAAAAACTGTAGCATACATTTGAGAGCACAAAAAAAAGGACGACCAGAATCCACAAAAAAAAAAAAGCAGCAAGTAGCAAAAACTACAGTAATAAAAAAAATTATTAAATATATATAGATATTATTAATTAACAATTTAACAATGAATGGCAAAAGTTACAACAGTTAAAATGCAAAAAGAAAATTAATTTTATTTAAATTAAAAAAAAAAAAACACACACGACATTTAAAAGTGAAACTTGCGCTACTTCCGTTTTTGGCCAGGAAGTAAAAAAAACCTCTAAAGAATTTCTTGGTCAGTGTGTTTGGGGAATGTGTGTGAGTGTGTGTTGTGTGTGTGTGGGCGGAGTGTGGGACATTTTATATGTATGTATATATTTAACTTGGCTTTACTTATTAATTTATAAATTATTTTTTTTTGGTTTTTGTTATATTATGCATGAAATTTCATAATTTGGGTTTTTTTTGTTGGTTTTTTTTTGCCGCTGTTGCTGCGATTGTTGTTGTTGTTTTTTTGGGTGTTCGTGTTTTTGTTATTGTTGCTTTGCTGCTGCTGTTGCAGTTGTTGCATTTTGAACGTTGATTTCGATTTTGGATTTTTGTATTTGTATTTGTTTTGTTTTGTTGTTGTTGTGGTTGTTGTTGTTGTAGTAGTTGAGCTCACCTGGTAAATTTTGTAGTGGCTTGACGTGCTGGGTGCCAGGAGCGCTGGGACGCGTTGGTGCCACCCCACGGACCCCCCCGGTTGCTGCCAGCGCCCCCTGAACGGTGGCCGCCCCCCGATGTGCCGCCGCCGCCGCCACCTGTCCCACCGCCGCCGCCGCTGCCGCCGCCTGTGGCGCTGGTTGGGCCCCCAGACGACTGATGCTGCCACGTTGGCCAACGACTCGGCCACGCGGCACTGTGATTCCATGCCCACGACCAGCCCCCTAATTATGATCATCATCATCATCATGATCGTCATCATTCATCATCATCATCATCATCATGGCATTCATGCATGTTTGTGCGGTGTGTGTGTGTGTGTGATTGAGTGTGCATGTTTGTGTGTGTGTGCGTGTGTTGTGTGTTTATTATTTTTCAATTTTATATATATACACATATATATATATATATAAAGTCCAGAGCGAGGATTTCCACAAGTTTCCATATTCAGGTATATTCCAGGTATTCCGAGCGTTGATTGATATTTGTTTTTTGGTTTTGATTTCGAATTTTTTTTGCAGTTTTACAATTTGTTTTTTTTTTTTACATAATATAAATTGTGTATAGATATTATATATATAATATATATATATATGGATCGCCAAGATAATTGTCAAATTTTTGTTCATTTCAAATCAAATAAAATAAGCGAATAAAAAAATACAATTTGGATTTTGGATTTTGGAATTTTGAAGTCGAATGCATATAGTGTGAATTTCGAATTTAGTTTTCAAAAAAATAGCGAGAGAGATAGAGTTTGGGCAAAATATTGAAAAGCGGGTTTTGGTTTTTTGATGCAATATTTTTTTTGGTTTTTGAATCGAAAAGTTTTGTCGATAGATTTTTTTTTTTGGGTTATGATTTGGTCGTTGGTTGTTTGGTTGGTTTTTGGTTTTTTTTTTTTTTTTGGTTTTTTCAGAGATATAATTTGTTAGGAATTTTGTTTTGTTTTGACGAACATATATATAATTTTTTTTTTGATTTGTAATAAAATTTTGTTACCGAAAAACAAATGATTTGTTTGTATATATATATAAGAGTATATAACAAGAACATATATAAAAAGAAAAGAAAGAAAAGAAAAATCGAAATAAACGCGTTAGATTATTGTATTTACATACAATATATGTAAGTATGTATATATATATATATATTAAGAATTATGCAATGTATTATGTAAATATATAGTATGTAGTATATGAAAAAATTACGTCTGTTTTTTTTTTTGTGAGAAAAGATGCTAATATTTAATAAATATGTATATATATTGTCTGTGTATATATTGTCTCTGGTGTATTGTCTTCTTGGTGTTGTTTTTTAAGTGCTCGAATTGAGCAACAAATGCAAATATATTTACTATTCTCTAAGTACTTGAAACAACAGATAACAGCTCAAGATTTCAATCTATTTTAATTATTAATAAAAACGAATCGAGCATCAGCTCAAAATTTACTTTAATAGCGTTTCTCTGCTGCTTGACGATACAATATTAAATAAATTTCTTTTGTTTTTTTTTTTTTTAACTAAATTTGTCAAATTTGTATAGAAAAATAAATACAAAAAAAAGCAAGAAAAAACAGCTCACTTCGGTGTGCCGAAGTATAAATTTTCCGAGCAGAAAACATTAACGAGCGATTGTCTAATAAAATCTATTAAATTTATTAATCTATTACAGAAATAACTTTCAGTTGAAATCAAAAAAATAATATATTTTTTATCCGAATTATTTCATTTCCAACTTCAAGGTTTAGTGAACTGATTTTCATTTAATTTAAAGATATTTTGCTTATGCAACTCAATTTTTTAACGATCGTTTCTATATGTTATTTTATTTCAATTTGTATATTTTAATAAATTTTTGTTGCATCAGGAAAAGATAGCTTCAAAAACAGACTTCAAACGGACTTGTCAGCTTATTTTCCTTTTTTTTTAACCTAATAATGCTTTATGGAACCTTACGAAAAGTCTATTTGAATGTTATTTGATGTTATGAGTACAAACAAATAATGCTCTCTGCTTGGATATATAAAAAAATATACAATAAAAAGCGCAATTATGGTTGTTAATGAATGTTCATTGGGCGGTGCTTAAAAGTATGCTACAATTTCTTAAATATAAATTTTATTATTTAAAAAGCATTTTAAACTTAAATATAAATATAAAGGCATGATATATTTGTATAAAATTAATTAATCATAAAAAGCTGCTTAACTTAAAAATGTAGCAACAAAAAGCACCTGATGCATTATGCATTAAAGCAAATTAAAAAGCTTAAATATATAAAAATAAAGCATATTAAAGCGCATTAAACATAATATTTTTTTTTTTTTTTTTTGGTTAGTTTCCATGGCAAAAAGCAAAGCGAAGCGTAATAAAAAAAATATCCTTTTTGAAAAAAAAAATAAATATGCGTGCGTGCGTGCTGAGGGTGTGTGTGTGTGTGGAGTGTGTGTGTGTAGGCGGGGCATGATGTGCTGCGTTTTGTTAGTTGTTGTTTGTTGATCGAATTTCGGCGGCAAACGTGCAAAATTTTGATTTTGTAAATAAAAATAAAAAGTCAAAAAATTAATTTTTGGGGCTTAAGCTGAAACAAATAACAAATAATAAAAATCAAGGACCAAGCCGCAAATGACACTAGCTGAAAGTATCACAAAAGCTTGTAATTAATCGTTAAGCTTTCAATTAAACTGAGCTTTGAGCTTTAAACAGCTTTTTCAGCTTATGTGCCAATTTCAGCTAGTGAAGGCCTGACGAAGCTGATAAAATTGTGTACGCTTTCAAAAGCACATTAATTGTATATAATTCAAACGCTTTTTAATTTAAGGCAACATTTTAAGCTACATTAGTTAAATTACGAATCTATATTAAAGGCTACAAATTCTTTTTTAATGTGTTCTGTGTGCGTGTTGTAACTTGTAACTGTGATTCTCGTTCAAAAAGCATTCTACACACGATTTTGAAACGTTTTAACCCACCATTGGCATTGGGGAACTGGCTGATCCTCCCTGTTGGGTTCTTGATGAACGCTGCGAAGCATTTAGGGGGGAGCCACCCGAATTGGCTGGCAGGGTGACAGCAGGACTATTGACAGCAGTGCCAGTGACATTATTAGCACTAGGACTATTTGGAAATTCATAAAAACCATAGTCGGCCTCATAGGCACGATAGACATCATCATAATACGAATCAGCACCAAAGCCCGGTCGAAAATCCGTATAGCCAAAATAATCATAATCGTAGTCTATATTTTAGAGGATTGTTATGGGATATGTGGGATATTAAAAGGTTAATTAAGGCAATTTAAGGACTCGAATGTTAGTTTGTGCTTGTGTATATTATGTGTCGGGTGTGTGTGTGTGTGTAAGACCTAAGTATAGGTTTTGGAATGGAGTTTGGGCAAAGATATCCTAATTCTTGTTATATCGATTGTAGCTGCCAATTTATAGATCGAATTGGGCGCTGATGAGTGGCATGAATTGGTTGGGCGTGGCACACACACATAATATGTATTTTTTTATTTTTTTGTAAGTAGTTGAGAGATGACTTGGGTTACTTACCGGTGATAAAACATCAAACAGTATACAGGGTGCTTAACATTCGCTACACAGAGAACACAATTGCAACGTTTAATTATGATAAAACACAGCTATGAACAACGTTTAGAGGTTAAGTCTAACTATGTGTATTTATTATTGTTATTATATATGGTCAAAGAGAGTTTCAGCATTTTTTTTTTTTTATATATAGAAAGGGCGACGATATTGAAAAAAGAAACACAACAAACATATGACAACATCTGACATGCAAACAAACAAAAATATAGAAAGAAAGATATATATAGAAAAATAGAGAGCATTGCAGTTATGAAAACATTTACGGATTAGCACAAAGTGAAATAAACGAAATAATGTGAGGTTATGTTCAATAAAAGTTTGGTTATGTGTGTGCGCAAATTGGTTAAAATTATTTGCCAATTCTTTATTATGGTTAGAGACTCAATCTAGCTGGATACTTTTGTACTAGACTGTGGGTAGGTGCTAAGGCATTGTATGTGGTTGTGTGTGTGTGTGTGTGTTTGTTGTGTATATGTGTGTGTGTGTGGGTATAGGGGGGCACGAGCGTACAAGTTAGTGGGCAGCGCGCTTTCTAACCTTAAAAATAACTAACTAAAATGAGAGAGAGAGAGAGAGAGAGAGAGAGAGACGATATAAAACAATAAAGGTGATGGATGAAAAAAACCAAATATGGTATTTGATGATAATACTAAAATTAAGTTTTTTAAACTGCACGACCAATTAATTGTTTTTTTTTTTTCGTTAACCAACTTTAAAAAATGGGATTAGTTCGCTGCTGTGGCTTAGTGGCAAAAATACATTTATCTAAAATTAAACTCTAAACATAAACCTAACAAATAAGGTACTCGATACGCTCGTTGTTACTACTTTATAAATTACAATAGTATATATATATATCGTGTAATGTCCTGCGATAAGATTAGTATAGTTTCTCGTACTCGTTTTGTTTTTAAATCTTTCTCTCGTTGTCAGAGCCACAGCTCCGTTAAGTAGTATAAGTATATACACATACATATTTTTTTTCTTTTTTTTTTTTGGTACTGATGATCGAGATTTGGGTTTCACTTATTGGCGTATTTGCCCAACTTACCGTATTCGCGGGGCATCGGCGTGCGCAGCGGCATACGCGCCCCTGGTAGGCGCATGGGCGTTATGGACATCATGCTGGGATGTGTCGGCGACAGGTTTCTGTATGGAGACAATGTTTCAAATCTTTACAAGACAACCAAAAGGGTGTATATATTTTTTTTTTTTTTTGTTTGTTTGTTTGTGATGGAGGAGTTCAGTGAGGCAACAAGGAGAGTGGAGAGATCACACACCCCATATGTAATCACGGGGCAATTGTCAATAAAAAGAAAGAAAAATATAAAAGAATGATACAAATTAATTAAATGAATTACACACAATTTGAATTTGTGGATAATGGCGGCTTGAAAAGCAAACATCAAATAAATAATTCAATTATTTCGAAATCTTTAGCCCAATTGTGAGTGCAATCAATTTATGCATTGATTGCATTTTTGCATTTTAGAATTTTGCGCCAAATTTTTGTATTGTTGTGCTAGACAAGGATTGTGGGATGTATATGTGTTTATATGTGTGTAGATTAGACCATTGCACAACAGTATAAGTTTCCGATTTACTTGGAAAGCAATGAGTAACTTGAATTACTTACAAATCATTTAATCATTTGAGTTAATTTCAAATCATTGATTTATTTATAAAACAACGAGTTATTTGCTTTAAGTGTTATTCATAATTGTTTAAGCCTCTGATTTACTTAGAAATCAGCGAGTGACTTGAGTTACTTGCAAAGCAATAAATCACTTGAAGTAATTACAAATCATCGATTCATTTATAGGGTAACAAGTTATTTGCTTTGTTAATCAATAATGTATAACATTCTGATTTACTTAGAAATAAACGAGTGACTTGAATTACTTGCCAAACAATAAATCACTTGATGTAACTACCAAGCATCCATTTCTTTATAAGGCAACGAGTTGTTAGCTTTACTTGTTAATCATTTCAAATACATGTGCACAAAGTCTGAATCCACATTTAAGTATATTTTGAAGCTATGCAATTGGTAGCTTGAAAAAACTTACCCAACGATTCCCGGACGCGCTTGCATCATTTGCATCATGCGTCGTTCGCGTGCGCGTAGTATTTCCTCCTTTTTCTTTTTGTCCGATGGCGGTTTGGCTAGTGAGACCTGTTGAAAATAATATATAAAGTCTGTCTATAGTTTATTTCAGAGTCTTAATATTTACCTCAATATTCGAGGCGCCAACCTCCTTGCCATTAAGGCCACGCATAGCTTCGACAGCGCTATCACGATCTTCAAAGTGTATAAAGGCATAGTCTTTAATTTTCTTAACGCGTTCCACTTTGCCATATTGCTCGAATTGTTCCTGTTTATTGTTCCAAAATATAAGTAATTAATTTTTAAATGTTATATACAGTTAACAAACCTTCAGTTTATCCTCTGTAACATCTTGCGTTAGATTTCGCACATACAGAACTTTAACCTTGGACATTGTTTGTTCATCTGGCTCCTCCTGTGGATCAGCCCAGTCGACTATAATATCACATCCCCAAACCTGTTCAGAACAATGTTTTATTAATTTTTTATTTTTATGATTGAGTTTTAGAATACTTACCTTAATTCTACCAGTGCCAAGTCTCCGTTTAGCCAAAGAAGCCGCCTTGTGTGACTCGTATTCAAGAAAGCAAAAACCGCGATTCTTTTTCTTGTCATCTGGTGAGCTATAGATGATTACCTCGTAGAGGCCAGCTACAGATTTGTATGTTTATGCATTTTGTTTAAATGAATATACAAAGAAAATTCGTTATATATATGAAGTATTCGAATATTTGATATTTATATAAATAGAATTAGTTAGAATGCAATGCTACTAAAATAGTTATGATTAATTTCACACACACATATAGAGAGAAATACAACAAAAAAGTATTTGTATTTGACAGCAATTAAGTGTGTATAAGTGTGTGTGTGTGTGTTGTGTGTGGCTGTTGTGTGTATGTGTGTGTGTGTGTGTGCGTGATGATGACGGCATCAAGAACCGCACGCTTGATTAAATAATTATAGTATAATAAATATATAAAGAAATGCACAATATTTAACATGACAAGCTTCACACTTTCATTGCATTGTTATGTTAAATAAATGTGAATTTCAATATTTTTGAATTACATTTACAATTTTATATATAGTAATACAAGATGATTTTGAAAACCAATGCCAACAAATTTCCTGCTTTTTTTTGTTACAACATTTCAAATATTTTTGAATAAATAATTTGCGCTAAGCTAAACGTATTTTTGTGTATGACATTGAGATATTTTGTATATATGTTTATATATATATATATATTTATAATAAAGAGAAAGTAGTTAGAGAGAGAGAGAGAGAGCGGGTATAACATTAAGTATTTTTGAAATGAAAGACACATTTAGAAACATTTGAAAGGATTTAAAAAGTATAAACACAAAAACTATATGGTTTTCGATTTTGCTTTGATTTTTGTACAAAATTGCAAAAAATTAACTTAAAAATATATATATTTTGCACGCTTTTATATTATTTGTAGAGCACACACTGAGTTTTTCTTTGGTTTGGTATTGAAAAAACAAATAATAAACAGGATAGTATACACTGAGAAAGACATATAGAGCGATAGTTAGAGAACGAGAGAAAAGTGGAAAACCGATTTGGAATTTAATTTTTCAATTTTTTTATTTTTCTGATTTACTTTTAAATTGCAATTGATTGTGGGCGCTTATGTAAGAGATATAGATAGACAGAAATAGGGAGAGAGAGAGAGAGCGTAATATTTTTGGGTTTTTTTTTTTTTTTGGGGGTTTACACGTTTACAGAAAGTGTTTCTCCAGTCATTACCATAGTTATATACGTACGGAGAGTATATAATCAATATGATTGGCCAGAATAAATCGATTATGATTTTTTATTTTAGTAGTATTACGAATTGTAGTATTATTAAAAGCTAAACAAATTTGTTGAGGGTTTCTATATATGGTTTGTGTCTTTTTTATAATATTCATAATTAACTATATATTAATTATATAGAATGTGTAATAACTGCACTAAAACAAAAATTATGACGCTTTATCTTATATATTTTTTTCAAAAATATTCAAAAATGTTTTTTTTTGTTTTTGGTTTTTTTTGGCAAATTGTTTAGCTACAGGTTTTCAATGTCAACAAATTGGGCACATTTAGTGATTCAAATTAGTTAACAAATCATAAGCAAAGTGTAACAATTAATTTTTTGTTGTATTTGCTAGCTGAAGAATAGAATAGAGAAAGGTTTATTTTATTTTGGGAAGGTGAAGGATTATTGTGCACACAGGATTAGGCAAAACGTTTTGCATTTTGACTTATCCTTATTTGGGTTACAATGTTGGATGGTATATAATTTTATTTTTTTGTTGATTTTGAAAAGCATTTTAAAAGCGAAAATTGCAAAACAAAAATCCAATTTTATACTTTGTTGCTGCTGGCAGTCGATTTTCAATTCTGGCTGTATGCAAGTATCGCCCCTAAAAAGAAAATGCCTCACATTTTTTTTTAACTCTTGGCCAATTGTTAAACCAATTTTTGTTTTTTTTGCTGGGTTCCGTTTTCATGATTTTGAAAAAGGGTATTTGTTTTTTGGAGGGATTTTTTTTGGTTTTTGTTTTTTGGGTTTTTTGGTTTGTTTTGTTGGTTGTTTTTTTTTTTGGATCACTTACGTGCATGTTTAGAAAATTCCTCAATTAATTCGTCACGATCTCTAGTTTTAGGTATATTGCCGACAAATAGCCGGTGATTGTTAAATGATATCGTAACACCAATCTTTTTGCCTTTCCGAATTTCAAAATCATTTAGCTGCAATTGTTTAAGAGTTCACACAAAACAAAAGAAAAATTTTGATTTGCTATGAAAAAAATTTGTATCCATAGGTACTGCGACTTTTTTTTTAGTTTTTTTGACTTTTTGGGAATTGACAAAAATATGTTTTTGTTGGTTGTGTGTCTATGTGTGTTTTTGTGTGTGGTGTGTCAGTGTATTTGTTGTCTGTGTGCATTGTAAGTTCTAGACTTAAGTCTTAGTAATGTTAAATTAAAGTTCTTAGTTTTGTTATTCTCATTTGAGTGCGTGCCAAATAAAAAGGAATTTAATAAAAATATTTAATTAAATTTTTTTTGTTTTTTGGTTTAGCTATTATAAATTTGTATTCAACTAATATTTCAGTGAGTTTTATATATTTATGAATATTGCTCTTTACTACAAAGATTTTAAACAAAAGAAGCTTAAAAGTCATCCGTATTATTTTTGTTACACTTTGAATCCACATCTTACCTTTTTATATTGTTTTTATAGTTAATTTAGACACCAATTAATATAAATATTATTAAATGATTTCAGATGACCTTAGAGCCGTAATATATATATAAATAAATTTGCCTGTTTATTGCCTATGTATGGAAAAATAAACTATATAAAAAATAAATATGCAATGCATAAGAATTTTGTAATAATTTAATTTTTTTTTTTTTGTTTTTCCATTTTTTGGTTTTTTTTTGTACGCAAAGTTAATGACTGGAGATTATATTATATAAACAAGTAGAAAAGAAATGTATTTTGTACCGTTATTAAAGCGTATGACAAATGACAAAATGGCGTCTAGCTATGGGCGTGTAAGTGTGTGTGTGTGTGTGTGTGTGTATGTCTGACTGTGTAATGTGTGTGTTTGTCTTTGTGTGCAACCTAAATAACAATTTGTATTTAACATATATGAACATTCGAGTGCATCCAATGTTTTATTTTGTATTTTATTTTTTTTCTGATTTGATTTTCATTGTGGGCGCATTTGAAAAGAGTCTCGAGATGTTTGGTGAGAATGCTTTTCGTTATAAAACATTTTATTTTCTTTTTTTTTTGGTTTTTATGATACTGCATATGGGCAAATGGAATGGTTGGATGGATGGATATATGATGGTAATGTGTGTAAATAAAATAACTTAAAAATAAATAAACCTAAAACTTTGTAACCCTAAACTAACTCAACTTGTCTGCCTTCAATTAGCCAATTAAAGTTTTTAAGCCAATTGGATTTTTGTTTACAATTTAAATGCCGATTAATTAGGGAGTTTCAATTTGTAACCCCTTAGGTTTAAGAATTTTAAATAGATTTTTTTGTTGTTGTTAATTTCGTTTCAATTTACCTGTAAGTTTACCAAATTCCTCTAAAATTTCATCTTTACCCTTTGATTTGGGTATATTTCCTACGAAAAGGCGCAGATTCGGTACGCTTATATTTATTTTCAGACACTTGCCGGGTTTTATTTCGTGATTATCGAGCTAGATTGTGGGTGGGAAGGTAAAATCAATTTTAATACCAATTCAATTGTTAATCATAATAAATAATAAATGAAATCATAATTTAAAAAAAAACTGAGAAAATAATTTTGGATAAGAAACAAATTCGGGTTTTTTTCGGGGCAAACAAAATAAAAAGAAAAATTTTATGCAAAAATTTTGTTTTACCAATTTCGAAAGAGGTTTTTTTTTTGTAGCGGAGCCGCATTTTGAAATATTAAAGTAAAAAGGATTAGGTTAGTGAGCTATTAGTTTTTAGTTAGTTTTAATTGTTGTTGCTTGTTAAAAGATCTTAAAACATGGTTTGGTTAGACATGCTCGGTTTGCATTTAATTTTTGTTTTTTTAAATAAAACCAGACAATGGAAACGTACCCCTAAGTATGATATATAATATAGATATCTACAAAGTTGAAAGTTTTGATGTGTAAACTACATTTTATATGCTAGAGCTATATAAATGCTACGTAGATGACTTAAGGCTAAGGAAAATTCAAAAAGAATAGATAAAAATTAAATAAATAAATAAATAAAATTAAGGATTCGACAGGTTATTTAGAATTGCAGTTCAAATATATATATAGTATGTAACGCAGAGAGAACTCTTTTCAAATTTGCATAATTTCGTTGATCGATTATCGTTGATTGTTCATCGCTTATCGATATCGAGATAAACTCTTTTTGTAGCGCTTAAAAAAAAAAATTTAAAAACTATTTAAGACAGGACATGCATACATAACAAGTTACAAATAGTAGAATAGGTAGAATAATAAATAGTAAGAGCATTAAAAAAGTGAGAGCGTTATAGCGGTTTATATATATAGCAAGTTCAAGGCAGGTCTAGATCAAGTTATATATAAAAGCGTTTAAAGTAGCAATTTTTGTTTCTATTTTGTTTTGTCTCAAATTAGCCGAATCGATAGAATTGTTGTTGTTCTTGTTGTTCGTTGTAGTTGGGCTTTCCAATCGTTGATTAAATTTTAAGTTTTTCGAGTTTTTTTGTAGAATTTTGGGAGCAAGCGGCTGTGTTGAGTACCAAAACGTTTTATCGAATGTTTTTTTTTTTTTAACGAACTTTTACCTACTATACAGAAATTTTGATATATATAAAGTATGTGATACAATATAGTTAAATATAGATATATATGTAATACGTTGTAAACACAAAGCGCTTTATGAACAGACGATGTTTTCTTTTTTTTTTTTTGTGTTCAGATATTGTTTCGATATGGGAAGACAGGGTCGTTGGGTGGAGGGAGGGATCAATAAAATATCGGTTGGCATAAATACCTGTCGCACAGCATTAACGGCAGCCTCACGATTTGTGAATGTGACAAATGCATAACCACGATTTGTGCCAGTCATTGGATCCATCATGAGTCGTAGGTCCCAAATGGTGCCACAGTTCTCGAAGAGCGGTATTAGCTCATCCTCGAACATATCCTTGGGTATTTTGCCGCAGAACACTTCGCAGCCATTGCCTGGCACGTTGCCCTCCCAATTTGGTGGCGGACCACCATACTTGCGTTGTCCTGCGAATACAATAAACAAAATAATTATAATTTAAATATACTAATATTTATATTAATTATTAACGCACCTGTGGTCACATCCAATGTGTAGCCGGTGCGTTCCAGTATCTTTTTAATCTTATCTTCGTCCGGTCCCTTCACCTGTATGGTATTGGCGGTCGCGGGGACACCCTGTTGGCTGGCGCGACTCTTTTGACGATAGGTCTTCATTACCCCACACAAATAGGCAGACTTATTTGACACATGCTCCAGATTTGACTCAAGGAACTGACTAAGCACATTCAAGGCACCATCAACGGGAAACTCCTTGAGCGCGTCCAAGGCGCGCTCATCCAGCTCAGCGTGAGCAAGTTTGCCGGTTTTGTAGATTTCATCCAGTTTGCCGGCGACCTAAAATTGATAAGTACATACATTAAAATCAAAGTAGCCATAAAAAGTAAAATAAAATACATAAATCTTGTTGAATCTTTTATCGTCAAAGTTTTAATAACAAAAAAAAATACTTTTTATGTGCTCACAAATTCAATCAATTGCAAATTATCAACTTTTGCTTAAAAACTGTCATAACCCATTTATTGTCCCACATATTAGTTCTTTTTTAAAAATCAATTTTTGCAATTGGAAATAGGTTATGGTCAATTATATGAGCCTTCAAAATCTTCACACATTTAAAAGATAAAAGTTGTAGCATAAAAAAAATTGTAAAAATTATCGTTTAGGACCCTAAGTGCATCAAAAGAATTAATTTGAATACTGAATAATTAGCAAATATAATATGTTAGATTTATATTACTTTTATACGTATTTGATTACAAATTTTTTATTTTTCAACCAATTCCGGTCGTTGTACACACAATTGATTAGAAATTAGATTAAAAGAATTTATAAAAATTGGCGCCAAGGGAAAATATTTAAATGATTTTTAAAAAAGGCAAGATTCATAGATTTATACCAATACTAAATATTAAGTAATTTGTAAGATTGTTTTTATCTCCTTTTATAATATGTATCCTAAATTGCATGCGTTAGCCTATTCAATGTAAAAATGGCTCGATACTAGGCCATAACTGTAGATTTTGGGGGAGACTTTATAATTTTAAGTATTCAGAGTATACTCGAGTCATTTTTCATTTTTATGTCAGTTTTTTATCACAGCTTTATCAATTAGTTGATATTCTTATATTAGTTGGTGCTATCGATAGTTTATGTAAGTTTAAAAGCCCTCTATAGGTAATTTAAAAGTCATCAATCAAAAAAGGCATCGATGACAGCAATAGCGATAGTTATCGAATTGAAAAGGAAAAAATATCGATGCATCGAAGTCTCAGTTAACAAAACTGCAATCTCTATTATTGTGATATTTATGGCACATTCCTGGTTTTGAATCAGTTAAGTTTATTAGCTGATGATTAAATATGTATATAGTATATATATCTATATATATAACGCACCTTCTTGTCCAGACCGTACTCCAGCAGCTTAGGATAATCCTCTGTACGTTCGCCATCGCCGCGGTCATCGGCTTTCTGGTTAATGTCATCTAATAGTTCGCCATTGCCTTCCGCCATTTCTGTAAATAAGAGAGAGAGAGAGGAACAAGTGTAAAGCGGATTAGAAATTATGTTATGTGCAAAGAGCTTAAATTGAGAGCATCATATATATATATGTAATTATTTATGCACTCGAAGTCAACGCACATTTTACCTAAAAGAGTTCAATGAACGCTGAGAATGGGACAAGCAGCTAGCAACAAATGGGCCAAAATGGGTCGCGAGTATTTGCGTATGTATAAAATTCGCAACTCACGCAATGTACGCACAATAATGCGCGGAGAAAACAAAAAGTTGAGAGAGAGAGAGAGAGCGTTAGTGGCAGACATCTCTTCGGCAGAAGTTTGCCAAAAAGTTCATTGACTTCAAACAAATTGCGGCCCCAAAACGCACAGTGTGTGATCCACATGTAAAGAGAGCGAGCGAGAGAGAGAGCGCGCGCGCCACATGCACAAAAAATTAGTGCGTGCATGACAGAGATAATAAACCGAAAGCAGAGAGCATATTTTTACTATGACAAAACAAAAAAGGTAAACAATAGAAAAAGAGGCGCGTTCGCGAATTGTGCGTATTATGCACGATGTCCGACTGCCGAAAACCCCCCTCCTTCTTACCCACACCCCGCCCAAAAGCTGACCGTTGACCGGCACGCGTACCAAGCGTTAACCATGACGTAGTCAATGACTGTGACGTTTGAGTGCGTGTGTGTGTGCGTTAATCAGTTGTGTGTCATTAGAACGCAGCGTAAAACTGGTTGGGGCAACTGTTTAAGCTACAACTACACAAATATAATTTATGGTTGTGTCACTGTGCGACTGCAGCTGGACAGCAAATCATTAATGCAGGTGCAAAATTTATTGCCAGTTGCCAAGTGAACAATACGCAGTCCATTTATTATTGCTGTACATCAACTATTATCAGCAATAAATAGGCATGTGTATATGTATGTAGGTGATTTATGTGTGTGTGTGTGTGTGTGTGTGTGTGTGCCAGTGTTCATCAAACAAAAACGAAAACGTAAGCTGCAAACATACAAAAAGAAAAGAACTACGAAACGCGATTATTGCGTAACGTTGTGCAAAAACTAAAAAAAAAAAACGTCGATCATAGCGTGAGAGTGCGCGCGAGAGCTAGAACGAAAACAAGAGAACAAGAAAAATGTGCAAATGAGCGTGGGTCGTTGTGTGTCGTATGTCGTACGCGTTGTGGGCCAGGGCGGAGCAGGGCTGCAAGGTGTGCGCGGGTGCGTGTGTGTTTGTGTGTGTGTGTACGATTTCGCTCATAATTTGCTTTGTGCGGCGCAACACATTGCAAAAATATTTCGACCGCCTGCTTTTTATGTTTGTTGTTGCCCCCGCACCGACTGCTTGTCAAAGCTCTCACCCAGTTTTGGTCTCTCACACTCGACGCTTTGCTATTGCCATTTCATTTGTATGTTCGCAATTTTTTTTCGTTTTCGTCTTCTTTCTATTTTTTTTTTGTGTGTTATCGTTCTTTGTCATGACATTGAAATAATTTTTTTTTGTGTTCACATTTTGTTGTTGTTTTTGTTGTCGGTTACTCACTTGCGCCCCGGGTTTGGGGCTTAATCTCATAGCTTTTGGTCAAACCGGCAGCTGCTGCTGTTGCTGTTGCTGCTCCGCCGCTGCCACTCGACATGCGCTGACTTATAAGTACGCTGCCGCCGGCAGCGATGCGCTTTGTAACGTTTGAAAACATCACCGAAAAAACAATTTAACACAATTTCAAGACGATTTGAAAATTTAGAGTTTATGAAATAAAACCTTTTGATTAGCTTTTCGGAAGGGAAAATTTGTATTTTTTTTTCTTAAAAATTCCGAATTGTTACACGCACGGTTAATTTTTCACAACTGAGAAAAAATCAAGGAATAAAAGCCCCAACACATTGACAAGTCACTGCAAAGCCTACTTCAATATCATTTTGTACGCTGACGTTATCGATAAATTGCCAAATTGTCCCTGCATACCAGACAGCCCACTTTATGAAAATTCATGACAACTGCAGTGTGGAAAATGTGGAAATATGCAAATAAGGTCAACTTCCCATCCCTGGTATGTATATCAAAAAATCCCTATAACAATATATTTACAATCTGCAATAAACAAACAACACACGCCCCGTCCACCCCCTCTCGAGAATATATATTGAAAACTTGCTGGGTGTGAAAGTGCAGCATGCAACAAAAATGTCCCGTTGTCGCTTTGTCGCAGGAAACATTAGGCGCTGAAATGCCATAGAAAAACGAAAAACTAAAAAATATACATAAATATGCATATACAATAGCTATGGGAATAGTCTGCATTTTTATTAGGAAAACTTGAAAGTTATTTTTAAAGTTAATTTTATCGATTTTCTTTTTATCGAAATTAGAGTTACCAACATGAGAAAAGCTTTGACAGATCGCAAATGTCAAAGCCTTTTTGCCAAAAATACATTATCATTTAGCTGACGGCTGTTTCTAATCAAGTATACGTACAGTGAACATTCGATAGAATAAACAAATTAAAAACAAATATGTTAGCCATGTTGATTTAAGAAATTAAAATTTGTATAAAAACGCTCGCAAAATTATGTTTGTTCAGTAAAAAAAAAAATTATCTACAATTTAAAAAAATAATTATCTCTCTATAAGTAGTTCCTATAACTATTTATTTATATTTGAACTATACATTATATTTATTATTATTTTATTTATTTTTTTATATTATTACGAGTTCTTTCTTTAACTGAAAGTGCAATCTAATATTAAATAAATTTCGTATTTAATTTCTCATCTTTTTCATCGAAAAAACTAAAAAAAAGTTAAAATTAAAATATATTTTTTTCGGGCTTAATTCTTTGCTTTTGTGACAACTTTTCAACTTTAAATGCATTTTTTTTAATTAAAAGTTCAAATTTAGTTAAGTTTTTTTGCTTTTTGTTGCTAAGTAGATCTTTGAAATATTACGTATACTAGTTGCAAATGGATTATGTTGCGCATAAACTGATAATTATGTTGAGTGCTTTGTCGTTTCAATTCTTTATGCTCCCAAAATGTTGGCATGTTCGTCTCTCATAACATGTAACGGCATTCATGGGCCAAAAAAAAAAAAAAACATTTATATATATACTAACCCCTAAGCATACACTTCATTCTCTCTCTCGCTCCCTCTCTCATTCAATTTGCAAATTCTTTTTTTATTAAAATTTTTTTTATATGTAACCCTGTCTCTGGGCATCATTTTTAATGCATGTTTGTTGTGGCAACGGCCGTGTTTGCAGTTTCATTTCGAGTTCCGCCCTCGGTTGCAAATGAAAAAAAAAATAAAAAAAAGAAGAAGAAATTTGCATTTGTTGTTTTTGCAACCGTGCCTGGTAACTACCTCAATAAATTTTATGTTGACGCCGGGATACGTAAACAGAACGGGACCAACAAGCCGCACATATCCTGCACTTGTGTCCGTGTCGGTTAGTTGACTCTATTTTGCCATGCAATGCGCCTTTATTTTTTTTTTTTTTTTTGTATTTTTCCTGTTTCTTTGCACCCTTAACACCGGGTGGCATTGTGGGGGGTTGTTGGCGGACTCTAAGAGATAATGCCTGGTGTAAGGTTAGTAAATCAGCGATATGACAAATGCCTGGCGCGTCCAATTTAATGCAGCTTTCAATAACAGACAAAAGAAAATCAAAATTGCTGATAAAGCGAAATAAATCGCTTTTTTTATATATATATATATATATATATATATTGGCCGCAAAACGGACGACGCTAGACATTACGTCGCCGTTGAACGATGGCATGGACATGAACAATGTCTGGAACTGGAATTACAATGCAGTTGGAAGCCAGACAGGATGACAGTGGCTACGGTTGAAGGAGGGGGGGCGACAGTCGGGTATGGGGTTAACTGAGTTGTTGGAACGGCGGCTCGGCTGTTATGCCGTTTGAGGGTTGTTTGTTGTTGGCCAACCATCAAATGGTAGTTAAAGCACAGAAAGCCAACAAATGAGACTGGCTGAAAACAATTAAAGCTTTTGGGGATTAAAGCTCAAAGTGAGATGTATGAAGTATGTAGAATATAAAGCTGAGCGAGCTTTAATGTGCTTTCAAAACAAAGTATAAAATTTATTTTGAATGTAGCAGCGGCGACTGACTTCAGAGCTTTTAATTAGTTTCCGAGCAGCTTTAATGTGTTTTTTTTTTGTAATTGAATGTAGGACAAGTAAGAGGTAATTTTTCAAAACAATAAAAATCTCTGTTGTGACAATCGATCACGACCATCACGAAATTTGATGAAGTGGAGGATTTTCAAGCAGACTTTTCAATATATTATTAATGTGCTTTTAAAACAATTACATTTAAAGCTTTTAATAAGTTGCCGAGCAGCTTTAATGTGCTTTTCTTTTGTAATTGAATGTAGGAAAGGTAAGAAGTAATTTTTATAAAAACCTAAATCTCTTTTATAACAAATCGATCAGGAAATATAATGAAGTTTCGTATCAGAGGATTATCGAAGGATTTCCAAGCAGACTTCGCATTATATTATTAATGCGGTTTAAAAGATATAAAATGTGATTGCCTATCAAAAGTAAGTAATGTGCTTTACTTCTTTTAAACAATATTAATTCCAATCTGTTTTTCCAGCAAATGTCATTGGTCAGCCCTTTAAAGTCTGTTGAAATTTCCTGAAGCTGCACAAGGGCCACACAATAGAGCTGCAGGAGTGGCAGGAATGTTTGGGGCGGCTTAGTGGACGTCGTAACTATTTAAATGTTATTGCCATGGACGACAACGACGACGACGACAACGACAACAATGGAGAAGCGGAAGTCAGAAGTGAGAGAGAGACCGGTTGAAGAAGAAGTGGCTTGATTATTGATTTTCTTGAATGCGTATGCCGGGGCCCGGTTGCAACTCCTTTAAAGCAATGGGGCAGTGCAACCCCTTCAGTCACACCACGGGCCAGATAAGCCAGCCCGACTGCCATAAGCCGATTTAAAACACGAAAATAGCTGCTGCAAGTAGTAGAAACTGCAGACATGCCACTTGAAACGGAACGGAATGTGCTGAGGCCCCACAAGCGGAAGTGTGGCAAATGTTCGCTGTAATTTATGGCTAGCAGGATAGGCAAAAGGAATCCCAGACCGATGTGGCCGCATAAGTTGCACAAATTAATACCATTGCGACAACGTTGAAAATATTCACAAAGTGAACACAGTTAAAAAGAGAATGCAATTTCTTGAAATTTATGGTAAATACTGACCATTAAGTAAATGCTTCGACCAAGGATGAAAATGTGGAGTTGCACAAAATCCAGGAAGGTTTTAATTATGATATATGCCTACTACTCAAAGGCAATAAACAATGCTAGCTCCACTGATGAATAATGACGCTTATTTATAGTCCTGCAGGAGAGACTGCTGCCTTGCCAAAAAGTCCTAAAACTAAGACATGTTTTATCCTCATATCTCTCTCACATCTGTTCCGTTGCCAAGAAACCCAATCAGGCTCCGTTTTGGCCGGCTACAAAATAATATTTGCGACAAGCTCTTTTGGCAGCCGTAAAACTTTCAATATTTGATGCACACTACGATTTTGTGGCCAAAAAGCGCAGGACACGCTCGGCGATGCTTAACGGGCATCAACAAATGAAAAGGGGGAGCAAGGACTCAGTCACGTGTACACCGACCAGGCCGTAAAAATTTACTGCAATGCGGCTAGGCCAGGACAAAAATCAAAGGGACATCGGTGGGGGCTCAGGACAGTTGCATGCATCCGAACATTGTCTCTGCTGTACTATGTCCGGAATGTTGAACTGTAACTGTAGTGCAGCAGCAGCAGCAGTAGGGTTGCCCCCGAGTACGGCCATTTCTCTGTATATGTATTTGGCGTACGTATTTGTACAGTGTACAGTGCACAGTTGGCAAAAAGGACAACGCGCCGGCAAGTACATAAAGGCGTCGACAGGGGGGTGCTTCGAGCTAAAATAACAATGCAGTTTTTGTATACACAAGGATCAAGAAGCAGGAGGACGTGGATGCACAATGAAATGAGAATAACATAAAACTTGCCATTGGCGCAGTAGTCGTACCCTCAAGCAAAAAAAATGAAATAAAAACAAAATAAGAACATGGAAATTGTAGCTGAAACCAACAGCTAAATATTCTGTTTTCATATTATTTTCTATTACATTTTATGAAATGAATAAATAATAAATAATCTACATATGAGACGAGAGCAAGGGTGTAGACAAGGCGGTCAGGATTATTGAAATGGACATTGGAAATGCGGAATTTGAAAAGGTAATGTTTGTTAAAGTCCGAAAAATAATATTTATGTAAATAGAACAATTTATTTACCGGTCAGGACTAACGAAATGGACATTGGAAATGCGGAATTTGAGAGGTAATTTTTGATAAAATCCGAAAAAAAAATATTTATGTAAATAGAAAAATTTATTCCCCGGTCAGGAGTATCGAAATGGACATTGGAAATCAGAATTTGAAGAGGTAATTATTGATAAAATCCGAAAAATAATATTTTTCTCCATGTTGGTGAAATTCTAGCATTAAGACCCCGCTTGTTAAAAATCTGGCTACGCCCTTGTACGGGAGAGTTAAGATTATTCCCACTTGGGGGAAAAACAAAAATCTTTAGTATTCTGTTAATTAAATTTAATAATCCAAGTCGTATTATTGTCTCAAAGAGTTGCGTTAATACGATCAGATACAAACCTATTTAACTCTATTTCGAATCAGGCTAGAATACAACGAAATTGGCCAGAAAGGAAAATGCGCTTCTGTGTGCAACACCAGCACCTCCTGCTGTCCGGAATTTAAGCCAAGTTTTTTTTTTTGCTACTTCTATGACAACGTTGCATAGTTTGCCTTTCATGGCGAATTAGAAAAGTGCCGGCTGCAGGCGCCGCTCAATTCCAGAGTCCTGGAAGTGTGGGGAGGGAGAGGGCACAAGTGGTGCAATGCTACTTGACTCGGGTGTATCTAGAGTTTTTATTTAGCATATTTTATTTGCGAAATTAGGCTGAATGGGTGCCTTAGCTGCCAGGACCGCCGCCTGCTGTGAGGAGCCAGGAACCTTGTCGTTTGCTCGGAGACATTGGACATGCAATTGTGGCTGCCACAGCCTGGTACGGCACACACACACACACATGCATATGTGGTGTGCAACCCGCTGATTGCATGGCGGTTGGGGCAAGGCGACATGAAATGTTGCCTGCTTTGTTGCATAAATTGTGTGTGCCGCGAATGAAAATTACAGTGCAGTGTGAGTCCAGGATATTTATATGAGCAGGATAACGTTATGTGCTATGGAAAATTATACCTAGTCAAAGGGAATTGTGTCTTTAAGCTTTATTATAATTAAATTCGAAAGGATTGAGGTTAGGATCTTCTTTCGAGATCAAAAAAAAAAAAAAATGAAGGAATGAGGAAAACTTGATATTCACAGGAGAGTTAAAAAAAAAACCCTTGAAACAAGCGGAATTGCATTTATCTTCTTTTTCGAATAAGACATTTAACTTTGATCAAAACTTTCAAATTATATGATATGCTAGATATATAAATATATAGCTTGTGTAGCCAATCAAATGGTTTGGCTTAAATTACGACAGTAACAAGGCATCGCATGCCAATTCCTGGAAAGTTTTTTCTATCTTGTTTTCATCAGTTTTCAATGTAACTCCGTAAACATTTTTGTCATATTATTTTTTCTCAACTTTTTGCCCTGTCAAACTTTCCAAAAAGGAAAAGCAAGAAGAAGAAGCATAGAGAGAGAGAGAGAGAGAGTAGCAACATCAGAAGCTAAATGAAAAGTCGCATGGAAAAGGCAAAAGAGCGACAAATATGCGCCAAGGCAAAATGAAAACGTGTTTGCCGGCAACGAACTCGCCGCCATGCCCGCCGGTTTCAACTCACAATACCCCTTGGCAACTGCTGCAACCAGCTGCCCCCCCTCTGCATCTTCTTCCGCTTTTTGGCTTATGCATCATGCAACACCCAACTGAATGGAGACTACTCGAACTCCCTGCGGGCACACAGGGGAGAGAGTAAACGCCAGGCAGAAACGGAGAAAACATGGCGAAGCGCCAAATTATCCACACATGCTGACAACGAAGAAGAGGATGAAGACGAAGAGGACAAGGCGGTTGGGAAAAAGAAACGGAAACAAGACAAGAACTGCAAATAATTGCAGCTGTACCTCTCTCTTCAGTTGTCTGCCTCTCTCTGTTTCTCTGTGGCTTTTTCTATCTTTCTCTCTCTCTCTGAGAGCGCGCATTGCACTGGCAAGCTTTTGTCGTCTGACAATGCAGCAAAGAAGCTTTTGGCGCTCGCTGCCCTCTCTGTACGGCCCAAGCCCCGCAATGCATGCAATGCGCCGGCCGGTTTTCGTTGACTATGTGTGTGTGTATGTCTTATGTAGGTGTGAGTAGTGTCTGTTTTGTGGTCTGCTTGTGTGTGTATGTATGTGGACGCCATTTGGCTGACACGTGGCTGACGTGGAGCCCAGCAAAGGGCAGCATATACAAACATAAATAAATATATCTGTATGTATGTCTTCCTATATGCGCATTATAGAAATGCAATGCAAAAACAAATTAAGAATACGAAGACAAGCAAGCAAAAGTGTAAAATCAAATTACCTTAGACAGCGCAAGGCAACAAACAGAGAAGCAAAACCAAAAAAACTTAAAGGAAAGGTAAGGTAAGGAAAGGCAAAGGCAAAGGCAAACCGGTTTCGCACATTAACAACAACAACAACAACTAAAGCAATACACAGATGCGGAGCAACTTTGTCTGGACTTTTCTTTATTTTAAGTTCACTTTTAATGATTTGTGCTCTTGCGGTGGCGGTGGTGGCGGCGACGGCGGCAGCAGGCGGGCGGGCGATGCAAAAAGCAAAAAATCAAAATGGTGGACAACAGCATGCGACGTCGACAGCGCTGCCGAGAGACGTTGGCGACGACGCAGCGGCTTTTAATGCGATTGTGACGATGTTAAATGCATTGCCCACACACACACACACAGACAAACGAAGCGTCGCAGACAAAAAAAAAATACGTAGCCCCATCAAAGCTGCAAGTCTGTGTATGTTCGAATGTATGCATGTATGTGAGCTTGGGGCCGCTTTTGTTATGGCGCTGTCTGTGTGTGCATGTGCATGTGTGTGTGTATTTGTTGCAGTGTTGTACAACGCAAACAGTGGGGCGTTGTTGTTGCCGCTGTCACTGTCGTGAAGCTTTGCTTCTAATTTCTATTTTCTGTCACTGTCGCCCCTAGCGAAACACCTGAACGCACATTAATTTATATAGTATTAGACATTTTTGTTTCATTTCACGCCACATGTCAGCTGTTTAGCTTTAAATATATATATAACTGCACATGCATACATATATACGGAATGTTGCTGTCTAATTTTTGCATTTAATTGCACACACACACGCATACATCAAATGCCGTCGCACCGTGTGCTTTTATATTCGCACAGACACACACACAACACTGGCACTTGATATGGATACGATTTGTTGTTGTTGATTGTGTCTGCATGTGTGTGTGTGTGTGTGTGCGTGTCTGTGTTTGTATCTGTGTGGGTGTGCAATCTAAAAAGTTAGTAATTTTTGCACTTGGATTTACCTTTCTCAATTGTAGCTTGCACTAGGAAATTCACTCAAAAATATTCACTTTTATGCACTTTTTAACTAGATTTCGTTGTTTTTATTTTATATTTTTTTTTATACTTATGTACATATATTAATTGCCTAGCTTTTTTAGCATTTTATACATTTAAATATAATGTGTATATTATTTATATATATTATTTATATTTCTTTATTCATTTATGATTTTTGTTGTTATTTATGAGATCACAGTGGCCATGCCGTTCCGTTCCGTTAACGTTTCGCGTGCCGCGCGCGCTCTCTGCCTACATAACTTAGCGCAGCGATTTGTGTGCTGTGTGTTTGTGTGTTGTGTGTTTTGTGTATGTGTGTGTATTTGCGAATTCTCCAACGAGCATCAAATAAAAATACATATGAATGTATGTATGTATTGTGAACACTTTGTTCTATTTTGATTTAGTAAATTGCCGCACTGCACAGTTGATTTCTATTGCTAATTTCCGAATATTTTTTTATTTTATCTGTGTATTTATTTATATATATATAAATATGTACATATGTATATGTATGTAATTTGCGTGTGGCAGCCGCGTTGTAATAATGGCGGACGCAACGTCTACGTCACCGGTTCTTAGTACGGTTCTTCGCACACGTCTGACGCTCGCTCGCTCGCTGGCTGCTGCTGTTGCTGCTGCTGCTGCTCTGTTGGTCTTCACGTCGTCACTTGCGTCGCACAACAAAACCCACAAACAACTCTGGGGAGTCGCAGCCGCAAGTCGTAACGAAAGCTGCAGCGACGACGTCGACGGCGACGACGACGACGGCTACAAAAATGCACACACAGTCAAATGTGTCGGCTACAGACAGCGACGCATGCACACACCGACACAATGCACGCACACACAAACACAAACGACGACGGTCAGAGGCAGGCAAAAAGTTTGCAAAGCGTGCAAAAAAAAGCATTGTCAGAGTAAGGAGAGAGAGAGAGAGCGCAAAAGAGAGCGACCGTCTGAGAGCGCACATTTCAAAAGTTTAGCGCCGACGCTGGCAGCGAGCAGAGAGCAGAGAGAATAAGCAGCGCGAGTGGCGGCAGAATTTGCACACCAAAGCGTATGGCGAAAAAACATGAGCACACAGATACAGATACAGATACAGATTCACAATACAAACACACATCCATACATGCGCTCTCTGGCGCTCTGGGTTGCAGAGGATCGTTTTATGTGTATAGGCATGTGTGTGTGTGTGTGTGTGTGTGTGTGTGTCTTGAAATGCAAAAACGTATAAAAAAACTTCAAGACAGTCGGCGGGCAAAGTTTTGTCGCGTGTGGAACATAAGTTTCGCTGTGTGCGTGTGGAACGCAGCGCTATTTTGATAAAAAAAAGCGTAAACTAATTCAGGCACAACCACATGTATAAATAAAATGCCAAAAGTGCCAAAAGATATGCTAAATACACATAAAGCAAAATAAGGATGATTTGTTCAAAAAGTAAACGATAAACACAAGTCTAAGCGTCGACGTTCCACATGCCATCCACACGCGTATATGAAAAAAAAAGAAATACTGAACCGTAAGAAAATCAACAACAACTGCTAAACATTCCTGCGAAGGGGTTAAATGAGCGCAGAAATAACTACAAAAAAATAAAGAACAACAAGAAAAGCATACAAAGTCTGTCTGTTAAATTTACGTACAATTCTGAAATGAAATCAAATTGCAATTTTAAATAAAATGCACGCACACATAAAGCTGCATTTAAGCAAACGCACACGCATGCAAACATATGTACGATTTGTATGTATGAGTTTGTGTATGTTTGTTTGTATTGAGAGTTGGCCGAGCGAACGACTGTGACTGTCCCGAGCCCTGCCTGCGCCCACGCTTATCTGGTGGGCTCGCCTTTGCCGCTGTCGTCGTCGACGTCGTCGTTGTTGTTGTTGTCGTTGTTACCATCGTTGCCGCCATGCGGCATTTTGGTCATGAACTTGTGGGTATTGCTTGCGCGTCCACTACCCACCCGCCGCACCCCCTCCTACTGTTGGGTCAGTTCTTGTTACTGTTATCGTCACCCTGCAGTCCGCCCTAGTCCCTTGCAGCGCATTTTTCATGCAATGCTCAATGCCATTTTCAGTGGGCGTTTTTTGAGCTTTTTTGGTGTTATAGGGAAGAAGGAAGTGGCGAAGTGGAAATTCTGTGTTCATTTGCACGTGCATATTCGTAATTATATGTTATATCAAATACAAATGTCACCTACTCAGCATTTTGCAATTCGATCAATTTATCAATTTTTATTTATTTACTCTCGCTTTAGAGAGCGGAAGAGTTAAAAAGCTCTCAAGTTACGCGCTCATAGAAATGGAATTGGAAACCATGAGAACTGGCAAAGAAAAAAATAACAAAACTTTTTTTTTTTTTGGTTAATGTGGCAAAGTGCTGCCTAACAGTAAAATTTAAGTTGGGGTAACCTTAGAAGCCTGCTGGAATTTGTCGATATTCTAGGAATACAGCAAAATCAAGAATTTATTTCAAATATGTTAAAAGTTTTGCTACCTCATTTCTTTGCTTTATCAGAGGTAAAAAGCAAAGGTAAATATTTTTAAAACATAAAATAATATTTATACCCTTTAAAGTTTAAGGAAACCGGAAAATTAACCTAGAAATGGATTTCACAATTTCTTTTAAATATGTAGAAATATCAGACCTAATTTGGTTTTTGAGTACTTTTAAATTGTTTTCGATTTTGTGTTCCCGTTTCCGAATAATATAGAAACCACTTCTAATAAGAGCTAAAACTGTAATTTAAGCTTGATCGAAAATGGGAACTGGTTTGTATAATTCCGATTTCATTTAAGTAACTGAAAATTAATAGTTTTTCGACATTTAAAAACCGAATTTAATTTTCGGCTAAAAAATATTGCTTTAGAACAATTGGAATTTAAAGTACAAAATTTTGCAATTTTTATTTGTATATTATTTTACTTTAATCTTTATTTTATAAAAAGAAATTTTAATATATCAATTCTGTCTTCCCAGAATTTTGATGTACATATATTAAATTTTACAAGTTGCCAAGTGTTTTCTTATTTTTTAAGTTTATGGTAAAAACTTCAAAATATACATTGTAATAATTTCCAAATAAAATTGAAATAAAATTACAAATTGCAATAAAAAAATTGTTTTTATTCTTGCTCTATTATTAAAAAATTTAAATTGTAAAAAAAATTAATAATCTTTTAAAATTGCAAAATTTGTGTACTTTTAAAAATAATTCGAAAACAAAATTAGGCCTTAATTAATTTCATATTCGATACGAATGCGGATCTAGACTGAAAGCTAAAGTGAGTTGAATATTTTTAGAAATGCAATTATTTATGTTCTAAGCTATAATTCAAACTCATGCTAAATATAATTAGAATGCTGATAATGAGCGACAACGTAAGACACATGAATTATATACTTGGGCTCTAGGTTTGGTTTCAAAAATGATATATGTAAACTATATTTGTTTTTATTTTTTGTTGGCAAAAAATGAAGCTAACGAGAATCTATCTTTAGGTCGTCTATTGTAATATATTAGAACTTACTCAAGCGAATTGTATATGTAGCTTAGACGTCGTCGCTTTAACTGATGTGTATCCAAATGTGTTCGAGTATCCAATTGGGGCTGCTGCAGGTGTATATATTTAATCCGAGAAACTGCTGCCTTACACGTATACGTCGTATCTTATGTATGTATTTAAATGTGTGTACTATAATATTTTTTTTTTGTTGTTTTCGATAACGTTTTGTGATCGATCCTTTTATGTTTTGCACTTAATCACAAACTTCACTCACTTTTTACTAAAATGCTTAGGGATATTAAAATTTAATTTTTAAAGTTTTCTATTATAATATAATTTATTTTTTTTGCACGCTCAAAATGAAGAAACGCAACGAACCGCAGAAAATTCGAATTTTCTTTTCTATTTTTTTTTTGCCCCGTTCCGTTCGCTTGGGGATTGTCAAAGAGGCGATGAGTTGCAGCGGGCGATGTTGAGTGGCCGGCGTACAGTAGAGCGAATGATGTTGGTTGATGATCAGTCAGTGTTGTTGAGACACAGACACACGCACGCACTCACTTAACTACTCTCGCTCTCTCCCTGTCTGTCTTTCTCTTTTTGTGCCTGCTGTTGCGCGTCTCTTTCACTTTTCGCTGAAGAATGCAGCCCAGCGTCAATTGCAATCAGCGTTGCATTCGCCAACGAACTGATCTCGTTGTCGTCGCTCGTTTGCTTTGGCTGCGCTTGTTGCTGGGGGCTGCGGCGCAGGAAGTGCACGAGGCGACGACCGCGACCGAGAGCTGGCCGAACAAGTTACGAGCACAAGACGCGCTCCTCCCGATTTCGTCTGGCTGCTGCAGTTTTTTGCAGTCTCTCTGCTGCTTTCGCTCTCTTTTTTTCGCTCACACGAATAGTTATTTGGGCGTGTACCCGAGGTCTTTGAGCTTTTTGGAGCTTTGCGATCACCAAAACGATTGTTGTTGTTGTTGGTCCAGCAGCGTGGCTTTCAAGCTTTTACTGCACTTTCCTTGACTATCTATATATGTAAATGTATATATATGTATGTAGAGCTGTAGTAGGTAATTGCATCAATTATTCTCAAGTTACGTAAATGCTGGTTATGGAGAGCTTTTAATTAAAGCTTGCGAGTTACAGTTGTCTTTGTAGCTTTTAGGTTTGAGGCACGTCTTGCAGTCAAAATAATGCAGTAAATGATTGCAATTTATATATTTTTCAATATTTTTGATTTGAATTTCCTTTTTTTTGAGTTTGCAATTTTGTTGACTGCGTTTTAATGGGGTATATTAGGCTAACTGACTAACTGTTCCTACTGCTGATTGAGTGCTAATTCCAAATCCAATTCAATCCAATGCTCTAAGTAGTAAGCTGCAGCGCCAATTCGATCCGAAAGTTAAATTTTTTTTGTATGAATTTTAAACGCAGTCGTTAAATATCATATAATCGAAATATATATATATTTTTCTTTCACTTGATTATCATATTTCGCACAGATAAAACACTTGGTTAATATTCATAAATTGAATGCACTTATGTGTTTTGTTTATTTATATATATTTTGTTTGTTAAATCTTGTTGTCTGGCCTGGTTTCAGGTTGTGTTTGTTTCACTTGTTAGCAATTTATAAATTTTATATTTGATTTTAATGCACTTCCAAACATGGCGCTGCATTTTTAAGCGCTTTACAGTTTGCAATGCGTGCCCATATAGAAAAAGTTTAATCTTAATATTTAACAGTATTATGCATAGACTGCGCAGTTATTAATATTATTATATTTTTATTATTATTATTATTGTTAAGTAGAAGCGTATTGAGCTCGTAACACTTTCTGGTTCTGTTATTTATTTATTATAATTGATTTACCGTTTTATATCGTTACAAATATAAAGAATAACTTAAACAAAAAATGGCAAATTTTGTTGTTTTTTTTTTTCTTCTTTCACTAAACACTAAGAAAATGTTTAACACTAACAAAATGGAATTTCGGATTTATTATTTTTGGGTTATTTCTTCTATGTACTCTGGCTGTTAGATGGTTTTTTGTTGCTATTGTTTGGTTTTTATGTTGTTTTGTTTATTATCCAATGTATGTGATACGTATGCGCGGACTCCTTTTTTTTTTGGTTTTTTGATAGAAAATTTGATTGCATCCAAAAAAGTTATTGAAAATTGTAAATTTCTTTATCTTTGCCGGTAACCGAAAATGTTGAAGTTGTTTTTTTTATTATTTAAAATTTTTTTAAAATAGATTTTTATGAAATATATTTTGCTTGTTTTATTAACCGTTTGTGTAAAAAGTTCCAGATTTGTAACTGCGATTTTTTCGCATTGTCGTTTGCGCGTCCGCGATACTTGCGAGTGGAGTGGCGATGCGATACAGATACAGATACCCGGCCGTTCAGTTAGTCAGACGACCGCCGTCTCGCTGGGCTACAACTACAAAAAAAAAAATAATAAAGAAACAGCAAAAAAAGCTTGCAGCGACGACACACTCATACTGATACACATATGAGAATACACGGACACACACACATAGAACGGCGAGCCGGCAAAGCTTCACACACAAGCGCAGCGTGCGTTTCCTTTTTGTTTTGTTTTGGCATTCGCAGTGGGTAAAGCGGCGAGTGTTGCATTGGTATTAGTATGCATTGCATGCAGTCGTCTCTCGCTCTCTGTCTCTCTCTCTCTCTCTCTGTCTGTCTTTTACATTTTTGCTCTCTCTCTGTGTGTGCTTTTTGTAGTTTTTGCACACGCTGTCAGGCAGCGCAGTTACTCAGCAACTAGCAACCACCCAGACGTCGTTTTGTAGTCAAACATTTTGTAGCCCGAAGTTTGCTCAGTCTGCAATTTTCTCTCCCTCTGTCTCTCTCTCTCTGGGTCTCTTGCGATTTTACTCTCTTGGCATCTCTAGCCGTTGGTAGCACTTTTTTTTTCTTTTTTGCCATAGACTATTGGCATTTTTTATTCCTACATACCTCAACATACACATAGATACATATTTATACACGTACCGCTTGTATGTATATATAAAATTTTTATTTTATTTTTTTTTTTGTTACTTCAGATTGACCCCTCAGTTGTCGCTAGCGTTGCGTTTTGTCGCTATGCGCCGCTGCCTGGGTCTCTGCTTGAGGAACATTTCAATTAACTGCAATTCTTCTGCTTCGAGCAATCGCAATCCGTTTTTATGATCCACTCTCACCGCTCGCTCGGTTTTGTGGCGTCCAAGTTTAATTAACTCGAAGTTTGCCCCTGACTGACAAACTTATCTAGAATCTAGATGCGCCGATAAGATCTGTCATACTTATGTATGTTGATGTACTTCTACACTCTTTCCTCTTTCCCTTTTCTATAAGCTTTTTGCCTTGTTAACTCAATTTGTGTGCTCTGCAGGTGCTTTGACCGTTATGAGAGCTTAAAAGCTTAAGTGTGAGTGCCATCAATGAGATCATCCAATTAACTGGTAATTATTGGTCCTTGCTTTGAAGCTTTGATGGGATTAACGACAGCGAAAGAAAGAGAAAGAGATGGCGAGAGCGAGATAGGGAAGAGAGCATTTTAATTGAGTAGCTTATCAGCTTCAAAAGCTTTCGATAACAATAGCGATAAGTTTACGTCATAATAGAACAATTTCGAATTAAAGATCAGATTGATGATTCATATCCTAACAAATTAAGTTAAGGGTTTTTTTTATTAGTTTAGTCAAAGAATATTTTTTTTAAACGTTTTTAAAGTGTAATTAATTTTTTTAATTCAAAATATGGTTAAGTTTAAAATTAAGGTTTATTTAAGCCTTAATATGCAAAGCTATTATTAAATTGTCTAAATATTAAATAAAATATTAATTTCCGTTTAAACGGTGAGAATTTTAACGTAATTTACAAAACTAATGACTAATATTGCTTAGTTTTAGTGCAACTTGCGCCAAGGCTTGCAAGTTGCACGAAAAAACTGCAAGCAATGCTTAATATTAAATTAAAATTACCATATTACCGATTCAGTAATATAATTACTCCCACAATTTTATATTTCTAAAATCTACTACAAATCTACTATAAAGATCGCTTTCGGTTTCTTTTTGATTAAATTGACAGGATAAGAGATGGGAGAGAGAATAAAATAGAGAGCGAAAGGCAAGCGAAACAACAGTAAAAGGCAAAAAGAAACGGCAACAGACGAAGCGAGGACATGCGCGAGGATAACGCGGCCTGATGTTGATGCTGATGATGATGATGAGGATGATGACCAGCATCATCAAAAATCGTTGGCATCATCAAAAAACTAAAGTCCAGCAACAACTGCGGCGGCGATAACGCAAAAACGACAGTGAATCCTGTTTTGATTCCCACAGTTTTGTTGCGAGGCTTACAACTGACCGGGGGAATGCCGGGGGTACACCAATGCTCAAGTCCGAGAGGCAGAGGCAGAGACCGAGCCCTCTAGGGCCTCTAGCCGCAGCGGCTGGTCAGCGGCGGCGTATGGTCATCATCAATGCCGCTGCTGCTGCTGCATGGTCTCAAAATAATAAGATGACATCCAACACTTCTTGCAGCCGCGTCCAGGCCCTAACCTTACCCCATGCGCCTGCGCTTCTGTGCCTCTGCCCCTGCTGCCTACCCTTTTTGCCAACCCTACACGCTGCCAGCCGCAGTCCGTTCCAAATATTTTTATATAAAAAATCGCTTTTTTCTCCGCTGCCGTATAATAAAAGTTTTTCTGCATGCTTTTAATTTCATTCCCCAGATACCAGAAGCAACAGCAGCAGCGGCACCACCACCACCAACAACGACATTTAGGGGCAAGCAGCAGCGGCAGCGGCAGCGTCAGCGACGCAGACAACGGCGCACTTGGCCACACAAAGGATTGCCTGAAGATCGTAAAGGACGCAGGGACTTGTCTCCATTCAAATGAATGTAGGTAGAGGTACTCGAATGTACCTGAACCTCTTGGCTACGATGGCCACAAAGGATGGACATTGTCCAGTTGATGATAGTTTTAAGCTTGCTGTTGTTGTAGTCGATGTTGTTGTTGTGGCGATCGTGTTGGTGTTGCTGTTGTTGTTGTTGTTGTTGGTGGTGGTTGTTGTCTTGCCAAGCTTTTTATCGCTGTCGAATGTTCAACATATTCGACAGACTCATCTTGTGAAGGATTATAGATCTGTATGAATAGAAATAAGCAGGTCTTATAGAAGATATGACTATAAGGATATCGCAAAGAAAACCACTTAGAATTGAGAGAATCGAAGAGTTTATCATTTTATGTCAAATCTAGAAAATGTATATTAACCATATAATTTAAAATCCTTAAGTAAAAAGTATTTCAAATATAAAATATATTTTTGAAACAGAAAGCTCCCGAATCAAATTTTTATATTGAAAATAATTATTAGAAGCAAATAAATTTCAATAAACAATTTTCAAATCGTAAAACTTCACAAATAAATATCATAGAAGTTAAAAAAGGATTCAAGATATGTAATATCATGCAAGTTTGTAGAGATCTGAAAGCTCCTTAATAAAAATTCTTATCAATATTGTAGTCGCAATGGTATATTTAACAGATAATATTAAATCTGTATAAAGTCGAATCCGCATTATAAAATACATAAGTGTTTCAAAAGTTAAAATAATCTCTAAAATCAAAATGAAATAGAAAACTCGCAAATAAATTTTACATGATAAGAAACATGGTAGTATAAAGAAATATAATATAAAGAATAAAGAAATGCAATATCTTTAAAATTTTAATAAAATAGGAACCGCTCAAATAAAATTCTCAAAAATCTTTTTCTATATTTCTAAACTGCTTAGCCTGACTGACTGACTAATTGACGACTCACGAGCTGGCCAAACGGTAGAAGCTAGAAACTTAAAATTTTTACTGTAGCTTTCTATTATATCGTAGGTTGTCATTATAAAAAAATTTTGTCAAAAATATATCGAAAAGTAGGTGGAAAATGCTTTTATTAATTGTATGAATATCTCAGCTAAAGCATACCGCTGCCGCAGTAGAATATCGGGAGCGTAGCAACGCACGCTAGGAGAGCAAATAATAAAATGACACAAGGAACTCTTTAATTGACATTATATTGAGAACTAAGCACTAAAATAGATTTCTAAGTGAATTTTATATAATAGTATATCGAAATTGAAATCTCTCTTAAATAATGCAACGATAATTATAAAAATAAATAAGTATAAGTATAATAAGAGAAAATCTCATTAAAATTCGATTCGGAACACAAAACTACCAAACAATAATATGTCTAAAAATTTTTGAAGAAATCAAAATCACGCTCTTTGTTTAAGTTGAACCCTGAGTTCAGGGCACCCTAGAACGGAACCGCGAATCGAACGCATAATTTTAACCCAAAAATCTTTCCTTTTTTTTATATTAACCATAGTTTTAGAGAAACCAATGGAAAACTCTGCTAACCCATAATTTTCAATGTCAGTTATTGCAGCTGAGCTCATTTAGTTGGTTTGAGGTTGAGGTTCGCTGGCCGTTGCAAATATTGTTTACCCAAAATCTTAAAGACTACAGGAAGTACATAGATGGTATAGAGAAGAAAGAAACTCAATGCGACATTTGCATTTTTAATGCAGACCAACAAATAAAACTGTTTTTTTTTTTCTATATATATTTTTTATGAGTAGGTTTTGATTTGCGTTTGGTTTTTTATTTTTTTATTCTCGACTGGTTCGTATCTTGTAATTTTTTTTCCTTTTTTATACGAGTATTTTAATATATATATATTTTTTTATTATTTTGCAGTAGCATCTATTGTGTGTTGCGCCACGGTGCCACCTTCGAGCGGAGCAGGACCATCGAGCTGACCAGACAAGACAAGACACAAAAAACAAAAAAACCAAAAGGAAAAAAAAAGCTAAGCAGAAAAGCACACATCTAGTGCGATATCCTTTTGTGATATATGAGTAAGTTGTACCTGAAGGATGCGCCGCCGTCACTGAGCCGTTGTGCACACACACATAAAAAAAAATCAAGCATGAAAAGGCAGCAAGACAAGAGAGAGAGTGAGAGAGAGAGTAGGGGCAGGGGCAGCTGCACTCTTGTATTTTGTTGGCTTGAAGTTTATCATTTGATATCGAGCATAGAAGAGTGTGATTATTGTAAAAAATAAAGGAATGCCACAGCGGATGTAGATGAGGCTTTTGGCCATACGGAACACCCGAGCACCCAGAGAGCACACCCCTCTCCAGCTACGGCATACAGCTTGACCAGCCGCGTACCCCTCGCATATAGTATGGGGTGGTATGGTCTTTGTTTTTATGACCATGGCTGGTGGGAAAATTTATCTAAATTGTCGATTGCGTTTTTTTTTTTCGCCTGCTAAAAAGGATTTCGTATTATTCTTCGTTTTTTTTTTTCTTTCTTTTTTTTTTGTTTTGTTTTTGTCATATTGTGGAATGTTTTGTCGTCACATTTTTTTCCACCAAAAATGATGGCCCAAAGTCCATAAATTAAGCCAAAGGACCCGGCGGCACAATCTGACAGCAAGACCATGCCAAGGATCAGCGTCGAGAATATGTAGAACAAAAATAATACAAAAAAAAAAAAAAATAAAAAAAAAACTTACAAAAATTGGATGAAGGTGTTAAAATACAAAAGCGCCAATGTTATTTGGATTGCCCGGCCCAACAATATATCTTAGCAAGAAAGTAAACAATTTCAACCAATTAGCTGTCAAAGGCGACCACTTCACAGTCCCGTTGAGTCTTCGTGCCAAGCACCAAAAAATAAATATAAAAAACTTAAAAAAAAAAATATATAAAAACAAAAATCAACAAAACTGCAGTGGGAAAACTTCGAAGCGTTGCGACGTCAACTGCAGCTGAACTTTTCCGTCGCTTTTCACACGCGACTGCAGCTTTAAGGGTTGGCAATTATTTTTAACGAACTTTCTATACTAGTGTGTGTGTGCACACCACTGTGTGTGTGTATTTGCATGCGTTTCCTGGGTCAATGTGCAGAAGCTCGAATGTGTATAAATTATATTACTAAAAATATGAAAAACAAATTTGTTATGTCAATTAGAAAATTAAACAAAACTTTAGATCTACAAATTGTTTTTAGATCTTAACAACAACGAGACGAATTATAAGAAATTGGTTTTTTTAGTAAAAAAAAAAATTGGCAGAAACATTTTCTCTTATAGGGAAACCCAATCCGATACGGGAAGGGAGAAGTTTAGGCGCCTTACTGAATAAATACAGCAGCTCTTAAGCAGTCCTAAATACTTCCAGGTAATCATAATTTTATGAGATAAGAGACATTCAAAAATATTTGAATAAACTTCCTCAGAATACGTATAGCTAGATACAGGGAATTTAAGGATGAAAAATCTACTTAAAATCAGTAGGAAGGAACTTTTAAAAAAATATCAAAAAACGCTCAAGTCGATAAATAGTTTTATTTCTAATTAATTTATGGGATAAGCACATCTATCCCTCTTTTCCCAAAACATCTGCAAGAACATCAAAAATTTAAAACAAATATTGCGCATACGCAACATTGTACAAATTATTACTTTTATTTGGGATAAAACAAATCTCACGCACAATATTGAACGAGACCGGATTGTGAGCTCAAGATTAAGATCCATTTTGAAGTAAAAACAAAAAAACCGAGGCACAGCTGCGATCGACACACATAAATCTGACACGTTGCAGCTGCACAGAGAACGGCAGAGGTAGCTGCAACAATCAACGCATTAAATCAATTTTAACTTGGCCTACTTTTCTTAATGCATGTGGGGCGATGAGTTTCACAAACAAAAGCAAATCTCAAACCCTTAAAACGGTGCAACAGCAGCGGTTGCCGTTAGCTTCAGAGTGGCTGCAACTGCAACTGCAATTGCAATTGCAACTGCAACGGCAGCTTGCACATGGCGCAGCATGGAAGCTAGGGAAGCATCGTCAATGCTGTGGCAAAGGGCGTAAAGTGGGGCAGCCAGCACATTGAATCGCAATCTGAGCACATGGCGACGATGGCGACGTTTACAATTTTGGTTTAAGCATTTTTTTTGCACCCTGTATCTATTTGAAATGGTTAACAGGGTTTTATATACTTATTTGTGGGAAGGTGTCAGGCAAAGAGAGGTATTTTTAAGTCTATATAAATATATATTTTATTAGAATGAAATATCTTTCTGTTGACAGAGAGTGTGGATCTTATAAAGTAAAAGATAGAGATCTTAACGCAAATCTAGTTTAATTCATGGCTTATTTAAAATTGATTTTTATCGACAAATTTTAAGATAATGCCAAGTTTATAGCAAAGGTTTCTGCAAATTCCACCCTACTTTCACAACTGTTTAATAAGGTATTTCATAGTCCATCATGCTAGACTACAGTAAATTTATACTTGTTTCATTTACGTGCTTGTCGTTGTATGTAACATAGTTGAAATGCAATGTGCGTTTTCAATAGGAAAATATCTTAAATAATGCACTGGTAGCTTGTATCTGTAAAACTTGAGCTCTCATTAGTTCGATGTTTGGCTGAGCTTTAGACAAAGGTAGTTATATGATAGCAGACAAGTATTTTAATCAGTTAAAGTAGTTTTAAATTGAAGTTTTGCAAATTAATTGACAAACTATAACCTAAGTACTACCATCAACCTAAATATTAAATATATTGGAGGAATGAGGATACATTTTTTAATGAGTTTTTCAAACCAGAGTTTGTTCTAGAGTCTATTAGAAAATTGACAAAAATCAGCATAGACAAACATAGAGTGTTTTGATTTGGACAAATTTTTAAATTTTCATAATTAAAATTAAGTTTGTGTTAAAAAAAAATTGTTAAGAATTGTGCTTAGTTTAAAAAAATTAAAGGAGAATTTTCTATAATGTATAAGCGATTAAAAAGGTTCACAATTTTAATTTTAATTTTAATCGTTATTTAAGAAAACTATTTCAGTTAAATTATTTTAATTTTATTTTCAATTTAGAAGATACTTTCGGGTCAATGCTTGCAAATAAGTTATTGCTTTTTAATTAAAATTCACCAAAAACATCCCCAAAAATTCAGATGCTTTAATTTTTTAATCTATTCTTTTAGTTATTCCTTTATCGAGTGAATAAACATATCTGAGCTGTTATATTCAGCTAATGTTTTCTAGCTGAACTTTGCAATTTTTTTTTTAAGGGAAGATTCATTAAAATAAGATATTGTATGAATTTGCATACACTCCAGAAGCTGTTTACATAATCAGCACTTGGTAACAACACACGAGGTTGTATCTCAGAGTGCGTTTAAGCAGGGTCCAAAGCATCGACAGCAGCAGCAGCAGCAGCAGCAGCCAAGCGTTGCCATTGAAGCGCCGCTCTGAGAGGCACTTTTTGGCCTGCCTGCCTTGCCCCCTTTTGCCCTCTTTTGCTGCATGCCACACCGGAGCACTGCATATTACATAGCTATTTACTTAACCCATTAATTCTGCACTGGCAGCAGCAGTCGAAAAAAAAAATAATATAATGTAAAGGCAGCCAAAGGTGCTGACATCGCGAATGGAAGCCGTGGCAAGCGGGGCAAAGTTTGAGGTGCATGCTGCAACCAGAGTACGACGATACGTGCTGCCTGTGTCTGAAGAGTTTACGTGTGTGTACCTACATAACATACATATATAAGATATGCCTTTTACACCTTGCACCCAATAAAAGTAGCTGAGAGGGAATAATAAACGCAGTTCGAAGGCATGTAACAGACAGACTATATAAGGCATATATTTTTTTGATGAAGATTACTAGGAGAATTAATCTAGCTATGACCGTCTATCCGTATAGAGATCATATTTAATTTGGTATGCAGGTAATGAACGAAAATAATAATATATTAATAATATTAATATACTCTACCTAAATTTATAAAAAAGATCGAACAATAAACACCAATGTTATTTAGGTAACAATCTGTAATATTATCATGGGCATAAACATGCCTTAAAGTTCTGTGCTTGCTTTTATCGCTTTTGAACTGCTTTTAAATTATTAAACTGCTTTATTAAAATGTGTATATGTACGTTTGGTTATCTGATAGGGAAAATTTATAAAAAAACGGATAATATATACCAATGTTATTTAAGAAATAGTCTGTAGTATTATCAGGCCCTTTACTATGCCCTGAAGTTCTGGGCTTTGCTTAAACCGCTTCTGAACTGCTTGCAATTATCGAACTGCTTGATTTAAATGTGTATATATACGTTCAAACGTTTGATGAAGAGAACGATAAGGAAAATTTATAAAAAAAAACGTGTTTTATATACCAATGTTTTTTTTTAAAACAATCTGTAATATTATCATGGACATAAGCATTTCCTGTACTTCTATGCTTGCTTGATCTGCTTCTGAGCTGCTTGAAAATAATGCACTGCTTGATTTAAATGCTAATATATACGTTTCAGCGATCGTTTATTTGATAGCAATAGGGTGTCTTCTAGTCGATCAAATTTAATAATACAATTTTCGTTTATATAAAGTATGTGCATTTGCATTATATAAACGAACACGTTGCAATGTGGGCATGTGGTTTATATAACCGGCTGGACCTATACCAACATGTGTGCAACAGTATGGCAAAAGGAGTGCAAGGAACTTGAGAGGGAAGGAGGGCAGATGATGATGATGAAGAACAACAGACAGTTGCTCAGGCAGAAGACGACGATGTATGTGACAGACGGCCAAGTTAGTAAGTTGGGCATGGGGGGATCTGTATCTTGGCCAGGTTTTGTGTTTAGAGAGCGCTTTTAGTACAGAAGCGGCAACGTAAAAGTCCTTGAAGTGTTGCACAGACGCCGACAGCAGCAACAGCAGCAGCAACAGCCCCAGACAACACCTAACCTTAAAATGTGAATGAATATACGGAACGGAGGGAAGTATCTAATAAATACATTTCCGTAAAGTGACTTTCTGATGTTTTCAGGTCACAGGCATCATTTTAAGTGTGTGGAAAAGCTGAAAATTGCCAGCAACCCGACAGCTGGCAGCTGCACTAAAGGAAAACTCACTTCTATATATTAATTAATTGAATTGCCGCACTTACCACCATGTTGACCCATGGAATTGTTACGAGAGGAGTACATCTCACTACTGTAGCCCCGATAAGATTCCCGAGCCACGTTGTGCGCAACTGAAAGTAGAGAATAAAATAATATATACATGAGAAAATGTTGAATTTTTAAATTAAATAAATTTTATTAAATATTCTTTTTTAGGTAAACATATCTTTCCACTCTTCGTTCCACTTTAAAATACCCAATTAATTTTTACTTGTATTTATGATTAATATGCCGTTTAAATATATGTTTTTTTAGAGACATATGTATTTTAATATATATTTTTGTTTTTCACAAAATATTCTTTTACTTATTTTACACACATATATTAAATAAATATTTTGTAATTTATTTTTATTTAATTTTCCCTGATCTTTGCAGTCTTTGTACAACTTTAAAATACCAAATTTATTTAGACTTTTTTTTTTGATTGAGATGTTATTTAAATATATGTTTTTGGAGACACATTTTTATATAAATTTTTGTACCTCCAAATGATCGTTTACTTTAAAAAAAAAAAAATTAAGCACAAATATATAAAGTAAATATTAGTAGTTTAATTTTATTAAATTTTGGCTAATCTTTGCGGTCTTCTTACAAATTTTTAATACCCAATTTGTTTTGACTTGTGTTTTGCCTTTTAAATACTTATTTGTTATTTGGAGATATATTTTTTTATATACATATTTTTTTTTTCTCAAAATAATTTTTAATTTTTTTTTGGTTATATTTTTTAAGTATTCATATATTAAATCAATATTATAAATTAATTTATTTTAAATTTAATTTTGTATACTCATTTATCAAATATATATAAAGTATATTTGATTTGTGCAATGTCTATCTGATTACTCATTAATAATACAATTTTTTAAAGGTGGAAAAATTACATTTTGGAAAAATTACATAAAAGCCTTTTAGCTTTATTTATTATATTTTTTAGAATTTAATATTAAAATCCTTTAAATAAGTGATCATATAAATCCACTAAATTGAATATTAACTTTAAAAAATGCAATACCTTTCTGCTACCTTTACTGATATATACGAAAGTTTAAACAGAGTAATAAGCAGTCGGGAGATGGCGATTTATCGGCTAATGTAATTAGTACTCTAATATAAATCAATGAAGTGTTGAGCTCTGATCTGATGCAGTTGCAAACTGCATGTGGTATATAAGTTCTGGCTGCTTGGAGACGCGACTGCATGCAGAGAATTTATGCAACACACACACACACACACACACACACACACACACACACACACACACACACACACACACACACACACACATACACATGAAGAGGGTAGGCCTATAAAAAAAAGCGCTTGCTGCAACTTCGTGCATAAAAAAAGGACGAGGACGAAGTTAATGGCGAACATGACAGCGCGTGTTTGTGTATTTATGTGTGTGTATGTGTTTGTTTTGTGTGTGTGTGAGTGTGTGTGTGTATATGTGGGTACAGTATGTACCAAGCGGTGCATTGCTGCTCCTGGCACAGCGCGACTCCTTTTAGCTTTTACTTAACGTTTCGCATTGTATTTTTATTATGCTTATACATTTCTATGCACATGAGTGTGTGCATATGTGTGTTTGTGTGTCTGTGTGTGTGACCGGAAACTGCCATTTAAAGTGCATTTTAAGAGGACGATTGCGTCGCGGAGACGATGTAGCGTGTGCTCGTCCAGACCTCGGTTGCTCGACTTGGTTGCTTCACTTCACTTGTGTGTTAAGTGAAAAGAAGAACTTTGTCCCACCAAACCGTTCTACTGTTTGTTGTTGTTGTTTTGTTTATGCAAGCAGCTCCTTTGTGCCGCATCCTGCCTGAATGACTGACTGGATGACTGCCTGGCTGACTGGCTGCCTACACATGTAATCCAACTCCTTTTAATTACATTCAATACCCCATCCCTGTGCCCAAAAGGTGTTGGCAGGCATTTACTCTTTACTCCATCTTAAAAAACAAATATCGATTTCCAGCAAACCCTCACAAAACTGTGCAAGGTGTTAAAAACAATTTGTTAAGGTGGCAAAGAGTACAGCACAGAAATTCACTCAATTGCCAATAATCCCAATCAAGGGATCATATTTGCATGATGCACCACTGCAAAAATAAGCAAACTGCATCAATCGGTTGCACTCAACTGCAAAATGCATTTTGTTTGCGTGAAACCCAATAAAGTAGAGCCTCTGACCTACGCTTAGGATGCATGTCCTGTCAACTGGAAATAAATCTGCTGTAAATGTACAGTCAACACATGCAGTTACATATTTAAGTATTCGGATTACAGCATAACAAATATGGCTGCAAGCCGGTATAAATATGGTAAATGATTCGGTTTATGGTTTAAATCATTGTCATAAAATTTGGTTTCGATTCGTGATGCTCCTTTAGGACATTATTAAATAAATTGTTTTAAATTTTGAAAGAATACCTTTTGTATATTTAATATCTTAAAATTCTGTTAAATAACATTAATGAGCATTAACTTTTATATAACCCAATCTATTTGCATATAAATATTGAGCAAAAAAATGAATAGGTCTAAACCAAATTTTTTCAGTGGTTCGTAATTGCCAGGGGATAACTTCTAGCAAAGAAAATTTTAGAAAAACTTTCCGGCAAAGTTGCTAGGGTCACAACAGATGTACTCACTGTTAAAGCATACAGCACTGTTGACATATACAGCACTGTTAACGTATACAGCACTGTTAAACAATACCAGAAGACAGTACTTCTCAAATGGAATACGAAAATCACTTTAGGCAGTATTTTTTGAATGAACATAAATGTTTTCTTAAATAAAATTAAAAGAATTTATTAAAATCCATATACGTATATTTCAATATACATTTTTTTAAATTTTAATCATATTTTTAAAGAAATTCAAAGATCTTAAATAAGACTACAAAATATAGAAAGAATGGAACTGAAATGCGACCGACATACAAGAACATATTTAATATAAAATTAGCCTTTAGCTAAAACTAAAAAATATAATATCTAAATACTAAACTCTAATCTACAACTAATTGCAGCTGCCTTGTACTCCTCCACCCTTCACTTGCACGCCATTTCCCCTTGGGGCAATGGCAAAAAACATAAACTTTAAATATGTTTACACATGAGTTGGTTTTAAAAATCGCTTTATACATTTTTTACCATTATTTGCCAGCCAACCCATATAACATTTACAGAGGAATAGGTCAGTACGGTCGGGTGAGGGTGAGACTGTGTGGAAAGTATGTTGAAACAAAAAAAAAAAACAACAAAAAAAACAACAAAAATATAAGAAAGCCCCGTATGGAGTTTAGTGTATTGAAGTGCCTCCGGAGTTTTACGTACATTATGTGCATATAATGAGCACATAATGAGTACATAATAAGTGCAATGGCTTCCCCTCACACGTCCCCTTATGACCGCATTGCAGTTTGCCCTCGCCGGGTTCAATGACAGCGCAGAAGGTCGCATATACGCACAAGGATATGAGGAGGTTAAAACGAAGAGAGAGAGGAGAGGAGAGGGATGACTCTAAGCGTTATAATCCTTACTGGCATGCAGGATATCGCTGATATATGACTTCGATTTCGCCAGGAGTTGAACAACGCTGTGAAGGAGAGGAACTAAAGTGCATTTCGTGATATAAATCTTTAAGTTGCCCCCTGTTGCATGCAACTGACAGTTTTGTACCCCTTTTGCCCACAGTGTCAGCTGCTAACCAAGTGTATCTCATAGATAAAAGTTAATGTGCACTTCTAGCAACTGCAGCAGCAGTTGGCAATAACAATGTAGATGACCATGAAGCAACAATTGCCTTAGTTTCTACTTAGAAACTTCTCAGCTTTTGCTCAGTTCCTGCTCGGGAATCTGGCAAACTTTCTGATGAAATGTGCGCTCAAACTTCCGCTGCAAGTTTCTTGGATTTTGCATTATGTTTTATATATTTTTGTTGTAGTTCTGTTTTTTTAGCATTCGGTTTCTGTATTTTGCATGTTGTGTGCCGTGTCGCCGCGTTGACCAGAGGAAATCTTTTGTAATCGTGCGATAACCCCGAAGCCCAGAACTTGAAACTCAACCCTTAAATTCCATAAAAAAAAGCAAAAAAAAAAAAAAAAATCGGAACGCTGAAAAACAATGCCAAATGCAATGCAAAATGCATGTCCAGCTTAGCAGGATGCCAGCCAGTCAGTCAGAGCAGCCGTGCAGGTCCTTCGCGGCAATTAGAACGCTTCCAGGCCACGGCCAGGCACAGTCAGGGCCGTCTTTCCACTGATATTGTTGTTTACATATCAAAATGGCATTATATTGCGAATAATAATGGCGCAAGGACCAATGCAACCGTCGCTTGCATTTCTTTTGTGCGATGCGAGAATCCTTTTTTCGATATCTTTTGTGTTGTGTACAAACTGCAACGCATAACGAATCGCAAGGATTTGCATGGAAGAAATCACCAAGACATACCCAATATCCATTGTACCATCTGATACGGATGGCCAGACAGACAGACAGACTGTCAGATAGACAGGAAGCGGGATAGGCCAGCTATGAAATGAATACGCATAAATTACATGCCAGATAAGGCGGCAAACAACCAAAGGACAGATACCAAAGTGACCATGGGAAAGGATTGCAGGCCAAATGCATTTCAAGATAATTGCATTCTCAATTTGAATGCAGTAAATTATGCGAAACAACAAAATACTTTGTAAAATTTAAAAATCGACGCTGAAAATTGTAAAAATCTATGGAAAATTGGCAGCACCGCAATGACAAGTTGGTAGGGCTTTTTATTGGCTTATCTATCAATTTATTAAATTTTAGCATGCTAATAAAAATATCTTCAAGTAAAATCCTGTAAAACTACATGGCAAATTTCATTTTAATATTCTTTAAAAATGTTGCAATCCTTTGAACACATGAAAACTTGAGTTTCAATAAATTTATTCACGAATCTCAACATTTATTAAATAAATAAACTAGCTTGTAAGAAAAACTTGCAAAATTGATAGAATTGCTTGCCTCTTGGGATGCAAAAGCAATTTCCAAAGACAAAACTGAAAAAAATATATATTTCAGAGTTGGAGGAGGGGCAACTTAACTCTACCCATGAACCGGTCGCAATTTGTTGAAATTGCTGCAGGGCAGAGCGCAAAGTTTGTTGCCTGTCAGGTCATTCCTATTCCGGTTGTGTGTGTTCGGTAACTTTTGCTATTGTCGTAGGTCCTTGAAGGGAGCGTGCAAGTCTCGAGCTCAGCCAGGCACAACGTACTATATCGCTTGCCACGGGCTGGCCCGGCCTGGCCTGGCCCATAAGCAAAAGTTGTTGCAGTCACAAATTGTGGCCGGGCTGGTCAGGAACCTGCAACAGCAACAGCAACAACAGCAACAGCGACAAATGGCATATGCGACAAGGACAACAATTGAATTACAAAATTATTTGCTTGTGTCTTTCCTTGTGTTGCCATTGTGAGCAATGACTTGGAACTAGTTTTTTAGCCAGACGTAGGAGCCAAAGGCAGGACACATGTCAGCAATACGGACTCTCAAGTGGCCCTTGCAGGCCAAAAAGGACATGTTTTCTAAAACGGAAATTAGGTGACAGGCCCAGAGACGCTGAGTGAGACTGTAAAAAGCAGGTTCAGCTTTTTGTGCCAACTTGAGACGACGCGACGACGACAACGACAATGCACAGTGAATTAGAAACAATTTTCATTTGGTTAAAATTTTGAATACTTTAAATCCGATGAGCATTTGTACAAACATTTAAAATATGAAAGATAAAATAAATAATAAAGTTTTTGAAATTAAATTAAATTAAAGGTAAAAAATTCACAGAAGAATAGGAGAACAAATAATAAACTTTTATTTAAAATGAATCACAACGGCTTAATTAACCCAATTGCATAAATATTTTGCCGATTATGTTGAAAGACTAATATATAGTTAAAGCTCTATTAGCCGAATACTCATGAGAAATGTTTGGCTGGAAAAACTCATTTCTGAGCTATCTCATATTTTAGGACTAAGAAAATTGTCAGCTTAAAATAAAACTCTTTATAAGACAGTGTAGTGATAACTTATTAAGCCTTTCCTACGGTTCTTAGATTTATAAAATGTAGAACATTTTAGTATGCCAAATATCTTTAAAATAAAAATTCAACTTGCCTCTAAATGAATTCAAAGTCATTCCTTTTTCAAGATAATAAATAAATAAATAAACATAAATTAATTATAATTAGATAATAAATTATTAATAAATAATAAATAAAAAGTAGTTCTATATAGATATATTTAAAGAAATTTACTTTTTTTCTAAATAATAAATAAATAATAAAATAAAATAATAAATAAAATTTTAAGATTTTAAGTTTTTTTAAAAAATTTTCAAAATTTGATAGGGGTATTTATGCAAAAAAATGCAAAAAATCGAAAAAATTTATTTTCTAAAATTTAAATGCCAAATTAACCTAGAGGGTAAACCATAATTAAAAAGACATTCGACATGAAAATCGGTTCAATTTTGAGCAAGTTTTAAGAGTTTTTAGTCTGAAATTTTGAGTTTAAAGTCAAATTTTTAGGGTTTTTTCGGCCTCACAACTAAAATAACTCTCATATTGTTTTGAATAATATTTTTATACCAATATTAATGCCCACAATCGATTAAAAATAAAATTTTGAGATTTTAAATTTTTCAAAAAATTTTAAAAATTTGATAGGGGTAGGTATGCAAAAAAAATGCAAAAAATCGAAAAAATTTATTTTCTAAAATTTAAATGCCAAATTAACCTAGAGGGTAAACCATAATTGAAAAGATTTTCTAGATTTAAATAAGTAAATAATAAATAAATAATGATAAATAAATTATAAATAAATTATAATTTAATAATAAATAAAAAATAAATAAATAAGTTAAAAATAAATTATTTCATTCCATAACGAAATTTTAAAGAAATTTACTTATTTTTCAATAAAGAAAGATTAGCTTAGGCAATATTTTGAATTGAACCCAAAATGTTGCTTTGGAATGGAATACCGTAAATACAGCCACAATTAGAACAAGAAAAGTTGTATTATTTTTTTTTTAAATTAATTTTTTAGGTCAAAGAAGCTTTCAAGTCCATTTCCAAAGAAATGCTAAGGAATAAAAAAAAAACAAAACCTAGCTAATGGACCACAGTGCGGCAGCAACATCTTGGGTCAATTTTAATTGCTATTTGGGTGTGTGTGTGTGTGTTTGTATGTGTGTATGTGTGTGTTGTTTTGTGTGTTTGAAAGAGTTTTTTGCTGCTGCTCAAATTACTTTGATGTTCTGATGTTCTGGCTCTGTGTCCAGGGGCAAAAATCATAATGCTGATATATGCCGACAGGCTCTCTCTCTCTTTCTCTATCTCTCTGTGCTATGTTCTTCTGCTCAGTTCTGGACAAATGAAGATTGATTTGGCAGCCACTTGTTATCCAAAGAGCAGCAGCAACCATTTCAACGGAAGTCCAATGAAGCCTGACAAGGCGCAGTTGCAAAAAAAAAAAACAAAAAAAATTGTATCTAACGGATGCAATAGAGCGAGCCCTCAAGTTAGATTATACGTGTTAGGAAGCTTGCCGGTTGGGTGTGGGGGGTAAGCGGGCACTGCAATTAACGCTGTTCGTTTGCCTCGATAACATTTTGCAATACAAAAGCCAAAAGCAGCTCCAGCAACACAGTTTGCATTTGTATCTGTATCTGTGAGTGGGGCTCCTCTATCTCTCTCTCTCTCTCTGTGTATACATATATATTTATATATAAGTATGTTTGTATGTATATATAATAGTGTATATGTATCTCAGACTGTCTGGCAAAACGCGCGCGAGAGTCGCGTGTGCAATGCTGCAAAATGTTCAAATTCGAATTTTTCTTTTTTTTTTTTGCTTTTCACTTTTTGTTGCTGCTGTTGCTGGTGCTGGTGCTGCTGCTGTTGTTGGTTTGGGTTATCGTCTGGCAACGGCAATCATAACAGCCCGAGGAGCCGAAACCGAATCCGAGAGGCCGAGACCGAGAGCCAGCGCATTGTTGGGGCAAGTGGGACGTTTGGGGCGGCGCACGAAGAAGAAGCCGGCAGGCAGGAGGCGGCGGCAGGAACAGTTAGGCTGGTAAGGAACGGGGGGGCCAGCCAGAGGCAGGCAAGCAGCCAGCCAGGCAGCGGCAACAGCAACAGCAACGGCAGCAGCAGCAGCAACGGCGGCAACAACGACAACGTTGTGGATTTTGATTCTGGGTCATTCACCCTTGACAAAAAAAATTTTGCGCTGTGTTAGGCCGCTTTTGTATGTGTGTGTGTGTGTGTGTGTGCATAGTTGTTGTTGTTGTTGTTGGCTGACTGGGATGGAAGTGCTTTGCATTGTTGTTGCTGCTGTACACTCTTTGCTAATGTTGTTGTTGTTGAGATTGCTGATGCTGACGCCCAACACGTACAGGCATCCAAATTTTGGGGCTGCTTTTTTTTTGGGCAACAACCAATGCCAAAATGCAATCCAAAGATCGCAGACATGTCACAGTGCTTTGCATATGTCCATACCCATATCTAAAAGCAGCTCCTTTTTGCTCTCTCTTTCCTCATTTTAACACCCTGTATTCATTAAAAATGTTTAAAAGGGCTTAATGGCGCTGGCCAAAGGATGCAATGCGATCATATCAGGCATATAGATTTATAGGAAGAATATATTCTTTAGCTAGAACAGTCGCTAAAATCGTAGAGATACCAATATTGGGTTGTCAATTCGTTTATATTTACAATTTTAAAATTCTTCTCCAAAATTTACATAAATCCATAAAAAAACATTTTATAGCCACGATATTGAAGTTGCGACTTTTTACGATTGAAATGATAATTCCTCATTTAAATATTTATATATTGTCAAAATTTAATTTAACAAACAACATTTCATTAGTATGACAGCACAGAAAATCTACAGATTTTGAACTATGAAGTTGATTTAGAAATCTCATACTTATTCTACAGGGTGCACGCGCATTCGAGCAATCTTCACATTTTTACTTGCTCTTTTATGTTATTTAAATTTTTTTATTTTTTGCACAATTTTTGTTTGATTTTGTTTAAATTGTGGTCTGTTACTTTTTGTTGTGGGTTTCGTTCTCTGTCTGGTTATTAGCATGCAAAAAAAAAAAAAAAACATTTTTTTTTTATTTTTTGTGTGTTTTGCTTTTATGGCCTTTGGTTTTTTGAACTTGCGCAAAGATTTCAACGAATGCGCATTATATTTTATTTGCTTATGTTTTTTTTATTTTATTTTGGAAATGGAATTCGCAAGGCGCTTGATAAAAATTATCAAAAAAAAAATTTGGTGCGTTCATACATAGTTGCTTATTCAAGAAAAACTGGCATTCTTGATTTATGTGTAAATGTATTTACACTCAAAAAAAATTAAGTATTCTTAATCAAATGGACTGCTTAAATCGTTTGAGAATTACTAGTAAACAAATGAAAGTTTTTTTTAAAGATATATTAATCATGGGATGTAAAAAACTTAAAATTAACAATCTGTCTTTGCATTTTACAAACTATTTTTACAATATTAATAAATTGTATTCTGTTTTTCTACTTAATAGATGTTATGTAGGAGAAGGGATTAATTAAGCCCTGGGGTATAAATACTCTGTGCATACATTGTAGAGGTTGTAAATATATAGGAATTATAAAATACATGTATGTACATACATATTTATGGGAAGTTTGCCAACTTCATTTGCTGGCTCATTTTCAGTTTTAAATATCTGAACAAAAAAAAAACTTTTTAATGCTTTTGGCACTTTTTCAAAATTAAACTTTAATCTCGTTGATCCTAACTGCTATAACTGCGCCAAATGCGCCCCCAACAGTGCAAAAATTCTCGAAAAAATAAACTGCCATTTAGGACACGGCAACAACAATAAACAAACAACAAAAAGAACAATCAATTATAAAAGCAACAGAAGAACAAAGTAAAAACATAAATAGAGCAAAATAACTGCAACATTTTTTTTTTGGCCAGTTGGCAATTGCAATTTTTTTTTGTCGATTCCCACGTGCAAAATAAAACAATGCGAACGCCGCGTAGATTTATCTGCATTACGAGGTGCAGAACCAGGATAAACAGAGCCTACCGCACAACATACAACAAGAATATATATACATATATATATATATATATACTATATAGCCTATACACATACGGAAATGTCAGTCGACAAACTGAAAATTATGTTTGTGCCAAATTGAAGTTTTGCTACTCCTTTTTTATTTTGTTTTTTGGGCCAACAGAGAATTGGCGTTGTAATCCAACAGGGCTACAAAATGATACAAAAAAAAGAGTCTCAAGAAAAAAAACCAAAACGACAGGTGTAATAAATAACCCCAGCGAACTGGTCAAAACGACGAACTAAAAGAGAGGGAGGACGCGCTGCAATGTAATGCAGGCAAAACGAAAAAGAAGAAGCAGACGTTGTGCAAAAGGGAAATGAGAGAAAGAGGGGCGTATGAAGAGTAAAGAGTCGTTCACTAATTCGTGTCATTTAGCGCAGGTGGCGACAAAAAGGAAGAGGAGCAACAACAACTACACACACACACATAACAGATTGGGCAATGATAGGAGCCAGGAAATGGCTAGCTGGGGTTCGAACTTACTGCTACCCCCAAAAAAATATATATCTGTGTTGACCTCGTTTGCGGTTTTTTGCCATTTTGCACCGATTCGCAAATAATGTAAATAGCTATCAATGTCGGATCTTTATAAGATTTTCCATAGGACAGAAATTGCCTTTTTTATATTGGCAGACCCCCAAAATATTTGATGCAACCATTTTGTGGCGCATTTCAGGCGCTATAATAAATGGAGTGTCAACTGCATATTGCAGTATAAATATAAATATAAATATAAATTTATACCTGAAAGGAACTCTGGCAAAATACTTAAGAAATTTGGAATTCGTATAATAGCTATAAATAGCTAAAACTTCTACACACATTTTTTGAAACCTTTCCTGATTTTGTTTTATTTTTGAAAGTTATTTGATTAATTTTTATTTACAGAAGACAAATTTAACAATCTATTGAAAAAAGGAGGGAGTTTCGGAAAGATTGTAATTATATGTAATTTAACTCCTCTTAATCATTTAATTTATTTTAATGTTCTCCGCACATATTATATATAATTTTTTAATGATATTAATCAGTTAACTAGTTAAACATAGGGCTCACCATGTAATAAGCTTTAAAACTATTCTAAACAGATTTATTTGTAATATTAAAAACTAGTTACAATATTACAAGCAAGCAGCTTGCGCGGCAAGTTCCAAAGTAGAACTGGTTCACACTGACTCGTTATATCGATATTAATAATAATCGTATTAGAACGCTCGCTTTTCACAGCACTGCTCTGCAATTGATGTCATATCGATATATATCGATATGATATAAACACACCTACTTGCAACACTGTTGCTTTTGAGGGCGTAGTTCCAACAAGTGCAGAGCATTTAATTTGTATTACTAATCGCGTTGCGTATTGCTGCGCGCAGTGGAATCTCATTTTATATTTTAGTTTGTTTTTAAGTTAAAAATTGTAGCCAACACATTTAAATAGCTGCCCAGGCAGGCAGCAAACTCCCACACACACAGGCATTAATACGCAAAGATGTTTGTGTTTCTACCCTCAACGATTTTGGGGCGCAGCTACCTGCTTTTTATGCTGGTTCTGGTCGTGGGCGTGTTCGCTCAGCATGAGTGGCAGGCGCGCGACTCCTTTGATGAGATTAAAAGACAATTTGATAAGGTAAACGCTGATAACTGTCCCATACAGCATCATGGGGATCTGTTTATGCCAATGGACGCCGTCTCCCACAAGCCGGACATCAAGGAGCTTAATGTAAATCCTGTGTTTCCAAATCGCACAGCGCTGCTGCATCTGCAGAATATGGCGCTGAGTCGCAGCTTCTTTTGGAGCTACATACTTCAATCGCGTTTCATACGTCCGGCCATCAATGACACCTACGATCCAGGCATGATGTATTATTTCCTATCCACGGTGGCAGATGTCTCGGCCAATCCTAGCATCAACGCCTCGGCAATATACTTTTCGCCGAACAGTTCGTACTCTTCCTCGTATCGTGGCTTCTTCAACAAGACCTTTCCACGCTTTGGACCACGCACATTCCGACTGGATGATTTTAATGATCCTATACATTTGCAAAAGATCTCCACGTGGAACACGTTCGATGTGCAGGACTTGGGCGCCCATCATCCCGACTCTATATCAAAGGATTATACCCATGATTTGTACAAAATAAATGAATGGTATCGCACCTGGCTGCCGGACAATGTCGCTGGTCGGCATGACACAAAGATTACCTACCAGGTGGAAATACGTTATGCGAATAATACAAATGAAACATATACATTCCATGGTCCGCCCGGCTCTGAAGAGAATCCTGGACCGATTAAGTTCACACGCCCCTATTTCGACTGCGGTCGCTCCAACAAGTGGCTGGTAGCCGCTGTGGTGCCCATTGCAGACATTTATCCAAGACACACGCAGTTCCGTCACATTGAATATCCCAAGTAAGTTAAAATACAATTTTATTTGCCTTTAATTCAGCTAATTCTCAATCATCTCGAATAGATACACTGCTGTCTCGGTGCTGGAAATGGACTTTGAGCGTATAGACATCAATCAATGTCCGCTGGGCCAGGGCAATAAGGGACCTAATCATTTTGCAGACACGGCGCGTTGTAAAAAGGAAACAACCGAATGCGAACCCTTACACGGCTGGGGCTTTCGACGCGGCGGCTATCAATGTCGCTGCAAGCCGAGCTATCGACTGCCCAATACGGTACGGCGACCGTACTTGGGCGAAATTGTGGAACGCGCCTCAGCGGAGCAATATTACAATGAATACGATTGTCTCAAAATTGGCTGTGGGTTGAAAACCTTAAAAAATACTCCGATTACATATTATAATTAATTAAACTTTTGCAGGGACACAAATGTTGCCCATTCAGTGGGATAAAGCGCCCTATCATATACGTGAAAAGTATTTGGATCAGCATCCCGAGTATCGCAACTATACGACTGGCTCAAGATCTCTGCACGCTGAGCATTTGAACATTGATCAGGCATTGAAGTATATACATGGCGTCAATTTTCGCACATGCAAAAAGTAAGCGGCAATCTTTCAAGAAACCTTTTAAGTATATAATTATGTATGCATACAATTAATTAATTACATTTTTGGCAGCTTCCATCCACAAGATCTAATTTTGCGCGGCGATGTTAGCTTTGGCGCCAAGGAGCAGTTTGAGAACGAAGCCAAAATGGCTGTGCGTCTGGCCAACTTTATTAGCGCCTTTCTGCAGGTAAGCAGAGAAATAGTTTCCCATCGGCTTCACGCTAAATGAAGAGCAATAATTGATAAACCCGACACCTATTAAGCGCCTTCGACGTCGCCTCTTGAAAACTTCTCAAGTGTAAATTATAATTTTCCACGCGTAATTCAACTTCCTCGAATTTCCTGCAATGCCTGTTTGAGTTTCAGTTTCAGTTGTTGTCCGTTGTCCATTGCCAGTTGCCACGCCGCGGCGTGAATTAAATATTCAGTGTCAAACCATTACCAAATGCTAAATTCATTAGTTTGAGCGCAAAGGACACGAAAAACGGGTTCGCCACAAGGCGTCGTCTTCATTAAATGCCACAGCTTCAGCAGCAGCAACAGCATAAAGAAGCAAATGTTTGCATAAACTGGACTCATCTAGACCCTCCCTCTTTATAGTATTTGCACAAGTTGTTAGCATACAAAAAATAGAAACGCTTGGGGAAATGAATTTATAGTTCCCCAAAAGCTAAACTGACTCCCATTTATTTACGTTCAGGTATCGGATCCCAATGAGGTATATTCGGGCAAACGTGTGGCGGACAAGCCGCTGACCGAAGATCAAATGATTGGTGAGACCCTGGCCATTGTGCTTGGCAACAGCAAGGTCTGGTCAGCGACCACACTCTGGGAGCGCAATAAGTTCACAAATCGCACCTACTTTGCACCCTATGCATACAAAACGGAGCTGAACACGCGCAAGTTCAAGGTGGAAGATCTGGCGCGTCTCAACAAAACGCACGAGCTCTACACTGAGAAAAAGTACTTCAGGTTCCTCAAGCAGCGTTGGAATACCAATTTTGATGATCTAGAAACGTTCTATATGAAAATCAAGTTACGTCACAATGAGACAGGTGAATACCAGCAAAGATACGAGCATTATCCCAATTCGTATCGTGCGGCAAACATCAAGCACGGTTACTGGAGCCAGCCGCAGTTCGATTGCGATGGCTATGTGAAGAAGTGGCTGGTGACCTATTCTGTGCCCTTCTTTGGCTGGGACAGCCTCAAAATCAAACTGGAATTCAAGTGAGTAGAGCATGAAGGGAAGAGTGGTTGGATAATGGGGTAGCATCATATTTTCTGGTTTTCGGATTGGCCTGTTGGGCCGGTCCGCTGCGTGCCGCTGTCGCGGGCCTGCTCACCCCTTTTAGGGCCAGTCCCATTTCAATTTCAATTCCCATTCTCATGCAAATGTTTTGTTTGTAGTTTCTATGATTTGATTGTCTAATTTTCGAGTGTTGACATGGCCTAACTTATGACTTGTGACTCCCAAGTCGCATTGTCATGCAAATGTGAGCAATTAAACTGACTAATTTGTTGACTTTTCGCAGGGGTGTCGTCTCTGTATCCATGGACATGCTGCAGCTGGACATCAATCAGTGCCCGGACTGGTATTATGAGCCAAATGCTTTCAAGGACACGCACAAGTGTGATGAGAAGACATCATATGTAAGTATCAATCAAAGGCAGCTATTCAAATTTAACTATTTATTTTGCATTTTTAAAGTGTGTGCCTATTATGGGACGTGGCTATGAGACTGGTGGCTATAAATGCGAATGCCTACAGGGCTATGAGTATCCATTTGAGGATCTGATCACCTACTATGACGGCCAGCTGGTCGAGGCCGAGTATCAAAATATTGTCGTCGATAAGGAGACGCGCTATGATATGTTTAAGTGCCGCTTGGCGGGTGCGTCGGGACTGCAATCAGCATTGGGATTGGTCATCTCACTGTTTGGCCTTACGCTCACGCTGCTTTATAGATTTAGTTAAGCGCCCCAAAAGCCAAATATCTAACGAAGCTCACATCAAAACTCTTCATAAATAGTAAAAAAAAAAAATTTAACAAGAAAAAAGAAATCACAAAAAATACTGACAAAAGCAAGAGCAACTCAAAGACACAAAATTGACACCCAAAACAAAACGTGCTGTTGCCCGAAAAATCCAACCAAGTTGTCCGTTGTCCGTTGTCCATTCCTTCGAATTCTGTATTCTATATTCTCTTTTGAACATTGTCATCATTTATCTGCAAGGCGATTAAGTTGTAGACATAATCTATTACAATGAATCTGGTTATTTGTCATTTCTATCAAAAGCAACGGCAACAGCAGAAAAGCGCAAACAGCCGCGCCTACTGCGCTCAGATTACGGAAGCGTCGATTCTGTTGCTGCTGCTGCGGCTGCTGTGACTGTGGTCCTTGCTAATGTCCGTGAAGTCGCCCAGCTGTGTGCGTGTAGTATACGCTCCGAGCTGAAGCTGTTGCTGAACTGAGCTGAGAGATCGCAAACCTGTTAACATCAAAACCCAGTTAGGCCCCGTCCGTACCTACACCCATCCTCTAAAATGAGGTCCACAATCTTGAGGGTTGTTTGTGCCTGCCTGGCCAGCGGCTGGGCGAAAGATGCAAAAAAAAAATATTCAACGCCTGTCGTGGCTGCGGATGTGGTGTTTTTTCTTATATTAAATCGTCGACATTGCGGCCTCCGTTAGTCCATTGGCTGCTTTTTTGCCTGAATTAAATATGCTGCCGTTCTTTCTATTTTTTTTACATTTTATTTTTTATTTGCGCCTTGATTATCATATGCGCTTGAATTTTTATTATCTATACCCTGAGAACTTTTTCTATGCGCCGCAGGAACCAGTTTATCAGCCACTTGGTCTTGGACTTGGTCTCCTGCCAGGGCAACAAAAAAAATTGCCAGCTTTTTTTTTTCATTAAAAAATGATATGGTTATAGGTAGCTGGACATAAAAAAAATATTTTCACACATTTTTCATAGTCATATCTGGGCAACAGCGCGGCGGTGGGCAGTGACGACCGCTGCGTTTTGGGCAACTCCTCCATTTCCATTACCATTTGTGCCGTTGCCGGCTGAAGGTCTGTTTCTCTAGAGGAGCTGACGCAGCGGGAACATGCTCAAGTGGTTTTTTCTTCTTAATATCTAATGTTTTTGACAAACTGCCTTTGGCTTTGGGTTGCTCTTTGAATAATATTCCATATCAGTTTGTAGGACAGTACAAAAGACAACAACAAAAAAAAAACCATATCAATCTAAAAGTGTTAATTGTGCCTTAAAAACTAAAAGAAATGAAACATTCTATGCTCGAATATATGAACTTATAGACTACATCGTAAGTCCGTCCATTTATGCTGTCTATTTTGTATGTTAATGTTAAGTGCCTTCACATAAGAAGAATGTATTTAAAAACTTATGTACACATTTGTATAACCCCACTTTTGTAGCGTAATATATAGTGTTTTAAGATGGAACACAACATAGTGTTCGTAACTGAAATCTCGTTTTATTCAACAAGAATCTTTTTTTAAATGCTTTGTACACAATATTGTTCAAAAATATATGATTTGTATTAAAATATGTATTATTTTATATTATAATGGGGCTAAAAATTGAAAAACATTGTCTGCACTTACCGAACTTATTCATTTTGAGTTCCACGTCGAAAGTTGAAAGTTTAAACGAAATGCACAAATCAAAATTAAATTTTAAGCGTTTTAGGATTTTTAAAGAGTGCAAAATGATTTCCCGTTAATTGTTATTTTTGAAAACAAAAGACAAACAAAACACAAGACCTTGGAAAACCAAATTAAATATTGACGCCCGTTGATCGTTTGTCGGGCGTCACGTTTTTTCTTAAATCACGGAAGTTGTGTGCGCGACTGAACTGATTTGATTTAGTTGCGATCGGCCCAAGCTATCCGCGAAATATGAAGAATAAATCGTTCGTTCGAACTTTGATTTATTTTTGATCCTTTTAGAATTTAAATAAATTTTGGAAGAGGTTCAATTTAAATGAGATATGTTTTTGTACTGATTTATTTTGATAATATGTATGTGACATTTGAACAAAATGACATATTTGTCAAGGTAAATGTGCTGAAATGAAGATAAATCCCAATTGAAACATTGAAATACTTATTTAAATTGTAGTGTTCATTTATTTGTGTTTTCTAAATACATTTATGGCTGCCTTTTTGTTTGGGGTAGCTATATGGAATTGGTTATCAAACATCTTTAAAAACTATCACAAATCAATTATTGGATGTGGCTACACAATTTAATACAAATACTAAGTAGTCCGCTGCGATATTATATGCTTCAATTCAAGCTCCATGCGGACAAATAAAATTGCGATCGCCCAGTCATTGAACACATATGGAGGATGCTTGGATTGAAACATATAATTCACAGCAACTACTTACTTAACACACACGTCTAATAATACAACAGGTCTTTTTGATTTTTGCAACAATACACAACGTTTAGCTAAATTACAAACAACACACAAACATTACAAAAAATACAAATATTTTAATTATTTTTAGTTTCATTTCGGAACAGTTCATAGTTCACTTTTAAAAACAAACTAAATTATTATTTAACTAAACCAACATGTGACATAAACATTCTTTGGATCTTTCAACTAGCCTCTAGTTAGTAGCTAAAATGATCTTACAACTAAACGGTTGATCATTTTTGTGTTTCTAAAATTTAGGTGAACAATACATCTCTTACACTAATCTCTCGAGTTTTAATTATAACGATGACATTTTGTGGTTTTTGTATTTTTATCGAGGTCGAGTGCCGCAGTGTGGGTTTGCATACATTAAAACATTTTAAGTTAATTAATTTTATGTATATTATAAGTATATTAAATTTAAATATTGTATATATAATTGCTAAAAACAATTGGCTTCGATATCTCATTAATTAATTAATTACAATATGGTATATTTTTTTTGTCATTTTCTTGAATTTTTTTTTCTTTCAACTAAATTATTTCGTATATCAGTTAACTTCTGGGACATTTTTGAGCTCCAATATATAGTAGCTCTATCTTTTTATTTTTTGCTGGTTCTGGTTCAGTGTGCATGGGTTTCGTCGCATGGATTTTTGTGTTTTGTGAATTGAATTAAGAAAACTCTAAGCATTGTGTAGACTATGAGCTATGTATATAATTAACTGTATTTGTAGCGTATAATTAGTTAAATATTTGAGCAAAATTCAAACTGCATGTGTTTTCAATTGAACATCCCACAATAACAACGATGATTAAATGACATATTCGTTATGATATATGTAATACGTAATCCCAACCATATATTGTGTATAACTCTAAGAAGGTGCCTGATTGTATTTGCAAATGCGCGTTTACTGTATGTTGCAGGTATATTAATTTTAATCAGGTTTGCTTCCATTTCAAAGTGAAAATTATTAGCGGTTCTGAATTCTGTTCACCGATAAAAAGTTTTCAAAATGGAAACAAGCCTGTATATATAATTTTTGTGATTTTTAATGTGCCTAGTTCTAATCTGTGGGTGCATAGTACACCACCGTTGATTTGCGTCGAAATCCTAAATTGAAGAATGAGGTCTCCGATTTCTTGCGCTCATGCTCGTGCTCGTGCTCATTGCCAAAATAGGAGAAGAGGCGACCGCTGCTAGCAGGTGGGGCACGAATGCCACCGCTACCACGTCGGCTACCATGGACGCTGTGGCTGCTGCTCTGCCGATGGATCATTGTTAAGGATGTGTGCGAGTGTTGGCGCTGTAGGTGCTGTTGCTGCTGTTGGTGGTGGTGGCGGTGGTGTTGCTGTTGCATAAGCTGCTGGTGGTGCGGATGTGCGTTGGTGCTGCCATGCAGAAACCCAGCTGTAGTTGGCGATAGATCAGTCATCTCACACGGCCAGAGGGTGAACGAAGATGGGACCTTATGTATCCCGTCCGATAGTCGATAATGGTGGGATGCTGACCTGTTGAAGTACCGCTCCGAGGGCCGCGACCCCATCTATATTATTGTATTGATATTGAGTGTTAAATCAATCAATCAATCACGTGTGTTTAGTGTATTGGAGCAATAAAGAGAATTATGAATATTAGCAATACACGCAAATAGATACATTTTCTACTGCATTGAATTGATTGATATTTCTAGGCATTTTTGTGTTCAATTCTAATGCGCTATATGTACATATTATGAATTTTTTTTAATTACTTTTTATTTGATTTTAGCTTTAAGTATGTACGCGTATATATACTGCTGATCAAATGAAATAGAACTTTTTAATTTTAAAATTTATTTTAACTTCTTTAATAGAGTTTGATTTGCTTAAAATTGATTACAGGATATCTGTTAGTTCATATTATTTTAATCAGCAGTGCATTTACATAGTCTAACTATAGTTGACACTAAGATTGTAGGCGTCTAAAATTGTTTGCTAGAATTTTTTACTGATTTTTTACTGATGTTTCTTAAGTTTTTGTCATTTTTATTATATTTACAAAATATATGGTGTGTGTGTGTGTGTGTGTATTCGTGTGTGTGTGTGTATATGTGTTGTGTCTTTAAAGGGCGTAATTGTAGGTATAAGCAAGGGCTGTACGCAGGTGCCACATATAGAGAGTTATATATATCCATTAAGCTGTGCTGCTCTATTTAATTTCAAAAAACATTTGAATATTTTTAAAACAAAGTGCAACTATATACAATGTTAAATGCAGAAATATTTATTTAGCTTAAGATAATAATAGTTAATAAATATATATTAATTAAAAAATTGCAATTGCATATTGTTAAGTACAATGGCAAAAAGGGACGCCATTGTACGAGGGTTGCTAGTGAAATTTCTATAGCTAGTTTTGTTTTTTTTTTGCCAAAAATTTAAATAGCGCTCACCGTTTAATTTGTTTCTCAATTTCAATATATTATTGTACTTTTTAACTAGTTGATATAAAATTGTATTGCGACAGTTTTATAGTACGACATTTATATAAAAAACATTTTGTGGGCCGTGGGGCTTAACAAAAAACTCGCCTAAAAGCCACACACGATCGCTACAAAAAATTTGCTGTTTTTAGGATCGGGTTATCATGCGTTTTTTTGGCTCAAACAACATATGAGTTCGTATTGACAGCATAATATTTTCGTTTATGTTTATAATGGGACGCATAAATATGCTGCGATCTGTGAATTATATAAAAAAAAACCCAAAGAGAAGGAGAGAGAGAGAGAGAGAGAAAGAGAACAACACATAATTTGAATTTGAAGAGGATTTAAAGCAAAACATTTATGTAATTACATTAAAAACAAAACAATAGGCATCCATCCGAACACATTATATCATATTACTTCCACTTGGACTCAATACTAAACTCTAAAAAATATTGTAACTGTACCTTATACAAGTTTACTAATCAATTACAGGCAAAAGCGCAAATAAAATTCAGGTACTTACCCCACAATTGTTTAGGCTCTCTGGTCTTTTCGTATATCATTTGTTCTTTTTTTTATATATTGGAAAATCATTTACAAAATATATATGTATTTTCTTGTCTTTGTTTTCTGTACAGAATTTTTGTATTGTTTTTTTGTTTTTTGAGTGATTTATCCAACTTTTAGCTTATGTGGTGCGAGAACGAACGCGTGATGTGCCGTTGCGCATATCTCGTGGACGGTCCTGTGACTGCAGCATCTCGTTTACAAAGCGCTGGCCTACCGCTACTTGGTGTGTGTGGCATTTATGTATTTTTGTTGCAGTGTTTTAGTTTATTTCGAATTTGCCATGAATAATTTTAAATGATTTTTTGATTTTTACAAAGTTTGTTGTTTGTTCAATAGTTTTAGCCAGGTTGATACGTGTTGTGATATTTCGTGTATTTGGATTGTTGTTGTGGAGACAGAGAGAGAAACAGAGAAATATATATATAGAGAGAGAGAGAGAGTTTCAAGTGGGGAAGACAGTCGCATAGAGAGAGTCGGATAGGCAGTTCGTGGTAGAGGTGAAAAAGAAAAACAAGAAGAAAGAAGCAAGAGTACAGATTAGCGGTGTTTACTATATACAAATTAGAAAAGTTTTACAACTAGAGAGCTGCTAATACTAAAATTTGTTTTTTTTTTTTTCCTTAAATAAAAAATGAGAAATCGTGTGATTCGTTTTTTTGCGTAAACCAAAGCAGACATATAAAAAACTTCGTGATTGTTATGAACAAATTACTGCATAATTTATTTGTTTAAACTCGAATGAATTCAAGAAAAAAAAACAGTTAGATCATCTTTGAGAACTCGTTCATCAAATGACACACATTGGTGAATTAAGTTTATTTTATTTTATTTATCGGTGCGGTGACTGAACTCTTTTGAGAACTTTCTGTGCTTTGTAGAAACTTGTAAGATCATTTGTTTTTACAAGTATTAAATACCTTAAAGAGAACTTACCTTGGTAATATTAAAAAAATAATATGCACTGCAACTACGATGTACCTAAACTACTTAAGATTGACTCAAAACTACGGAAAACTATGCATCTTTATGGAACAAGAAAAGTGAAATTAAATATTTAAAAGTAAATTACTTATTCTGCAGCTCATACTTAGAGAAAAGAAATTCAAATTAAAAATCGATGCAAGAATATAAAAAATATATAAAATCAACTTGGAACCCTATTTAAAGCAATTGATTAATTATATATATATTTTTAATAAAATACTTATCATATTATTATATAATATAGTATATCGCGTCTATAAAATTTAAGAAAATGCCCATAACAAAAACAAACCCGAAAGCTCAAACTGATTTATCAAGTTTTGAACTAAGCGGAATTATATATCAATCTAATATTGTTAAGTATTTATCTTTGGTAAGGTTTCGAGTTTTGAGTATGGTTTACCTATGTAGCGTATAACAATAGAAAACGTTTCTTTTAGTTTAGAGCACCGTTTTGTTTATGCTTAAATTAAAAACATTTATTTGTTTGCCAGCGGCATTGCGCGAACTCACGAAACTCACCTCGCATTGTGACCCAGCATTATGATGCTTCTGCAAATACAATTGAGAAATGTCGACACGGTTTTTTTATTTAAGAAATAAATATAGTATATAGCAATAGAGTAGAGTTTAGTTAGTTAGTTAGTTAGCTTGAAGAGAGACAGTACACACAGGAGATAAATCAAAGAGAAACTGAAAGAAAGTCGAGTTTCGAAAGTAAAGTGTGGCCAATTGTTTTAAATGTTGTAGATATAACTGATAAAAATAAGTTCGTTCAAGACATGCCAATAATTTAACACTTTTAACGGATTTTTTGTTTTTTTCGTTTTTATTTTAATATTTTATTTATAAGGGATTTTATATATTTATATTGCTGTGCTCCCGCAACCATACCATACCATACTGTACAAACACATACACTAGTATATAGGTCGCATTCTTAAATTGTTTTTCACAGTTAATATAGAGGTAGAGTATCTTCAAAATGTAATATACACAAATATCCTTAAACTAAGGAAGTATAAAAACTGAATATGGATGGACTCTGAGTCTGTTGTCATGCCACAATATCTATGGTAGACTTCTATTATAAACTTGCGCCCCGCTTACAAAGTGCACACAGTTTAGGGTATACAAATAAAGTTGTTGAATACCAAAATAAAAAAAAAAACAAATTAAATATGTATTTACAGCATTTGGTTTCAACCACATTGGAATGTAGAAATGTGGTATAACATTAAATAATTATAAATTTCAAATGATTATAAATTATTGTACAAAATAAGCAGCTGGTGCTTTCAACAGATCGCACAACAAACAGCCAAAACAACACAAGGAACCAGGCTGAATGAACATATCAGCATCAAATTCTGAAAATGATGTGAGGGTCTTTACAAGTCTATATAAAAAAATAAAATATTTTCGCAACACCAGCGAAATGTCAAGCTACGCAGTTTGTGTGTGTTTTGTTGTGTTGTGTAGAGTATTGTGGGTGTGTTGGTAGGTTAAAAACTACAATTATTGAACCCCAACAACATCCATATATTATAAAGATATTATTTTACACATAAGTAGTAGGTAAGGTGGTCAAAAAACAATAAATTACATTTGTTTTTTTTTTGGGTAATATCTGATCTCTGCCCAATATAACGTAACGAAATTATCAAAAGTGTCAACAACAATTAAAGAAACACATTAAAGTTAAACAACAATCAGGATTTTTGTTTTTTTTTTTTTATCAACTGCACAACAGCCTGAAGTAGTGTTATTGTTGTTTATAATGTTTAGTGAAATGTAACAAGGCATATAAAGTTTTGGGTGTATGTATGTTGTGTGTATATATATCTTAATAGAGGTATTTTGTTCGGTTATTACAGGTATGTAGTATATATATCTTTCAAAAGGGGTGAGCGCAAAGTTTTGGAAGCCAGGGTGTTGTATTTTTTGACATATGTATTGTATTATAAGAACTTGTTGTATTCAGTCAGTAAAAAATCTGCCAAAGTATCTGGTACAGGCAATATCGCTTTAAAAAAAGGTTTGGTAATAATATTAAATACTATCTTATGATGCCAACGTTTTCTTTTTTTTATTAACTGGTAGTTTTTTTTTCAAATATATACGCTAGTTAACTAAATTAATGTAATATAGAATTTGTAGTGGATTTATGGTATTTGTTTTTTAAGGGAAGTTTTGTTTTTTTTTGGTTTAGCTTGTGTTTTTGGCCTACCGAATGAGCATAGCGAATTTCAGCTAATTCACAACAACATTGGTAACGGAGTATGGCACGAACGCTCTTTCTGCAAGATGTTTGTTTATATAAAATTAAATATATATTTTTTATGTAGATTAGAACAAATTAACAATTTTAATAAATTTTGGTTTTATTCATTATTTTTTTTTTTTGGTTTAAGTTAGTTAATTTATGAACTTTTCTTAGCAATAAATAAATAAAATACGACTTTTTATTTTGAATAAAGAGTTGCAATAACAAAATACGAAAAAAAATGAAAGAAATGGTAACATAACTGAAAATCAAACACGCACGAGTTTTGCACTCACTAAGAAAATTAGCAAAATTATTGTATATATAAATATATATATATATATGAATTGTTTAGCATTTTTATTATTTTTATTAATAATAAAAACGATAGCCCAAGGCTTATTCGTACTTACCGTAGCAGACGCGTTATATAGTCGGGCCAGTTTTCGGGGAACATGACGAGGAAAAAGCCAATGGCAATTAGGATGACCCCGGCCAGTTTCATGCCCGCAAATGTCGCACTGTACAGTATTACGTCGAGTGCTATGATTGTTGGTGTTTAGGTGTTTTTGTATTGTAAATATTGTGAAATTAAAGAAATATGTATATGTGTATATTAGATTGCAGTAAAATGTGGTTTTATACAAGAGAGAGATTTATTTTAGAGAATTGCCCACTTCTAGCAGAAACTACAGCTACTCATATAACCAAATCAAATACTTATTTTTCCTATGACCCATAATTGCATATATGTATGTGCCTACATTTTGTATTGCAATTTAAAATAATAAATATATATGTATAGTCACGAAATCCCTGGCTGTGTATTGTAATCCGAAACCCAACCAGAATCGAGAGTACATACCACCTGAAACGGGCACGGCGGTTATCAAACCCAATGTCACAAACATGTTGTATGTTACGGCGGCGCTGAACTGCATTAGTACGTGGAAAACTGCAATCAAAATTAATTACAACGATAAAAGTTTTTTTTGTTTTTTATAACATAGAAATGTATTGAGGCAGCGCCAACAATCAGCCTACCCAGAAGCAACACGCTTGCTGCAAGCAATATGTTCCATGGTATGCTTTCCGAGCTCAGGTTTTCCGCACCCGTCAGGTATAGGGCCAGGACGACGGGCCACAGCAGCAGGGCATTGAGCAGGCCCAGGGCGGTGAATGTGAATGCGATTTGGCCCACGGGCGGATCGCCCATCACCTTACGGAACATAACCTAGAAAGAGGTAAACATGAATGAGCACGACATGCCCCAAGACACGAAACAGGCTTGACAGGCTTACCCTAAACACGGCATAACCGGCAGCAGCTAACGTGGCCAATACCACGCCACCCAACGTACGGCTCTCTGTAATGCCATCCATATAGGCGAGCAGCGCGATGCCTGTGTCGCACAGGATAACTGCCACAATCTGTGGCAAATGTTGATTTTGTTGTTATTATCATTATAGAGCTGAGAAAGTCTTTTAACCTATGGCCCACACTCACCCTAACGCCAACAAACTGCTCATGCAGTATGACCCAAGAGAGTAAATAGACGCAGGCAACATTTGTGGCAAACAGCGCCAGGGCATCTGTGGCAAAGAGTACGTGCAACGACAGTGTGTACAAATAGGTGGTCACCAGCCAGAGGATGCAAAAGGATAGGCAGCGATTGAGGAAACGACCTGCAAGTGTAAACACAAATTAGTAATCAATTTTAAGTTGAATTAAACTCACTCTTTAATGTAGACTTGGTAACTTAATACTAGTACTAGCTAATACTCTTAAAATTTTTGTCACTAAATATGTAACACAGTGTGTGAGATTATCTTCGATTGCATAAAGTATATATATCGACTATTTGAGTCGATATAGCCATGTTTTATCAATTCTTGAACTATCTTTATTTAAACTTGACACATGTGCTTCTTTTTTATATAAGCAGTTCATATGACGGATCGGTTCGGATCACTATATTATAAAGTTGACTTTTGAAGGATCGATCGAGAATAATTTTCTGTAAGAAAAACTTATATGTTTTTCAAGACGTGGCCAGAATTCTTAACAATCCCTGAATCTTACTTAATTTAATATAAATCGGAGAACTGTATATTGTAGTTTATACAATTTTTGATTTTAAATATTAAACAATTTTTTTTTTTTGAATCTTTCATAAAGTTTACTTTGGCCATAAAAAAGTTATAGAAACAAACGATTGAAACATGTTCTGTATGCAATTTTCCTGTAGTATTTCCAGATATCTCAATCAGCAACCTTAAATAATCAATTTTTTTTTATAAATAAGTTAGATAATTACTTGTGATTCCTTCAGAATAATCTAGCACATAAGTTCATGATTTTAATTCTCAAACAAAATTCCTAATCAAAATAAAATAATAAAGATTATAATCTTATAATCTTGGTAAAAGTTTATATTAGCCTACTATATATATATATATATATAGGTTTAGAAACTGACTAGTTTTATTAAGAACAATTTTTAACACTTAAAGATAATCATTACAGTGCCTAGTATAAATACTCACCTATGGTAAATCCCCGTTCCCGAAATCCGCGCAACACATCGGCCAAGATCTCACTAAGTTTATCGCACTTACGGGCCGATATAAGGCCCAGTATATAGATGGGAAAGAAGAGCAGCGAGAAATTGGTAAAGAACCAGGCCGCAAAGAACGGCGCACTAAAGTAGACGGGCTGGCGCGGTGGTATATTGAACATCTCGGTGGCGTCCTCGACATGATGCAGCGTCGAGTCGCTAATGGCCAGTATATCCTCCAGATCGTTACTGAGCTCGGCGCGACTTGATGACGTATCCAGATCATCATCCAGTTCATCCTCATAGGGCGCACGATACAGATACATGTACTTGATGCAATGTGTGGCGCCCACCCATGAGGCAGTCACTAGAATGGTAACACACACACCAAAGTACATCTGCATATGGAATGCGGAATTGTAGTTTTAACGTTATATAAATTCTATGAAAGATTACCCACCTTCTTGGCCAGTTCGGAGCAGCAGGACTCTTTGCAGGCTTTGAGCTTACGAAAGCGTACCTCCACATCTTCGCCTCCTCCACCTTGGCCATTTGGCTGAAGATCTATGGCCAGTTGTCCAGTCTGTGTATCGCTGGAGTCGCCTCCAAAATTATGCTGTGACCCATGTGTGCCTGTGGGCGTGTCCGCTTGTATTGTAATTACCTCATTGGGATCCTGTTGGCTCGATGATATCGAATCTTGGTGGGTTATTTGTGGATTGCTTGAGGTTAGCACATTACTAAAGCCACAGCTGCCGACACCGCCAACGGCGCTGCTAGTGGCAACGCCACCAGTTCCAACTCCAACTCCACCTCCAGCTCCACCGCCGCCGGCGCCGCTATTATTATTATTGTACGGTCCATTCGTCGAGGAGTCGCCGGTAACAACCACGGCGGGTGCACGCACGCGTTTCGGGTTGAAGATGGCTGGAATTTCGCCGTCACGCGTCATGCTATCATTGCCAATCGCCGCTGACTTTCATAGTGTCCCGTTGCTGTTTTGTTTAAATAACAAAATAAATGCGATTAGGAATTCAAAGAATTTCAGACTTGTTAAGTAGAAGTATTACAAATTGATCCGCCAATACGTCTTAAAGCTAAGAAGAAAAAAATAAATAACGTGACGCTCACGTGATGACCCCGATTAGGAGAGTAGCCACACGCAAGGCGTGCGCTCTCGACCAGCTTGATGGCCATCTTGCAGGCAATGGCAAAGGCTTATAACAAGCAATGGGCAAACCCGCACCCAGGACACGCACACCAAGCTCAGGGCAATTTGCATACGCGCCACACAGTCCAGTCCAGTTCAGCCCAAAACTCAAGGCAAGAGCCTTGTTACATTGACCATTTGGCGTGGCAAGGATAACATTGATTTGGAATGCACAGTGGCCATATGTGTCTAAGTGTGTGTGTGTGTGTGTGTGTGTGTGTGTGTGTGTGTGTGTGTGTGTGTGTGTGTGTGTGTGTGTGTGGGTGTACATAACACATACGTATATGTAAGTATGTATATGGAATGGGAATCCCAACAATGGCATTTATGAATGCCTCAATGTGCAGGTCAAGTTGAGCCAAAGTCAACGCCGTCTGAGTGGACAATAAACAGTCAGTTGTTGACTCCCTCCCTTCCACCCACTCTCTCCCTCTCTCTCTCACTCGTTCCCAAGTGGCGCAATTTGTTCAACTTTTAGTGCAACATTAAATATGACCCACACTTGAAGGCCCAAACCCCCCCCCCCCCCCCCACGCCCAATGTGTCCTTGTGTCCTTCAAAATTGTCTTTTATGCGTTACACTGGCCATTGTGCTTGTCTGCGATAACGATATTCTAATTGAAACATTAATTATTTAGAACCTAGACCCGAGCCTAGCCTAGGCAAATACATATTTATATAACTTTATTGGCAAATGTCGATGAATTTTAATTGCTTTGTTATAGTCGGTAATCGTTCGGTTTTCCATTAATTTTTAATTATTTGCATGGATTTTTGAACAGCTTGCAGCAATTTTAATCAGCTAGATATATTGCAATTAGTTCGATAATGTGAATATATATATTTTATTGATTTTTAGAAAATTTTAGGGGTTTATATTTTTTATAAAATACGCCTTAATGGAGACATCTGTCTCCTATAAATAAATATATACAAACAAGTATTTGTATTGGGTAAAGAAATTATGCAAATATTTGTAAAAAGCTATAAGATGTGTATATTCTTGATCAACATCAGCAGACATAGGTAAGACAATATTAACGTTGAAATATTTGCAAACAAGTTAATTAAGTCGTTTTTTATTTTATTAGAATTATCCTACTGTTCGGCACATTTTAAAAGCGTCTTTAATTTTTAAATAAACTAAAATTTGGCTTAAAAAATATTAGAAGTCTTGCACCTGCTTACGCACTCAAAAAAATTATATTAAACTAAGTAAAATTTGTGAGAATTCGTTGAAAAGTGCATTGAGCATACGCACTGTTGTGTGCTCAGTGTAAAACTGCTCCGCCAGCTATAAATAAATCTCATTGAATCTTAATTTCAATTGAAACTTTAGTTGGATGCTTAGTTAAAGCTGTTTGCCAGTTTGCTATGATCATTGAGCTAAGACAGAAATAGATACGGATAAGCGGATTAAGCTTGAAATATGAAAACTCTGGAAATGCTTTTCGTGCTGCTTGTTGGCAGTTTGCTTGTAGACAGTGAGTGCGAAATTTTATTTTATACCTTTAAGAATTAATTATTATTAATATTTTTTATTTCTTAGCCATAGCAAGTGCGCAATCTAATTGTGGCAGTCTGGTGGAGAGTTTGCTCTTCAGCAAATCCGTTTGGACAGAGCCCGCTGAGTATCCCTGGATGGGCATACTGTTTCAGGTTAAAGGTAAGTTACCAAGTAGACCTATTATAATTAACTTATAGCTAATGCCAACTCTCTATACAGGCACATCACTTGAGAATACTCGCTGCAGCGTGATCATTGTGAGTGAATCTCATGTGTTGACGACAGCATCGTGTGTACGGCATTTTAATGATCGGCCGGAGACTGCTACTGTCCGGCTGGGCATCTGGAATGAGACGAACACACCCGACGAAGAGTACATATGCAATGAAAGGGGTTTTTGTGTGCCGGGTCCGGTGGATCATCAGATAGCTGAGATCATAGTGCATCCGCAAGCAGACAAGGATACGGGCAATAATGATTTGGCCATTTTACGACTTTCGACGCGCATCAAATGGACCAACTATGTCAGCCCACTTTGCTTGCAAGCAATCTCAGAGTCTGCCTCCTGGATAAATCGTAACTTCCATTATGGTGGCTTTGAACACAGCAACTACAGAAAGGGCAAAGGTCTCACTTTGGCCATATCGAGAAAACACTGTAGTAAGCTCAGTGGCACAACTAAACCTAACCCGGAGAATCAAATCTGTACCTATCCGATAAAGCGCACCAAATTCTACGAGGGCGCCGCTTTGATGGGCATCAACATTGAGAAGGATGTGCCACGTAGCTTTTATCTGGTTGGAATATTGGTCAAAGTAGTAGTGAACAAGCAGACTACGGTTTTAGTATTTCAAGATGTGAGACCCTGGCGTAGTTGGCTAATAGAGAATACACAATAAGTAAGATCACAGTCCACAAATAACAGGTTTATTAATGTAATATTCTAATGAAAATTCAAACTTGTCGTGCTGGGAAATCCAATAAATAAATAAATAAAATATATGTTTATTCAATTTTTCCATGGAAATATTTTCTTGTTTTAGTTGCGTATTCATCCTATAATCAAAACGTGTTTGGAACTGCCCACAATTCCGCATTAGAAACTTGTTTTAAACTATTTTTTTTTATAGAATTTCAATATTGCAGTTATTAGTTTGGTGGGTGGTAAGAAAAGTTTGTATTATATGCAAGAAGTTGTTAGATAAATACTAATAAGTGATTTCTCTTTGTTAGATTATGTTCCCAAGTGTAGGCAACTATGACTAACTTGTAGAGCAACCCTCTCACAAATGTGCATTTCGAATACTGTATAAGCATCAATGTCGTTGATTATTTTCCAGTTTAGTTGACTTTTAGTCGGGCTTTCAAATGCAACTACTATACGGTTTGATTTTTTTGCTCCTCCAAACTTTTGCCGTGAAGGCAGGCAGTTTTCAGGATGCGAAATGCGGTTATATCGATGAGGAAGAGATGATCAAGCAGGGAGATTTTGCGGTGCCCACGGAGCAACAGTGGTTGGTACGCATTATCTATAAAGATGGTAAGTGACCTTGAATGCAGCATAGTCTGCCACGAATTATCCTAAAAACATTTCAACCAGGACATGAGACCAAGCTGCCAAATGATGGCTGTCTGGGTGTGCTCATATCCAAGCGTAATGTGCTAGCACCCGCCCACTGTTTCGTCCAGTACGATGGGAGTGTCGAAGCCTACTCCGTGCAGCTGGGTGTGTGGAACAAAAGCTCGAGTGCGAACGAGGTAAGCTGTGACAAGGATGGGTATTGTACCCTGCCTCCCCAGGACATAGAGCTGGCCGAAATAGCCGTACATCCAGAGTACGATCCGCTGACGTTGAAGCACAGCCTGGCCGTGCTTACATTGCAGCAGGATGTGAAGTTGACGCCAAGTGTCATGCCCGTATGTATGCCGCCTCCATCGATGGCCAATGAAACTCTTGTGGGTCAGCTGTTCTTTGTCTCCGGATTTCCTATCAATGGCAATCTGAAGAAAAAGTCCTGGGTATATACCATCAGTCGGCCGTATTGTCAAAAGGAGCACAGTGCATTGGTGACCAGCAGCACCACCGTCTGTGGCTATCAGGATGCCACGGAGATCTTCTTTCTGGGTGCACCATTGGTGGGCATACAGGTGAAGTCGGATGCGCCACAAAACTTTTATTTGGTGGGAATGCTGATCGACTCTAAGCGTTCCGACAAAGGAAATCGCATTGTGGCCAGCTATATGGATGTGCGACCGTATCTTAGCTTTATAAATCGCAATGCTGAAGGTATAATTGTTAAGAATTAAATAAATAAACAAAGAGCAACAGTTGCCAACAGGTCGTCGTTCGTGTTAATTATTTAGTTACAGGTATGTTAAATAAATGGCCTCCAATATGCCACTGTGCTCATGCTAAATGTAAACTCTTTATATACTATTAATAGCTAATGTGAGAAATATGGAAATTGTTGCAAAAAGTTTATACATTCTTTTTTTTAAATCCAAAAACTGTAACTGTAACTATGACGGTGAATTTGACAGCCAGACAGCAGACAAGCGACAGGCGACAGGCAACAGCGTCAACAAAAATTCTGTCATTTGTGGCAAACGGGAAGCGGAAATACTATAAACAATGGCTGCCGCCCATTGGCCGATTGCCAAAGCATTTGCGAACCTTGCAAAATTTCTTCTCCAGGTACATTTTTTAATGGGTTACACATCAGTTAAAAGTCAAAGCTAAATTCCCTGCACATCAAAAAGTTTGATCTGTTTTCATGACTCAGAAACCTGTTACAACAAGTAAAGAGCTTAAAGTAAAACTTAAGCTTTAATAGTTAATTATTTGTGAGTAAAATAATATTAAGACCTAAAATAATCGTAATTTGTTGTTTAAATTAAACTCAAAGTCTTCCAATGGCGTTTTATAGCTAAATGTCGAAAGTTTGATATTTTTAGGTTAAACTACAAAAATACTTTTCCAAATTGCAAAAAAAAATTTCGACAACATTTTTTTTCTATTTTAAAATTGTTTCTTAATTAAAAAAATTTATTTTTTATGTTTGTCTTGATTTATTTATTGAGTATTTCGCTATTAAAAGGCCGTATTAGGATTTGCTTCTTTATTTTTTGTACAAAACACAATTAATCTATATAATATAAAACTGTTCAACCAGAGTGACTGATTGACAATTTACGAGCCGGCCAAACGGTAAAAGCTACAATCCTGAAATTTGTGGCATTAGCTTTCTATTATATCGTAGATTGGCGCCCTGGAAAAATTTTATTTAAAATATTTCGGAAAGTGGCTGGAAAATGCATTTTAAAATAATATATGTATAATATATATATTACAATAAAAATGACTTTATATTATATTATAGTTAGCTTTTTATTTCTAATTTTTATTTTTGGGAATGGTAGAGGGAAGTAACAACGCACGCCGGGATCATCTAGTATATTATATATCAAATTGAGCTTAATTGAAACAACTATATTAACAAATTTTTTTAAAAATTATTGCGGATATATTCTGGTCTGGCGTTATGTGCAAAAATTAGGAAAATATTTTTTTAAAAATTGTTGCGTCTGTCCCATATTCAAGTATTTTTAGTGTTATATTCTGATATCTACAATGCAGCCGTGTATATTAATAAATTTTTATCTAATTTTGAATAGGAAATTTGCTTGAATATACTTTTAAGATAGTTGGAGAGAGAGTTGATAAATTTTAGATAGTTTCAAAGGGTAATTTGATGGTGTGGTTTTGAGCATATGGACAAGGGACATAAAAGTATTAAAAAGTATACGATTCACTGACTTAGGCCGTTTCAATAAGAAACCCACGAAATCCTTTGATTACCAAAGGGTTGTCCAATTTGCTGTTGTCTTCCTATAGAGAAGGCGGGCTATAAAGCTTCCAGGCTAATGCGCACACAACAACAAGGCAAACAACAACAACAACAATTACAAGGAGCATACCATAATTACAGTGCTTGTCGAAGAGCACACATTTAGGCGCCAAATTGCTCTATGAAAAGTAAAAGATGTCTGCACGTTGGCACGCTGTCTGCTTGGTTTGTTTGCGCTGCATAAAAATCACAATAAAATGTAAATTGCCAAACAAAGCGCAAAACGTGCACAAATGGACGAACTGATGGACTGGCGAATTGACAATAAAAAACGATAGAATGGGAGATGGACAGGCAGAGGAAGACAAACACACACACAAACACCCACAATTGGCTTGTGTGTGTGTGGGCGGTTTGGATGTTTACGGGTAATGTAAACGCGATTCAAAACAAAACAAAAACTAAACAGCTGAGAGCACCGGGAGAAGAAAAAATAAAATAAATAAAATGTGTAAGAGAGTGAGAGAGAGTGCGAGAGTGAGCTTACGCTCTCTGAGCTCGGCGTGGGTGCTGGCTGTCCAAATATAAGCGAGCTTACAGCAACAAAAATGCTCGAGGACAGCACGCGGCATATGCGATATACGCAATGTGACAGTTTTAGTGGTTATGGTCAAGCACAACGCTTGAGCGAGGGCACGAAAACGAAATAAAACGAGACGAGACGAGACGAAACTGAAAACGAAAGTGACGCCAAAAATTGTTACTCTTAGGCACAGACACACCTGACTAGGCGCTACAACAACAAGCATAACAAGAACAACAATATCACAATGGGTGGTATGTACAAATGGCAACCACAAAACGCGCACTTCAAAAAAAAAAATGCTATGAAACGCCCGCCAAGATGTTTCAATTTGGGCATACAGATAGTTTGACGACTTGTGTGTAGGTGGTATTTTTTTTTTTTTTGTGGATAGGCATACACCTTAACACCCACCGGTCGGTCACCCTGTATCCGCCTCCCATGCTTACAACTATATCAAAATTTAGCACACGCTGTTGGCATCCATGTATCTAGTTTTTGGTCAATTGCATATTTCTTATGTACCTGGCAATTGGGCATCCACAAGACACACGTGCTGTATGGGTTGGGGTAGGGTGGGTATTAATTGTAAATGTGGCACATTATGAATGCGCATTGATGCGTTAAAAGATTTTATATAATTTACTTAAGTACTTAATGGCATTTGTGCTGGGCACAAACTTTACGCAATTCTTGTCGTTTTTTTTTCCTTCTCCCGTTTTCGCTTCCTTATATAAAAGGCAAACGCTCCGCTTGAGGCTGAATCCGAGTCCGTGCCCGAGCCAGAGTCAGAGCCCTTTCATTAATTCAATTACATATATGGACTATCTTTTTTTTGTTGTATATAATTTGGAGCAGCTCAAATGCTGAACACTGAACGGATACACAAAAGGTACACGCACATAGATACACACACTAACACAGACACACGCACACACATATTGTAAAGGAGGCACACTTATACCATCGCACGATTGTCGGGTTGCTTAGTCAAACGCAACTGCCACTTAAACTTGCCTTTTCACTAGTTTTCCTAGACTGAGGAAAAACAGTTGTAGTTTGTTGCTGCTGCTGGCGTTTTTCCAGCTTTCTTTTTAGCGCGCAACGCGGTCACTAAGTTCTCGGACGCTTCTAGCCAGGAATCTCAAAGTCGACTGAACTAATTCCTGAGCGCGCCTTCAAGTTGCCTCGTTAGCGGCCAAAGCTCGCATATGCTCTCCCAGTAGTGTCACTAAAAGCACTCTCTTACGCCCACCAAAGCTTTCTCTCGCTCTCTCTTAGTTAGTTGTTGACACTTGTTAGAAATTTTCTTGCGCTTTATACGTTGTTTGTTTTTGGCTTTCGGTCGGAAGTTGTTGCGGGGCCCCATGTGGAGGAAAGGATTCGTTATAGTTAGTTTTGTGACTATAGACGATTCGAAGGACTCAATAAATTGTTTGGTAACGACAACTATTTCAGATTGCACTTGATAAGCTATTGCAGTCTGTATATTGTTGATGTTGGATAGATAAAGAACTTCGTCCTTATTGGGGTTATGAAATCTAAAATCAATTGAAATGCCCAATTTGTTCAGACTTAAAAAAGGTTTATCATATTATTTTTCTAATTTTCTATTATTTCGTTTTAATCGTCATTGCTAAATATTAACTATCCCAACAAAACCTAGTCTCCAAATTAATCTTTAGTCAAGCACACGCTCCATTGTCATAAACACAGAAAGATTTATCAAGATTCTTGTAAAATCAAACAGGTTTTTTATTTTGCAATAAACAGATGAGTGTTAAGCTAAATAAATGGCCCAAATGTATTATCATGAAAGCAAATTTACATATGAATGGATATGATGATGATAGGTAGCTGCCAATGCTAACAGCTTCCAGACGAAGACTTTCAACAGTTACAGAATGGGGCTAGTTTGGCATATTAATATTATAAGCGTTGTTTTCTCATGGATTTTGCCAAATTGAATTGAAAACTTTCACTGGCCAAAATGGCATTCAAATGAGCTCTGGCCAAAGAATCGTAAAAAAGTTAAAGTGGAAATTGGATTGACAACTTAAGTTCAAACTGAATCTAATATCAGTTCGTTGTGGGCCAGGAAAGACTACGGGTTATTGCGAGAAAAGAATTTCATTTCAAAAAATAACAATGTATTGGAAACTATGGGCAGCAATCCTGCTGCTGTCATGGAATAGTGCTCCAAAACAAATTCAAGCAGCCAGGACAACAGATTTAGAATTGCTGCAGGCATGGGAACCACAGACGTTGACACAAATAAACTCGGGGTGAGCCAAGTAACAATTATAAAAACCTTGATAACCAATTAACATTTAGTCTAAAATTAATATATGAGAAATTAAAAATGGGAGGGTTATCTCTGTGTCTGGCAAGATTGTTTATACAAATAAATAAAAATTATTTACACAAGTTTTAACCAGACATTAAAAATATATTTAAATTTAAATGCATGGATTTTGTTTCAAATATGTAAAATATAAGACTACCAAATGGTTTTTGGCTGTTTTTAAGATGAATATATTTGAATTGAATCATAATAACTCTTTTATAAATATAATACATATTTTATTCTATTAATAACGATTAATTCCTCATTTGTTATATTTTTTCGCCAGTCAATCAGATTATCCCAGCTTTGCCTATGTCCAGAACACGTACCCCCATGGTGGGTATAATCGTCGACGCCGTTTACGAGGCCGCGGTAAGGCAGCATTAACGACCACCACGGAGAGACCATTTATTCGCGTCTGGAATAGTATTGTGCGCAGCGTGCAGCCAAATTTTGGACTACGTAATCTGACTAATCCGTTGACCAATTTGTTTAATAATGGCAATGCTAATATTATTGAAACGGTGCCAGTGCAGTTGGAAATTCCAAATGATGAAAGAGAAGAGCAAGAGATGCAACAAGAGCAGATGACCACAACTACAACGAAAAAGCCCAAGAAAAATAAACGTAAACGCCGTAAGCAACAAAAGCGTAAACCGATCTATGACTCCATAGAGCATGATGATCCAATTGAATATTACGGTTCTACATTGCCCATTGCCGCATTGCCACAACAGCAGCCAATTTTCTACTATGGTCCCAACTTAGGCGGCTTCTATGACATGCGTCGCCTGGAAGACTATCGTTTATATGATCCATACTTTGCAGGCAGAACATCCGAAGAAGAGGAGTCTGAATATCACCAAGACGATCTCGGCAAATTGAATACCAAGAAATTAACCTTACTACGACCCCTGGGATTGGCTATTAAATTGCCCAGCAGCGAATCAGACGTTGCTGACGAAAACGACAACAATACAGTTAACGACGATGCACTCAGCAATGTGGCCAATGAAGACGTCGATGCTTCTATCGTGGCCGACGGTTCGAAAGCCGAAGAAAGCACCAGTTCAACAGCATCGCCCGATGAGCACACCTCAGCACTCTCCGAGAGCATGCGCAATGCACTTGGCACGTACATGAGCGACGATCGCCAGAATCGGCTGCGCCAACGTCAATCCGATCGACGAGCGGAGACGGAAGTACCGGCTAAAGAGAAGCCACGTCAACGTTTCTTTTTCACTGCACGCCTGATAAAAGCGCCAAAAATGCATCAATAAACTTTGTATTATTATGAATATGATGTGTATTTTGAAGTTGTACGAGTATGTTATGTAGTTGTGTTATATTTGTTGGGTGTGTGTTTGAATGAAATGACGATGACATCTGCAAAAGAAAGAAGACATAGAAAGTATTTGTTGTTACACTTTTTGTAATTGAACTACTTATAGCTATCTTGAGGTAGGTACGTTGACTTACTATACTAAACATCACAAATATCGAGATAGTCATGAGCTGGGAAATAATAGAGTTAAATAAATCAAACAAGCTGCGTAAGTCTCGCAGCACTGCCAGCATTGGGGTCCACAGGTAGCGCCACATGTTCCACATGTTGTACATCATGAAAGTAAGCATGCTGAAGTGCATCCTTAGCAGATACTCGCAAATTGGGATCGTAACATAACATAGACTATGCCAAAAATATATCTGTTAGTGCATATAGTTTGAGTTTTAATTCTAAATGGTATTACCATAATGAGATCGTGTGCCTCGTGTTCACGTATCGCTGAGGGCACATTGGATTCCTCCCATTTGGGAAACTTAGCCTTAAAGTCCGGCAACTGTGTGACTCCTGGCCATTTGCTTTCATCAGGCGTGCTTAACGTGCGAAAGATGCGATACAATTGATCGATTTCACTGTCGCCAGGAAACAGTGAGCGCCGCATGATCTGCAAGATAAACTTTAGTTGACAATGGGCTTTGTGAAATTGCCAACCCTCCATTACCATCTCAGAGAATATGCAGCCCAGGCTCCAGATGTCTACGCCCGTGGAATAATACTTGGTGCCCAGTAGTATCTCAGGTGCACGATACCAAAGCGTAACCACCTCATGGGTGTAGGCCCGCATGGGCACATTGAACGCACGCGCCAGTCCAAAATCAGCCAGCTGAAACTGGAAAATTAGTAACTCTTCTGGGAGAAAATGTAAAACAACAACCTTAATATTCCCCGCCGTATCCACGAGCAGATTCTGTGGCTTGAGGTCCCGATGCAGTATGCGATTAGTGTGGCAAAAATTGAGTGCATCAAATATTTGATGCATGTAACTCTGCAATTATAATTAACATTAAATTTGAATGAAATTAATATTGCAATTGGCACACTCACTTTTATCAGCCGCGGCGTAAAGACATCCTTCTTCTTGTCCATTAGTTTCTTGAGGTCCATATTCAGATACTCGAATATCATGTATAGATTGTTGCCCGATATGACCACATCAAAGAGTTGAACCACATTCTTGTGCTTTAGATTTTTTAGCAATGATATTTCACGTATGGCAGTCGATGGCACACCCTCCGATTCGCTAAGCAAGCAAAGGATACATTTGTTAGGATATGACTAGATTCTTTATTTATATACTTTTTATTATGGATGCACTGTTGAGGTTGCGTGCACCACAAAGCCGAATCATGTGGTGCTACGTATCTGTTAACAGCGCAACACACACAGAATCCGGGCTTTGTTTTGCAGCAAGGCGTTTGACATTCGTCAAGGACATCAAGGACAAGTTGCAGCTGCCATCAGAAACGAGGCGTCAACATCAGTTTTCATTATATTTAGCATCTTTGCATTGTGGCAATTTCATTGCTAGTAGTCGATGCATTATTAAGCTCTGCTTAGTTCACCGAATATCCCTAGTTGGGGAATGCTACATACCCTTCGAGGCGGATTTTCTTGAGTGCGACATCCTGTCCGGTCTGATTGTTGCACGCTTTATATACAATGCCGTATGTGCCTTCACCGATTTTCTCAGCGCGTTGAAAATTCTCTAAAGTTTTTTGCATTGCATTAGACAATTTTAGTTAGTTAATATAATCGTTTATCGGCTCTGGAAGATTAAAAGATTTTGGAGGGAAAATTCTGAATTAGATGCCACTAGAGATGACAGAACAATATAGTCATGTTTATGTGCTTCGATAATAAAAATAATATCCCAATTCTTTTATTTGTTTTAAGTTATCGATATTTTCAAAATATCGTTTCGATTAAAATTAATCGCATTTTGTTCACTCGGTTTTTAAAATTATAATAAATTGTTAATGTGCATATATTTACTGGAATGTTAAATTAAATTGTAAATTTGTTCTTATATAAATATAATGCTTATATGTTGAGAATTTCATATTGTACTGTTACTTTAAATTTAATTATATTCATTGAACATTTAAATGCATATTGAAATCAATATCGAGCACGCCGCAATGTTTCAATTTGCGTTTTATATCACTACACCCTACCATGCATACATATGGTCGTATTTACACCAAAAGATGTCGCTATTTGTATTCCAAAATAGTTATAAATCATGCCACCAGATGTCGCCTTGGTGAGTGCAAAATGACTCAGAGCAATCGATTGATACTATCGGTATATCTATCGGAGAGGATAACAAAAGTGTTATATTTAATTAAAGTTATAATTTAATAAAATGTTTATGCTCATATATAATGTACTTAAATAAATATCACATATCAAAATAATAAAATTAGCTCATATTAGTATGCATCTGTGCGCATGCGCATGACTTACATGTCGAGAGCAGTTGGCAAACTTTGTCGTGCTGGTTTAAAACATGGTTACATTACAACATTCTTGTTTTCTGTTTACTTTGATTCGATTGGTTTTCGTAAAAAAAAGAAATAAATAAATAAAGTAAAAAATATCTTCATTATTAATTTTTATATTTTTATTTTTATAAGCATAATTTATTATATTTTAAATTATGTTATATTTTGTATACCTATCACATAGTATCACTTGATTTATTTCAAAACTAGTTTCATTTTCGTGAAGGTTGTAAGGGGTAATTCTATTAAGAGCATTTTCTATGTAGGTGGAAAATATCCATAATAAATAGTTTTGTAGATTTCTCACTCTGAGGTACATGCAGAATGGATTTGTGGGCAAGTTCTTCATTAAGTCGACCAATTATTAAAATAAATTATATTATCTTATTTAATATGTTGCAATGCATTTTTTTATATTGAAATTGCAGAGGAAAATTGGCTTTTATATTTTTTGTATACGTAACTATTATAGTATTAAAGATCGGCGTTGTTAAAGATATAGATAGACAGATAGGACTGGGTATCCCTGGGATCAGAAGATTCAACTTAGTGTAGAAAAACAAATTATCAGTCAGGCGAGTCGAGAACATGTTAAGATTAACATTAACATGTGGTATAATCCATGTAAAACGTTTCAATGGCCATTTGATTGAATTAATGTAGAAACACTTAAAACTTTAATTGCATTTAGTAATTTACACACCCTTTTTGGGTACTTTGTTATTCAATTCCTGCTATTTATAGTACATGCCTTGGCAGGCTTAGCTTCGAGTATCCTTTCTCAGCCACATATTATACGAGTCCATGACTCGGCTGCGAGCTGCTCAATTTGCGTTTTACGTGTTTCAATAAAATTGCCATAAAAATGTGTTTGTCTTGGGGCTGCCTTGCTTTTACCCCATTCCTTATTTTTTTGAGGCAGCCATATACTATATATGGGGACATTGTACAAGTGTTTGCGTGTTTTGGATTGATAGACATTCGCGTGCTGTGACTAACTGCAAATGTTTTTAACGCGCGCTTGTTGCCAATCTAACAGAAATCAAGTTTAATGCCACATTAATCATGGCCATCAAAGCAAGGGGCGGGGACTGTTGTAGGTATGCATAATCAACTCATAACAAACTGCCATTTGCCTGGCATACTTGGTGACTTCATTAAACGCCTACACAAACCAACCCTTAAGGACATTACGCATTGCTCATACGTAACGTACGACAACAATTAGCAGAGTCTTAAAGAAAAACATGTTGCCAACACCCCAAACAACTTGTAAATATCAAAAGAGGGCAACCAGATGTCTCTCTCTCCCCTTCAACTCAAACAGTGCAGTAAGAAAAGCAATTGCTCAACACTTTGAGCTGAATTTATGGCTGCAGTTTGCATAACAGCCAACTTTCATTTCCATATTCATACTGTTTGCTTGTGGTTGATAAGGTTGCTGTGCTGGACGAGTTTGTTTGCCAAATATAAATTATGCAATTCTGTTATGTATGTACTTAGGGTTTTTGGCGACAATCATGTGCAAAAATGCAATTTAGCAGCCAGCAGCAAAGAGTAGAGTAGTAAATAAAATAGAAATGAAATTGGTTGGGCCACCTAATGTACGCTCCAGCATAGCGCAAAAAATCGAGCTGAAATTACATTACATTTCCAGCTGCGAGACGACAATGAGCATCCCGGTCAACCCCGACGCAAACCCTATTTCCGCGAAAGTTCCGTGTGATTTATGCATTTGGGTTAGGGCTACATGGGTTGCTTTGAGTAAATAACTTGAAGGTACAATTTATTAACGGTGCAATAGAAAAGAAATGAAGGTTAAGCAAGACAACGGGATGCCAGTTAAATGAAAATTGCGCAATTTTTATTCCTAAGCTGACACTTGAGGCGATTCTTGTACTGGCGATTTCTATCCTTTTTGTTTAACAAATTACGCATTAATCTCATCTCGCTAATATTTAATCTTAAATTTCTTGTTTTTATTTTTTGAAATTTGTTTGCTGTACTTTTAAGTGCTTAAACATCTGTTAACTGCTGGATATTTTGCTGCTTACTAATTTATTCATTGCGCAACTAGAAATTCTAGCTAAATAGGGTAAAGTCCTGTATGTAAAAGGGCTGGCAAATAAAAAATGTCCTTTAAATTGATGCTCTATAACAATTGCGAACACTTTTGGTTACAGAGATATTACTATAATAAGTTTTAGAAGAAGTTGTGGTTTTTTTTTTTAAGTATATTTTAGATTTTTTTAAGTTTAAAGCAATTGTTTTAATAGCTTGATTTCTTTAAAATTTAAACAATTTTTTTTATAAAAATAGACATATGAGTTCTTTAAAATCAACATATGAATCAATAAGTTTATTTTCGTTTATATAAAACTGTCGATGATTCTCATTATAGAACTCTCTATTGTTTTGTTTAAAAATGTAATTAAAATGCACTTAAATTAATGTTTATTTTGTGCGGCGGTATTTATTTGTATCAATTAAATTGTCTCGATAAAAAAGAAATAAATAATTTAACGCTTTATTGCACTTATCAGCATGTTGATGACAATCATTGAATCCCAATTGCCTAATTAAGCATAAATCGGATTAATTAATTCCATTTTTTTTTTGCCAGTAGACCGTATTCAGGTCAATTAAAAGTGACGGTTTCAATTGTTGCATTTGTGAATGTGCAATAAAAAGAATTGAGCCATGCTATCAAATGTCACCGCAACAGAACTGACCTTCAATCAGAGTCGAAGGATGCTACATTTTTAAGGCAGTTGATTAAATGTCAAAGTTTGCAAGAAAACAATATCATCTGGAATTGCCCCAGGAGAGAAGTTGTAGCTTGCGGTGGTAATTGCCGCTAACGAGCAGACGACGCGTGTGCTACATGCAACAATGCCACAGGATATTGACACATTGGAAATGCAGTCCAACCCACAGCAACAACAACAACAACAACAACAACAACAACAACAACAACAACAGCATCAACATCTAACTATTGTCATCAATGCCAGCAAAAATGTAACTTGTAAGCTGAACAAAAGCAAACCAGTTTGCAAAGTTCGCTTACATAGCTGTACAAAATGTATGTATTAACTGGTTGCAGGACATCCAAGTACACACACGAACGCACACAGATACACACATTCACATTGATAGTTAGACAGTAGCAGATACGTGAATAGCTAAGCTGGGTTTCCCCGACAATGCATCCAAACCTAGAAGCGACTGCTGCCGGTTAAATTTAATTCCAATTGAATTTCGCTCAACAACGGTTTTCATTCCATCATCTAGATGTGTGTTTGGATGTGGGGGTATTCGTGTGTAACCTTCTTTCTAACTTTAAAATAAATGAAAATGAATAATAATATGCGGTGCTAAACGGAAATGACTCTACTCGGGGAGTGGGAGGAAAATGCAACAGCAAATAGTACAATTTAAATATACAATATAATAAACAGAGTGTAAAAATTAATCCATAAGTCTTGCCTGAATATGACTGGAATTATAAGGATTTTCGGCTGCAAGTCAATTTAAATAATCAAGTTTGAAAAATATCGAAAACCCGGCTCATGAAGTGATATTGTTTCATTTATAATAATATTTTTATAATTTGTTTACTTAATTGGGAGTTCTTTAAATTGGAAATTCGATTTAAAATATAAAATAAACAAATCCAAAAAAAATGTACTGAAATTGTAAAAAGGTAGAGGATTTGAATTTAAGTCACAAATAAGTAAACATATAATTTCTTCAAATAATTCCTTTATGGCCAAATTATACAACTGTTTAATCTGGTAATGCATATTTATATATTCGTGAACTGAATCAAAAAACAAAGCAATTTACTCGTATATCTGTTATTCTAGTTTACATCTACAACATTTATTTATTTCTTTTTTAATATAATAATAAAAATATTAGTATTTTTTATTCGATTGGAATTGATTTTAAACATCAAAAATCAATTGAATCAATGTAAATCATTTAGATGAAAATTTAGGCTTAAATAAATATTTCATTAAAAAAGGAAAAAAAAATAAACAAAAATTGAACCTTTTGTCTATTTTCCAATGAAAACTAAAACATAATCCGTGTGCGCTGTGCAAATAGTATAAACATGATTGCTTTTGATTTTACTCATTCCACATTTGATACGATTCAGCTCGGGCCGATAGACAATTTATCTATCTTTGAATTTAACTTGCCACGCATCAATGTTTATAAGGCAAGCCAGACACAAACACACATAGACACACACACACGCACACACACATAGGCGCTATTCAAACAGATAATGTGCGTGTGTATGGGAAAAGTTTAAAAGTTGTTCATGCCTGGCATTTGGGATTTGTTGCAATATTATATAGCGGCAGAGGGTTTTTTCCTCTTGTTTGGTATGCGCCACGTTGCGTATACGCCACGCAGCTTCTCCTAAGGCAACCCAGCAGACAAACAGCAGCAGCAACCGCTAGGGTCACATGTATATACATACATACATATGCAAGGATACATACAAATATTCGTATATTCATTTGTATAGAGCATAATGGTGTTGAGCTGGGCCCTGTGCAAATCCGGCAGCATCTTCCGCACATTCTCGTAAATAAGTTTGAAAATAGGAAACAGGCTATAGAAAGGGCTAAAGAGTTGTAGACGCATCGCCCGTTGTGCCTTACAAAAAAGGATTGTTGTCGCTGTCGGGGATGCCACGATAAATGGCACAAGTTCGCATTAAGTGTGAAAAATCTATAAAATGTTATAAAAGTGTCATTAGCGCAACAATGGGATAAACCCCACACATGCGATTTGTGTGCTGCATTTAAGCCATGTAATAACCGTTGTTGCAATACTTGTTGGCAACTTTTTCCTTGTTGCGACATTTTACTTAACACTTTTCACTTCAATGGCGCCCACACTCAATTAAGTTTTGTCAGACAGCCTTCAACAGAAATGTTTATTTTTTTTCTCTTTAAATTTTCTCTCTTGCTATCGTGTAACTACAATATAAGTAGTTGGTAATTGGTTTTCCATGTACTTAACAATAGTGCATGTCTGTCGATGTGCCAATAGCCGGTGTATCATTAGCTTCTTTCAATTGAATTGTTGTTTAAGTGTTTAATTATGCGAAAGTAGTTAATTTAAGATATCATTTTTAAAAGTATTCAAAAGAGTGAAAAGTCGTTTCTTGTTTAAATTTAATTTTGCATTTAACTGCAAGTTATTCTTCTTAGACTTTGGCTTATAAATATTTCAGTGCGCATTAATTTTTATACCTGTAATCTTAATACTCCAAGGTAAAGTTTTTATTTGATTTAAACTTCAACCTTGTTATGTCTTTATTATTCTTTTATAAACTAATTTCGTTTCGCATTACGCAACAAATGAATATAATGGCTTTGAATGTCCATTCTTTGGTTTTAGTTAACTCAACTTTGACAAATGTCAGTGAAGTGGATTGTGTAATTTATTTTATTCTACCTATAGCCGACTGTCAATTGGAGACAAAATCAAAGTTTGTCCTGTCCGAGTGGCTTAGTGCCCTCGGGCGAATCAAAGTTTTGCCAAAGAAACAAAAAGTTGACTGTGGCCTTAATTAAAGCTCTGGGCGATTGGCAGCAAAAGCAACAGGTGAGTACAGGCAAAATGTGGCTGGCTGCAGGACAAGCTAACAAAAGCCAAAAGATTGCTAAGTTAAAAAAATACTAGCTCAAAATAACAGAATATTTTACAAATTGTTATTTATAATTTTAAAAATTATTATTCAAAATTTGATCAACAGTTTAGGCTTAATAAAACAAAATTATTATGCAAGTGGTCGTATTTAATTCAACGCACTGTTATTGTGTTCCATTCCAATGTTTCATGTTCCTGGAAAACATTTTCCACACTGTTTAATATTGGTTCAAAGTCTGTTGGCCACGACAGTTGGCAGTTGGCAGCGAGCAGCCCAACAGCGGATGATTTTTGCTGCCAGTAGCCCAAATGGCCAACAGCAGATGCTACTGCGCATGAATGCCGTAATGTACCATATGTGCACGGATTTCTAATGCACGGATGATATTGCATATAAACGATTTTTAACAGTTTTTTTTTTCGCAGCTGACATTTGAATTAAATGAATTGAAATGCACTGATGTTGGAATCTGTTTTTTTTTTTTTTGTTTTTAACGAACAGGGCTTTTTGAAGACAAAAGTCGAATGCCATAGAAACTGGCAGCTGGCAACTGACAGTTGAGTGTGAAAATTTTGCCGCCATCGCCTTAGGGCTTGGCTTACATGTCGTATACGCATTTAATGGGTGTTTGGCACACTTTTGTAGGAGTATCAGCAGCAGGACATTGACTGTGCCACAGGCATCGAGACAACGTGTGTGTAACAGCAACAACAACAACATAACAACAACAACAGTTAGCAACAATCGAATACAGCCCAAGACTCCCTGCTGTCTACTTGTCTGACTGTTTTATTTCACATTTTATTCGATTTTAATTTATTGTTTTTTTTGTTTTTATTGTACTCTAAACGACACTCCAGCTCATTTCCACAATTTTTTAGTTGAAATTTCAGTGAAATTTTGTACTCTCTTATTTATTTAATTCTTTGTATGTTGTTTTTTTGGCAGCTCCTTTGTTAGGGCCGCCGGTTGTTTTTTTTTTTTTTTTGCGCAAGGAAATCTCTTGACACAACAAATGGCCCAATGGATAAAGGAAAGAAAACACAAATTAAATGAAGAGATTTGACTTCGAAATCACCATTCAAATGTCAAGTTGTAGGTCACAGCAAAATGTTAAGTATACTTTAATGTGGGTGACTTATTGACTGAATGATAAAGAAATTAGCTTCATTTTGTATACAGATTTTAAGATACAGCTAACTGCCACGTGTTGTATCTTAGCTATGAGTGTTATTTGTGTTACTAATCACGGTTTTCTTCAGAAAAATAACAAATATTCATTTGACATGTTGTGGTTATTTGTACAGGTTATAATAAGGTTTAAAATATATTATACTTAAGTTAAATATTTATTAGTAAGATTTACTTAAAACGCTCTTCGACTATAGTATTTTCAATTTATTTAATAATTTGAAAAGCAATTATTATATATGACACTTGGAGGTGGGCAAAACATCTTTAATTGATAGAAAATTTTCTATTTTTGTGCTTTATTTTATGCTCTATTTAATCTTGCATCTTCGAAAAATGGATTAAGAATTTAATGTTGTTAATGAGGAAATTGGTATTATTTAATTAGAATAATACACATGCTTATATTACATTTAAACATAACGCGATGCCTAAGAATATTTTTTTAATAAGAGAAGTTTTTTATACGAAATTTTGACTCTACATTGAATTTTATAATTATAGTTTTTTTTACTCGAGATCGATAGAAAACCTTAAATTGTTTTTCATCATTATATCTTTTTTTATACTTCGTTACAGAGTATTTGAGTATTTTCATCATTTCTACTTAACTGAAAATTGCTTTCAAGTATGTGCATTCACTTTTTGCAACTGCACATGAACAATAGCTGCTCATCAAGCCTGTCATCCAGCCCTTTGTTTTTTTTTTTTTTGCCATGGTAACTACATATGCAGATCATTATAGTCAAGTTTGTGTATAGGACTGGAACTGTCACTGAAACTGAAACTGGAGCTGAAACTGTGCGGCACGTCGATGCGGTTGCCATAATGCCCGTAATTACTTTGTTAATGCTCAGCGTATTAAGTTGGCAAATTAAATTATGTGCCGGCCAGAAATTGACAATCAGTTAACTGAAAACATATTTAAGTCTTGTTAAAAGCGCAATCTGGCTTTAAATATTTAAAGAGCAAACGTTTATTCGAACTTTAGGGAAATGCGCACAAAACTTTCAAACGAAAATGGTCACAAAAATTTATAAAAAAAAATTGAGAATTTTTTTTTTTTAATGAGACAGAATAATCTGCTATTAATTGATCTTTATTGTTTATAATTTTATAATAAATATTTCACAACAACGAACAAATTAAGATTAAAACGTTCTTAATAACAGAACAGCGAGCTTAATAAATAAAATGAATAAAAGCGAAAATAACAGAGTATTGTCAAAGATTAGTCATGATTTCGTTACTTTTAAAACAATTTTTTTTTTCTGGGTGTAACAGTATTATCTTTAAGATAAGCCCACAAGAAGTTGTTGCCACTCTGATATAAGATACTTAGATAATTTAATTGTTAGCTTTAGGTAAATATTTACCATAATGAAAGTGCCGAAACCTGCCCATTTTATCGATAATTGATGGCCAAGGCCAAAACATGGCCAGGAAGCTCAATTAATGGTAACAACAACAAACGATCAACAGGTGTTGACTTTTCGACTTCATTGCCAATTGCTCTTTGGCATTCTTAAGGCTTTAATGATTTAATGACAGTTACTTAAACCTCTTTGCATTTTGCTTTTTGCTTTTTAACTTGGCTATGGCTTTTAGTATTTTATGCCTTGTAATTGAGTCATTGAGTTGCCATAGCTGCCCTGATTGAGTCACCCAGGAAAAGGCACTCTGAACGGGGCTGCTGATGCGGATGTTATCTAATTTCTTGTATTCAGAACTCAAGGACTTGTCTATGCCTGATAGTTTTTGAAATGAAAAATGCAGCTTCTGTTTATTTAGTTGCAAGTAATTGCATTTGCTAGCTGTAATTGAATTCACTCGACTCGACTCGCCTTGTCCTTTGAGTATATTTCATTAGGAGCATATTCAGTTAAATGCAGCAACAAATTGACTGAAAACACATCAAACCACACAGCGCAGAGCTTTGAGCCCAGTTTGTATCTTGACTATCCATCCTGGCCAACCGCATGCAATTTGCAACCAAAACCAAAACCAAGACAAAGTTTCATGTACCATCTTACCTATATAAACAAAATGTGTGTATGTGTATGCGAAGTAGATGAGTTTTGTGTGGCATATCCACGCTTTGTCATGGCAGTCAAAACAGTAAATGGTAAATGTCAAGATGAGAAACCCACAGCCAAGATGCCTGTCTGGTTGACGTCAGTGGCAATTGATTTTTATTGCGTCCTGCACCCTCAGTTACAACATGGAGATATCGACAACTTTGACGCAAGTCTTGTTATGTTGCGTGTGGCAATTTTTAATGGACTTTTCTTTTTTTTTTTTTTTTTTTTGTATGCCGCCCATCTAATTCATTTGGATTTGTAAAGCAATTTTGATTGTTTGCGTAGGCGCCTGCTCCACATTCAATTTGTTTGCCACTGTAAATCGTTGTCCATTCGTTAGCCCCAGCATATATTTAAGTGTATATAAATGTTAAGCTACCTTGGAAAACACTTCAAGCTCAAGTAAATCACAAGGTCTGACTGGTAAATGCCTGCAGTCAATGGCCAAGTGGAGATGCCAAGATGCCAAGATGCCATGAGGCCATGCTCAGACTGGTTCAACTAATTTCTAATTTCTCAAAGGATTTTGGGGGCTCGCGAAGTTGTCTCTGTGTTGGGTGTTAACATGTTAGGAATTTGGGTTTCGATTACAGCTGCCAATATAGGACTATAGTAGGGTCAACTTCTGTCTGGATTCAGTGTTCTGGGTCAGTGAATGCCACTGCATATTAGCAGGGATTTGTTGTCGCCACTTTTCTGGTCATTGGCCCATGTGGTGCTTACAATTGTAAGCCCTCAACTGATTGCCAAGTATTGATTTTAATGCTTCACTGGTGTATGAGTAATTTGAGCAGCTTGGGTAAAAGTAGAAATGAAATCATCATGCACTGACTGTCAAGAAAACGGCAGAATGAATAAAACTGATAAATAACGAAGTCATCATTAATAAACATTTGTGGCAGACAGCAGCGCTGCCACAGCAACTGCCCATTGGCCAGTTAGATATGCAACAAAATCCATTCAAAGTGTTAAATTCGTATCCTATTTTGACTTTGGTTTTGGCCAAAAGAAATTCCTTAAATATGCAGTAAGTGCCTTGGGTTTCTGGTTTTCGCCCAACCACAAGAAGAAAATAAATGATTCTATGCCACAAATCTGATTTGTGGCAACCACAGCCTTCACTGAAGTATCAAATATACTAAATTACATGGCATCAGTTGCATTAGTCAACAGTTCCTTGAAAGGTTATTGTGAAACCTGGTTAGTGTTGAATGCTCTCAAGCAATTTAAACAGTTCCTCTACCTGTTGCTGGGATTGGGTCTCTGATGCTGACATCAAGTGCGCACAATTGAAGGTTCCATTATGAATTTTGTTTTCCCCAAATATATATAATTGAATCTAAAGTACTTCATTTGCCGCATAAACACGTTCAGCGCACAATGTTCGACTCTTATTTTGTGCTATTATTAATGAACCCCAAAGAAAGTTATGCGAGTTGTGTGGCCTGCAAAAGCCACGAGTAAACAGTGGCAGCCAAAAATAACAATTCAATTTCTTTTTACTCAAAAAAAAAATAAGAAAACACACCAACACTAACACACATAAATACACATACACTCACCCACACACACACACACACACACACACACACACTTACATGAATAATACATATCGTTCTTTCCGAGTTACAGGTATGAAATTATTGACAGACGTCAAATGCCGAAACATGGTAGGATATATGTATGCCATCTAAATGTGTATGTGTGTGTGTGTGTAAGTGTGTGTGTGTGTGTTTGTGTGCACCGCACAACAATCAAACAAAATGAAAAAGCATTTGACTTCTTGGTTAGGCTTATTTCGTTTTATGGCATTTTTTGCTTATCGACTTTTGTGTGCTCAGATATGCGATACTTTCAGTCAGCATCAGAAAGAGATAGAAAGACGTGTCTAGAGCAGGATAGCAAGTGTGCATGTGTGTATGTATGTGTGTGTATGTGTGTATGTAACTGAGATTCTATATTGTTCGAGTGTTATGTGCTGTATTCACTTTAGTTTAGTTAAACGACTTTTACATCTCCGTCACATATTCAACATATTCAATTTATTTAATAGAATTTCAGTATTTGTACGTATGCCCAAAATGTGAAGTAAATTATTGGCAATGTATTAGAGTTATGTTGTGTATTTTTGAGTACACTGAAAAATATTATCATTCGAAAAATACTTAAAACAAGACCACTTGTTATATAGACTTTTCTTTATAATATAAAAATAGATTATCATTTGTTTATGTTTGAAAATATTTTATATTAAATTATAAACGACTTGATTTTATTGTGAGATTTTTCTGTTCATTTATTGTAATTTGTGCCTCATATGCTGACTATTAAAACCAAATAGGAGTTAGAGGCGGCAAAATGTCGCCTATAAGTATGCAACGCTTTCAATTCGGTAATTAAATTTTTTATTATAATAACAGATAGATTGTTTTTTATTTTGGAACATAGTTTTTCTGTCAGTGTATTTTTGAAAAGCTCTGATAAATTTGTATTAGGACAGTAACAAATTATGAGCATAAATATAAAAAACATAAACCAAATGATGTTTATATTTCTCTTAATAATTTCAAAAAAATTTATATAAAAATAAAATTTGCTTAACAATCCTCGAAGCTTGTATGTGCGTGCATATTTGTTAATCGCAAGTCTTATTAAAGTTTTAATTCTAAGGATTACTTCTATTAGGATTAAATGCCAATTTTTTTCGCTGTTAGCATTGTGAATTTTAAATACTTTAGGCGTTTTCATGCAAGTTCCATTAAAAGTTTTATGTTTAATACAGAATGATTACTACTGCTTAAAACTTTTAGTATTCAAAGCAACAAATTTTCTTCATTTCCATATCCCCACAGCACTACACACGCACACACACAGAAAACTAAATTAACATACTTCACGCTCGCTACATGCGATTAACTAAATAATAATATGATAATTATAAATGAATTAGACGACTTAAGTGTAGACCAAAACACGATTTTCCCATTACAAAACCCTCATCTAGTACAAAGGCGTGACATACGCTGAAAAGTTTCCATTTTAAATAATCTGATTATTAGTTAACATGCGGCCAGACAACAGTGCGGATGTGTGCATATGTCGCTTTCATTTTCATATCGAAATCTGGATGGCAAGCCTTCGAGACTCACTCCAAAATATTCTGGCAGTATATAAAGGGTTGCAAACCGAGAACGAAACTTAATTTTGCTAGATATTTGCATATTTTATTAACCCAAACAGCCGGCACACGCGGCCCAGAAAACAGCATAACCCAATCATAAAAGTTGCCCCCAAAAAACACCCCACAGCTCCCTTAATTTAATGCATAAACACAATTTCTCAACTTTAGACAAAGTTCTGGGACCTCCTGCAAAAGGACTGTGGCCTGGGTATAGATGGCATGACTGTGTCAGTGTTGAATTGTTTGCCGACTTCAGCTTGTAGAATATTTAAATTAAATTTTAAATGCTATACGAATTGTAGCAGTAGGCAATCAAAGGTCACAGCTGTATTAAACTTAGTATTTCAGTGGTAATTTAAATCGCTTAAATTTAAAGGTAAGATTTTGTTAAATCTTTTCAAAAATCTCTACCCTGCATTAACGAATTGTTGAGTGCTAATCTTTGAGCATCTTAACCAAATTTCTCAATATATGAGATTTTAAACGTAAAAACGTAAAAAGCTTTTGATTTTGTATGTTAAATCCTTTTAACTGTATTTCATAGCATAAAACATTTACTTGGGCTTCTTTTAAATTGAACTCGGCAGCAGATTTGGGTAATCTTGAAATGTGAATTCCTTAATAAATATTGAACTTAATCCTACATCAATTGTGCCATTTTACATCAGCACAATTACACATACGCAGTGTGTGCCAACGAGAAGCGATAGATGCACAGAAAAGGACATAAAAGCTGATAAAGCCTACATATATACTGGCAGGCAGTAGGTCTATTGTACTAGTATGTCAAAACAAAAAATATATATATATGCGGGAACTGCATTGTAGAACCTTTTTTGTGGACAGTCCATTTACATATTCTAGCCTAAAGGTGCAGCCAAGAAACTTTTACTTTATCTTAACGCTTGAGTGAAGCCTGGCTGCTGGCTGTTTGTTCTACTGGCAATGCCAAAAGTTGGCATAAAGTTCATTTTATAGCAAAAGAAACTTCAAGAGCAGTTCAATTTACCTTTGTGTGCGGCATAAAATGTTAATTTTTTGGTTTTTTTTTTATAGCTTTGTCCGGCTTATGCCATCACTTGGTCAGCATTTCGATCAAAGTATCGTTTCATGTCAATTGCTGGAGAACTGTTGTGGTTTGTGCTTCTTGGGCAAAAGTTCAATATTCGTCAGTCAAATGAGACTAATTGAGGCTACATCATTAAGGGTCGTGTCATTGGCATTGCAAATCCTTTCATTCTTTTTTCCCTGTAATTTTGGAATTTTGCTTAGGTTTTCATGTTCAATGACAGCACAAAATGGACACGTGCCATCAGGGACAGGCGTTTGGGTACCCTTTTTGGATTTCACATGCTCGTCGGTTGTCAGTTGCCACTCTCCATTCACCATTCACCACATACCATTTGCCATTTGCCACTTGCCACTCGGCAATCACCAGGATGCGGCCATATCCTTTGCCTTTGCCATTTCGCACTCGATGGCACTTTTTTCAATTTGCGCGCTCAGTGAGAACCGTTTGCCACAATGGGTTATCAAATGACAACGTGCCACGAGGCGGATGTTGGGATGAATAGCTCTAGTACCGCATGCTGTAGCCAGGATAGCCAAAGGATGACTGCCTCTATTCAATTTCAATTGGAGCCTGTTTTAAATCGATTTTTATTATTATTATTTTTCTTTTTGCATTTACGAGCATTGTTGTTGGCTTTTCTATTTTTTATATATATACATATTTATTTTTTTTTATCATTATCGTTTACCACATTGGTTGCTATGCGGCCAGTTTTGTCGGTCGGTTTTGCGGCTTGGTGTAGGTGCCGAAGTGTAAGTCCTTAAAGCCACAATAAAATCCATGGCATATCAGACTGGATGCCATACCTGTAATAGAGTATGAATGAATTGCAAAAAGTAGCTGGTTCCTTAATAAATGAATCAAGTTAGCAGCCTAGATTTAGAGCAGCCAGCCAACAGCAATTGTTCTATAAATGAGCGACATTTATTACTGGGGAGTGCCCACAAAGGCCATTTATTTCGACAAGTAGTCATCATGGCACTTGGCCAGACCCCTGCAGTGTGCAGTATATATATATATATAGCTAATGACCTGTCTGCGGCTTAGTTTTAAAGAGTCGGGACTGAAACTTGACAATGCTATTAAATTTCACAGGCTGTGTGTGAGTGTGAACTTTGTATCGTTGCTCTGTTCTGTGGGCCTTCTTGTCAGCTGTCTACCCTCATTTGGCTAACTGACATGTCAACACGTATCTACGGCGTCAACACAACAACGCGTTTGTCATCCGTCTTCTACCCTTCCATACTCTCCGTCCTTGCATGTTACGCACCATTTACGGCGTAGGATCTGTTGCTGTCTCTATTACGTTCCGACTTTTGGCTGATCCGTCAAACTAACCAAACGCAGGTTGACGCAATTTTTGTTAGACTTTATTTACGGCATGTCATTACAGTCATCACAGTGCGTATTGTCAGTCTACGCACGCTGTGCAGATTTAGCGGAACTTGCACTTCCTGCTCCGCGTTAAAGAGTTGGGCGTCATTGTGGGCGTAATGTATGCGATAGGGGCGTGTTCAATTTGGTTTGATATATGCGTGTCTTTATAACGAGTTTCTTGACTACGTGAACAGCCTCGTTAGTTGTGTGCACAGAGTCACAAATTGATGCTTATATAAGAATGTATAAAACTTGGCTTACACATGAGTTTATATTTTGGCATTTAATCCAGCAGCTTTGTTTAAAAAGAGAAGATTAAACATTTAAGAATGCTCTAGTCGGGTGAACTCTTTATACAGCGTTGAAATTGTGAAATTCAGCTTCGAACTTACATTTAAGCACATTCACATAAATATTTAACAATAAATCAATTTTTTAAATTTATTTATTTTATTTTATTATAGATTATTATGTACACTGCACGACAATCGATTAGCACACCATTTGCTTCTTGTTTTTATAGCTGAATATCTACGAATCCTATAAACCTTTCAGGTTGAATTATTTACCAAGAAAAGCTTATAGAATTTTACACAAAAAATATTATAGTTTTAACTATATTAACAACATGTTAACCGAATTTTGAGGAATTAAACATACAAACATAACCTTTTTTTACAATAATTATTATTATTATTCAATTATTATTAGATCCTGATTTACCCAAAATAAATTTATTTTTCCTTTATGCCCTTAACTTCCAAAAAATATGCTTTGGTAGCCCGACGGTTTGTCTTTCCATTTGCAGAACGTTTAAGATCATCAATAATTATAACACCTTTGTATAAATGTTTGTATGTTTCAACTACATGATGTTGCACATAGCTCACCACGTCTTCTTCTTTTAGATCAGCTCCTGGTTTTATAACTACAGCTGCGGCAGCCTCGTCGCCGTTGATTTCATCTCTTATACCAAAAACGCATACATCTGCCACTTGTGGCATCTCGGATATAACCTCTTCGATTTCACTTGGATAGTATTGTACGTTTCGATACTTAAGCAAGTCCTTCTTACGGTCTACTAAATAGAGAAATCCATCTTTATCCATGTAACCCAAGTCACCAGTATGGATCCATCCCTTGTTGTCGCGTATATTGTGTGTCTCTTCGGAATTGCCATAGTAGCCTGCCCAGTACTGATCATTATTGAGGCACACTTCACCAGTCTGATTCGGTCCCAAGGATTCGTTTTGCTCATTCAATAGCTTCAGTTTGTAGCCGGTTGTCAAGCGGCCAACTGAATTGGGCTTCTCATTAAAATTGTTGTTCACAGCGACAAAACTGCCAGCCTCAGTTAGACCATAGCCAGAGTGCAGGAAATCCTCTTTAAATCTATTACGTATACGATATTGTACATCCAATGAGCAACGTCCACCGGTAACAATGCAATAACGTAAACTATCCAGATTGGTTGCATCAAAAGCCGGAGAATTAACAAGCATTGCCAGGTAAGAAGGTGGCAATAAAATCCACGTAATCTTGTGGTCTTCAATAAGACGTAAAATAAGACTCGGATCAAAGATATTGTCAGTTATAATTCTCTTCGTGCTGAACACGGCTGTTATTATGACGACAAAAACACTTGTCATCCAGTCCAGAGTGTTGTACGTATATTGTATATCTTCTGTGGTTAAAATTCTATTGAATAAAAAGGGGAAAATTGTTTTAATTATTAATTGAATTAAAATAAAAAACTGACTAAAAAATACAACTATTATTTTCACTTACAAGGCCGAGTTCAGAATCTTACGGCTGTTAGTTACTGTTACAGCCTTCGGAGGGCCCGTGGTGCCTGAGGAGCAGAGAATGGCCATCGTTTGATTGTTGCCCTGTTCAAGGCGTGCAGGCTTAAAATTATCCTCAACGGGAGTCTGCAGCAGTTCATCAATGTGTATGGAACCCGTTGGATGATTGCGCATGGTAACAATCTTTATGCCCAGCTTCTCCGTGGCTCCTCTGACCTTATCATATTCATCACCATCACAGAAAATAAGTTTTGGTTTGGTCACATCAAATAGTTTCTCTATAGCCGGCTGGCCATAGAGCAAACTAACTGTATGAAATGCGATTCCATTGAAGAGGCATGCGTATACCACGGCGGATATGTGTGTAGTATTTCTAGCTATAATACCCACAATATCCGATTGGAGCAGACCCAGATTGCGCATGTAACTGGCAATGCGCATGGAATTTTGAAGCAGTTCCTTACGTTTTAAAACTGTATTTTCCGTAGCTGAAATCTGACATTTTCTGCTTGTCAATGCTGCAATGTTACATAATCAATATTAAGCTCTCACCTGAGCAATTTGATTCGGATGTCGTTGCATCTCTTTGAATATAATCTCGCCTATAGAAAGATCTGACGCAAAGTGATCGATTTCATCTTTGCTGGTCCAAATCTTATCTACTGGATCATACGTAGTCTCCGGCGTGAAAGACATCTTTCATTTAACTTGTTGTCAACCCAACTGCGACAAGTTTGTGAGTGCAGTTGGGTTTTATATGAGCGTCGATTTCGCAGCTCTTTTGAGTGTATATATGTTTATTTAAACTATGAACAACTTTGATAAGCGACTTGTTTTTTACTTACTAAAATTTTTTTTCATTTCTTTGAACTGATAATCGTTGATAAGACTATGTTTGTTTTTTACACCCTGCACCCATTAGAAATTAGTAAAAGGGTGTCATAAAATAGTGCTTATCTATGTAACAAACATAGGGAGGCATATCCGACCATATAAAGTATATATTTTCTTGAACAGGCTCAATAGTCGAGTCGATTTAGCACTAGCCGTCTGTATAAGCCAGATTAGAGACACCAAATTTGGTATGTAGTTTCCAACAACGCATGTCGGGATGATCTAGTGTATACATATGGGAATACGGAATTTGACTAGGTACAGGGTATATCGTAGTCTGGGCATCATCAATAATAACACCCTTACTTATTATAACTGTAGTAAAACGCAATTTCAATTTCTCTCCCAAGTTTTCTTTGCTCTATAATAATTTTTGATAAACTTTAAGAAAACTGTGCTCTAAAGAAATGCCCAAGTCATTCCCATTTTCACACAGAACTCTGATGGCTTTTTCCGAGGCGTTAATTAAGTTATGATTGATTTTTGGTGCGGAATTGAAAGCTTTGCCCTCTCGATGCAGGCGATGGCTTCAGAAATTGATGTCAATTGCATTAAGCTATTAATGATGTAATTACAAAATGTAAATGGACATTTTTTGCAGCAATTGAATTTGCTTTGAAAAATGTCTTATACTATGTACATTTATAGCAGTGTCTGCAAATGATAAAAAGGAAAAATGTCATGAATAAATGACTATTAAATAATAGTACAAGTTTGATTGCGTGCAAACAAAGGGGAAGTTGCTGGCGCAAATTGCTGATCGGGAAAATAAATAGACAATGTAAATATCTACGATACACTACAAGATGTTGCTCTTGCTAAGCTGTTTCCTAAAACAAAGTGCAGGCAAATTTCAAGCAAAGGCATTTTTATTAGTTGTCTGTTTGTTTGCCTGTCAGTCTGTCTGTCTGTATGTCTGTCAGGCTGGCTGTCGGTCTGCCAGTCTGTTTGCTGAATACGTAATTTGATGAGCACACACACAGAGTTAAAGAGAACTTGCCACACAATGGGGCAGCCTCAACTTCAACACCAGCAGTCGAGGCGTGTAAATATGTATGAATGTTTTCACAGCTTCCGGCTTCGGCTACGGCTACGGCTCGTTGATAAGCTGAAGAATTTCAGATGCCTTCACTTGCCAGCCATTATTGTCTTGACTCTTGTTTTTATTATTGTTGTTGTTGTTGTTGTTGCTCTTGTTAGCCAAACTGAGCTCCAGATTGTTGGACCGCTGTGGTTGCTTGTTAGTTTACTTTAAGTGTCCATGGATTGCCTTGAGGCATGCCCCAGACTTTCAGCTTGTGTTTGCCATGTGGCATTGCTGAAACACTCACAAAATATAAGTACAAGTACTCGCATGTGTACTTAAATGCTTAACACTGCTTATTCGCATATATACAACTCGAACTTTAAAAATGCTTTTAACAAATTATTCATACAACAAGTCAGACATTTTTACCTTTATGCTAAATCTCAGTCAATATTAAAGTCTTAACTGAATGTCATTCTTAATTCTTACATTCGCAATCAATAACATCACCTATAGCCTTCTGTTCACTATCCTTAACAAAATAAGCCTTGTATAAACGCATTTGGCAAAAGGCTTGCTAACACATAACACACTTGATCCTTTGTACTTTTAATTAATTATTTTTCCACCTAAATTTGATTAACAGGAAATAGCAACAGGTGCGTTGACACAAAGTAAATCCAGTTCAAAAATAAATGGTAAATTCTGTTTTAATTAAATTATGGTCATGCACAATGTCATGTGTTAAAGTTTGCTATTTTCAGTTAAAGCTCTTGTCAATGACAATCACACGTTTAATCCAGCAGCATCCATCAGATGCAGATACTCTTGGTCCGTTGCCCATCTGTCCCCGCCCCTCCAAATATATCCCAACAGGTGTGCGTATTGCGGCTACCTTTGCCGCTGACAGGCAAACCAATTGTCGAGCTGGTTGCCGTGTCGTGCCGTGGCAGCCATTGTGTGGCAGGCTGCCAGTGACAATCAAAATGCCACTCAACGTCGCCATTGCCTGCAAATTATGAGGCATACTTTGCCGTGCGTAAATCTGTTGGCAAAATTACGCAGCACAATTGTTAAATTAGTGAACGACAGAGAGAGAGAGAGAGTGTGTGTACGCACTATTGAATACCCCTACTTGATGTTGACTGTCAGCATGAAAATCTTTTGGTCAAAGAAATAAATGACGTACATTTGGTTATATGCAAATAAATGTAATTTATTATGCGAGCAAAATATGACAAATGTCAGGGTTTCAACTATATAATATAATTTTATCAAGAATTGTATAATGCTTTGCAAAGGTTGATATATTTTTAAGCTGAGATGATGTGGCTTGTCTCTCGGTGCTGAAGCTATTTATATTCATGAAGTTTGGTTTAAATGCTATTTTACATTTTAGCTATGCTAAAACTAGTCTAAAGGTTTTATTAAATAAAGCAGGTCACATAGGAAAAAATCATCTCAACAATCAATCGCAAAAATCAATTGTTGTTTGAAAACTTCTTTGTCTTTTAATATATTAATTATAATATTTTGAATTTACAATTTATAATATAGAATTTATGGAGTACAAGCTGCTGTTATTCTAAATCAATTTATATTATATAATATTTCAGTTGTAAACAAAATCGTAAACTATATAAATTGATAATATATCTAGCTTTAATGAATGTAACTTAATAAGGGAAATAAAGCACAAAATAAATAATAATAAAATTTATATTATTTAACATTAAAAATTTAAAAATATCTTTAATATTAAACTTTTAAATAAAAGTTGACAAATAATTTATATTATCAATTTCTATATTCTGGTCGAAAAAAAAGTTTATTGCCAAATTTAATAAAAAAAATGCATAAAAATTATATCAGTTGCGATCGCTGCTATCTATCCTATATAAAATGTTATCAGAACTTTTGCAAGGGTATTCAATCTTCGACATACAAAAAAAAAACTAATTCTTCTTATTGCAACAACAATGCGTGTGACAGCAAACAAAGGCAAGTCAAACTTTTACTGAGCGATTTATTGTATAAGGCAAAAATGTGTAACGCAATGCTGACGAATGCAGATCCTGAACACAAGGACCAACAATAATAGACTCTCTGGCTCTCTGGGTTGATAGAACGTTTTGAGTGCAGCCGGAAAAGTGCTTTTAATATTCATTTAATGCACTCGACACCCTAGGCGTCTGTTTCCTATATTGGCTTCATTTTTCTTTGCTGTGGTCGTGCCACCAGTTGTTGCAGCTGCCAGCAGCAGATGTAGCAATTGAAAACACTCTGCCATAATGCTGCAGTCTAGAATGTATACTAGTTATGTGTGTAAATGTTAAGTGAGTGCAGCTCTACCTGTGTGTGTTTAGTAGAGTTTTGTGCCGTAATCATTGATATGCCACTGGCAATGTTGCAACGAACTGAGTGTCCATGTAGCCATGCAACATGCTGGCCACTGCCATGCCGCACGTGACGTATGCGCAATATTGGCGAAAGCCATAGAGAATAGTTATTGCTGGTATGTGTGTGTTGTTGGCTTTGATTAATCACAGTGTGGGCTATGCAAATGCTTTCAGCATACGTCAGCAAGAGGATTACGTGATAAACATAAATTGTTTACATTCCCGTTCATAGTTTTGCTCATAAACCAAGCTCATTGTGCTGACTATCAGAAAATGTGATATCAAATGTAAATATAAATATGTACTCTCATTAAAAGCATTTCTGCATATATGTAAAATATATGTTTATTGATTTCAACTTTCTGTTTAACCTTTTACAGTTCATTAACTGCAATTTTGTTGCGGTTTTTATAATCAACATTATTTGGTTTTTGCAATTGACTCGAACTAAATATAGATTTCAGTTTAGCCCTTGCCTCGATACCCTATATATTTTGATTTAAAAGAAGCATATTTATTTGTATTGCTTGTAGTATATTTAGAATTTATATTTAAACTATTTTGACTTAACAATTAAATTTGCGCAATCATAATTTAAATTTGTTAAAAATCATAATCATAATTATTTTTATTTATCTGTTAGTATAATCAAGAGTTATTTTAACTACCCTAAGCTACTGCTATTAACAGGGTATATTGTTTATATATTAAATTGTTGACATTTTTACTTTATTTGACATTTGATTGGCTGGTCGAATGGTTGCTAAAGTTCAAAGTAAATAAAATTGTGAGAGATGAAATTAAAGTCACAGCAAAAGTCGTTGACTTGAGGCTTTAAGCAGCAGTCAACATGTTGACAAGGACACGTGTCCTTGTTTGGTTACTGCTGTTGTGGTGGTGTCTGTAATTGTGCTAATAAGACGCTGGTGATTATAATTTAATTAAAGTGTTACCAGGTCCTTCCCTCTCATCCTCTTCCCCGCCCCAATGAGAGTGTGCGCTCGTGTTTCCCATTAGAATTTTCCATGTGCAGCAATTAAAGCAAATGGAGCCAACAACCAGCAGCCAGAAGAAGCTTGCCGCTGCCTCGACATATAAAAATTGATTTATGCTCCCCAAGTCAACTCCTCATTTTCCACACACACACACACAGACACACTTTTCCAGCTCATAATAAAAAGTGTGTGTGTGTGGGGCAAAGCAAAACATTTCAATTGCAAGTCAAACACTTGGCGGTAAAGTTTGCGTGCAACTTTTGTGTGTTGCACAGTTGAAATGTGATTAAATTTTGTGGCATGTAGTAGTGGCAGGTGAGTTTTGTAATTGCATTGACTAAGTAGAAAGCAGTGGCTTAATGTCGCTTAAATATCTCTAGGCAGGGTAATTTAACTTTGTCACGAATTGTGTAAAAAAAATATTTCATTGAAAGCGACAGTGTTAATTACTTAAAGTATTTATATATACATATCTGCTTGATAAGCATTGATAGGCAAGTCGATCACAACTTTCTATTCCTTTGTTTTTTTTTTAAATAGAAGTCTTCAAGCTATAAAGCTGTCTTCAAGTAATATACGGTATATAAATGTTAGATCTGATTGTATCAATTCATTATTATATCATTGAGCTGTATTAGAAAAGATGTACAAAAAGTGTAGTCAGAGCAGAAAATATTTTTTACTGACCAAGTTAATTAATCCACCGCTAAAAAACTGATTAAAATTAATTAAAATAAGCAAAAAACAAGCTATAAGCCCTTGCAATGATCGTGTTTATTTTGAAATTTTGAATGACCGATCGTGCGTATGGGAGCTATAAGATATAGTAGTTCGATTTCTATCAAGTTTGAGCAGATTGTACAAATTTTAATAATACTGCTGAGTTTAGTTTTGAAACCTTGAAAAACAAAAAAGTTTTTCGTACAAGCACTTTTTATAAAAATGAAGTGTATTCAATTGTTGCTATGGGAGCTGTATGATATAATGGTCCGATCGGTCTGAATTAATCATAAAAACTATCTGCATTAACAACGCGTATCTGTGCAAAATTTCATCAAGATAGCTAAAAGCTAAAGCCTAAAAGATTTTGCATAAAAAATAAAAAAAAACGGACATGACTCTGCTCGTAGTCCTGATCAAGAATTTATATACTTTATGGGGTCGCAGACGTCTCCTTTTACACATTTCGTGACAAAATATAATACCCTTTTGCAAGGGTTTATTAAAGCCAAACGTATTTAATATATATACATTTTATTAACATAACTACAAGGGTATTAAAACATCGACATGTTTTGTTTTTGTTTGCAAAAATAGCATAAGAGGAAAACAGAAGAGAATATGTAGCTGGAAAACCATAAATAGTGCTGTCAATCAGGATACTTTTTATAGTGTTCTCTTAAACCGTCAAAAAATTATTAATAACAAAGCACTTAGTCTACATTTACGTACAAGCAACTCAATGCAGCCATTGAATGGCAAGTTAATATTAACAAGAGTTCAAATTAATGCAATTAATTGGTACTTATAAACTAATTGGCTAATCAATGCATTTTGCTAGTATAAAACCAACACTTGGCTGTTAAAAATAAGAAGAACCCTTAATACTATTAATAGGGCCATCGGCTGAATGTTTTTCCCGCTCAGGTGCAGATGCACATCGGGTTAACATCACTTGCAGTGTGTGGAAGCCTTTAGTCAGCCTTGGCCCGTTTGTAGATGCTTTTAAGTGCACATTATAACTAAAGTGGCTGCGTCAGTTAGCACTTTGGCAGGTGTGTGTGTGTGTGTGTAAGGGTGTGTGTGTGCTCACAGGTGTATTAATAAACAAATTACGCAATTAATAACACACAGTGAGTGCTCAGATGTGCGCAAATTGTGACACGCCACGGTGAGATTGTATATTCCAGGTGCAATTTCTAGCAGGAAGGAAGGAAACAGCAGCAGACACTGTACAAAATGTTGAGCTAAATTAAGAAGCAACTGCAGCAAATGTTCTTTTAGGCAACAGCTGCCGCTACTTGTGTAATTGTGTGTGTGTGTGTGTGTCTCTGTGCAACATGTGCAACAAAATGGGGCCAAGCGCCTGTAAATGGCCCCAAAAGTGGCCACTGAACTCGCTGAATGCCCGGCAATGTGGCACTGGGATTGGCATCACTTCAGTTCAGTATTTTTGATATTAAGTGCGTGGCTGGCACTTCTTTCGGTCTGTTGGTCCAATGATGGCACCGGCTTCAATGGAAATTGAGTTAAGTTTTCATGCGATGGCATATAAAAATCTGAATTCTGCCAGCCAAGCAGTTTGTTGTTTTTTTTTTTTTTTTTTTTTTGTTGCCTTGTTGCTGTTACTGTGCGCTCACATGGAAAATCAAGCAAAATGTATCCTGGCAGGCAGCCAGAAAAACCAGGATAACCGAGCGAGACGAGAGCATAAACCAGAAGCAGAAAACAGGAACGACAAACGAATATTTATTACAGGTGTTTGCATTTGAGTGACAGAAGCGCCAGCAAAACAGTCGCATTAAGGTGGCTTTCATGAATTACTAAAAGATAGAAAAAAAACCCTGTCAAGGATCTATACAAAACTGTGGTATACAAACATCATGATATGGTATCAAAGGAGTAATAATAGCAAAATAACGCTAAAAGTCAAAATGCATTGCATGCTGTCATGGTAGCCTTAAAGTATATTTATTTTAATGATGAAAGATACTCTAAGGTATTTATATTTATATTTTATATTTCACATTTAATCGAATAAGTAGTAGTAGTAACCATAAACACAAGGAGCTGCCTCAATAAAAGATTTAAGTACACTTATGCCAGTTATATGAAAAGTGTTTAATATAAAAAATATTTTTCCTAAGTGTGTGGGGTGGAACTTGGATTTTAAAAAATTGTTTAAGTTTTTGTTGAAACCAGCTTATATTAAAGTTAAACTTGCGAAACACTTTGATATAAAAAGACCTGCTCATATATAAAAATTTGATTTAATACTTAAACAGCTTAGAAGATTATTTTTAGGGAGAAAATAAAAAAATACTCAATGCGGCCAATCAGATAGATTTAGATCCCTTAAATTCAATTGCACCTGGACAGAAATTTCACAAAAAACATTTTGAGTTAAAGATTAATGAAGTATCAACCCCCCACAATTTGCCAAATGTTGTAATAAATCGATAACAACAATAATGCAAATACCAATTGGATGTGCTATTTTCGGATTTCATGGAGGCAAAGTATTAAAATTGTGTAATCAGCTTTGGGGGCAAATTGAACACCAGAAATCGTCAGATAAATTTATTCCAAGAATTTACCAAAGTTGTTCAATGAGCAACAATAGCGTCAGGATAACATTCGGAAGCTAAGTGAGGCCAAGAGAATATAAAACTTTTTTTTCAAGCAAAACTCAAGCAAAGAGTGTACATCAAAGTTTTGTGCAAATATTTTTGCAGTGCTTTAAATTCCTTTGTCAGGATGATGGCAAACAAGAAGCTGTCTCACAATATGCACTGAGATTAAGGCGTTGACTTTTCACGGGCCAACGGCAAAGCAGCACAAAATATTCCGGATTGCATGTTGTGCAGCATACGCTCTTCGCTCCTCGCTCCTGGCTCCGGCTCCTCGCTCCTGCCAACAACAATTGAAGGAGGTCCTTCGACGCTGGCGACTTTGTAAGTTTAAAAATGGCAGTCAGCATTTTTAGTTGGTGTCTTTTAGCCAGCTTGCTAACTGTCAGCTGCAGCGTCCAAGTGGATTTACCTGGCTGTTTATGCAAATTTACGAGCGAGCACACCTAGCTGCACTTTCCATTTTGGCCATTCAACTAAAGTATCTTTTTGGCTTGAAAGCTGATTGCAAGATTTATTGCCAGCCAGGAGGATTGCCAGCTTGAGATACATTGTAAACGAGCTAAGTAAAAGCAGTTTGTCTTCCCCTCTTAAATCTTGAATTGGAACCGTAAAACTGAAGACTGGGCCAGGACAGACAGTTCAAATAAAGGTTACAGCTGTCTTTGAGCGATGGGCGAGTCCTGTTTATGTTCATGTGCCTGCCCATCATATGTAATTAATTTGGCACAGCTGTTTATCCTAATTAGAGATGAATCCTTGTTGCTGTTACATGGTTGTGTGTGTGTGTGTGTGTGGGCGTGACTGGGACGCACTCGGTTTTGTGTTTACCGCTTCACAGGCTTCCAATTGAACTTTCAAAACAAACAGATTTCAACATTCTGCGAAACGAATTGTTTAATTTGATTGAAGTAAAAAAAAAATAGACAGAACTAATGAATTTGTGGTTATATAAAATATGTAAAAACCAGGGTTTACAAATAAGAGTCATGAGATTAAAAAAAAAAGCTGAACAAAATAAGAGTATAAGTTTAAAAAAGCTAAAAAAAAAATTATCTAAATGAACGGAAAAATCTTAGATATACTAACTCAGGATGTATTATTCTAGAAATTTTATTATAACAATTAATTTTAACCCTTATGATATATACAAAATTTCAAAATAAATGTTATCTTTTATATTTTAAGGTTGCTTAATTAATTGGTTGGTTCAAAATAAAAGTATTTTTATTATTTTTTTTTTTGTTGCTTAATTAATTGGTTGGTTAAGGACTTGTTATGTATCATATGAAATGTATTGAGCCACGCATCGTACATTTTTGTACATTTTTTTTACAGCAGCTGATTCTAAAGATATTAACAATTAATTTTTATTTTTGATTTTTATAATAATTTTTAAATTTTTTGATAAAAAATGCACAAATAATTTTTTTTCTTTACCTTTTCTTTTTTAATTATAAGTGTAACGGTCCCTAGTAAGAACGTTGCCGTCAAATGATAGACTTCTCAGAGTGTTTACTTTTGTCCATAAACAGAAGGCCAGGGTTCAAGTTTTTTTTTTTTTTATAAGTGTGAAGCATTAAAAGAAAATACATTTTTAAAATTTAAAAAAAATTAATATATAGGCTCATGTTATCCCTGTACCAATATCTTGTTTTTGTTTTTTAATAATCGCCTTTATTTTCACTTTATATAAAGTATATATTTAATTTACTAAACCGCTTTTTCATCGTTCTACCTGGCTTAACTGTTACAAAATTATTTTTTTTTTATATAAAAAAAAATTTCAGACAATTTTTACTTAATTTTTTTCCTATTTTTGGTAACATATTTAAATGCTCTTAGTGTTATACTCTGTACCAAAATCATATTTTAAGCCATCAATAAATTATTATTACTGACATAATAAGCCGATAAATAAAAAATATACATTTAGTTTATTGAGTCGATTATTTATCGTTTTATCTGGCTTATACAACTATTATTATAAAATATACAACTTTTATTTATACCAATAAAAATCTCTAACTATTTCCACTTTAATTTGAACTTTTCTAGGTAAAATATTTAAATGCTTTTGGAAGGCATTTCGCGTTTATTACCCAACGGATTGTAATCCCTTGGTACATAATGCCAATCAAATAAGCTGCTAAAATCCAAAGGGCAACAGAAGCAATCAATGCATTCAGCAGGTAATGGAAAACTGGTTAAGAAAAGGCAAAAAAGCGATAGAAAAAAAGTCAAGATAAAAAAAGGCGAGATTTGCTAAATTGACAATGTCAACTTTATCATCAAGTAAAATTGCAAATAAAGCAAAAGGAGCGTCAAAACGGAAAACCCAACACAATTTGCCATACAATTCGCACTTTTCTACTAAGCATAAGCAATGCGATGTCCTTTGCCACTTTTCCCCCCATTGCGCTGTTGGTCAAAAGCAAATTTGTTATGCATCCCTATTGCCCAGAAGCGGCGGCATCAAATGGCTAACAAGTAGCCGCGTATCAAAGTGAATTTCTGAATCGAAAATCCTGCCTATATATCCGCTAAAAAAAAGAATCTGCCTAATTAGTGCCGTTATTGATATACTACTTGGGCATAAGTAAACCCAAAGTTAAGGTTTGCATTTATCGCATGCGATTTTGCAATAGGAAAAACTCACAGTTTCACGTTATGTGTTTCAATTCCACAATGTGCCGCAGCATTGTTTCACTGCCATTCGTTTCTTCTGACGGCGCCCGCTTCGTTTGTTGGCTGATTGCCATTCAGTTTCTGTTGAAAATGCCGCCGTGTTGGTTGTGCAACGCATTAAAGCATTGACGTGTTGACGCCATTTTTAAACACTACATAACGGTACAATCAAAGACGTATAGTTGTGTGGGCGTGCCTGTGTGTATGTGTGCCTGTGTGTGTGTGTTAGACGAAGTTAATGGCGATTCGTTGTCGTGCAACGAAGCCGTGATCGCAGCCGTGTTTCCGTTATACGTTTTACGGATTCAGTTGCCGTCGAGTCCTCGTGTTGAACAAAAGTGCAAGGATTTCGCTAGTCAAGTGATACTCGAGTTGAATTCATTTTTTAAAATTAAATTGTGAATCCAAAAAAAATTTAACACTTGCGGCCAACGACACTTTGCTACAATTATTATAAGTAATACAACAACAATTGCAGCTGCTACGTGCTTGGGACTGCAAATAACTCGACAATCGCCAAACAACAATTTATAATTTAAATACATAATATAAATTATTGCAAAAAAATATATAAAGATTTAAGTGTGTGGAAGTGAGTGCACTTACATCTGTTTTTTTCGTATATTACTTGTTATGCATTCACATTCTCTCAAGTTGAGTGTAAAATGTCTTTTATGTGATTTTATTGTGTTTCGTGAATTGCTATTTTTGTGTAAGCCAATATTTCTATGTGTTGTGGAGTGTCTGATTGTGTGTGTGTACGTGTGTGTACGTGTGTGTGTGCTTGTGTGTTTGGCACAATTATTTCTTTTGTTTTCAGCAATTAGCATCGTTAGCAAATAATTTCATTGTTTTTAATGTTCCGCAATTTGCATAATGACTGATAAATATGTACAAAGCAGCAATTAAATATTACAAATATAGAAATTTTCAACAATTGTAGCTAGCAACAATAGCTGCATTTTTGAATGAAAATTAAAAAAATTTATTATCAACCATTCATATAAAGACAACAGGCAACATTAATTAATAAATTAAACAGTTAAAAAGTTTCAAATGTTTTGGAGTGCAAATAAATCTAAAGCCATAAAATTAATTATATTTCATTCAAAAATTTCTAGAACAAACAAACAATCTATTTTATTAAACAACTTTAAATGTTAAAATGCAATATTTTTCAATGCGTGACAGAAACACAATTTGAGGAAAAGAGACAGCAGCTAAAATAAAACACAAATTTTAAAACAAACTGTCAAGCCGGTTACCGCCTATAAAGTGCATCAACAGACAACAACAATTGCAACTAAACAACAATAACAACAACAACAACTAAACGACATTTAAAAACTTGACCGAATTTTCAATCAATTTGGCGACTCTAATCTCGCCCAGAGTTGCCTTCGCCTTCACGATCGCAATCTCAATTCGCAATTCGCAATGATTTATTCAGGTAAGTTTCTGGTAGAGCTGTGAGGGGGTAGAGGGGTAGTTAAACGCACTTTATATACAGTTGCCAGCGGCATTTTAGTTATGCAAATTAATATTTTATATAGACATCTCTTGTTTTTTTTGTTTCGGGGCTGAACTCCCAAGCTCAAACTATTTCAAATGATTTTTATTGCGGTTGGGCACAAGCCGTAAATTCGCAACTTTAACTAATTACTATTTGTTGTTATTTGTATATTTGTCTACTCTGTATATATGTATATATAAATAGGTAGAATACTGAATATATTATTGTAGATAAACAGTGTTAAATAATATCAGTTTTTGGTTCAGCATCAACAATTGAGTTGCTCTCTTTAAGAACTCGGCGATCTTGTATAAAATTTATAGTTTACAATTTTGTTACTTATTTTAAAATAATTGAAATTTACTTACACAGATGCTCACAAATTAAAACAGCTTTGCTTTTAAGATAATCCAAATTTCTGAAATATGTAAATTTCTAGATTTTTTTAAAAAAAAAAGAGAATGAAGTAAATTTACTCGAAAAGCTACAAAAAAACATTTTTTCTTTTTAATTAATTCTATTAATAAAAATAACAAGTGAAAAGGTTACAATGCAGGGCAATACATTTATTTATTTATTCCGGATGACAAGCAATTCTTTTCAGTTTATGGAAACTTTATAATATTTCTTGATTTTAGTGTAAGTATAGAAAAAGTCTAAAGAAATTACATAATAAATATTCATGACAGTAACCCAGGGGAATTGTATTTGCCAGTCCGGCCAGCTATGCTATACATTTTATTAGTTATTTTTTTAATTAATATGTACACCCCAAATTAAAAATAACTGCAACAATATAAAACATAAAGACTCACTCCAATAACATTAAATATTTTTTTTTCCTGTCAAAAATCAAAAATCAATACGAATTCAGTAAAAAATTAAAAAAATATATATTACCCTACTTCAAATTTCTCGAAATTCTTTTTACTAAAGGCTTTATTTTGTTAGCGTCGGTCTGTATTGTTATAACGAGTAGTCGGGTCTCCCTATTAATGCTGTAAAAACCACATTTCTTATACTTGTTAGAAAATTGCTAAAAAACCAAACAGAGTCACACAATTTTGTAGCTAGACTCCCTCAACTTTGATATGATGTCATACTGATAGCATCCTTGAAAAATTGCTTATACAAAAATGTGTCATGTCAGTTTCCGCCGCAGCAAACGAGAAACAAGCTCAGGAACTTTAGATTAAAATCAAAAAGAAGAAATGATTTATAAAGAATTTTAGAAACTATAATTTTTGGCAAACTAAAATACATTTTATCATATTAACAATAAATTCGGATAATTTTCTAACTATCAAAAATAAGACACAAATACTTAACATATTTATAATTTTAAATAAATGTTAATCAACTTTAACGATGCATACAGGATATATTAAAGTCTAGCACAAATAATATTAAATAATATTATTTTCTTAATTTTTTTCGACACAGCTTACGTTGTAATTAGCAACAAGGCGGAAGGGCATATTGCAAAATGCTATTAAAAAATTTAGCGAATTTTTGTTTGTATTTGTGTGTAGTTTTCTGGCTTTAAAAACTGGCACGTGTTCATTAAATCACAGATTTTGTTATATTTCGAATAGTTACAGTAGCCTAATTAACTAAAGAATAGTTTGCTTAAATATTAAAAAAATAAATATATATGTGCCCAATGGGCGGGCTGACAGAAATTGTAAATTATTCACTGGGTTCAACTTAGTTGACTTGTCTTAACAATAATAACTTAACACGGCAAACTGAATGTGACAATTTTGCATTGAATTTATCCTAATGAAGTCATTGAGCTATTTGACATAATATTGAACAAATTAAATAGAACATATTTAAAGCTTAAAAACTTGAAAAATTTATTAGCTGTTTGCAACTTTACTTTAGTCATTTGTATTATTAATAGAAGCTGCACAATTTATGTTACTTTTGCCTAATTTAACTGACATAAATAATAAATTAACGGTCGCACAGAAATCACCCAACCTGTATTAAAATATGAATCAAACGGTCAAATGTTGATATTATAAATGTCATAGATAATGGAAAAATAACAAAAATGTAAAATTCTCCAGACAGCCTTAATAATGTTGCTCTAATGAGCGTAAAAGCTTTTTCTTGTAAATATAATTAGATATTTTATAAATAGTATAAAAAGTACTTATAAGCTAAATTTTTAAGGCAGCAGACTGTTTGAAAATGTCAACAAAACTTGACATTTATTTAATTGTTTACATTTAGCATTCGTAGCACAAAGGATATGATTGTTTAGTTGAATTAGCTTTATTATCTTACAGGAAACATTTCAAGCAAAGTGAATTATTTAATAAAGATTAAAGATGATGTTAACCTGCTTTTAAGCAGCAATTGAATGATTTAAATTAATCACAAAATTACAATTTATTTTCATGCACTTCTGAGAATGCATTTCATACATTTCACACGACAATAGCAATAATAGTAATAATAATAATAAGAACAAAAACAATGTCGATGACAGACTCTGCCTACGTGCATAACGCATTGAAACCTGAGATTCTTTTGCAAAGTTGAAAAAAAAAACAAAAGCGAGAAAACATTCAAATATGCAACAAACAAAGTGTGAAATATATGGCAAAATACCAGTGTAGTTGTGTATGTTAACGTGTGTGTGTGTGTGTGTGTGTGTGTGGGAACTACTGACTGGTAACTAACGACTGAGTTACTGGGTGGCTAACCAGACTAAGGCAGTCTTTATCAGAAGGTAGCCCACACGTAAGTATAGGAAAAAGCAGTTGAAATATACTTACTTATTTATGGGTCGGTTATAAAATTGTTTTAGGTGTCTGCAGTTCTGTGTTGCTGGCATTAAACTTGGCATTAAATAACAATAACATAACAATAAAACAACTCGAGCACGACTATAGAGGGTAACAAGGCAACAATGTAAACAAAAGGTGTCAAAGAGAAGCCTAATGGGGCAGGGGTATAGAAGGGGTGCCGGCAGGGCACAGTTAACCCTTTCACGAATTGTGTACGCTTGTTTTAAGCGTTTCGAGTCTTTTCGTGCCACTTTGTTGCTTTATTGCAATGTTGTCATCTCACGGCTGGCACACGTGTCGTATGCGCCATATAATGACAAGGAAAACAAACACTGACAAAGGCTGACAAACTTCATTGCGCATACGACGTGTAAGCCGTGTCCAATACTCAGTGGAAACACTGCATATAAGATGTATATTTAGTACTTGAATTTCGGGCATGTTAGAATGGTCAGAACTTGCAATATCAAGTAATTTTAATTTTATGGCTCATTTGTGTCCAAGTTAAATTAAAAATTTGATATTTGCTTTAGGCATAAAAGTAGTGTTGGCCATAAATAAATATAAATTGACAGCTACCTAGGGTTTCTGTGTTTATACTGTGTTTTTAAAGAGATAAAGGTTAATTTTGGCTTTTCCATTTTCTTTCTTCTTATTATTCTAATAATAATAATAAAATTAATACAACAGAGATAATGTAAAGTTTTTAGTCTATATTAAGAAAACAATTTACTATCTATAATACAAAATTAAAATTATTTTAATCTGTTCAGCACATTTCAAGAATATAGGTTATTTATATATTTATTCTGGGAGGCAATCAATGCTGTCCCATACAAGCAAACGTTATAATATTTCTTAAATGTAATGAAACCATAGAAAAAGCCTAATGAAATTACATAAGCTTTAAATATTAATGAATAACACTGGTTTACAGCAAAAAAGGAGCTGGGCTCTCATATTATTTTTTGATGTATTTTTGGGCGCTGATTTCAAAAATGTAAAACCATTTATTTTTTCAAAGACTGGTTTTCGAGAAAACCGCGAATAGCTAGTTTTTTGGCAGTCTTTCGACTTATTTGGTCATATCTGCATCAGATCTTATTTAATCTTAAATAAAACTACACAATTCAGATTAGATAATTGTATCACCTTTCTAACGGTATGCCGTTTATGCGGATCGAATAAGAAATTAAGCCATTATAAGCCCTCAAAGTTGAATGATGTGAACTTTTTTTGCGTTTTTGAAAAATTGCTGAATTTCAATTGGTCTTTTAAAAATTTAAAAAATTCGTTATAATACTTTTTAAGATTTATTATGTTAGGTAATTTTTTTACAAATATTTTGAGTTTACATTTGTCCAAATCGGTCAGTAAATGTGATAGTTATTTAACAATTAGTAAAAACACCCAAGAAAAAACCTGCAAAAAATTTTATTTAATTTCGTTTCACTTGATTAGCATATTTGGCTAAAAATCTACATAAATTTATTTTCAAATAGGAACAAATTATTTAAATTTATCAATTATAAAATTTAATATATTTTGATTAATTTCAGTAGTGTGTCGAGCCTTCCTTAAATAAAATTACCTGGTATATGTGACTTTGTTTTGACTCATATAGGCTTTTTAGATAATTCAGTGATATTAAAGTCCATTAGATGGATACTGCTTGCCAGATTCATAAACCTTCCAAACTCGCCATCTTCAAACATTTTCTAACAAGTTCAATTCAAAAAACTGACAATTTTTGATTTAAATTACGATTTTACTACTCGTAAGGTATGAATATGCACATTCTCATATTACACATTCTGTAACTACGTTACAGAGATTATCAAGTTATATTTTAAAATCAAATAACATTTTTATAACTGGAGTCAACAGATTTCTTGGTAGGACTGCTGAAGACCTTCCTGAAAGTATACATTAAGTAAACAAAAACAGAGTATAGCACAGTCAAGTGTTTTCCATCTGTAATATTCTTTCTTATATACATAAACTCAACATTCTGTGAGAAAATTGTTCTCTTGTGTAAATAGATAGACTGTCATAAACACCGGTGGCCAAATTGCGTGATACTAGTAAAGTTTTGATTGCCTATAAATAAACAGCTCATTGCAGTGAAGATACAAACAAAATGAAGGCCAAATGAAGCTTAAAGAGCCAACTTCTTGAAAGCCATTGAAAAAAATGAAGAAGAAGAGAAATAAATGAATGGAATGGCGAACAGAGACGGAAATGAGTTTGCAGCTCGTGGCGAGCTTAGCACTTGAAAAATCACTTAATTCATTTAAATAAGCACCAAAATGTCACAACCAATGGCGTGGAAGTCCATTTGCCCAAAGGACGATGTCAAGCAGTTCGTTCGTTCTTCAGCTCTCGACTTTTTTTTTACTTTTACTGAGAGACGGCAAACTAATTTAAAAATCCACTTGCTAAGCATTGTCAGGCAAAGTGCTACGCCTATACCTATACCTAGGACATAGGCGAATACTTACATTCCTTCATTCTGCTGGCTATTTATTTTTTTCATTTCTCGCCTTTTTATGATGATTTTGCAGTGCTGCGCTGCTCGGGGCATTGGCAAAGCAAACATTTTAGCCTCAAGTGTTTAAATATAAAACGGAAATGAGCTTTGCCAGACAGTAGAGCGCACCTAGTTCGCACCCTGACCCCAACACAGTGACTTCTAACAAATGACACACACACACAAACACAGACTGGGAACTGGGATTATACCCAAAACGTGCCAAATGAACTACACACACACACACACACACACACTTAGACATACATTTATTCACTTTTATTTTGCAAGAAGTCCGCAAAAAGTTTTTCTTTTAAAAAAAAATGTTAATTAATTGCAGCAACTTTTTTTGTTCCAAGCCCAAATTAATTGCACACCAAGGAAGTAAATTTGCAACATTCCCAGTGCTCAGCTTAATAATTTGTCATTTTGTTTAGTCATTGCTTTGATTGTTACTCGCATTGCCAAAGTCATCTGCCATTAAATGAAATATAAAAGCTGTCAAACGACAGATAGACAAACAAATCAAATTCCTTTTTTGGGGGCTAACAGTCACGCCTCAAGCGCATTCTATGTGTATTTGTTGGCATTTAAATTGTTTTCTTGATACGATAACAAAATGCATTTGCATTTTGCATTATTATGCATGGAAAAAAATCAAAAGTCCAGTGAACGAATGGTTAATACACTTACAATCCAACTGAATAAGTTGTTTATAGAGATAGAAATCTGAAAAATTTCGTTTTGTAAGGTACATCTTAAATAACTAAAGAAATTACATTATATCCAATTGAAAAATGTTTTTAAAAAAAAAAAATAATGCCAAGTTCAATTTTATTTTTATTGGTTTAAATAATAATTTTTAGCTTATAAGTCTTTCTACAAATATTAAAAAAGAAACTTATAAACAAAATATAGGCTCTTTATAAATATACAAAATAATGTAAGGAATAATATAATATTATTTTACAAACAAACAGAATATTCATTATAGAAAAATTTTCAGTTATCTTAAAGAAAAGAATTTTATCAAAATAAAATCTAATACATTCCTATAAGTAACATATTTAAAATATGTAAAAATCAAAATTCAATTTGTTTTCTTTGAGTTTCAAAACAATTTTTAAGTTATAAACCTTTCAAAAAATGTTAAAAACAAGTTATCAGCACCTTAAAACCATTCAAAATATTGTAAAAAATAATTTAAGAATTTTTTAAAAATAAAAAAATTATTATAAGCGAATAATTTTCATAAATCTCAAAACATTGAAATTAAGCAGAATTAAATCCAGGACATTCTCTTTAAGTAACATATTTAAAAATTTTATATGTTTACATGCACAGACATTATGGGAAAATTACTTATACCAACTTTTGTAGGGCAAATGAAATTAAATAAAAACACATGAAAAAATTGTATTGCAATTTATGGATTTGATTTGTGTTGTATTGTCATTTTGATTGGCAGCCCGAATTGGCAACAACCCATCAATCTGGCAATGTACAGTCTTTTTGTATTCTTGCTGTTCTCGACTCTTTTAGGTCTTTGTTCAATTTCAATTTCAATTTCAATTTCCCTGCCAAAACCCCACTAAAACTATTTGCAGTTCGACTAGTCAGCTTAATATTTCAGAGTTTTCAGAGCAATAATGCAAAAGAAGTCAACGATGACAATGACAAATCCTCTTTCAATTTGTAAGGTTCATATGGTTTTGGGTGTGTGAATGCATGTAAATATGTAGTACAATATATACAAATTAATCAAATTTGCGGCATTCTTTTGTAATTGATTTGCTTTGAATTTAAATTGTGCGTTTTATATGCTTTTCAATTAAGTTAATTAAAATTGCAATTTTAATTTGTATTGTGTGTTGTGTGTGTTGGCAACTATTTACTGCGTCCATGAGCATTTTAGCAGCTATTCATGCGTTAATACTGATGCTATTCATTTGCCAATTTATGAAGCATTTTGTGACACGCCCCATTTGTGAATAAAATCGTATAAACTGTGGAAATTTTCACTGAATTTTCACACAAATTTGGAATGCTATTCAATGGTTTTGAATGAACAGCAATTTTCCTATTAATTCATAAAATATGTATACGCATAAAAATTACGACGCATTAAACACATTCATTTAGCATAGCAATTTATTTTTTTTTTTTGACCACAAAAATTTTTCTTTTTCCGCATAAAAAAATGGCAAATAAAATGCGAAAATTTCTCTCTGCAAAACTAAAAAAAAAATATATAAATATACATAGCACTAAAACACAACACGGACCCGCATGAAAGGAAAACTTGCTAAATTGCAAGTAGAGTGAGAAATGTGCGCAAACTGAAAACAAATTTGCCCAAAGCGTTTTCACAGCCAATTTTTTATGCAAAGCCAAAAGACAAGGCCTCAACATACATACATACATACACACAAATGTGTAGCAGTGTGTGTGCGTATAGTGTGTGTGGTATAAGCTCTTTTCTATTTTGTTGTGCCACGGCACATAAATCCTTTTGTTGGGCGGAGGCAAGGAAGACGCCTGTTTCGCGTCAGCGCTTCTTATATTTACATATGTACATTATACACACATATATATAAATGCATGTATGTGTGTGTGTGTGCATTTGGCACAGTAATAAGCATGAAAGCCATAAAGCATACACACAACACACACACACACACACTGAGTGTGCAACAGCCTTTAAAATGCATTGGCAAGGATATATTGCAGCAAACAGCAGCCAAGTCGGACTCACACCATTTTGAAATGGAATTAGTTGCATGGTATATGCAACATATTTTGTTGTTTTTACTGATGTTGCACTGTGCTTGTTGAGTTTGTAAATTTTTTTACACATATTTACGACAGTGAGAATACAATGAATGAAGCTCAAATGAATGTAAACAGCTTCAGCAAGCGGCATGAAATTTTTAGGGGGCATGAGTATTGTGTACCCGACACTTAAGTGGCAATTTGTTTTGCAGCCGAGTGATTTTGCCTTGTTAGCGACACACACACACTCACACACACACACACACATACCGTCTTGACTTGACAGTTTAGATGGACCTTAGGGCCATAATGACAAAATTTATATGTCATTTAATCCTATAAAGGTCCGCACATTTTAAATTTCTCTCGTTTAATGTTGACGCATGGCAGGCTTAAAACACTTAAGCAAAATATATAATCTGCTTAGACATTTATCATGTCTAAATCATATAAAAGATATGTACAGTATACGCTCAATTTAATAACTAATTTAAGTGCAGGTTTTTTTTTTATTAAAAAGCAAAAATTAAAAAAAAAAAATCATTCAAATAATTATATGAGCATTATCGTTTTGTAATTTTTTTTACTGCTATAAGGACATTTTTCGAAGTTTTGTAGATCGACGCATAATTATGTAATTCGTAAAGCGTTGATTATTTTTTTAAAACTATTTTAAAAGTTCCTACACAAAACTTGCTTCGGCAAATAATAGTTTTTCTATTTATTTGTTTTATAAACAATTTTTATTTTCGGGTAAAAAAAAAGAATTAATGCCAATTCCAAAAAAAATCCATAAATAATTCTTACTCATAATTTTTATACATAATCATAAAAGATGCGATTCCTGATTTAAATTTTTACATTGCCAAAATGCTTCTTAAATTTGCCTAGCCTAAAAATATATTTACTTTAATAAATTTTTCATTTAACCGTGTGCTTACTGTATGGGAATACTTTTTGAGCCTACTGTATAGAAATACTTTCTGAGCATTAAACATTTTTTTGCTTTTTAAATTAGTCTTTCAATGCCTTAAGAAATTTCGCTTTATTTATTTATGGGAACTAATTCAAAATTCTTTAATAAAATGCCTAGAAGTCTGCTTAAATTACTTCTTATAAAAATTACGGCCAAAAGTAAGAAAACAGTTAGCTAAGAATATTCTTATTTTAAACCTAAGATTTAAATATATCAAAGAACCAAAAATAGCTTTTTGTTGTGAAAATCAAATGATAAAAATAATTACCGATTATTTACAACCACAATTAATATACAGAAAATTTTAAATAGAAACTTAATTAAAATAAATTAAATAAAAATACGTTTTACTATAAATCAAAATAATGATGACATACTCATCACTTTTATTAATTAATAAATTGATTAAATTACATTTTTGTATAACCTTGACAATAAAGCAACTAATCAACTAGCTGGGGAATAGATAATATAATGTCTTGGTCAAATTACTTAGTATTCAGTGCTATATATATAAATTCGATTGACAGTTTTTTAATATAGCCAATTCATAATAATAAATTTGTGGCTAGGACTATGCCCGTTTCGTATATATTCATGTTAAGCAGCCATAAGCCATGAGCTACTTTAATAAATTAGAAAATGTTAAGGCGCACATTTTCAGAAATTCACTTTGAGGTATTTCATCCACGCCACCATAGTCATTAGCTATCCAAATGGAATTAGCTGGGCCAAATTATTTGAAGGTATCCCAAAATACATGTCCTCAGTGATTATAAACCAAAAAACTCGTAGGCGCGACGAGGCTCACAAATCTCTTTCAGATTTGGACTAGTCTCTGTGGCAGCTGAGTTTACTTAGCTTAGTTACTTACATAATTTAGTTACACAAAAGGAATAAAAGTGCTTTTGAATAAAACATAAGTTTATATTGCGTCATTCGCTGCAAGATTATATACGCCCGAAATATGTCAAAGTTCACGTTAGAGTATTTAAATTGTGGGATTTGACCTTTTAGTGAGTCATACAAATTCATGTTAATCCATGAGAAACATTAAGGACATTTTTTGGTGCGTGTTGTGTTTTTTATCACATAATTATTAGTGTCATAGTCAAGCCAAATATGACAAAGGATCGTCAATGCCTTGAATACATTGATTGCATATTGATATTTTGGTGAAAATAGGCTCAGAAACTTATATTGAAAAAGTTTTCGGCTCGTTTGCTTACAAGAAATACAAACTGAAATCTTAAAAGTAATTTCCATTCGCACTGAGCAGCAGGCTATGCATACAAATTAACAATGGAAATGCAATTTGTCATACTTTGCACTTTGACGTTTCATTTTCGTATCTTTGTTGAACTGAAGGAAACGGAAGAGGTTCTCTGACAAGTGAAAAATTCAGCCATGTTGGAAAATGACAGCGCATGAAATTAGAGAATTGGTTGCTTTGAAATTATGGCAAAAGTGCAATCGCATTGCGTCTGAAAGGACAAATTAATCAATGATTGGCCAAATATGTAAATAACTTAGCATTTTTTTTTTTTACAAAGTTATTCTCATTCCAAGTCCAGTCAATTTGTTCTCAATAAATGCCAAGAATTGTGCAATTTGTTTATTTGAACAAACTTTGCCAACTGTGCAAGGCTCTTTAGAACTGCACAGTTGCAAGAAATTAAATTGAAATATATATAAATTGATTACTTACTTAAGTTGTTTACAAAGAGTCAGGTGAATTGTAACCAAGTGGCAATTAAATTTTACTATAACTTAGCTTTATTTTTGAACAACAATTGAGTACAACTTTGAGAATATTTGCAATTAACTTTAGATACAACAAAGAAAGGCAAATGTTTAAATTTATAGGCAGTTATATTTAATATTTATAAGTGTTACTTTCCTTATAATACGTATACGTCCTGTGCACTGTATTAAGCCCCCGTTTTGGTCAATAGCTCACATTTTTGCACTCTCTTTGCTTGCAGGACATTTATGAACTTTTGCCTAAGCGGAAAAGCAGTTTAAAGTGTCACGCTCTACGCCGTGCCAAAAAAAAGGGGTTTTCCCCCCAGTTATCTGGCAGCCGTGTAAACAAAAGTGTAAACATTTCGCAGATGTATGAGTTGTTGGCCTTGTGATGCCTTAGGATGCCACTGCAAGTACAGTTCCGCGTGAATCGTACCACATATTGTTGCACGTAAACAAGCAACGGACTGAGTCGCCAACTTGTACAAAGAACATTCAGTAGTTTGTTTGCATAGACAGTGAAGCCTCTGAGGGTCACACAGTTCTGTGTTCTGAATGGAGACGAAGTGTGGACGCCGTGGGACACGTGACGAAGCAGGAGCTATCGAGCTATTGGCATTGCCGAGTATTAGCCAAAATCAGTCACAACAACAACATGGCCATAAGGCAACAGCAACGAACTAAATGTAATTCATGGTTACAAATACCCAACAAACTGCTGCTACTGGTGAGTGTGAGATTTCGGGGGGGGAGGGGAGCTTATAAATAATTACGAACATTTTCTTTTCATTTTTGTTTATATTGTGTGATTTATGCTTATATGTTCAAGACTTAAGGTTAGTATTTTCGGAACTAATTCATCATAAAACAATCATACTAAGCGTGTGTGTAATAAGTCGAACTTGGAACTTGGCGTGTTGAAAATATTGTTGGCAACATTTCCTGTTAATATTTCCGCTGCACGTTTCCGCTGTTGATGAAGGCACGCACATCCTGCACACCGACTGCACAGCTACAGGATGCCAGTTCCCGTAGGACGAATCAGTGTGTTGGTCTATTCGTAGCATGTCAGCTGCAATGTGGCATGCGTGACAGTTGCTGTCGTCGCTGCTGTTGCCTCACAGTTGCACATTTCAGCAATAGTATTGCTCTGTATGTTGCAATCAAGTGTGACATGTTGATACAAGCGCTAGACATTGATTATATTGTAACTGTCGGGTTTACAAGTTAACACAGCTGCAGATCGACAAGTTTTTGTGGCATGCCTATTCCAGTAAACGTTAGGCAAATGTGTGGCAATAAATTCCAATAATAAATCTACATGCCACTTGTGACAGCAAGCAGTAGAAGTGGCAACAACAGCGTACGGTTCTGTTGCTTTTATGTGCCTCTCGTGGGAAACATACTCGTAAAAATTACGTATACGCCACACACGTCTCAGAGCAGCTCGTAAAAAGCGCATTAAAGCGCTTAGATAGACGACGGATTTTAGAGTCTACTAATAGTTTAACTACTTAGCAAACAGAAGAGAATAGAGCATTTGAAATGCCTTAAATTATTTAAAGCAAGTTTTGGGTTCAATTTCAATTTTGTGTACTTTCCCTTTAAGCAGATTTACTCATTGTTTGATGTATCAATTATAAAGCCAAGCAAACTTTACTAATCTCTGCCAGAAAATAGGAATCATTAAGAGGCTTAAATTCTCCAGTAGTTGGGATTTTAGTAAAGAGCACTCAGCAGGCCACAAAGCAGTTGTTAGATTTTATGCGGCTTAAGAGCTCTTCACCGCATTTTCAACAATTCTCTCATTAATTCATATCCAAGTGTTTAACTTAAAGTCAACCAAAACTGTATTCAAAAAGTAGTTTTATTGTGGGTTGCATTTTAAATATAATTTTTCGGTTTTTGTTGACGTAATTCTGGTGAAATTATCAAATTTAATTTAAAGTTTGTGCGGGTTGCTAGCAGCAAAATGCATTTTGTCAACAAATTGTTTTATTTGTGTGGGTTTTTGCGGAATTGCCATCATGGTTCTATATAATTCTGCACATCCGCTGAACAATTTTCGCAATTTGTGCACTTAATTTGGCTCATTTTATGGCATTCTGCAAGTTGCGCTAATTGGCGGTGAACTCAATTTGAGGTTTTAATATTAGAAATTTATAAATGTTAGACATTAAACGAAATTTGATAAATACATTTTATAAATTGTAAAATAGTTATAAAATCTTTTTTGTAACAAATATTATTTATAAATGATTTATTTTACACAAAGCTTGAAATAAAGGTTTAAATTTATTTAAATTTTATTTATTTTAATTTATTTTAATTTATTTTAATTCATTTTATTGAGGTTAAATTTTTTTCAGTTCTAAAAATTTTTACAGGACTGTTCTTCAACTGAATTTCTTGTGAATTTTATTATATTATTTTTAACTTGAAAGTTTACAGTTAAATATAACTCTTTTTTTGCTTTTATTTACCTGCAACAAATCAAAGCAAACTTTCTATTAATAAATTTATTTCATTTCAAATTTAATATAATTTAAAATTGTTATTTATTTTATTTTTATTCCCAAATGCGCAATGTCATTATCCTGGACACAAAACATACTAAATTTTTGTTATTTTTACACAACTGAGTAGCGCTGTGAGTTCCTGGAAGTTTAATACCATATTTATAAAATTTCTGTTGAAATTTATATATATTATTTACGATAGCATGTATGTGTCTCTTCAACTACATCAAATGGAAAAAAAAACTATTAGAGCTTCTGCCATTTTTGGTCCTTTTGCTAATTGGGTTGTCCATTAGTTATGTCAATAAAAATGGAATGAAGCTTGAATTAAATCCAACCTATTTAGTCTTAGGAAAGCTAGTTGAAATAAAACGGGTTTAGTCCATTTATTTTGTCCTTGAGCTTGTGAAGCTGCAAAAACGATGGCAAGGAAAGTACAGATATATCATTAAATTTAATTTACTCGATGTAAAAGAATATAGTTAAGTTTGCTTAAAATGTACACTAAAATCTTTATAAATCCATTGAAAATTAAATTTTAAGCTTTAAACTTAGAGAGATGGATAATACATAATATAGTAGAAGACTTATCACCAAGAAATTTATTTAAACAATTACAGTTAAATCATATTATACTTTTAAAGAATAATTTTTGTTTAAGTTCTTGTCTTTAATTAAAGTACAAAATAAACATATTTTTTCTAAGAACCAAAAAGTTTTTAATACAATAACTCAAATGACGACAGTTTGTTTCTATGACAGCTAATTTGATTTTGAGCAAATTTGGTAACTAAACTTTTGTTAGCTTGTCTAAATAACTTTAAAAGTGTGAAACTAGTTTACATAGAAACAGGCAGACAAATGAACAGCATGTTATCCTGGTTAAGAATACATTTTTATATCGAGAAACAATATAAAGCTGCAAAATAATTTTGGCTATTTTATTTTGAGATAAAATTTTGTTAGCTTTGAATTTATTTTTTTTATTTGAGGATTACCATAAAGATTATGAATATTTTATTAGCTAAATCACAATACTGAATATATTCTCATTTACTGGAAATTTCTTTTATTCACATTTAATGTTCATATTCACGGCATCTCTCAATTAAATAACCGTTTCAAAATGCAGACAACCTTTTTATATGCCTTTGTAATTAAATTTAACACATTGCGCATTGAACGACGGCATATCCTTTGCCTCGCAATGAATGTTGTTGGCAGTTAAGCCTTCGTCAAGAGGGCGTATGAGCAACATATTGAACGTATAAAAAAGCTTTTTGGGACTTATATACGCTGCTCTTATTAAATGTCAATTAAGCATTTATTATGCGCAACAATTTAATGTTAGCAAATTTCAAGTTGAAACTCAATTTGGCCATTTTTCATTATTAGCTGCCATAAAGAAACTTTTTTTTACCAAGCAAAATTTCGCACGAGCATAAAATGTGAAATATTTCGCTAGGATGGAAAGCTACTCATATGGTGTACTTTTAATATTTCATCCAACACAAAAATCTCTTTGGCTTGGTTGTAAGCAAATGCTTTGCCTTCTGCCACCATCCTTGAAAATATTTTCCAACCTTGGCCACAAAGGCAACATCTCTCTGCTTATATGGCTTGTCATGTGAGTAATTTATGCTGGCTTCCACACGCACTCAGTGTTACTGATTGCCTTTATTGTAAGGCCGTGACATGCCCATGCCCCATCCTCATCCCCAGCCCCATTCTGCGCTCCATTCTCAGCTCCATTCTCATCCTTGTGGTAGTACAATTTTTAGCCAGTATTAAGCAGCGAGAAATTTGTTAACAGTTTACGTAAAGTCTGCATCCCAATGAATTTCTTTTAATAACTTCTTTGTCATTTTATAAGACAGTGCTGATCTGCAGCTTAAGTTTGTTTCAAATTTTCTCTATTCACTTGAAAGTGAAAAGCTATAAAACTTGATATTTGTGCTGCATTTGTGTGTTGAATGTTTATTTAACTTGACATAAATGTGGCACAAATCCCAATTGAAGTCTTTATACCAAATTCGATGTCACAAGTTTTTATTGTCTCTGAGATCTTTAAGTTCATTTCAACTGACAGCTGAACAAGTATACGGAAGCAGTTCGACTAGCTTGTTTAATATCCTCTACTTTAGAACTTTACAAATTAAAGCTTGACATTTTAGTATGTTGAATAGTTAATTTAACTAACGTCATCTATATCCTTGACAATGACTCAAGCTCAATCGATTTCTGTGGGAAATGGCTTTCTGTCAATTTTTATTAAGCAACTAAGCAAGAATTCGAGTAATATTACAGTAAGAAGCGCAAATGCACTTACCAAACAGTTGACCTTTAACAATAAAAACCAATTCTTTGGTTTTATGTGATTTTTGCCATGCAAACACGTATATATACTACTATATATAGAGTACTTATTGCATCAGAAATTAAGTCAAACTTAACAAACTTTTGCAGAACTCAAGACACACTGCACACTGAGAACGAAGAGGCCAAAGATATTTATGCCTAATAATATATACACTAATTTAATCGATTTATTGCGTGCTTTGAATATTTCATATACCACAATTACCCTAACCATATTAAGTGTTGTTGTTGTGTGCGTGCCTGGCAATTGCCAAAACCATTAAAGTCAAAAATAATTTCAAGTGGCATTTGCCACTAATATTGATTAGTTGCCAAATTGTGTACAAATATTGAATGTGACAACGATGGCCCCCCTGTGGCTATTATCATAATATATATAATCTTGTATTATAGCCTATGGTCTGACCAATTTGAATAGGCTTTATAGCTTGTTTGATGAGCAGATTGTGTTCGATATGGTAATGCAGTTGCCTTGCATGCGAATTCATTCATAAATTCAGCACACACTGAGTGTGGAATGTACATTTAATGAACAATGGTAAAACGAAGGCAATTAATGTCCGCAATTAAATTGCAATGTGCACGCAAACTGAATGCCAAGTGGTTAAGCCCTGCTTACTCTCCCTCTCTCTCTCTTCATCTTTCCTTTTTGGCCTGTGACGCCATTGCAATATCAGCAAGTGAAATAATATCGCTTCCGTTTCCGCAAGCACTTAACTTGCAATTATTTGTCAACTTCAGTTAAGCGGCATTTGGGCTTGACTTACGAGCATATCCTCTTGCAAAATAATTTTGCAAATTTGGCAACAGCCAAATCTTTCGCTTGGTTGGTTAACCGTGTTGGCCAGAGCACAAAGTTCATGGGCTTTCATTCAAGTTTTGGAAATTGCTAGGAAATCCTTAGTTATTTAAGACCAGCCCGTTCAAAAAGTTACTTGTTATACCCTTGCAAAAGGGTATTAAAGTTTTGTCTCATAGAAGATCAGGACAACGAGCTAAGTCGTCTGTTTCTATGCTCTCTTTCTGGATTTATCTTTGAGTTATGTTGATAAAACTTGGCACAGATGAAGTTTGATATTGTATGTAGCTTGTATGTCAAAATTAGATCCATCTAACTACTATATTATATAGCTACCATAGGAACAATCGGAGTCACTTAATTTTTCTGAATTGTGCTTGTATGAAAAACTTTTTTGTTTTTCATTATATTGAAGTCAAACTTGGTATATCGATGTATTATTACGATTTGTTCAATCAAACTAAGTTTGAATAAAATTGGACCACTATATCATATAGCTGACGTACAAACAATTGGGTCAAATATGAGTTATTCTATGCAAAAGTATTCATAAATTTCTCAGAAGACCATTGCAAGGGTATATAGCTTCGGTGTGCCGAAGATAGCCGTTTTTTTCTTGTTTTTTGATAAATTTGTTAGGCATTGTTAGGGACCGTCTGTTTGTTGCTCTATTTCTATGCAAGTCAGTTTCAAAGTTGACAAATGCAGTTAAACTCACCTGTCATAGCAATAGACTAACTAATTCAGTTGTAGCATGAAAATCTCTTAAGCTTTTCAAGATATTCCGGCTATTACTTAAGCTAACGATACTCAAAGTTTCTACACTTTTATGAGCATATCTGCAAGTGTATTAAAACGTCGGCACCTGAAGATATCTTTTATTACCTGTTTTCTTACATTTTCCTTTATCATATATTAATATAAACTTATATTTTGTTTGTTGTCTACTTATTTTCATAAATTAATTAGGCATGCCGACCACGCAATGTTTGTTTGGCCAACAGCCAAACAGAGCTCTAATTATGCCTTAAACAGGGCTTTTAGTAATATTGTTTTTTCACCTGCTTATTTTGTATTTTCAGGTGGTGAACACAAAAATACACCCATCACAAAAGTACCGCCATGAATGAGACAGAGTGTGAGGAACTCATAAAATCTGTGAAATGGACGGAACCGGCGAATCTGATCTCATTGGCCATATTGGAGTTTATCAATGTTTTGGTCATTGGTGGCAATTGTCTTGTAATTGCCGCCGTTTTCTGTTCAAACAAATTACGTAGTGTCACCAATTTTTTCATCGTTAACTTGGCCGTAGCCGATTTACTAGTGGGCCTGGCGGTGCTACCATTTTCGGCCACCTGGGAGGTGTTCAAGGTAAGTCAAGAAAAGACAATTCGAAATGTAAATAAAAGCCAATATTCTACATTGATTAGGTTTGGATATTTGGCGATGTCTGGTGCCGCATTTGGCTGGCCGTGGATGTCTGGATGTGCACGGCATCAATATTGAATCTATGTGCCATATCATTGGATCGCTATGTGGCAGTCACGCGACCCGTCACCTATCCAAGCATTATGTCAACGAAGAAGGCCAAGTCTTTAATCGCTGGCATTTGGGTACTCTCATTTGTTATTTGCTTTCCACCTTTAGTGGGCTGGAAGGATCAAAAGGTAAGCAATTCACAAGCACACACACACCCACAACTTCTATAAATTAAACTGTAAACTGAAAACCTCGAAAGCTGTTACTGGCATGCAATGACAACTACAAAAGAAACCTCAGCTAGACATTTGGCCAGGCCTTTTGGCACCCTTTTTTTGCACAGCAAACAAGGCTCTAAATAAGACTGCCATTGACACAATTACAAGTTAAAGTTTTGCCCAAAACCGCAACCAAGAAAATGGAAAATTTTGTTGAAAGCCCGTAAAAGGCAACAATCTGGTTCATTTAAGGCAACATAACCGTAAAACAAGAGTCGCCCTTGGCTCGTTGTTTTTAGCCAACGTCAGTTCGTTTTTTTTTTTTCTGTTTTGTTGTCATTTTTGGCACACATGCATAAAGACTTTTGTGTAATGGCAATGATAATGATGTGCCACACATGTGGCAACAAAACCAGCACAGACAACATGGCATAATTCATATACATTCATGTGTTCTTTTTTTTTTTTTTTGGTAATCAGATCAACAGCGATATGCCAACTAACTGGGCCAACGAATTACGACTTCCCTCAACACTTTAGTGCATGTGTATTTTGTTTATTTTGTTGATTTTGTTGGACCTTAGGCCATGCTCGAACAAATTTACTACTGGCCATATTGTTTTTAGCTTTGTGGCTAATGGAGACATTCAGTTGGAAACAATACTTACACACAAATATACTTCAATACTATATATGTACTTTGGCTAGCACATAAATCTTCACATGGCTTGGAGGGACAAAGCTGTCCTTTCATGTTGTGGCCTTAACTTAATGGCAGCTGCCCATTGACTTGGTCCAGTAAATGGAACCACAACACGCAAAAGCTGCCCTTCAGGCATAAATACTCTGTACGAGCTTACACATGGCTGCCATGAAGTATAATCCCATATCAATTCATCTATAGTATGCATTACATTGCATTCAACTTGGAATTGCATTTCATTTGAGTGACTTTATGAGCTTGATTGAAACTCGATTTGTAGCCTCCAACGAATATTATTATGATACAGCCTTTTGCACCATTATTGGCAGCTGCTCGGCCAGTGAATGAGTGTTTAACCCCGTCTCCTTTCCATTCAATTTCAAGTCAGGTGTACTTGTACTATATTTACCCCAACTTGGCCTGAATACGACAGAGCATATCATATATGTATATGTAGGTATTTCACTCTCAAATGTCGCCTTTGGCATTCGTGAGAAGTCTTAAATTGCTAGGGGTTGCTTTTATGTATATACGCTTTTCACTTCACTATGCCCTGTAGCCACAAAGTGTATAAATCGGGTATAACAGTGTTGCTTAAATATGTAGTATATTACAGGCAGAGTATTACAATTTAATTATACATAAAGCAAGGATTTATTTAAAGCTTTGATATGAACAATGAATGAGTTATTCAATTCGGTTTATAGGCTTTTAAATATCATAAGCATATCATAAATAGTTAATCATATTTGGATAATTCTATCGCCTGCCAATTAAAACAATAACAACAATTTAATTCAATTTTATTCATTTAAATTTTAATAATAATGATTTACGAGACTACAGGCGACTTTTCTACTTAATTAATCACACTTTAGAATCTAAATCTATGTTAAGTTTTTTGGCGATGTTTTGAGCTCATATATTTTCTATACTCGAGTGTAATTAATGCTACAAAATAATATCTAAAAGCGGGAAAAATTATGCAAAAAAACCCACAAATAAACAATAATAACTACATAATATTTTATCATAAAATATAATAATTTAAAATTTTATAAGAAAACACAAACTGTGAAACTTGTTAAGGAGTATCTCTCAAGTCGAATGTATATATATTTCTTGTATCTAAGAGTGTGCAAATAAATATATATATATATATCCAGTTTTGTCGCCCAAATGTATGCTACACCTTAGCATAATATTTATGCACAACACGTCGCTGAATATCTTTTTCAAAATAAACCGCTTTAAGTTGCATTTTTATTGGCTTATTGTGAGCAATGTGCGAGTCAGAAATTTCTTGTACGAACCTAGAATTTCAATGGGCTAACCGATGACAAAGCTTTTAATTTAACCCAACCCGTCAAATATCAAATATATATATATATATGGAAGTGTTTTCCCTTTTTCAGGCCACGGTACAACCGACCTACACACGGGGAAACTATACGCTTTACTATGCCACCACAATGTCTAGCACACAGGATGAGCAAATAGATGTAAATAGCATTAAGCAAAAAGAGGCTAAAGCCTCGTTAATAACTGAAAATGGCAATGGCAATGCCTACAATCCATATGATCCCAATTTTGCACCAATTGATGGCTCCGCTGAAATACATATTGCAGCAATGTTAACGACAGCAACAACATTAACACCAACAACTGAAACTTCAACAACAACAAGCACATCATCAACGACATTGACGATGACAGATATGAACTATGATCTGTTGAGTGATCCTGTCCAGAATATGCCACAGCCAGCGACTAGTTGTCCCTGGAAATGTGAGCTAACCAATGATCGGGGTTATGTCCTGTATTCGGCACTGGGTTCCTTTTATATACCGATGTTCGTAATGCTCTTTTTCTATTGGCGCATCTATCGAGCCGCTGTGCGCACCACTCGTGCCATAAATCAAGGCTTTAAGACGACAAAGGGTAAGTAATTTATTATATACTATATAAAGATCAATAGACACCAACATTTGGACACATACTACTATATATATTTTTAATCTCTCATTCACAAAATTTGTCGCAACTTGTGCGTAGCTAAAAGTTTTGTCCCATTTAATATTTTTCAACTAAGTCTAATTCAATTCAATTTAATAATTAATTTTCCAACAATAAGTAATGTAAACCACGTAGCGTATGTAGTTTTGTTTGTTCAAAGTACATACATACAATATTATCCAAAATTTTAATATCGATTGCTAATCAATTTTCAAACTCTAAACGTGTAGAATTTGTGTGACGTCTTTGCCCCACCCGTTATTTTTGTTTGTTTAATAAAAACACCACAATAAACGATCTGAAATAAAGTGTACAAAAATAACCTAAACATTATACATATACATACATAATATTCAGTAACATTGTCTGTTAATTCCCGGTTATACATGTCAAATAATATAATTTATATAAATATAAGTATTGACAGTCAAGTAAATAGCAAATTCACATCTCTATATGTGCGCAATGTCCCGTGTGTCTAACTCAGTTTTCAGTTCGAACAATTGTGTAAATTGCCAGACATTGTCATATAATATAGCAATCAGATTAACATTTATAAATATAAAAGAAATACACACACACATACACAACATTTTTTTGTCGGCATTTTGTTTTTGTGTTCTGCACTCGGTACATCATGAATAAACATTCAACATAATAACAACGAACATGAAATATAAAACCAAATCAATAAATATTTATAAATAGATCCCTAAGAAAACACTCAAGTGTTAATATAAATAAATTATTCCATTATTATTAAGTCTGAAGCCAATAAAAGTTCAGAAATGATTAAATTATGTATTTAAAACCAAAGAACTTAATCCTTGTAACTAAAATCCTAACATAAATATTAAATTAAATCTACCTCAAAATAATGTTCTGTAGCTCATAAATTAGAACATATTTAGTTTAGTTTACCCATGTAAGTAAGTTAACTTACCAAATGTACAAAAATTTAAAGTGCCCTTAAAACAAAAACTTGTCAATAAAATAAGAAAAAAATAAAAAAAAATTCCCAGCCCCTATAAGCCTTTTTACAATATAAAAAATCATTAAAAAAGTTTCATTTAATCAAATTTAATTAACATACTCGTAACTCACAAAAGACACTTTAACTTATGCTAATTAATTTGAAATTATTTATATTATTTTGGAGAATGCAAAGACTTTAAGTAGTATATTTATATGTATTTTTATTCCGATAACTTTTATATTTTTTCGCTTGATATTAAATTAGGCAGCAGGGATTTATAGTCCCATATAGTAGAATATACATAAACGTATATATTTAATTTATCTATTGGAACCTAGTTACTTTTATATATACATATGTGTGCCAAGGAAACTTTCAGAATTTATAAAATTAACCATTTCCAGTTTGATATCGTTTTTCTCAACAATTTGATATAATTTAAAATTTTATTAAATTTTACCCATTCTACAGCCGCTTGAGTATTTAATCTTCAGCTGTTGTTTCTTCTTTAAAGTATCATATTCGTATACTTAGGAACCTTATAATAATTAGCTTTATTTTCATGCAGTTAAGAGAAAAATCCATAAGCACACACAAGGGCACATCAAACAAATCGACTTTGGCAAAAACCCAGCGTAAATGAAATGAACAAACTTCAGCCATTAGGGTAGGAAAATAAAATTTCATATCAGAGCACACAAGAAATTCACATGATGATAGAAATAAATGTTTGCCGCGGATTTGCTTAGTTGTTGTTGTTGTCTGAATTTATATATTGCTCAACAAATGTGTTTCTTCTTAGGGACTGTTATAATATGCTTTTATTTGAAGTTTCCCGCAGTGCTTGGAGTGTCTTTAAGCAACAAATTAAATTGCCATTAAATGTTCGTATATAGATAATCTTATATATTTTCATATGTCAGCTCATTAGTTGCGCAGTATTTTGCCAATCCAAGAGCTCACTCTCTTCCGGCTGATCAGCTCATTGGGCACAGTTCTAGTTGGGGCTTTTAATCTCATCCGAGCTGAGGTCTGTCTACCTAAAAACTGTTGCCAAGCCAAGCGCACGCATTGGCTTTAATCCGAACCAAGCAAACCGGGCTAACTGACTAACTGATTGGTTACATAACAAATAAAAAAAATAAAATCAATAGCCGCCTTTCGTGCACAACGCTTTGAAAGTCAATGCTCCTAATTGCGTGGCCAGAACAGTTAGAAGACCCAAGCCAATTCCCAAAATAAAAGCCAAGTCAAAAGTGGCTGCCACAATTTGGCATTGGCCTAATGACAGTTTAATAGACAGCAACATATAATTTTCATTTCCTTAGTAATATAATAAAAATTGTTCTAATTTGAGTTTGTTTAGTCAAAGCGCAATAGACAATACCTTTAGGAACTGTTTACATTATGTCTATTTTTTGTTTATCATTATTATATCAGTTAATGATTCTATTTTTTAGGTATTGCAGGTACAATCAGTTGGAGTAGATAGACCATATATACGTATATATCGAACTAGTATTTACATACTTATTTTTATTTAAGGCATAGAAAATAATAATAATAATTAGGGCTTAGAAAATTTCCAAAAAATATATTTCCTTTTTCTATCCGGATCGACTTGAGGTTTATCAAACTGTTATGCGGATACCAAGCTCTTCGTGATGAAAAAAATACAATTATTGCTTAGTCTAAGAAAATGTTAAATTTTGCGAAAAATTCAGAAATTTCTGATTTTAAGACAATTCTGGGAACTGACGAAAAATTTATCATAGCCAAGCTCCTCCCACAAAATATTTCAGAACTTTTGATATTTTTGTCCCAATTACATTTATCATAATTTTTTAATATGTGGCAGTACGTTATAAAGATGAAATTATATATTTTTTTTTATTTGTAAATCTATATATATTTTTTTAATTTCTTTTTTTGCTAACAAGGAAGGCGTTCTACTGCAAATTAATATTGAACTGATTGTTATTACGAAATGTCATTAGCATTTTAGGCGTTGGTCTTAAATGTAGCTAATTATGACCTTAATATTACTGCGTTGGTAGATGATGACATCGTGCTGTTTTATTTTTCGTAGTTTTGGGTATTGTTGTTTTTTTATATTTATTTTTTTCTTATGTCCTTAGTTGGCGTTATTTTGAAGACAAAGCCCAGATTTTCAGTAACATTTGCTCACAAAACATTGTGCGACAGCCTTGGAATATGCTACAACTACACACACACACACACACACTCGCACACTCGCACACAACCTACACTGAGCTTGTTATAGTTTTTTTTGCGGACCACTTGCCGTGCGTGTCTTCTATTCTTCTAGAGTCTAGATGGTGGCATGGCGCTCATAGTTTTGTATAGAACACAACGGGAAAAGTCTAAAAACATTTCGTGACACAATGTGGGGGCGTGTGTATGTTTTGTTGTTGTTTTGTTAGGTTTCCTATATATGGCCCACTCGCCCTTTAGTGGCCTTTGAAGGTAATCAAGTTTCAAGTTCAACAACTAGCTGAGGTTCATGGCGTTGACTATTAAAATATACGCAGTCAGAGCATCAGGCTAGGCACTTGAGTATGTTATTGTTGCGCCAGTTGCACACCAACTGAGGGCTTTCAAAATTTCAATTTGAAAAGACATGGCCCTGGCCCTGTGTCAACAGCAGTCCTGGCAACTTTCACGCCAGCCTGTCTTAGCTTTCGCCTTGACTTTCACTTGCGTGAGTTAACTGGTCTCACTCTCTCTCTCTCTGTCTCGCTCTGATTTGAATCCTTGCCGCCTAAAGGTCAAAATTGCACGTCAATTAAATTCACAAAAACCACATGAGAAACTTTCCATCTGACTATTTTCAGTTTTAATTAAAATAAATATGATTACAATCATTAAAATCAGAGAATTAAGTTAAAACCATTTGCAATTAATTATAATTTTCTTAATAAGAATTGCCACAAAAGCAAATAAATTGAAAAAATCATGTGCTGGAAACTTTTAAATGAAATGGTATTTAATATGCGTACATCTGTTTACAAATGTTATTTTTACATTTTTTTTCTTTTTTTTGTTTTGTTATTAATATTCCCTCCATTGGTGCGCATTAAATTTTCAACAACTTCAAAATTTGCATATGTGAAAACATTGTTGTATGTGAATCCTGTGTGTGTATTCAATTCTAACAGCCCACATTATGCCTGAGGATATACACAAGCCAATCGCACAAAGATATAAATATAAAATAGTTTTTATGTAGACATAAATATAAACAATTTTTATATATCCTTTTCGAACTCTTTCCAATTTATTATAAGATTTACAATGAATTTTCCGGTTATTTTTTTGTGTTTTCTGATCAAAATTATTTTTTTTTGTAAACCTTGTTTTTATTTTCTTTTTGTATGTTTGTTTTTATGTAAATTGTATTTTTCGCAACTTTGTTGTTTATTTATTTTCTTTTTGCCAATTTAAATGGTTACGACATATTTTTTATTAAGAGTTGGGCATATGATTGTAAATAAATCATTTATTATTTAATTATTGGTTTCTATGTTGATTTATTTATAAATTGCACAAGTAAACATATTTTGGCTTTTTAAAATAATACTTTACTTTGTATCCTTTATTATTGCATGGAGGGTACATTTCTCTTCGTATTTAACAATAATAAATAAAATCTGGTTTACACTTTCTATAACTAAATATTTACCATTATGCCAATACATTTATATTTAATAATGAATATAAATTCAAGTACTATCTAACATACACATATAAACATTTATATTTACATAATATGAAAAAAACAGAATAAACTCTTTCTAGGCGGTAAAAGCATATTAAACTTAAAACACGTAAATAAAGTTAAATGGGAATATTCCAATAAATAAACTTATGTATTCGACAAACCATTACAATTCGTCACTTAAATTAATTATTTAATAAATAATATATATTTTTTAAAAAACTTAAAACACGTAAATAAAGTTAAATGGGAATATTCCAATAAATAAACCTATATATTCGTCAAACCATTACAATTCGTTACTCAAATAAATTATTTAATAAATAATATATATTTTTCTAAAATCCAAATTCAACTTGCATTAAATAGATGCCTTGCTGTCTTAATCATTTAATAAATTTTAATACGGAAATGTTTTCTAATATATTTAATACTAACTCCTCTCATTTTTATATAACATACTTTTATATGCAGATTAAATAAAAATTTAAGTACGCCGCAAAGTATGCTGTAGATATATTTAGGAAATTTAGCTGAAAATCAACTGTTGAGTTATTTTTTTCCCTTAACTTTATATTGTTAAAAATACTTATTATATTTCAGTAGTGTGCAAATTTTTTACAACAAATATCTTAATGTTAACGTTTGTAGTTAGATGACCGCAATAAAACCAGCCAAAATTATATAAATTTCATTTAAATCATACTGAAAATAATTCCAATAAAAACAAAATACAATCAAGCAAGCAAAAATCACCCACACACAAGTCCATGTATAATACATACAATTTGAATGTTTCTCAATGTTCACGATGACACCAAACACAACTACAACAACAACAAGTTCATGTGCCATCCGATATTTTGTATTGAGTTTCATTTCGACTTCCCGCCAAATTCCCACACTGACTTATTGCAGGAAGTCCACGTGAATCGGGGGGCAACAATCGCGTTGACGACTCCCAGCTTATCCTGCGCATCCACCGCGGCCGCCCATGTAGCACACCTCAACGTACACCTCTGTCCGTGCACTCCATGTCCTCGACGCTAAGCGTGAACAGCAATGGAGCTGCTGGAGCGACAATTGGCACTTTAGGAGAGGATCAACATTCAGCCTCACAGCTTAACACGCCCAAGCGAGCCACCTCGATGCGTATCAATCGTCAGCGGCACGAGAAGGTGGCCATCAAGGTATCATTTCCCTCCTCGGAAAACATGTTGGAGTCGCCTCGCCTAGGAGCATCAGAGCAACCGCCGCCCTCACCTCACTATGCAGTCATTAGCAGCACGAAAGGAGGAGGAAGTGTCCTATCCAATGGTCGACGCGCCTCATTCAAGAGCAGTCTCTTCGATATTGGTGAAACCACATTCAATTTGGACACAGCCAGTAGAGCAGCCAATGATTTGGAGCGCGGCAATTCGGCCGCCTCGTCGGCAGCCAAGAAACGCGCCGGAAAACGCAGTGCAAAGATTCAAGTGAAGCGCTTTCGCATGGAAACAAAGGCAGCCAAGACCTTGGCCATTATTGTTGGCGGTTTCATTGTGTGCTGGTTGCCGTTCTTTACGATGTATCTGATACGTGCATTCTGTGACAGCTGCATACAACCCACGGTATTTTCGGTACTCTTCTGGTTGGGCTACTGCAACTCGGCCATTAATCCGATGATCTATGCTCTATTCTCCCATGAATTTCGCATTGCCTTTAAGCGCATTGTCTGCCGCTGTGTTTGCACTCGCAGCGGTTTCCGTGCCTCTGAGAATTTCCAGATGATTGCCGCTCGTGCTCTGATGGCGCCAGCCACATTCCACAAGACCATTTCCGGTTGCTCCGATGATGGCGACGGCGTTGATTTCAGCTGACTAATCGGCAACTACGAGACGAGTCCTCTGCAGCGCACAGCTTCGCTGCCACAGGATGCGACTGTTAATGGCGATGAGGACACAACGGGCAGCACAAGGCGTGTGCGGCGCGGCGGTTTCTGCAAGGGTCGTGAGCTTTAAGCTGACCCAAGGAGCAACAACAACAACAACAACTAGTACTTACAATACTTGACACAAGTCAATGCATTTCTATCTTATCTGATTTTATTTTTTTTGTTATACATTTGTAACCGCCGGCAGCCCATTGACATTAAAAAATTCAACATTGACAGTATTCGCATTGAACGACATTGTAACTAAATGGCAATAATTTTCGCGTATTTACTTAGGTTTAAGTCGTAATATTAAGCATCTGTAATGTTACGATAATACACACTCAGTTAAGTACTTAAAGCTAAGCATTAGGATCTTAACTATTATAATAAGCAAACCCATTGTTCTCTTTGTTGTCAGTTCAGTTATATGAGTTTTATATATATATATATATTTAATACATATGTGTACTATATATCAGCCTACAATGTGGTTAAGTCAAATAGCATTTTCAATAAAATGAATGCAAACAAACACACACACGTCAATGAAAACAAAAACGAGCGCCGACAAAATACAATAAAGGTAATTTCTAATAACATTGATTGCCAGAAACATTAGGAAAGGCTAACAAATAGATAAACAAAAGAAAAAACCAAGAAATCGGATAGAAAACCTTTTTTTTATTTATATTAAATTTGTTTCTTATTTAAAGAGGCTTTATCCCAAATTTAATTCCATCAAAATACAAAACTGAGCAAAGTTAAACAAGATTGTAATTGCATTTCATTGAAAGATTTAATCTGGCTTAAATACTTGATGTGCCTTCAAGCCAAATACTTTTTATGTATTGCTTTTTGCAGCTGTCAAAGTAAACATGCTTCTGTGCCGAAATATTTGAAGAATTTCTATTAGTGTCAGTGCTTTTGGTCATCTTTGATATTTATCAATGATTGCCAAAGAATTTCATTGCATTGATTTTTACTGAATTATTTCATTAACACAGCACAATATTAAAAAGTCAAAAGCAAAACACATGAGCTCTTAACTTTAAATGAAAGAATTTAAACTCAAATGAACATTAAATTCTCTGACAGGTTAAATGTAAAGCAACAGTTCAAGTGTTCAGTAAGGACTTGGTGTTTAATTTATCACAGTGTGAGCCACAATACAACAACAATTCAAATGACATGGCATTATTGTGCTGATTATTCATTACATTCACGCGGCGGGTAATGAAAATTTATGCAGCTGTTAAACGTGCGTATGAGTAATAAATGCAAAATGGGCAGCAGCCAACGGAGCCAGACAGCAAGACACTAAACGTTTAAGTGTGTATGTGTGTGTGTGTGTAAGAAATTATGCAAATGTATGTATGTGTATTAATGAAATAAAGTTCGCTTTGAAAGCAGCTTAAACACGACTAAGACGAGCAGCAGGACAATATTGTTTGGCAACCTTTGGATAGAGAAGGTAGGCGGGCGAGCGGGCGGGCGGACCAGCATTGAGTGCTTGTCGCGTTATGCCAAGACATTTGCATAATTACGCGTTTAATTTACTAAAGTGCAGCCTGGCACAATGCCAAGGTGTGGGCTGGGGGCGTGCCGAAGAGCAACAAATTGTCTGTGCGCTGTGCAGTGGGGCGTATGAGCGATATTCAATAAGAGAGGAAACAGAATGTGAACTGTATGCAGTGCCAACTAATGCTGATTCCTTTTATTTCCCATTTGGCAGGCTCCAAGGGTATTGGCTCACGTTTCGAGGAACAGCGTCTGACACTTCGCATTCATCGCGGACGTGGCTCCAACCAGCAAGATTCAATGCACAGCAATGGAAGTACACAGAGCACCACTACAACATTGGGAACACCCTCACCAGAACGATTGAGTAAATATGCGACACGTCGATTGCATCATCAGCACGACAAAATCAAGATCTCAGTTTCCTATCCATCCAACGATAATATCAACGAATTGGCACAATCAGAGCCAACGCATGAACGTCGTCCCTCCAGCAATGCCCTCTTCTCTGTACACTATAACGGCGCCCATGGACGCGAGTCCACAGAATCTCAGCTTTATAGGCAGCAGCATCATGGAGGCAGCACATGTTACCTGCAGGTAGGCAAGGCTCTGCCGGAGCTGGCACGACGTCAAAGCAACACCAGCGAAGCTGGTGGCATTCTGGGACATCCTCGATCTGCCAACAAAAAGATGGGCAGACGCAATATCAAGGCGCAAGTAAAGCGATTTCGCATGGAAACAAAGGCAGCCAAGACATTGGCCATTATTGTCGGAATGTTCATCTTCTGCTGGTGTCCCTTTTTCACAATGTATATTATTAGGCCCTTTTGCCAGGATTGCGTTGATCCGTTGCTCTTCTCGGTGCTTTTCTGGCTGGGTTACTGCAACTCGGCAGTGAATCCCATGATTTATGCGCTCTTCTCAAAAGACTTTCGCTTTGCCTTCAAGCGTATTATATGTCGTTGCTTCTGCTCTCGTCAAAGCGTATCCTTAAAGAGTTCACGCCGTGGCTCCGATATGTCCGCCATTCGCATTCAAGGACGAACGCCCAGCATTACACCCAGCGCTGCAGCACACAGTTTTGGCGATGAAAGCGAACTGCATCATTCACACTCGGAACTGGGCAATGACTCCAGATGACGCTCATTTGGGCCCAGCTCAAGCTCACAGAGCAGCTTGGGCGGGTTACGCAAGACAAGCCTAAAGGTGCCCGTCTATGAGATATGCCACCCTCTGGTCATGGAAACACCCTCCTACTCCTACGTTGAGGCACCAGGCGATGCACCCACCTCTGGCAGCAATGGCGCCGCCAAGCGCACACATTTGTAGCCACGGGAGCTGCTGGCGTTGCGTAGTCTGGGCGCCTCTGAGGCAAATCCCAATCCGAAGGCAGCGCAGCGGCCACGACGCACAGTCCGCATTGAGTACAGCGATGCACGGGTGTAAAGTGACAAACTGACACTGGAGGTGATGAGGCATTAGGATATAGCTTTAGGATTAAAGTGCAGAGCAAAGCTGAGCTGAATGAATGGCAGCTTCTAGTTAAAGCTAATTTATACTTATATTATATATTACAGATTTCTTGGTAAAACCAAAATTGTTTGAGCTTTTTATATCCCAACTAAGCGCTAAATGTACTATATTATGGTAATGTAAATAAAAACAAATAAGTATTGTTCTATTCTATTCAGAGATTGGCTTAAATATAGCATATTTATTTAGTAAGTAGTTAGTCCAAAAATATATACAAAACACTAACTTTTGCTATTTAAATGTGTGTCTAAAATATATTTATAAAACATGTATTAAGTATGTATATAAGGGTTTTTTTAAAGCCAAAATGCGATCGACTAACTAATAATATTGCTATGAAAATGAGAGTTGTACCTTTAAAATTCCATATATTCATATAAAAATATTACAAAAATTAAAAAAAAACAAAAGCCAAATCCAAATTGTTGTGCAACGCGAATATAAATTAAATAACATATGCATACTTATATATATATTGAATTGTTAATGTTGTGTGCTCTTCAGTCTTCAACTTTCTTCTGAGATATACATAAATGTGACATAAATGTACATACCATAAGATAATGAATTAAGTACATACGATTCTCTTTGTGTATAAGTACGATTCCAATTTAACGTTCTGTGTGCTATAAATAAATTCCAACAATATTTATTGAAATACGAATCCTTTATGAATTTATGCTTCCAGCTGTGAACTCTTTTTCCATTTAAGTGGAATTTCATCAGAGCACAAAGAGACAATGCAGTAAAATGGAAAGCGAAATAAAAGAAATGGACAATACTGAAATGAAAAATAATAATTAGTAATAAACTCAACAAAATGCCAAGGTTTAGATATCAAAGAACAAATTGAAAGCTCCAGCTACTTGGGCCACTTGATACAACTTAATTAGAACCAGGTTCGAGCTCTACAAGAGTCAAATGAACAACCAACTTGGATTACGCTGCAGTGGCCGTGAATTCTTAAAACGGATAGCCTCTTTCTGAAAAATATATGTATTTAAGGCGTAAATTGAAGTGAGCAACTAATTTATGCGGCGGCTTATTTAGCTGAGAGCAACTAACTAACTAACTTTTGGGCACCCATTCCCTTTTTGAGAATCCAATTTATTTACTTTCATTTCGCTACAGCAGCTCCAGCTACCATTTGATGGAACTCAATTGATAAAACGCATTAACTTGGCGCTAAAGTACCTAGCTATAAAAACGTGAGGCGCTGCCCAAGTTGCCGTTAGATTACATCGATTGTTCATTTCAGTTCGACTCCCGTATTATTCAACAGACACATTGGAATCCATTGTATATCATCGTCTTGGAACCACCACCTGGTAAGCTACACAAACTTCAACGTAATTCGCAGCAATCAGACACCTATTTAGATTAAATGCGTCTTAAATTTGCTAATTTAATTAATCAAATTGCGTTCAATATTTGATGAGCAGCTTTTAATTAGGAAAGGCTGCAAGGCTACAACTAAAACTAATTAAAGTACTTTTTCATTTTAAATTAAAAGTGCTTGCTTATAACTTTTAGTTTCAATCAAACTCAATTCTCTTGCTAGTAGTATTTTTTTATTTCAGCATTAAAGTGCGAAATTCAGATGAGTGAAAAGCCAAAAATAAACAAGCACCAATGTTGCATACTCTGAATGCATTCATTTGGATCCATTCGGACAACTCTGACTGCTTGTCTGAGTGCTTTGGCTTTGGTTGTGGATTTGGCCTAGTCCTCCTGCTGTCGCACGGAAGTTATTTACTTTTCTGGGTGCAGGGGGGCGGACAAACAAATGGGGGCAAGACACATATAGACAAGACCATAGGTGCTGAGGGCATTCAAATAGTCTGTGCTATAGCAAAATCGATAAAGCAAACAAATCTGCACACAAGCAGGCTAAACGGGGGCAGAGAGTTTGTGTGCGGGAGGGTGCAAAAATAACATTGCAGTCGTTTAAAGCGCTACAATGCAAACTTTTATACATAGTTTTTTAATATTGTCGTTTTAGCTAAGTGAACTACAACTAACAGTTAAGGCCACATTTACATAGCCCATAGAAAGTTCTAATTGATTTGCTTGTCGGATTCATATTTTGTGTGTAGTTTTTATATTCTGTAGTAGTTGTAGTTGTAGTTTAATATTCTGTTTGCAAAAGCATAAAATATAAGTATTATTATATGTCTAAATATATTGTTGCATAATAATACGCTGGGAACAGTAAATGTTGGTGCCGGAAGATAAAAACTAAAATGTTTTTTTCTAACTAAGCCAAAGTTTCAGCTTTTTACAATCTTGTTCTCTCTTGGTATTCAGACTCAACTTATCCAAGATGTGGATGTAAAGTGGGTTTAATGTGGATGTAATGTGGATGTAAAGTGAATGTAATGTGGATGTAATGTGAATGTAAAGTTGATGTAAAGTCGAAGTAAAGTCAATTTAAAGTGGATGTAATGTGGATGTAAAGTTGATGTAAGGTTGATGTAAAGTGGATGTAATATGGATGTAAGCTGAATTTAAAGTCAATGTAATGTGGGTGTAAACTGGATGTAATTTTGATGTAAAGGTGATGTAAATCTGATGTAAAGTTGATGTAAAGTGGATGTAATTTGGATGTAAAGTGAATTTAAAGTGGACGTAATGTGAATATAATGTGGATGAAATATGGTTGTAAAGTGGAGGTAAATTGAAGGTAAATTGGATGTAATATAGTAAAGTTTCGCAGGCAAACTAAAAAGACGAGTATGCAATGCACATTGGGCGGAAACGGCTTTTTTTTGGCAAAAACTGTAATTTTTAAGCTAGAAACTTGAAACTTGGAGAATTTGCGGCTCATATTATTTGTGAATTTTGAATTAATTTTTTTTTTTTTTTTTTTTTTTTGTGATTTTGAAGGCTTTTTTGAAGTGATGCTTGATAAATAAGGATCAGAAGAATCCAAAGCACGGTGAACTACGTCTGTTAAATTGTTGTCAAATGCAAACGAAGCGTCTCTTCACAAAATTTTTTGAATTTAATCAAACAAATTTCATATTCGCATGATATTACTATTACTACATTTATTAAAATATTTCAAAAAACCGCAAAAATCCGCAAATGTTTTAAAATCTATATAAATATATATATAATAGCACATACTACCACATAATCACTTTTTTGAATCCTACTGTATCTTACTAGATATGCTCCACGAAACACAACTATATTGAAGTTAGATTCCATTGCAATGGACCGGAAATAAAAATATATAAACATTTGCAACTGCAGCGCTATGAACAAACAACTAAGACAAAAAATAAAGTAAAAAAAACATTATCTCAGTCAAAATGTGCAAACATCTTGGAGCACTGTAAACTCAGCGAATTGTTCACGTACTTTTTAAGTAAACGTTTTTTAGGAAAGTTGAAATATGTTGCAAGAAAATTTGATGCACAACTTTGAGTGAAGTTATTTTAAAGCGATGCTCATTGCAAAAATCTTATTCAAGCAAGCTTCAACGTTTCAAAATATTTTCATTGAACTTTGAACTGTCTATAATATTTTATTTATTTTATTTTATTCTATTTTTTTTTGCTTATGAGAAAGTTAAGTCAGTTAAGCTTCAACAAACTTGGAAATTCCAATAGAAAGTGCAAAGTGACTTTACCAACAAATAAAAGAACAAAACATTTACAGGATTTAATACTGTGTTTTCTATTTGATTTTCTTGATTTGCACTGAAACAGAGACAGTAATTCGAAATTCAAATCTAACTAAATAGAGCCAGAGCAGTCATCTTCACCTATGATATTATATACATTTGCACATTATTAAAGCTTTCATACTGGACACAAAAAATACCATTAAAAAACCATAATGAGCTCACAAATATCTCTTATTTTTAAAACATAATTTTACATTTTTTTGTACAATTTGACAAAGGGTAAATACCCGAAGTAATAGCAGAATAAATAAAAATAAATTTGGTATTTAATACCCAGTTAAATGGACCAACCCAACAAGTTTTACACACTTATACCCAGTTGTCGTTGCGGTTAGCCACAATGATGGCCAAAAGGGCAACATGCGTTATTATGTGTACAAATGTGGCAACAGGGGGGACACAGTCGCTCCCTGTTCCAACCACACGTCTGGCACAGTGCACACAATTTGCAGAACGCGTTAATTCCCTTAATTTAAGTCTAATTGTTATGGTCGCCCGCGGTGCAATCAACAGGGCAACAAAAACAATAAAATGGCTTGACAGGCACCAGACCAGTTAACAATTGGAAAAGTAAGAAAAATACGATTGCCAAGGGCCTCTGGGGAAATTGTGGATCGGCCGAGAAATTGTAATGCTGCTGGGAAGGATTTTTGCACAGAGCGTAAAACAACAAATGTGCTTGTTGAAAATGCTGCCAAGTATTCAGATACTTTGCAGTTGAATAACCCAGTTTCAAGTGCTATATATACCCTTGTATACTTATTCGTATCTTTAATTCTTACGTCGGTTGAGTTAAATGGCAAACAGAACGACAACGACACCGTTTGAAAAAAAACCGAAAACGGCAAGCAATTGGCTTTTATGGCAAAACAAAACACAGCCAAATCAACCGGATATCCTTAAACCAATACAGCTCACTCCACATCACTACACGTACACTCTACTCCACTCCAGTCCACTTTAGCCAATTTGCCCTTTAAACTTTTTGCACCACTCGTGTCGTCATTTTGCGGTAAAATACTTTTGGTCACATTTTGGCATTGGCATTGTTGTATATTGCGGCTGCCAGCTGGATTATCATTTCTGGCATTTTGTTGAGAATAGCAACCAACGTTTAATTCGATTTTATAACTGATTAGGTTGACTTCAATATTGGTCAGTCAAGCGAATAGTAAATGCACTCTTAGCTATACTTATCCATGTTCGCAATATAATTTGACCTTATCACTCTTGACACTCGATTTCACGCAGTTAGGATTCCATTTAGAGGTGAAGCCATCGTTAAAATAAACTTCTGTTGCAAAGCGCATTTAGAAACTTGCTCAAATTAACTAAATTTGCCTAAAGCCTAGTATTGCCTTAACTTCATAGCGTAGTCCATTTCAGCACACAGCCATAAGCCTAAATGGTCTGAAATCTTGTTTAAACAAACGCAAAAAATACTTGGTTTCTCTTTATTAACTTTATTGCTTCCAGCATTTTGTTCCAAGCGGAAGCGGAAGTCAAAGTCAATGCCATTCCCAGGCGCTGTGTGTATATATGCCTGTGATTATATATTATGTATGTGTGTGTACGTTTTCAGTAGACTGTAGACTACAAACTGTACTAAAAAGTAGCATTTACACTGATTGGTATAACCTTACAAAAGGTATCATAGTTTTGTCCTACTGCTTATCCAAAAGTAAAATATTTATATACTTTTAATCAGCAACAATATCTATATCATGTGGCTATAGCTTTGTTATTTTCTATTCGTTTGTTTTTCCTTAGAAGCTTATTATTAAATACAAATACTGCTTTTATATTAAAAGCGGATGCTTGAATCTACAAATCATTAAAACAATTATTCAAATATTGCATTTAATGAACAATTTCATATTTTTATTAAAACTCAATTAAATTGATCAATTCAAAGTTTGATTCATATGTTGATTAAAATCAAAACAATATATCTAATACAACAATCGGTAGTAAAATAGGTGAGATGTTTAAATATTCTAGATAAAATCAACTATTGCAAATTTGTTCAGAATAAACTGTATTTTAGAAAAATCAGATTGTTATATTAATATACTGCCTTTAAAGCAATCATTCTACAATTGATTAGTATTGCTGTAAATGTATTTTTATAAACATCCTTGCAATGAGTATTAAAACTTCGGTACCTGAAAATATTTCTGCTTGCTGGTCCTAAACATTTTTGACAGGACAAAAGAAATAATGCCCCAAGCAAGAAAATGTACAGAACAAAATGTAGGCAGAAACTAATTTTCCAGCAGTGTAGGCGTTAAGCAACTCAAAAAATTTACATAGCAACCAATTCGATGGAATTTGATTTGGGAATATCAAAAAAAAAATATACAACTGCCAATGACAAGCTCTGAGTAACAATAATCAGGATAAAGGATTCATTAGAAATGTTGCATATTTTATATACTCATGTATTTGGCAGGCTTGTTCAAATTAGTGGAAAAGTACGAATTTCATTAAAATAATTCTCAGTTGTTTCTAAAGAAATTGAACTCTCGGTTATTCTCAATTTAATGTAAAATCACTCAGGCAGTAAAGCAAATTAGGTTTGATTTAAAAAGCTTTTTGTTTGCAAAACTCTAAAATTAGGGCTGAGCAGCTAAATTGAAAAGCTTTTGGCACTGATTCTGGGACATCAACACCGTGAACGAGGGTCGAGGAGTGAGGAGTGAACAGGACAACCGCTAACCGTCCAAACAAATGGACTTAAGCACCTGCGGCGCACAAAACGCAAAGGCACAAAGCGGCCACAAGCCTTGGCCATTTAAACACATTTGGCGGCCATTAATTGCAACTTTATTGCCAGAAAATGGCCGACCAACTGACGGTCCCCAATCCCTCCAGCCGGAACTGTGTGGGTGTGTCTGCTACCTCCATAACCAAAACTCTCGCATCTGTTCGCTGTGCGTTCGCGATGAGCAAATTTATGACGCACCCATATATCATCTGGGGGGAATAGATACCAAAGAGACAGAGGTAGTCGTCGGTAGCCTGGCTACCCAGTTGTGAGTAAATTTTATGTTATTATGACAGCATTTTCTGATTTACTTACATATACGTATACTTAACATTATCACACTGCACACGCGCCACATTACTGATTGAGGTAAAAGTGTATAAAAGTGGTTAAGAATCTGCTTAAGTAAATTTCTATTAAATGTTGACATTATTTATACACTCAGAAAATATTATTTTTTCTATTTTTTTAAATTTCTTTTTTATCTGGTTGTCAATGAACTTAATCTACTGCAGTTGCTAGTGAATCTCACAAAATTAAATTTATAAATTCAACAAAATTCACTGACTTAGGTTGTATAAATTCCAATTTGCCCAATTATTTCTTTTCCACTCAAGACTGCCTTTTGGATTTTTTTTAAATCACTAAAATGATATCACAACCACATATTTTTATTAATTTTTATTTTATTTATTTATGTGCATAATATTATTAAAGAGATAAGACTATAATTTCATAAATACAAAATTATACCATCTGTAGCTTTGAATTAAACTCCATTGCTTATCATGTCGGTCTCTGAGAAAAGTTAAAAATATATACAAAGTAGACGCAGAAATAACTTGGTTATTTATAAAAGAATTAACCTGAGATTAAGAAGGTTGTTGTTTTTTAAACAAAAGTTTAATAGTAATAAGTTCAGTTGCGTGAACTGAAAGTTAAACGTTAATATAAAACTTCTCTGTCAACCACAATACAATATAATACAATAGTTTAAAGCGACTTGAGTATAGTGTTAAGTTAAAGTCAATTAGTCAAATCTTATGCTCTAAGGGGGATTTATTTTAAATTTAGCTCACTTAAAGCTCTGGTTTATTGTGTGCAGGTAATTTAATATATTATTATACCCAACAGAATTTACATTTTTAGCTAAAGAAATATTTGTAATTCTATATGCTTAAATTATTAAATTGTCTTTCACAAAATTCAACTACTTTAAGATTTGTTCTTTACTGCAAATTTAGATTCATTAAATTAACATTCTGTGCATAAGCTTGAAAAGCCAAACAAAAACATAGAGCATAGATAAACATGGTATGAAAACAATTCGCTCAACCGATTTTACTCCCGTTTTTCGAATAGCAACCAACGACCTTTTGCAAAATTACCATTTTAATAGCATTGACAACGGCTGGCTGACTGGTTGGCTGACTGGCTGGTTGGCTTGCTTTAGACAATTTAATACTTATTTCTACATTGCCATTAATTTTCATTCACTCTTAATCAAAATCACAATTTTACGCATTAATTTGTTATTTGGCGTGCTGAATTTAAATTTAAACTTTTGCCATGTCATCTTGATATTTGAGCTCGTTTCTTGTTATATAAACAATGTGGATTCAGTGACATAGCCGCGAAGCCTTTGGCCTGCTTTGCTTTATATATAAGTTAGCTCAATTTCCCAGTTTGCTGTTACTTACGCCCACATGCTCAGACTTGATACACGCCCACATGGCTGAGCCTCGTAGACAGCAGGAAGTCAGCTGGTTTTTGAATACAAAATGTAATAGTCCTTTTTTGGTAGGTTTGCCTAAATGTCGAAGTGCGTTTTGGGGCCAGCAGTTTTGCGGTTGACAGCGGCAAGATAAACAGACTTCCTGCCGCGCTTGGCTGGCATTAAACAGCTGCATGCCACTCAACAGTACAATATCGCATTCGCGAGTTTTTGCCACTGCATTGCGATAGCTATTGCAGCTGGCACAAATGCCACAAAAACGTAGCCCAAAAAGTCCCAAACGCCCACAGCAATTGTCGCTCGATATTGCAGCTAACTGAACTTTCAATACCCATAAAGCTGGTATTGTTGTTGTTATTCTTGGGGCAATAACTGTGACATTGTCTTTGTGGGAAATTGTGGTTTCAATGGGCTAAAACAAGCTTGAAAGTATGCTACAGTTCCGCACGCAGCGATGAGTTGAGAATTTCAAGTAGAAAACTTTTTTATGGTCAACTAAGGACGTCCAATTGAGTTGTTTGCTTTTGACCAAACAAAAAAAAAGTACCACAAGAAAAAGAACCCAAAAAACAACATCGAAGCACAACACGAAATGGCTGTTAATAAGCGGTAGCCATAAATCAATTGACGTCCTTAAGCGCTCGACAACTCAACGAAACTGAGCTTAGTTTGAGGAGAGCATACTACGGCCTTACAAATTGGCAGTCAACACCAAACAACCAAATTGACGTCAATCGAAGCTAAACAGCTGATAGAGCATCAAGTCTAGCATAAAAAAAATGAAATGCAAACACAAAATGCTCATTGCCAAAACTTATCACGCAATTAGAGCCGACGCACACCTGGCCATAAATTACAGTCGGGCACAAAAGTAGGCAAACAGCAGGACGCAAAAAATTAAAAGACCTCTGTAAAGCCGGATCACAACACACAAAAAAAAAAAAACACGAAAATGAACAAAAAATGTGAATCAGGATACAGTATTGTGAAAGTTATATATATATATTGTTTTTTTTTTCTTTTCATTTTGCCATGTTTGCAAGAACTTTGCACTTCCGCTGAAAGCAGCAAGGAGCACAGTGCGTATGATTAATGCGTTATAATAAAAGATGATTTGTTTTAAGGGTGGGCCGTTGGCAATGTGCAAAAGTCAACAGCCGCTACACAAAAGTCAAGCTTTAGGTGTTCCCTTCGAACTGGCCTCAGGTGCAAATACACACACACACACAAACACACACACACACACACACAGCTACAGAGGTTGATTGTGCCACATGTAAATTGGCTTGGAGCGCTATTTTGCTTGTGGGTTTGTATGTGGTTTGGTTTGTGTTGGTTGCTGCTATTTAAGGCTACCCTACTATGAGTACTACTCATCGATGGCAATGAGAGAAAACAAATTGAGTAATTTTATTGAATCGGAAGAGCAATAAAGCTATAAATACACAAATAAGTTAGGGACACAATTTTAACGAATTTCATGCATGCTGTCGTTGATTGATATGACAAAGAAGATTACTTACAAGTTTCTGTTGTAGTAGTAACCAATTGACTTATTTATAGCATATACTCATAGCTATAAATCAAGTAGAAACTCTTTTTGGGTTTCAAAGAAAAACAATTGTAACTGTTAAGTCTTTTGAAACAATTGCTTTTTATATTCAGTTGTTGGGAATGCTGGGAATGTCTATAAATGAGTCTCCTACCAACAGGTTGTCCTTGTAGTAGTGACGTTAGCAAGGACAAGGCCAGGAATATGCCAAGCGCCAAATGTGCGTCATTGTCTGTAGATATATATGTATATATATACAATGAACATATAGCTAAAACTAGACTCCTACAACAATAATCTGCAGGGCTCATAAACGAAGCCATGAATAAAGTAAGCACTTGTGGTATCATTCTACTGCTGTGACTATGACTATGACCGGGGACTTGTGTATCCTCCATAGACATTTATATAAATGGGCGACAACTACCCCAAATCTGCCAACTTCTTACAGACTCTATGTGAATGACAAAAACACAAAATTCTAAGAACAATACATTCAATTATCAAGGACTACTCCCCGTTTCTGTCAACTGCCAGCAGCAGTTTGCATAAATGACTTTTCTGCTCCATAACTAGAACAGTGACTAAGACCGTTACTGTGACTGTGACTGCGAATGCGACTGGGTTTATAGCTGCTGCTGCTGTTAACACCAATTATATAAGACAAGATTTTAGAGAAATGGCTGTGCAAAATGAAATTCTGGACATAGACAATGACATCAAATGAAGCATAAGTAAAGAGTGTGGCATTAGACCCTTTGGTCTTTAGATTTTGTTTATCTTCGAACTGAGCACCCATCCCACTCAATTTATGTAAACTTCAGACCCGAAAAAAGACTTTTGCGTCAATGGTCTGTGCGTAAATTGCAAACATTATCCAGAGCAAGTATGACCAAAAAATAACATTGCCTCGTCTGGGATCAGGCAAATGCTGTGCTTGTCGAAAAATAAACCAAATTGATGGATGAGTGGTCTGGGTAGTTTGTGGTTTTTTTTACTTTGTGGAGAAAAGCACCAGACAAACTGGCGACAAGCAACTGATAAACTAAGGCTGGAAAAACAACAATACTATTAATAGCAAATTCTTGATTACATGAGAATCTTTGACAAGCTTGTGGTTTTGAAGATGAGCTCACTGAAACTAAATAAACCAACATGGTATTTAAAAACCTTAAAGACAGAGTCTACATTAAAGCTGCCAAAGCGTAAATCATTGCTCTAGTTACTTTTATTATATTTATTTCTTTGGTTTTATTATTACTGGTTATTGGATTGTTGTTTGTGGCATGCCGGCTGTGCTCGTAAATGTTTTACTCATTAGCAATGGCGTGAAAAAGCCAATAAACGCGTCCAGTCCAACAAATGCAATCAAATCAGAAACTACAACAGAAAATAAATGCTGTTATATTATATGATCATAAAAATAGCAACACAAGCGACTGACTCAACCAAACCAATTTTGTTGGCCGTCAATAAAAGCAATAAAATTATTGCAACACTTGTTAAAACCAATTATTTCGAATTTTTAATAAATTGATTATTTTTTTTGTTTTTTTGCACATTGTTTACCCCATATTTATTTAATTGGTAGTAAATGTTGTACATATTATTGTGCAAACATCCGACTTGCCAATAAAGTATATGTATGTGTTTAATCGAGCAACATTAAGCATCAGCTCATCAGTCTGTCTAACTTGTTTGTTGGTACTTAATATTAATGCCAAAAGACATTTACTTGAATTAATTAGTAGTAAACAAAATCTATTCTGATTTGTCATATAAAGTTGTAGAAATCAGAGCTGGAAGTTCTCTTTAATCATTGTGAACAAAATGCTTTATTTTTTGCCATAATTTATCTACTAGAATATTTTACATTTATTCTTAAACATTTGTTAATTTATACTTTACATAGCGCTGTCTAATTTTAGATTTAGAAAAAAAATATAAAAAGAACACTTAAACTATCAAAAAGTGTATATCAAAGTTTTTTATTTTGAAATGATTAAATTTTATGTTGGATACTTTTATTTGGTATCAAATATCATATATTTTAGCTGTATTTAAAGTGTTGTTAAATTTTTGTTAGTTATCATAACAAAATTGCGTTATTTATAAGTATGTGTTATTGTTAATCAAATGACAATTGACATTAAGTGTGAAAATCGATCTGACAGCTGGCAGCAACCACAATTTTCATTAATTTGCCATTCGCATCAAATGGCATGGAAGTAAATTCAGACGCCAGGTTCAATGATTTATTGTGAATTGAATGCGGTTTGCATTGTGGTCTACTTTCTGTCTATAAATATAATAATTTCGCCTGCCTGCACATTCGTTGTGTTATTGATGGCTTTGTCGACACTTTCAACACACGGCTTATTGTGGCAGAGGCAACAACACTTGACGCCGCTGTAAATGTCATGGCCCCGTGCCTCTTTTACATTTATGCATACTCGTAGCACATTCTGAAAATGGTCAAAGTTTGGTTTGGGCAAATACATTTTTTTTTGTGGTGTCAGCATCATGTATTTTTACAGGCATCATAAATCATCGCACTTGGCTTATTTAAAAGGTAAATGGGAAATGCATTGAAATTGAGAAATGTGTTTGCCATGCTAAAACATTTGTTACAAATGTTGTTCTATTACCAAAAAAAAAAAACAGACGACAACATTTTATTTTTAGAACAACACAACAGTTTCAAATATACAAATGTTAATCAACTTTTTGGATATTTTGTAGATGTAATGGGATTTTATATAACTTCAAATTCTTTTAGCTTCAATAAATGTTTATATTATTGGTTACAACTCAAGGGATTTTTGATAAATATTTTCGTTGAATTACTTTGCAATTTTATTTTAAATAATAATAAAATAATCTATAAATGGTTTTCACTTTTAATTACATAGATTGATAGTTGGCAATGAACTCAACAGCCTTTTAATAAGTTTTCATTTGAAGCCCTGTACTTACCTGATTAAATATCCTAGTTTTACCATCAAGTTTGTTACTTGTCATGATGCTCATTCGACTGTACATGGACATCGCACATAAGTCACATTGCTCATTACGCATTCGCCCGGTGGTAATCATTACTGTAAACTGTTTTCGATCTGCGCATCATGCGGTCGATTCCCTACTGACAGCAAATTCGCCCACACAAAACGCATATGCGAGGCACGTAGATACCTTTTTATGCCACATGACAACTACAACAATCACTAGGAATTCAGTAGCTGTTGCTGTGAATTGTTGTTCGCGTCCAGAGTCGTCAGCGACGTCAACTTTACTCTCCTGTCAGTCAGCTAACAAATGTAGCAATGTCGAAGCTCTGGCAAAACTATTTATATACTCGGACCCCCCCCTCCTACTAAAGGAGTGCCTGGCTGGGGTGTGGCAAGGGAGCGGCCAGGACATGTGAATGAATGGATGCCTCTTAGCAAGGCTAGCCATTTATGTGCAGCATATTTAAGCGCATTGTTTGCGTATGTAGAAGCTTCTCGAATGCCGCCTTTGTTTTGATTTATAGTCCAGGCTGGCAGTCAGTTGCCACCTTGGACAATGTTCAGGGGCCAGAAGGTTGCCACACACTGAAATATATTTTTGCAGTGCCAGCTAAAGGAAATCAATCTCAGTAGCTGGCTAGGCAAAAAAAAAACGCAGTGTTGACACATTTTCATATACAATGTATGATTTTGTTTATGCCAGTCGCGTTTGAAACTCGTTGCCCTAATTAGCTGCAACTTTTTGTTGAAGTAACTTGCTAACTAGCACGCTGGCAACCTTTGAGGACACACACACACACACGCTGCGTCTTTTTATCAGCTGAAGCCACACGCACAAACAATTTAGTTTTACTTGGCTGCCTGGTAGTTCGTCCTTTTGGCCAGACCGCCCATGATGCTGTGAATAATGTTCCGGGGCTTCGTAGCTAAATGTTTTGGGTTGAGGAGAGCATGATGATGATAATGGTCTCGTTGCCGTTACTAGCTTTCTCCGTCCCCATGCTGTTGTTGTTGTTTGCGCTTGTTGGCTTAATTGATTTAGTCGAAGCTGCACAGAGTTTAATAGTTGCTCATTATTTATGTGAAGCCCAAAGGGCCATCAAGGAGGAGATGGCATAGCAACCAGACAAGGATAACAGCTGCTACAGCAGCCCAACTTAGGCGGCCCCTTACTGGCACTTAATTTTTGCCACCACTGTGCAACACATCTGACACGCGACGATGAATATCTAAACCGGTTGGGCAGCTCCTCAAACACCACTTGGCATCCACAACTGCGACAAGTTGCATGCAATCCAGCCCAGCTATTGAATCAACATCGCCAACACCAAAATGTCCAATAAATGGCGACTCCAAACCTCCTCGGAGAGCTGAGATTCTAGACTGCCGGCTTATGACCATGAATGGTATCTTATCTTGGGCGACAACTTTGCATTTAAGTAGAAAAGCATTTTAATTATTTATTGGCATATCAGGCAATGAGAAATTTCAAGAATCTGAATTAGATAATAGAACAGTTGTGTGAATAGTTAAGCGACAGTTTAATACACTACAAAATGAAATTCTTGTGCAAAAGTATCCGACAAGATAAGCGGCTTATTATTAAATGAAATTTATGCTCGAATTCTACGCTAAAGTATTTTTCCATATTTTTAAAATCATGAAAAGGAATTTCTAAACTGATTTCTGTTTTTGTGGGATTTAAAAAAAATGTATTAAATCTATGAAACACACGACCATCGCATGATAGTAAGTACTTCTAATTTTCATTTAAGTAAAGTTAATAAATCTGATTTGATTGACCACAATGCGTCATTGAAAACTTAACTGCGTATTTTAATCCGACAGGTTTTGTGAACGACATTACAAACATAGTTAATTGTAATTGTTGTTGGTAACATTGTCATAGAGTGCATTTTACTATAATTAACATTGGTCTCACTTGATTTATGCAGTTGCAATGCAAAGTGGAAGCTGCTTCCATTTATAGACAACATCGCTACTCGTTAACCCAGTTTAAATTAATCATCGCAATAACCCGCGGGCAAAGTATATATAAACTACGTTAGGGCATTGTCAATTGAGTCAGTTCCACAATCGTCTTAGACGAGTACGGACTCAAAGGGATAATACATTTTTAATTGAATTTCAAACACAAAATGCGAACAACAGCGGTAAGCGATTAAATTGACAACGATTTAATTCAGTATTAAATGTTATTTAATGTTATTTATTTGTTTTGTTTTTATTTTTCACCTGCAGTTGTTGCTGCTGCCGCTGGGCCTCCTGGCTATTGACATGGGCATGGCGCATGTGCTGCCATTGACGCTGCCTGTGGCAGGCACCTATTTCTTGCCACAGCATACGCCAGTTCTACTGCTGCTGCTGCCAGAGGACGATGGCAGCTATAAGCCACCAATTAGCGGGGAGGACGGCCAGTGGCAACCACAGCCAGGCTTGGAGGGTGAATATGCGGAGTCGTCTACGGGAGATGCTAGCTCAAACGAGGGAGCACTGACAGCAGATAGTTCAGGATCCGCCACAGCTGATGTGGCTGCCTCAAGTGATGCAGATGTCGCTGCAGCCGCTGGTGGCGCTGGCAGCGCTGGGGAGGCAGGGCATGCAGGCGGCGTTTTGGGTGGTGCTGGCGGCAATGGTGGTGCTGGAGGTGATGGCAGTGCTGGAGGCGGTGGTGCTGGTGGTGGCGGCGGCGGCGGTGGTACACTGACATCCGGTGAGAGCGGTCAGAATGGCCAACCGGGTGCACCGAGTCCTTCCGGTCCACAGCCGGATGGCGAAGATGGTCTCGATGGTGCTGATGGACCCGATGGTCCCGATGGCTCCAAAGGCGGCAAAGGTGGAAAAGGTGGCAAAGGCGGAAGCAATGGTGCAGGTGGCGGCGGTGGAGCCGCTGGTGCTGCACCACAGCCACCGCCAGCAGCTGTACTTATTCCGGCTCCCGTCTGGCCCGAACCGGAACACAACTTGATGTAACTAAGGCAAGAATACTAAACTGAAATATAAATAACATCCTGTTTTTTACAGCGCCTTAATCTAGACATCTGCCATATTCAGCCACAATTGAATATAGAATTTTAAGCCTCTGTTAGCCTAAGGTCTAGTCAATGTATGAGAATCAAGCAAACGAATATTAAAATTCGAGAATACCCAAAACTCTTGCACTACACACGCAATTAAGGCTCGTTACAGTGCCAGTCATAAATCATTGTACTTTACAAACTGGGGCAACTAACCAACTGGCGACCGGACCGGGAGCTGGACAAAGTTCTAGAATCTAGACTAACAGCAGCTGCTCTACATCTACAATAGCAAACTTAGGGCAATATGCAATTTCTCTTCTTCTCTCTAGGAAGGTAATGCCTGAGCAATTTAAACTTTTCTCCAATAACAATAAATATGCTTGTTGTACATGTGTGTGGCCACAACTATGCACAAGTTAAAACAATTGTTGTCGTTGTTATTATAGCCGTTGTTTGCTTTTAGCTTTTTGTTGTCATGCATAATTCAGTGCAATTTATTTATGCATTAATGTTATCAAAGCTTTTGACAGCAGCTTTGCAAATGTCGCGTTCTCTTTAAATATGCCCATAAATTACCTCTTATGCCTAAAAGTAGGCAATACAAATTATCAACGTATTTGCATGACGGCTAAACTAATTGACGCCAAAGTATATATTAGATTTTCAGATCAAAATTATCGTTGTCTCCTCGGTGACAGTTTAAATTTAAAATATATATAAAATTATTTAATATTTAAAAAATTAATTGCAGTTACAATTTACATTTTTGAGAGTACATTTTATTAATAATTAGTCTTATCAGCGACTTTTCACGAACATTTCTGTGTTATATTATTAAAACTATTTCTTTCAATTCTGGCAATGTTATGAGCGTTGAAATTCTATGGAATCCATTTTTAAGAAATAACACTTTACACTGTAAAAAGAAAATTTCAATTAAGAAAAACTCAGTTTCTTAATTACATTTTGAAATATTGCAAAACGAAAACTGAACAATTCAAGTTGTAGTATTTTTAAAGTTTGAGGTATGTGTTTGATGGCTTACATTGAAAGTAATAAATGGCTAAATTTTAACAGGTAATATTCATCATTTTTTTAAGAAACATACATTAATATATTTAAGAACTTTTGTTGCTGCAATTTCGAATATAGCAATGTATAAGCTAGACTGAATTTTATATAGTATAGCAAATTCTTTTACCTTTCAATCATTATTAAAAGTTTGGCCTGTTCAACATGCTTTTGAAAGCTGTTGCAACATATGTGACAACACTGTAATCTTTTAAGGCTTGAGCGCTCAGAAAAATACATAAGACAAGAACCGAAATCAATTTGCACCAAGTCTTGCAGCGTTGAAAGCTCTTTGATGCGCTATTTCAGAAATATAGTAAGTATAAAGGAAAAACCATGGAAAATTGTTTGCCAGACGGCAATCAGCAATCATCAATCGGCATTTGGCATTCGGCAATCGCATTTCACATTTCACATTTCGCATTTCGCATTTTTGTTGCTTACTTTTATTGTGCAAATGCACGAAATGTTCAACGCATTTTCAACATCGACAGCAGCAGCATCAACAGCAGCAGCAACAAATTGAGTTGCATTAACTCTCCTTGTTGTTTCAATTTGTTGTTGTTGTTGCTGCTGTTGCAGTTGCTGCTGTTGCATGTATTGCCGTTTTCTATTTTGTGCACGATTGAAATTCAAACAGTTGAAAGTCTGTTGCCTGCTGGCAAATATGACACAGTACGAAACAAAATGTATTGGTAAGGCATTATTAGAGACAAGTCATTGAAATAATATAGTTCTTTCTTCCTGCATTATATTTTATTAAAACGTAATCCTTGAAAAGGTTGTTTTAACCTGGCAGAGGGCATTATATTTTCATTACCAACTATATAAATAATATACTCTTATTCTGTGCGTCTCAAAGTACAATTACAATTACTAAGAACTATTAGATTTTGAGAAACTTATTATGAAACATATTTCTACATATTAACAAATTTAATCATTTTATTTGCTTGCCATGTCAATTCACAGAAAGCATTACCAAACACTTCTCATGTTAATATAATCATCTTTTCGCTTTAGGCTTAACGCCTATTTTATATGACTTCCGTATAAATATACTTAAATTTGTTACCAAGGAATAAATTCATTTAAATTCTTTTATAAAAAAAAAACATATTTTAAAATTCCCAAGAATATATTTATTCAACAGCGTCAATACTGAATTCAATCAATTATTTACATCATTTAAAGGTTACAAATAAATTCTACGAATTGTAAGCTTCATACAATCATATTATGTTGTGAATGAAAAAGTTAAAATTAAATTTAAAAATTATTGGCAAAAGTTGAAGCAATTTTTTTTCAGTTTGCTACAATTGATTTCTTTTTAAACCGCAACAATTTGTATTTATTGTAGCAATAATATTAATAATTTCGAATTGCAATATGTATTTCAACATTTTTGATTTTGCATATATTCAAATCAGATCAATTAGGCCATAAATTAACGCCTTAACCATAAATTAAAATGAAGCAAAACATAAAAGCCACTTTTAAAAAAAATATATGCAAAATGCAAGCAAGTTAACGCCCACCATAAAATACTGGATATGAATTTGCAAAAGATGCAAGAGAACCCAAATAGCTAAAAATGGCTTAGTAATTGTGTTATTTTATACAAATTGTTGCTTGGCATTTGTTGGCTTAACGGTTGTTCTTGTTGTTGTTAAATTGTTGTTGTTCTCTGAGTCTATTGGGGCGATGGGCTGCAATTTGACCCTCCAATTAAACTCGGTTCTAGCCGGCGGCGGCAAAAGCAGCTCAAACTGCCAACTGTTTGCCAAATTGGTGCGAATGCAAATGAACCGCAAAAGCCAAAAACGAAATTCTTCAATTCATATAACATACAAGCTAGATATTGACCGGCATTGTTTTGAAATTTGCTAAAATTCTTAGAATTTAGTTGACATTTACGCCCAGTTTACTGGTTCAGCAACTGTTCTGATTTCCATCTATTTTACGCCAATTAGGAGGAGATTTCCCAAAAATCTATAATCAGAAAATTAAACTTTTTATGATTTTTAGTAAATGACTAAAGATAAGCCGAAAATCAATTGCACGAATATATGGTCAGTCAATCAGGACAAGTTCTATTATCTAGTTATATATATGCATAAGTTGATGAACATGCAGAAAATAGCCAAGTCGTGGCAAGAAGCAAGAAGTGAGCTGCTTGCCACTTGTGCAAATCAACGCCAAAAAAAAAAATAAAAAAATTGTAATAATAAAGTTGGCTAAAATGATTTGTGCCAACAACAAAAACAACAACAATGTTGCACATTCACTTTTGACGTGGCGGCGGGGTGAGCCACACCCCTCACTTGTGGCAAGCTAAACGTTTGCTTCAACGGTCAAGCTACCATTGGTGCCACACATTCTATACATAGCATTTCAACTGTAGTTTGCAATTTAAACAATTTCAATTGCACATTTTTGCCGAGCCATAATTAAATTAAAAGCCAGGCCAGTGATCAGATCAAATCTGTGACCAAAATCCTTAACTACACCTGCGGCTGACCTGAAGGTCATTTAAATTGGCTATTGCGATTGAAATTTACTCCAAATTGTAAATTCACTAGCCATAAATTCAATTGGCAATGCATGTCTAATTAAGTGCCCAACTGAACCGGTCCGTCCGCTTGCCGACCCGGTCAAAGTTTACAATTGGCCATTTTAGTAGTAGGCGAATTGGCCCATTCGCTCCCTGACCCTTCTGTTATTTATGAGTCCAAAAATCGAAGAGTGCTTGTTTCACTTGTTTCATGACCTTTGCGTGTGCGGCGTAGATTGTTAATTTTTAATTAGTTGACTCTCTACCAGCCTGCCCTGTAATTGACGGCGGTCCGCCAGGGTTATTGATTAGCACAAAGGTTGCATTTCAATTTATGGCTCACTGGCATGAGGCCGGTAAATTAATTCTTAACTCGAGGCGAACACTAAACATTTTGCAAATGGATTAAGCAGACTCACACAACCAAAGCCAGTTCACATATTTGCTTGTAAATTTTATTGGTTCAATACAACCGCAAATAGCTCAAAGCAAACACATTCCCATAAACATACAGACACACTATGTATTTAACATAAAACTGATATTTTCAGCTGAAAATTCAACAGCAAAATATCGCTTTTACCCCCGAATTGACAAATTGTTTGTACTCGAAATGTTTGTTTGCAGTATCCTGACTGTGTCTCTGGCTTTCAGTCAACTTCATTTCCGTGGTGTCCTCTTTCGCATTCCAGGACATGCATATATCAATGGTTGTACTGCATATATATATGCAAGTGCACAGATATATATTCATGCCTCTTAGAAGGGATATGTATACATATGTATGTGAATGTGATAAAGCGAGAATAAGTTTAAAGCTTTACACATGCTGATGGATTCCGAATTTCAGAGAATGTGAAATTTCGTATACAATAGCAGAACTTCTCGAGCAATGTAAATTTAATTAATTCCAGAAATCTTTATACCAGGGTTTTTTGAATATGCATTTATAAGCTTACAACTTCAAAAAAATTGGTGCTTCGTTCTTTGAAAACATTTTTGTTCTGTAGTTTGATATTTGTTGCATATATAACAAATCTTTTGAGTTCTCTAAATGTATTTTAATATAAGTAGTTTTAAGTTCCTTAGATTTTTTTTTTTATTACTGCAAAAGTCATGAAAATGCATTTTTAACACGACTGTTGGCTCTTATAACATCCGCAATGGCACTTTATATTTATATCGTGAGTAAGTAATAATTTTTAATGCCATTTAAGAGCATTCTTAAAAAGCTACTCACCCTCTGTATATAGTAAATATGCAAATTAATAATATTTCATAAAGAGCGCCAACAGGATTAAAAAAAAGTATTCTTACAAACATAATGTTGGCAAAGTAATTTTCTTATAAGGAGATAAAAACCATACAAGATAAAAAAGTTATGTCTTTCAGCATCTTACAGTTCCGCTTCTTTTAAAAGGATTCTCATATAAAGTATTACGACTTTTTGGCTAAACACTTTTTACCTTTAGGGCATTTAAGAAACAATTCGGTTTTTTTTTTGTGATCAAATACATTTTTGCAGTTTATTTGTCTGTTTGCAGTTTCATATAATAATATATAGAGATACATATCTGGTACTGGTATAATACAAGATACATAGAAAATTACAACAATTATTTACAACATACTCGTTCAGCGTTGCTCAAGTCTGGAATAAGTTGAAGTTACGGAAAAAGAAAGAGATTAAAGAAGAGCAAAACTAGAGAGTGAATCCATCAAGTTAACAAAAGAAACTTGATAAACAGTTAACAGTGAAAGAGAATGAAAGAGAAATGAAAGATAAGAAAGAGAGTTAGAGTCTTCATTAAAATGATTTATATAGTTCAGAGGGAAAAGAATTGGAATGGGCAAGTGAGACAGCAGCTCAAATCTCCCATGTGTAGTCGTTTTCCGGTACAGTGTTGTAAAATACTTGATTATTTTGTGTGTGTCAGATAGAGATAGAAATAAATGGTTGCTGATAGACTGGGTGAAAGAGAGACAGCTACATATACTTCGGTAGTCGTTAGAGTGAAACAAAAATATATATCGGGCAAATCGGTCGATGGCTTAAACCAAAACTCTGGCAGATTCTGGACTTAATAATGATTGTAGTGCGCATGATATTGGCCATCATCCTCGTGAGCAGAGCCACCATAGTAGCCACCATGGGCAGCACCGCCGTGACTAGCCGCTGCCACGGCATTCAGATGAGCGGCACGAGCATGCTGCACCTCTGCGGGCTCAACGGGCACACCGTTGTGGATGACCGGAATGTGGATGGGACCCTTGTGCGCATAGCCGCTGGCATAGCTGTGGGCGTGGCTGTCGTGGCTGGCATCCCAGTGGCCATCGTAGTGACCACCATCGTAGTGACCGCCATCATAGTGTCCATCATCCCAGGAGCTGTGCGAGCTGCCGTGCGCGGAAGCCTGTGAAACAGCGGCAAAGTGGGCGGCCTTGGCGTGCTGAACTTCGGGAGTGTCGACTGGGACTCCATTGTGGATCACGGGCACGTGGTAGCTACCATGGGCAATTGGAGCGATAGCATGGCCAGAGCGAGCGGCAGCGTGGGCAGCAAAGTGAGCGGCCTTGGCATGTTGCACTTCAGGAGTCTCGACGGGAGCGCCATGGGCATGGGCGACATGACCAAGAGCCTTAGCATGGGCAGCATAGTGTTCAGCCTTGGCAGCCTGCACATCGGGAGTATCAACAGGTACACCACCATGGGTAAGTGACACATGAGCAGGAGCACCACCATAAGCCCAGCCGCCGCCATAGATCGAACGCTTGTACAGATGATGACCGCCAGCATTGTGAGCAGCAGCGGCATGAGCAGCGGCATGGGCAGCCTTGGCATGTTGTACCTCGGGTGTGTCTACGGGCACACCACCATGGGTCAGCACCGGGATGTGGATGCCATGATGATGAGCGTATGGCACATAGGCGGCATGGGAGTGGGCAGCGGCATAGACGGGAGCGGCATGGTGAACAGTTGGGGCTTGTGGCAGATTGGTGCCTACGGCATTGAAGCCATGATGAGGATCGGCTGTATAGGACACTGACTGCAGGTGACCATGTCCATCCACATAGGAATAGGAGCCGTGCGTGGTACCATCATGAGCACGGGTCTCGTGCTTCTGTGAGTTGGGATCGGCATAACCGTACGAATAGGTGTGGCTGTGGGGATCCAAGTGTTGATATTGTGTGGATACAGCGCCGTGCCAAGAGGCGGACACCGTTGAGATGAACAGCGCGGCGGCAATCAACTGCAATGAGATCAAGCACAGATTAGATTATTTTGTTGGGGTTATGCCACAGCTGATGCTGGCACGTAACATGTGGCGCCATCTGGCGCAGGCGCAATAATTGCGCATGTCATTCAATCAGTCAGTCAATCAATCAGTCAGTCGGTTAGTAAGTCAGTTTTCACTGCATTTCTCGTGTTGCGCTTGCGCAGCATTGTTTCTCTTTTTCTTTCTCTTTTGCTTTCCATTCCTTTCGCCTAACTGCCACGCCTCTTGCTGCTTTGACCATCCCCACACGCCCCACTCTTACATATCGCCATTCGCCGTTAAGCGCCGTCAAGCGCAACATTTGATTTGATTTCGATTCGAGATACTCGACTCGTACTCGTACTCGTGCCACCAGCCAAGTCGATGATATTACCGCATACGAGGCCATTATTATGTGGAGCAGCAAAAGTAAAGCTGCCTCAGCTCTAACCAATATGCAACATGCAACATGTCAGCGGCTTATCAATTGTATTTCTGCATTGGCCGCTGGCAGCTGTATCTAATTTCTGTGTGGTCTTGTATTACTTGACATGCAACGAGAATCTTTGACATGACCAGATAAAGACTCTCTGCTACAAATAAATGCAGCAGTGGCCACAAAAGATCCTAAACAAATTTTAGGCCTATGAAGTACTATGTATATCTTGAAGGAGAAGTCGTTGACAAAACTGTGCTTTAAACCATTTTCTTAGACGAGTATAAATAGGAATTTATTACTCTAGTTACAAGAGTCTAGTATATAAACAGATTCATATTTACGTTGCTCAATAGCATTTAAAATAAATTATTTCACCTATTATTTACTTTCAATTTGCTTGAATAAATAAAATTTAACTTTAAGATTTCAAGGCATTCTTCCGTTTCCAATAATCCATAAATGTTGAATAGGTCAACACGAAAAATAATAAAAGATGTCTTATTGGAAATATTGCAGCAAATTTAATGCTAGCTTTTACTGCTTACCGATAAAACAAAATAAAAATATTCCTTTAAATTTTCTACTAAATCAAAAGTAAATACTCTTAAACTAAGTATGTTCAAACAAGTTCCCTACTGTGTATTGCTAATAAGAATTATTTTAAATATAAAAAAAATATAAATTAAATTCAACAAATAAACTGCACAGAATTTTTGTGGAATGGTATATGATTAATTGTGTTCCTAGTTTGTTAGAAATATATCCATCAAGCTAAACTTTAAATATAAATATAATTTAAATAAAGTTTCATAAAGTTTCCTTAAGATGCTTGCACTTTTATTGTCCTTAACACAGCAAGGCAATATTATTATTTATCACAAACTATATTAAATGTTTTGTTTTTTTCTAAATATTTAAATTTTAAGCACACATTGTATATTTCAATTTACTTACAAATGGCTTCATTTTTGTTCACAAAATGTTAATCACAAGTTTGAGTTAGTTGAAAAAACGGTTAAGAGTCCGTTTAAAAGGATTGGGGTTAACTGGGGAAATAAAACAGAAAACTGACTACACACTCGACACACAGGCACTGGTCGTTGGACGCTGGACGCTGGTTGAACCTCCTAGAATCTCGACTAGGACTGTTAACGAACTGTGCTGACTGTCGGCTGGCGGCTCTAATATATACCGCCCGAGACAGCGTCGACTGAGACGCCGGCGACTGCGCAAAGACAAAAGCAAAAGCAAAGACAGTCGCCAGCAACAAGCAACAACAACAGGCAACAAAACGGTAACAACAGTAACAATAACTACAATAAGAGCACAAGCAGAACAATGTGGCACAAGAGTAATCGAATTACAACGTTAATCGCGGCTCGAAGCGGGTTTTAGCCAAAAGCCGAAGCCGAAGTTAAAAGCCAAAGCCGAAACAAGATACGAATGTTGCCAATGCATGTTGCCAGACATTTAGCGTTATTGCTGACTATTTAGCGGGTTTACCGCTAGAAAAATCTATGTACATATATCTATTTGTATGTATGCATATACATTTGTTGCATTCTGCGTTTGTCACTGCAAAATGCTGCCCTGACCTTGCTTTCGTTTGACTCAACGTTATGGCCACGTCGGAAAAGAATTTTAATTGCCAGCTGACGGTTTTATTTTTTTTTTATGAGTTTTGGCTGCTTGTGAACGCGTTTTTTGATTGCCCATGTGGGCAATTGAACTTCCGTGCATTTGAACAATTAGCACTCATTATTTGGTATGGACTTATGTTCGATCTTATCGCTAGCTGCCTTTCCAAAAATGCCCACAGACCCCGCCCAAAATAATACAAAAAACAAAAAAATAAAAATAAAGAAACACCAATCGCCTAAACGGCCAACAAGGGGGGGCCCAAGTTTTTTATGTGTATTCGTATCTGTGTCTATGTTTAAATATAACTATATTGGTGCATGGGCAGCAAATTAAAAAATTCTTATGAATTTTTTGCCTGTGCGACTCTTAGGGAGCTGCAGTTGCCACAGCTTGCAACATGCCACGGGCCACAAACGAAAAGCGAGCAGAAAATCGAACATATAAAAAATGTATGTTTGGAATTGAAAGTTACCAACAAACGTATACTCTGTTGTCAATTTAAGATATTCCTTTTTCGACAATCTATCAGTCTTATATCAAATTTCTTGACACAAGCTATGAAGTTGTGGAAGATATAGATATTATTTATAAATATAGAAATTACTCATTAAATCTTTCAAGAAGAAAAATGTCTAAGAAATATTTATATTTTACGAATTTTATTGGGGTTAAAATGACTATAAAATTTTATTATTCTATGATTAATACCAACAAATATACATTTAATTCATTTTTTTAGCTCTAAAAATTTAAAAAATAAAAAACAATTTTATCATACGAATGAAAAAACAAACAGTCACGACAAAATTTATTTTCTAAAATTTAAATGTCAAATTAACCTAGCGGATAAACAATAATTAAAAAGACATTCGACATGAAAATCGGTTGAATTTTGAGCAAGTTATAAGAGTTTTTAGTCTGAAATTTTGAGTTTAAAGTCAAATTTTTGGGGTTTTTTCGGCCTTACAACTAAAATAACTCTCATATTATTTTTGAATAATAAAAATAAAATTTTGAGATTTCAAATAATTTTCAAATAATTTTCAAAATTTGATTTGGCACAAAAACCCATCATATTATATTGTTACCTTTCTGTAAACAGAGTATTAAAACAAAAACAAAAATTGTAAACCAATTTCTGGGCGTTTTGCCTCTTTAATCATTGAACTGCATCGAAAACGGCAGAAACGAAAAGTTTGTAAATTAAAAATAAAAGCACAGCTCACACAAAACAAAAGACATAAAAATTGACTGTCTAACTATGTTTGTGTTGTTGTTGCTATTTTGTATTGTTGTTGCCACATGTTGCAGCATTTCTTTGGAGTCCAACTCAATCTAGATGTTGCATTTGCCACACTTTGCAATTGTTGCTGTTGTTATTGTTTTACCTGCCACATTTAATAACGAGTGCACACAAAGTTCGATCATTTGCATTCGATAGGCGCCATCTACGGTTGCCTCTATGTGTGTGTGTTTGTTGCATGTGGCACATGGCACACTGCGCCACATAGCGGCAACTTAATTTGCTTAGCTCGCCTGCATCGTCAGCGCCAATTTAATTTAAATAAACCAAAAGCAACTTTTGAACTCCCCCTACAAATATCTTTGTGTGTGTTGATCGGGGGCGTGGCGGGTGTGTTTTGACATATTTGCAACATGCGCAACATTATAAATTATATTCCCGTTGTCACCTTCGTTTTCTATTTTATTAGTTTTGTTTCTCTGTGTTGCACTATGCATGCCGACATGTGGGCTGGACTACTCAAGTGCAATCTAAAGATTTGTATATGCCCACCTATCCTGCAATTTGTGAGCTATAATTATCATTTTATATGGGTGCGCTACAGGCCAACCTGTGCGGCATATATATGCATATAAATGCATAACTGCAAAATAGTGCTAATTAAATAATGACATTTATTAAGTGTTTCATATGTGTATAAGGAAATTGTACTCAAAGTTTCAATAGCTTGAAATAACAAATATTCTAATTAGTTTGAGCACAACAATAAAGGTCTTGAGTTAAATAATATTTTCATAAGGTATTTAAATACCCTTGCAGAGAGAAGTGTGTACCGAAAAATATTTAATTTAAGCTTACCAAGTTCCATAAATATCTATCGTTTTAAGCAGCATTAAAAATCAAAAGGTCTACGTTTTAATCAATATTTCAATCAATTTTATAAGGTGTAACATTTAATTTATAATTTTTTTAGTTTGCTTAAATTTGATTCAAATGTAAACATCAAGTTCTTTTTATTAATTTTATATTCTATCATTTATCTGCCATAAAAATAAGTTTTCAGAAATTTCGATTTATTTAATGAGAAACTTCATTGTTTTAGTTACTTAGTTAGTTGCCATTAAAACGTTTTATTTAATATCATAATCAAATTTATATAGTGTATAATATTTTTATAATATTATTAGTTTCCTTAAATTTGATTTAAATGTAAGCATCTAGACATTTTCAGATTCTATATGGACTAAAACTTGATTCAAATATAAACATCTAGCCATTTTTACAGTCTATATAGATTATATCATATATCTGCCATAGAAATAATCGCTAAGAAACTTCGATTAATTGAACGAGAAATTAATTATTTTAGTTACCTAAATGTGCCATTAAAACCATTTGCAAATCTGCAATGTTATTTAAGCTTTCATACACAAAAATTGATTTATATTCTCCTATATTAATTGTCTAGAGCAATAACAGAATTATTGTACGATTCTATGACAATTTTTAAATTCTTCGATCTATAATTAAAAATAATCTCATTTTAAGCTTTTATAATAAATTTTGTATGCTAGAATTTAGAAATAGAAACTACTACCCTACTCTTAAATATATCAAAGTCAAATCTGACCTGGAATATACTAGAATACTTAAAGTTAAATTAATCAAAAATTTTTTTAATAACAGCTGCAATCTCAAAACGTATCTAGAAGGTGTTTTCTAGGGCCCTCAATGCTCGTCTATGCCCTAAACACACAAACTTGAAGCATTTATGCAACTGGCCAACATTTACAGTCAAATTACAATGCTAAGGCGTGGGCGTAGGCAGCCAGTTTGTTTTTTATCAGTCTCTATATATAGTTATGCAAATTGAGGCATTCAACAGAATGCAGAATACAAAACAAAATGCAGCCGTAAATTGCATGCCAAATGCCTTGTCGATTTCAAAGTCTATTTAATTATTCTTGTTTAGATTTGTAGCCATCATAACTTGGTTTGGCTTTTGGTTGCGATTTCTGGTTGTGTTGTATTAAATGGCAGGTGTTGGTGTCTACTATGTAACCGTTAATCTTGTAGATAATATTCCATATTCATAAGCAAATCATGTTTAATTAATTGCACCAGCTGTAAAACAACATAATTAAAGAAAATTCTACCACAATGTCGCCGCGGGTGTTGGGCCATTTACCAGTTGACCAATTGTCGATCTGCTGGATCATTAGGCAAATGAGCAAGCCAACACTCTACCTCTGTTCCAATTAAATCCAATTTATATTTAAATTCCGCAAGCAATACAATAATATATTGCACCACTTGGCAACCACTATTCTAGCATTTCAAACTTTACTTTTGGCCTGGGAAATCATAGCAAACCTCTTAAGACCTGTCACGCATCACTGAACCACAGCTGGCATTGAAATTCTTGCAATCACCCCAAACTAAAGCTCAGTTTTTGTTACTTTATTATTTGGTAGTCTCTTTAAAATCCACTCCTGCCACACTTTGCTCAGTGGTGCAGTGAAGCGGAGTGAGACACCACTCATTTGGCATTTGCCTCACTTTTGGCCAGGCGGATACACTCAACGCGCACAGAGCTGTGACTTCTCGGACATGTCTGCGAATGGGTGTATCAATTATTTCATTATCTGTGTCTGGTCTTATTTGTTCTTACCCAAGTTGTTGCTTCAAATATTTGTGGTTAATTACTTACGCTAATTGCTGAGAAATCATTACATATCTGAATACAGGATGTTCTTTTTGATAAAAAAAATAATATGTAAAAAAAAAATTTTGTGAAAGACCTTTTGTCTAACCGAGGTGTTGAATTGTGTACAATATTCTAATAAACTTCTGTATTCGGATTAGCTATCATACCATCTTTTTTTATATTTTTATTATATTTTCAACTAGTATATGATAAGTAAATGAGTTTTTATATAGAGTCTTGTAATATTTTGTTCAATATTAGCTAACCAAAAAATTTCCTACCTTTTCGTATTAATTTTTATTAAAATTTAAGTAGAATTGAATTGAACATGTTGAATAAACTCATATATTGTTCTTATTAATTATAAGTGATTTATAGTATAAAGAGAATGGATATTCTTGGATATTCATAAGATGCTAATTTGAATGACCCAGCCAGTTAAGTAGCTATTATATTAGATACATACTGTAATTTATAAAACTAAAATGCGAATAAAATTCCAGGTACAATTACATGTTTCATAAATCATTTTATGGATAAATTATAAATGAATTTTATTTAACCAGATATCGTTATTTAATTTAAATGAACTTAAAATCATTTTCTTAAGGTCACCAACAAAAATTTGTGTTTTAAAATAATTGTTGGGTTCCAAAAACTATCAAATACTCAATCATCTTAACAAAAAAAATTCTGAGCGATAGCTCAGTCATTTTCAAAGGCATTCTAACACTATTGCCAGGACCCTTACGACGGCTTTAATTCCAATTTCCAATAGATCGAAGGGATAAAGCTCAAATTTATTTCTTTTAAATTCAAGGTTATGCTTTAATATTAAATTAGTGTATATGTATGTTTGAACATAAAAATAATTTAACATAATTAAAAATATTTTCCTAACATCTGATAACATAAGAAACTTTACTTATTATTCCAATAAACAAATTGTTTGCCAATAAAAACACAGATGGTAAAATTCTGATCCCAACTTTAGAAATATATAAGTAAATAATAATTGATAAAAAGATTTGAGAATTACTTATCAAACAAGGCAGGCAAATTGCAGTCTCCAAGGCTTTTATAGGTTTTCCTATAAATCCAGCATTTATTAATATAAATTTTACATTTCATTGAATGCTGATCAAACACCCTGTATACGAGTATAAGAATTAATTCCATGTGCTAAGCGTGCAAAGCTAAAATAAATCATTAAAATTTATGAATTTAATTGCCTTCAATTATTGCCATAGATAAAAAGCGTTGCAAACTGAGTACTTACAAGTATGATCACAAGTTGAACTGCCACCCATAAACAAGATCGCGGCGCACTTGCTGTTGGCCACTTCAGTTTCTATTTGGATTTGGATTTCGATTTGGATTTGTTTTTGTTTTTTTTTCGCGCTTTGAGTAGCAGATAATTCAATTCAATCAACGGGGGCCACCCTAACGTGAAATTACAAAAATTACGGACGCGGTCGGCACAAAAAAAAACTTGCTAACATATCATTAGGGTGTTGCCGGGCAAATGGGGGCAAGGAGGCAGACTATACATTGGCATTGCATGTGGTCTGCATCTGTCACTGGGCGGGGTCTCTGCATTCTGGCCAAGTTAATTGGCTGCTCCTAGGGCCAGGCAACTGTCGCGACTCGCGACTTTAGTTACATAAAATCAAATTACTAAAAAATTGAAAACTTCTGTGAGCAGTGGAAAAATGATTGATTGGCAACTTGTGTGCGCATTAACTGGCAATTTGTCTGGGATGCGATTTTGGGTGCAGTTCCAGATGACCGCGTGGGTTGCTTGATACTTAAGCCTAGATAGCGCTATTGATATTGATATTAATATTGAATTATTGTTGGACCAGTTTTGTTGCAGGCTGGCTTGAAAATTTGTAGCAGCTGCCATCCAAGTTGAAGCAATTTGACACGCTTCAAACCAGTATTTTTGGCAGGTTTGCTTGCAACATTCAACCCGCCAGCATTTTGTAGCCAGTTGTGGCGATTCGCCACAGGTGCCACCAGGCCAAACCCCACCATAAAACAGGTCAAAATAACCAGCTAACAAAAACAACAGCTCCAGATGCCCCAAAACAACTCCCACGCTACAGTATCTATATGTAAATGGAGAGATGCCTAAGCTAAACAAACCAGCTAAGGATATGCACGTGCCACACAATCACGTATACTCGCGGCACGGTTAAGTCTTAACCTCCAACCAATTTGGCATGGAAATTCTAAGCGACGATAACCGAGAAAACCAAAATGGGAAAAAAAAATGAAGACTGAAATAACGACATATTTCCATTTCAGGATTGTCGCATGCGAAAATTTACACATAAACCGCACCGCAAATGCCTGGACTGCCACATGGACACGGTTATGTCCAAATTCATGTCCATAAAGTGCGCACAAGCGAATAAAATGACGGGCGGAAAACTGGGTTTGGGCAACATGGCTGGAGGCGCGGCCACCGCTTGGCCTCTGATATTACAATTGCCCAAAAAAAAATGAAAATAACATCTTATCTTTAGTGTGATTCGAATATTTGACACCCTTGCAAAAAAGTTAATCAAATTATAAAAAATAGAACCAAAACTAAAACTGATTACTTTTGCTATAAATATATGATATAGTGCTCTGATCTGAATGATAGAATCACCTATGATATCTTTCTAGAAGACTTAAGCTTTTTTGCTGAAAAGAGGACATGAATTGAACATTTCGATTGTTGATGCTGCTCAATAAAATATATATAAATATTTAAAAACACATCCTGCCAGGCAGTTACATCTTTCATAACAAAATCATAATACCCACCGCAAAGGTATTTAACACCAAAAAGAAGTCAACCAACATGCATAAAAAGTACGCCAAAAAGCCAAGCGCAACTCTGACATCCAGCTGACCACCCAGCGAACCCAACCAGACCAAACCCAACACGTCGCCACATCGCTGCTCAATGGGGCAACCATGGAGGCTACGTGCGGTGGCAAACGTTGCAGGCACATAAAAAGTTTGCTTGGTTGAAAAACTGAGCAAACAACCGCAGTGGCAAGCCGAGACTGGGATTGATTCAGAGAGACTGGTCAACGACCAACGAGAATAGTGTACCACATAAAGGTAAACACTGCTTCAAATGTTGATGCTTTCAAGGATGTTAAAGCTTAACGTGCCATTAAATTTGAACAGCATAAAATATTCTAAAATACGGCAAAGATTAGGGAACTTTAGCGCGGGTTTGAGTTTCCAAAAAAATTGAAGAAAAAATATACGAATAATTTTGAGAGCCACATAAAAATATACAAATAATTGAATGAAGCCAACTTTCAAGTGTTTACATATTTTAAGTCGTAATGATAATATGCGTAAAGTGGCACTCAAATATAACAAATTATTTCAAATTGTAAGCAGGCAGTTAAGCTTCTAGCCTCAAGTGAGTTTAATATTAATAAATAAGTATACTTAATCTTGATTAAAGCTTTCTTCTGCTTTTGCATTCATTGCTACCTTTATTATCAATTTATAAGAAAGTTGCTTACTTAGCAGCTTTTATAACTAAGTTATTGGTTCTGTAATAAAACCATAATTAAATAATAAAACATTAAAAATTAGTTACAATCAAATCAAGCTTAAAGCTTTTATATATTTTCCAATCTTCTAATCGCTGTTTCCACTTAATTCTATTGCTAAACGAGCCGCATAGTAAAATTTGTTTACCTAAGCGAACTGTCAAAATCAAAACAAATTTGTTATGTGAAATAAAATTCTCGATTTATTATAATACAAAAAAAATAGCTTAATTGGTATTTTGATATATGTCCTGGGCACGTGTTGGCTTTCCAGAAAACCTGCACACCAATTTCACATATTCGAGCTCTTGTCGGTTTATCACCGTCACTTGTATCTGTATAATGCTCATATTTCTGGCACTTTCATTATTCATGCCACATTTGAAGGTCACGTTGGTGACACCTCTGTCTGCCCACGCCACAATCACCATTGGAGCCAAATAAATGGCCGTATCTCAATATCAATTCCTGAGAATAAAACAAATGTCGCTCAAGTGTCGCACGTTTATGCCCCTCTCTCTGTCCCTATCCCTGCTCAACTATGTATGCATCTCTCTATCTAATCACGGGCCTGACAGTTTCAGTTTCACTTTCAAATTTACGCACTGACAGAAACGGAAAATGTCAACAATGGCAGCCTACAAAGTAACAAAGGTCACATTTGTGTCGAAAAACAGAAACTTTTCAATTGATTGATCGGATAGGTCTATGGCATCAACTTGAGAAACCACAGGCCTGGTTATGCTGCTGATAGCTTTGACTTTCAAGGTTAATTAGCACAGAAATGTTAAGACTCTGATTGCCAGAAGTATGTATAATCAGTAGTGGAAAAATCTGGCACATTTTAAAATGCAGAAAATTTAGCATTGTCTTTGCCTTCTCTTCTGAATTGAACTGCTACAAAGTTCATAAAATTAAAAAAGATTAAAAACTAATTAAGTAGTGCAAGGCGAGCAAAGCGGACTGTGAAAAAGTGAAATACACGCGTTTAACTAGACAAGTTACAATAAAAAAAAAGTGCGGGCAGCTCCCTTTGGGTCGTTATATTATCTAACATCGCTTAAAGCTACTAATTGCAGAAACTTTTTGCCTCACAATCCCCATAGCAGGTCCTTTTTTAATTGCAGTCATTTATTGCAGGCATCTTAGGTGATTGTCAAGTAATTGCCTTAAACGATTTGCATAATCTATATCTATAGCGACAATCGAATTGTCACTAGCAATCACAACATGAAAATTGCCGCATTACCCATGCAAAGTGTGAAAGTCCGCAAAATAATTGTATTGAAAATGCAAGAAATCAAATTAAATTAAAACAAATTGCATTGCAAACTGGCAACGCAACTTGTTAACATTATTAGTGACAAGTGTGGCAAATCGATGGCAATAACACTTACACAGTGACGTACACCAAAAAAAAAAAAAAAAACATACACACACCATTATTTTTAATGGAATTGCGTTACCAGCAGCGCTGACGCATGCAACGGGCGCACGTTGCGTATACGCAATCTTTAAGTCGTCAGCCTTGAAGTGCGGCCAAAAAACCAGTTGCAACTTTGTGTTGCAGCTTGTCGATTAACGGCAAAACTTGCGTGTGCCAACATATTGTAAGTCAATGTCATGGCTGAAGTTCAACGTTGATTTGCGTAAAAATCGTAAATGAATGGAATGACTAATCGATGTGTTAAATGTCGAGTTCAATGATTTTTTAAGATAAAATGTTTTTATATTGCTACCAATTGCGCAACACAAGGCTGGGAATGTGCACATAACAATCATATTCATATCTAATTACTAGTTTTCAACTAAATATATGGCATTCAATAAAGAAAAGCTATTTAAAATGATTATGAAAAAATTATATGTCTTTAATAGTCCGAAAGAGAACAATAACATAAAAATAAATAAGTAAATTATATGTGATAAAATTATATGTGTTTAACCACTTTAAATAGTCAGAAGGAGAATAACAATTGTTTAAAAGTTATTTCAAAAATTAAAAAATAAATTTTTTGCTTAGAAAAAATACAAACTTCTTCAGCAAATTGTCAATTTTTTATTAAGTACAATATATATTAGGAATGGAAAATTTTATTTAATATATTATTGATGTTAATATATATAATAATAAAATGTAAACATTGAATAAATTATATATTTTCTAATATAACCAAAAGCATTTTTATGCTCAAATGAAGCTCTTGTGTAACTAATATTACTTAAAAACATATATATTATTTCATAAGGAATCAAACCTACAATCATAGCCATCATTTGGATATATATAATAATAATAATATTTTAACCAGTTTATTCTGTGTTGTTGCAATCGCATTTTTGTTGATTTTTTTTTGGAAGCCAGGCAACAACCTACAAAATCAAAAAAATTCGTAGTCATTGTCGGCATCAGGCAATACAAGTATTAACCATATCAATTGCCAGACCACAATAACACCTTTTGGGCATGCGCAACATGACCAGAGTTGGAGTTGGAGCTGGTCAAGTGATGCGGGCGGGTGGTCAGCCCAGTTTGAATTGCAATGCAGGCGCCGTTAGCTTCGAAAAAGTGCAAAGTCATGGATGAATAAGCCGACTGTTTTGGCCAGCTTGTTGGCCGACAGTTTGCAGTTGCAGTTAAAGTCAAAACTGGGGGGAACTTTGCTTCAGCGATTCGTTTTAATTGATTTTGTTGTGCTTGTTGTTGGTCAATTGCGGAATGGCAGGAACGGCGGTAACGCCTGCACTGTTTGCTAGTCGCACACGGACACGGACTCTGCCGATGAGTTGCTAAATAAAAAAATCTAAGCTTGGGCAACTAATTTAGTTGAACATGAAGTGGAGACAGTGAAACTAAATCCAAATACCTGGCTATGCAAAAGAGTTGCCAAATATTCGCGGCCAAATTTGGCGGCTCCTAATTGTGAATTGGCAGCGTCCATTCGCTGCCTGCAACCAGAGCCACCATGGCGATAATGCCACTTGGCACCCTCTCGCTTCAATGCATGACTTGAATGTGGTTGTTGGTTTTGTTGTTGCTGGTGTTATTGTAATTGCCATGGTTTGTACCCAATTTTTTTATTTTGATTTTTTGGCTAATTTTCAAATGTAGCGGCCCAATGGATTTTCATTTCCACTCGCTTGCCATAAACTTTTCGCGGCAAATGTTATTGGGCCACTCCAAGTGGTTGTTGCTGTTTGGTGGATGGTGTTTATGCAATCAAAATTCTTGCCAGCTCCAGGCCAAATAGCAACAACAAGCACAACGGCTCGAATGGCACTTGTGGGTGCAATTGTAATTATCCTAATTTATGTTGTGTGTTGCTCGCTTTGCTGCAGTTTTTTCAATTTTTTTTTCCATTTTTTTTTTTTCGATAGCTGCGCACATTGCGCATACGCCGCCCCCAAAACCCCGCCCCAAAATCACCCGCCGCTGCCTTGGTTTGATTCTAATGCCGCACAGATTTATTGCAAATTATCTCGCCACTTGACAATGATCGATAGCATAAAATTTATGGACACAAATTTAGGTAATAAAATGCCGCTCGACGGGAACCCATTTTTGGAGCAACTTTGAGGCTCCTGCTGCTACAGCAGCACTTGGAATCGCGTTTACTTTGCCTAGCTATCGGTTTCACTTTCTGTCCACGACAATTTTAAATATCTCCAAATATTTCCACAGTCATTTGCTGTCGCTTTGGCTTTTACAATAATTAGCCAAAAATAAATGAGGCGACAATGTTGAATAGAAAATTGACTGTAGTGTATTAGTGCATTAGTGAAATGTCTAAAATGTCTATAAAGTCCAAAATGGAATTTTGGCAAATGAATTGCACGAATGTAATTAAGTGTAATGTATCTGCGCAAATCAATGCGGAAATATTCCGTTAATGTAAAATTCCATTACAAATATTTAAATAGAATTGAAGTTATTTAAAAGCTTTTAAAGAAAACTTTGAACAGGACTTGATCCACTTGGCTCTTAATGCAAATTAGAATATATATGGTTGTTGCTTTTATTAGCTTATTTTAATGATCAGATCTAGTCATAATATTTAGTGCACTCTTAGCTTCATTCTCTAACATTTATTATTTGCAGTGAAAACATTTACACAAGGCGCCATAGCAGAAAATTAATTTTACATATTGTGAAACCAGTTAAATAACTGTACACACAATTAAATGTTTGATTATTAAATTAGCTAATAAAAAATGAAACCAGTAGAAAATAATAAGAAAACACAAATCAATATGTTAAACAAATATCACTTGAAATAGCGTGGGCAGGTGTTAGGGGGCGGGGTCAAGACCCAGACAAATAGCTCAAAGGTGTAAAAAATAATTTAATAATAAAATAAATCGAAACTCTACCGGCATATCAGGTGTGGTCCATTCCATTCAAAATTGAAATGTTCTTGTCAAAGTCTGACAACAAATAAACACGAATAGTACTACATTAACAATTGAGGTAAATCATTCAATTATTGCAAAACATAAGCGTAGACAACGCCAATTCAGGTGATTAATGAACACTTTACGCTATTTATGATAATTAATGCCCCGGGACTGTCATTTATATTTTATTAGCACGCATATTGGAGTTGTCAGCTCATGTGTATGATTTTTGCTGAATTTAATTAAATATATGAGTTTAAAATTGTTGCTTTAAAATTTCGAATGATACTAGCTGAATATTGCAATGTTCCAGATTGTTTGTCGAAAAAAATGTTCTTTGTGAAGACAGCCAGAGCCTTCGACTAAAAGTTCAACTACAAGAACTAAATTTGTGACTCCTCTCACGCCTTTCAGTTTTATTTACAAAATAAATAGCTAAATTTAAACTTTACGGCATAGAATATGATCAGATCATAGTTCAATATTTAATATTTCAATATATGATTTTTTAATACAATCTTAATTTTCGAATTAACCAAAATGCCTGATTATATTTACTAGGCTGCCAAGAACACTATAATCCTCTCACTAAAAGCTCTTTTATTTTTCGTTTAACTTTTAAACTAGTGTCATTTGCGCTTTTCAGTGCAATTAATATCTAATTAGCATTGCAAGCAAGCAAAGTACATTTTGTTAAATATGTACTTAAAGCAGTTACACTGCAACTTGGAAGCACTTTGAAGTTCTATAGCTTTGACTCTTATGTCAACTGATTAGTATTAAGAAACTCTGATGACATGCTCACAGCTGAGTTCCCATCTGATTTTCAGTGTGAATGTGCGCTTAAAGCAGATGCGCCCGCTGCTTTGCCCATTTCAATTAGCGGTAATCTCGCGGCAATTAAAATTAGTGACGACAAAGTGCTGGGCCCATTTGCAGCAGTGGCATTATCATTATCCAGGCTGCATTATCCACAACAAGCAGAACAAGCCGCTAAAGCATTTACGACATCACTTTCAAGACGATAACAGGCAGATGTATACACAGCAGCAGCGGCGTCACTTGGAACTTACAAAAACCGATTTCCAAACTCAATTCTCAAATCAGTTTCAAAACGCCAGCGGCACTCGAAGTCGAAAGTATTCAATAAAAGCTGAAAAACTTTCAAGCGGCGAAATTTGTTGTCAATTGCAAGTTACGCGAAATGTACAAAGTTAAATGTGAGTGTTTAATCAACAGAATTTTAACTAAAATTCAAGAAGCTAGTGTAGTTGAATATAAATATAGTAATTAACCGCTTTTAACCGGTTGTGTAAACAAATTTAGTAGCATTTAGTGCTGCATCATGTGTAGAGAAAACGCTTAAAACGGATCTCCGGTAGCTAATATATTCCATATTTATATTTTTACTGCCTCAACATTTCAGTTACATTGTAGCTACTGATGCGCTAACATAAACAATTTCTATAGTGCTGTATATCATCCAATTACACCACCCAACCAATTTAAAAAAAAGCAAAACAAACAATCGTGATTGTAGCTAATTCTTAAATTTAAAATCGTTTGTCTTAATGCAAATCCAAAGTTAATTTTAAATCTTTTAGGAATTATCAAAACTACCGCTTTTTATTTTTTCAAAAGTAACCTTTCAAAAGTGTAAATAATTGCAATATTAATTTAATGAATTTAAATATAATTTTAAAAAAGAAAATGATTTTCGACTATCTTGAAAATTATGTAAATTACGCTGATGCAAGTTTTTCTAAAAAAAACAAAAAAAAGTTTGAAACGGTTTCACCCTATTTCGCACCTCAAAAATGGAACTGTATTATTAGTTTATCGAGTTATTACAATGGTTTCATAAACAAAATTTTTTTTTTAAATTTCCCAAATCTGAAAAATTATACAAAATTTTCCATTCGCAGTCAACAAGTGTTTTAACATAAGAAATGGCAGTCCAATGTTGTGGAAACTAAATTTTGTGTTCTAGTGTTATATCCAAGTCTATAATAATGCTACTCAGCTGATTAGACTGACAATCATTTTGAATGGGGTTTTTCCCAGTACACCAATGTGTGATAATTTAGCCAAACAATTCAAAACTGGCGTTCATTCATTTTCATGTAGATTCACACATTTATTAATTGATTATTGGTTCGTTTACCTTTGCGAAACTTGATGTCACAATTCTGAACGCGGGAATATTGTAGTATAAACATACATATGTAAATTCGCTGCTGCTCTTGAACCACAGATCAAGTGTATACAATGGGTCCAACGAAATTACAAGCCATCACGTTGACAATTATATAATACTTGCACCGGAGACTGCAATTGTGACGGCCATCGCCCAGAGGCAACATTATGCATTTACATTCTACCTAATTACACATACAAATAAAATGTATATAGATATATATGTGTGTGTGTGTGTGTGTGTGTGTATGTATTTGATGTTAAATTGACATGTTCTCAAATCTCGGTCACAGTCGCTAATTAAAAGGTTTAAGGCTAAAATTAGCATACGAGGCAAATGGCAATTCATAGTGAATATAAATACCATACAGATGCAGCAAAGAGAGAGACACACATACACACACACACACACATAACCTAGTAAAATTCACACCCACACACACACACTCATTCACATATACAAATTTGCGTGTTTACTGTTCATGAAACTAAAGCTCATGCGAAATGGACAAAAAGCCATGATTCCAACAGCGTAAAATGCCCAAAGGCAGTTCCGTATAGTATGATGAGAGAGAGAGAGAGAGAGACGTAGAGACTACAGGGGGAAAGGGGGCTCAGAATGAGGTGCGTGGTGTAATATTTGGTGGCATCGCATGCCAGCAATTATCCGCATAATCTTGTAATACTAACCTAAACCTAATGCTCGCCACATGAAACGATGTCGAAAGGCAATTTACTTGCAACATTTGCCCTTGCAACCCTCCACAAGTAGCTTAAATTCACTTAACTAGCTATTGTATGTGTGTGTGTGTGAGCTTGTAAGTGTTTGGCCAATGATTATGCAGATTTGCCGTAAGAGCATTTAACAATTTCATGAAAATTACGTATACGCACTGCATGCTTGTCGCAATCTAGCAAACTTTATTTAAGTAGTTTAACCTAAGACATGATTTATGTAACTCTGCAGTTCTAACTTGTTACCCTATATACAGTTACCTAATAAAATTCAAATTAATGCAGGGACTTGCGGATTCACATTTGTGGAAAAGCTAGAAGTTTACTTCGCAGACTGGATTGTAAATGTCTTCACTTTATAAATATTAAAAACTACTATGTTAGGAAATCTTCAAACCAAGGGAAATGAATATTTTAGTATCCGTTATGAATCTGTTGTGAAATATTAAATAGAGAATTTGTAGAACATTTTGAATTAAAGCATTTGAGCTTTGTTTAACTATGACTGAAATGTGAATGAAAAATCAAAATTTAATGAAAACTTTTATCGCTAAAATCTTAAAATATAATGCGATTATGTTTAAGTTCCAGTGGTTTTTAGAAAGAGCGATCAAATAAGGATACTAATGTTGCAAATTAAAAATAATATTGTCACTGACTCGGTTCAGAGAGATTGAATCATACGCAAATATAGATTTTTAGATTGTGAATCGGTTCGTAGAGATTGATTCATGAGGGAATTTAGATTTTAGATTTTTTTCGCAGACTCTTTAAGAGTCGGAAGATTTTATTTAACCCAATTTAACTTATTTGTCTATTTGGTTTATCTGAATTAGAATGAATTTTATTATATTTTGGACAAGTTTGATAATTCTATGCTATTTGATATCAAACCAGCTTGCAAGCCTTACAAATTTGCGCCATTCTAATGTTATTTTCAAATCACAATTTTAGACCGCTTTCAAATTGATTTTGTTTGTTAATATGCCCCACCCATTAGGGTGTAGCGCATAAAGCCATAGGCACATATATATAACAACAAAAATTTAACCTGCTTGGCTGCCTGTATGTGAGTTCTGTGCAATTGTTTTGTGAAATTAAATTAAATTGATTGAATTTAGACTCAATTCAAAGCTGAACCCCGGGCGGAGGTCAAAGCGGAGGTGCTACTGTGGAGCTGTGTGTGCCGTGTTGTGCCAGTGATAATGACACTAATTTCTGTACGATATGTTTTTTTATTTATTTATTCTATTTTTTTTTGTGTTTGGTTTGGTTACAGCAGCTGCGGCTGCTGATGTTGTTGATATTGTATTGTTATTGTATTATAACGATGTTTCTGTTGATTAGCAGGCATTAGCGCACATTAATGCAAGCGGAAGTTGCTGTTTTTTGTAAGCATCCAAATGAGTTTAATAGGTCAAATGCTGCTGTACCTATGGCAATGCAAGTAACTCAGGTGTAGGTTCAAACAGCAGGTCAAGAACCCACAGGGGGTAGGGGAGGTGTATCGATATCAATGTAATGTTCTGATATGTCAATATTTACGCCCTGGCTGGCAAACTAAATGGACAATAAACAAAGATCACAATCATTACGCCACTACTACTATATATAGAGAGTGGCCAAATGATTCTCTACCTTCACCTTCTTCAGCTCCTCCTGCTCGTACTGCCATTGAGGGTTGATTGAAGCGCCGCCGCGTTATCGTCGTCGCCGTCGACGTCTCCATTGATGTTGTTGTCATCGTTGTCGTCGTCTTGATTCAATTGTTTGTCGCGCGCTGTGATTGCGTCCAGCTTGACCGGCGCACTGGGCAACCACGTCGCAACCACAGTCGCAGCCAAAGCCACATGTTGTCGCTGTGAAGCTCTGGAACTTTTAGTAGGCAACGCGCGCGCGACTGATGCGCCCGCACGATCTCGCTACTTGCCACTTGCCACTCGCTTGATTCTCGCGGTCTCTTCATTGTTTCGCAATTGCGTCGCGAAAAAAAATTGCGTTTAATTAAAGTATAAAGGCCACAGTTGTATTTTAAGCCACACATACGAATTAATATATACACATATTCATATTCATATTCATTGCGCCATGAGTCGCCACAGCCCGTTAAAGCTGGCGCTGCCGCAGGTGCACGGTTTGCCGTTATCTAATCCACCCCACGCTCGCCCACGACGCGTCCAATTGGGTCTGGGGGTTAACCAGCAAACGGGTCGCGTACAATGGTGTCCCGGTCTAACCTGCTGTAAACTACTTTTACTGCTTCCAGTGGTGATGCTGCCATTGACATTGGTGCTGCTGCTGCTACTGCGACTCGATGGAATGCTGCAGGCGCTGCAGCTGAGCGAGCAGCGTGTACGCGATCAACAAACTGGAACAGCTGCAGCAGCAGCAGCAGCTGCATCTCTTCCCGGCTATCTGGAGGACTACGAATCACTGCTGCCGGAGGGTGATAGCTACAATGAGCTAATCAACGATGAGTTTCTGCTACCGCAAGCAAAGCGTGCCCATATGGAGTCCTTGGCAGCGGAACGTGCGCGACGTTGCATGCCCTTTCGTTATGCCAATGGGGAAACAATGGATCTGGAGGAGCGCAGCATTTTGATGAAGGATGCGCGCACATCATTTTTACCGCACGGTGCTGGAGTCGGCTCAATGCCAAGACAGTGCTTTGAAAATGTCTTCAACGACCACAACGAACCGGTTATTGACGCTCAAGAGTTAGGTCATGAATTTGATACCAGCCACAAAAAGGCTCTGCCCAATCGCTTTCCCGAGAAATTTCATTACTGGTCCACGCGGCAGCGGCGTGAGGCAGAGCAGCAAAAAGTGACAGATGTGGATGCACAAATTGTTGAAGCCGCATTGCCATCCTTCTGGAATGAACAGGGAACACGCGAAGATATACGTCAGGCTCAGGCTAAAACCATGCAACGTTATATGAATACCAATGTTGATCCTTGCGTGGATTTCTATAAGTACGCTTGCGGCAACTGGGAGAAGCTACATCCCATACCCAAGGATAAGGCAGGCTTCGATACCTTTGAAATGCTGCGTGAGAGTCTCGATGTGGTGCTACGCAATCTGCTCGAGAAAAATATGCAAACGCCAACGGCCCTGACGCGTGTGCGTAATAATATCTTCAAGCTCAACGAACAGGAGCCGGAAACAGATCAGGCAGCTGAACTCCTAGCTGAGCGTCTCCGTAGACATATTGTGCGCCGGCGCCATCTACTTAACCGCGTCCTAGTGCGCTATAAACGTTTCACCAATGGCACCAAACGCAAGCGATTAATTGAACCAACACGCGAGAAGTCCAAAGAGGAGGAAACAGCGCCCATTTCTGCCCTCAAGGATAAGGATAAAGACAAGGACAAGCACAAAGATGAAGCATCACAACAACAATCAACACAAACTAATTCTAAAGAGTTTCTTAAGCCCAAGCATGACGCTCAAATGAAGGCCAAAAATCTATACAAATCCTGCGTGAACAGCGAGCTCTTGGCACACCGCGGTCTGGATCCGCTGCACTCGCTCATACGCCAGTTGGGCGGCTGGCCAGTACTTGATCCAAGTTGGCGTGGCACACACTTCCACTGGCAGCAGCTGGCGGCCACATTGCGTCGCTATAACAATGACATACTTATTGTACAGTGGGTGGGCGCAGATATTAAGAATTCTGAGGAGAATATCATACAATTTGATCAAACCGGTCTCGGCCTGCCCACTCGGGAGTATTTCCTACAGCCGAATAATGCCAAATATCTGCACGCCTATCAGCGTTATATGTCCGAGGTGATGCAGAAACTGGGTGCCATCAAATCGGACGCACTGCATACAGCAACCGAGTTGATTGCCTTTGAGACGCGACTGGCGGCAATTACAGCACCAGCGGAGCAAAGACTCAATGTAACCAAGGTGAGATCTTAGATAGCAGCCAAGCTAAATTACCTTTTTTTTATGGCTTACAACAATAACTTCAACATTTTCCATTTAATTTCAGCTCTATAAGCGCATGACGTTACAGAAGTTGAAGGAGACTGTGCCACAGATTGACTGGATTACTTATCTGAGTACGCTGCAGGCACGCGATGTAAATGAGACGGAGCAGGTGGTCATCTATGCGGTGGATTATATGAAACAACTGGTGGAGCTGCTGGCTGTGACAGAGCCACGCACTGTGGCAAATTATATGATGTGGCGCTTTGTGCGTCATCGCATTAATAATGTGGATGATCGCTTTGATGACATTAAGCAAAGTTTCTATCATTCATTGTTTGGACGCGAGGAGAGTCCACAGCGTTGGAAGGTGTGCATAGCACAGGTTAACACCAATATGGGCATGGCAGTGGGCTCCATGTTTGTCAGTCGCTACTTTGATGACAACAGTAAGCGAGATACATTGCGCATGACACATGAATTGCAGCAGGCCTTCCGGGATATACTGAAGACGACAGACTGGCTGGATCAAACCACCAAATTGCTGGCCGAGGAGAAGGTAAATGCCATGTCATTGAAAATTGGTTATCCCGATTTTATACTCAATGCCGAGGAGTTGAATGAAAAATATGCGGGTATTGAAATACATCCGGATAAGTACTTTGAGAATACGCTTAATGTGCTGCTGCACACAGCCAAAATGGAGCAGGCCAAACTTCATGAGCGTGTGAACAAGACCAACTGGCAAACAGCACCAGCCATTGTCAATGCTTATTATAGTCGCAACAAGAATCAGATCATGTTTCCCGCTGGCATACTACAGCCACCATTTTATCATCGTCATTTTCCAAAGTCGTTGAACTTTGGAGGCATTGGTGTGGTCATTGGCCATGAGCTAACCCATGGTTTTGATGATAAAGGACGTCTCTTCGATAGCAACGGGAACATACACAAATGGTGGACGGATGGCTCGATTCGCGGCTTTGATGAGCGTGCCCGCTGCATCATTTCGCAATACGGTAATTACACAGTCGATGAGGTGGGCATATCACTTAACGGCGAAAGCACGCAAGGTAAGTTCCAGCTATTTGTATAGACTCCATTGTATTATTATCCTCATCTGTCTTTCATCTGTGTAGGTGAGAATATAGCGGACAATGGCGGATTGCGACAGGCTTTTCACGCCTACATGCGCTGGCTAAATGAAAACCCGAATGAGGCCAAAGATGAGATGCTGCCTGGTCTGAATATGACTGGACCGCAGTTGTTCTTTTTAAATTTTGGTCAGGTCTGGTGCGGCGCCATGCGACCGGAAGCGATACGGAATAAGCTCAACACGGCCATACATAGTCCTGGTCGTTATCGCGTCATTGGCACGCTCTCCAACTCGTTTGACTTTGCCCGGGAGTTTAGTTGTGCGGCAGGCACGCCCATGAATCCGCAAAAGAAATGCAGCGTCTGGTAGTCGCATTGTATTATTTATCTACTATATAGCCTAAGAGTATTACAGACATTTGTATTCCTAAAAATCCAGTTCATACCAGTTGGAGCTAACGCTAACTGTAAGTATTATACACACACATAATTGCACACTTCTCTCATTCCTTGGGTTCTGATGTCAGAACTGCTCCACTTTCGGAGCCACTTGATTAGGACTACAGTGGCGGCTGTCAGTTTTCCGCTTGGTGTCTGTACGAAGCTTGTTGTGTCAACAACAACGTCGCACTTCACTTGGGCCCATTCACACTCACTTAATTAATGGTGATTTATGCCCAGCAGTTGGGTTTGCTTATAATATGCCATTCTCCATGCTGTAGTTTGTGTTGTCTTCAATTGTCTTTCCAATGGGCTCCCAATTGCTATGCGCCACTTTGCAGATTCTCAGGGATGTTTTTCCGAATAGTTCATTTTCACAAATGAATGAAGTTTGAATTCTGTATTCATCTATATAACCGAAACGAAAATATTCCAGTTAAAATTGAATTTATTTCAGAGTTATGACAGTGGAAAGACTAAAAATAGCATTTACTATTAAATTTAAAAATAAAATTGATTAAATAAAAATTACCTTTAAAGAATCATACAAATTTTAAAGTTGATAAAGTCTACAAGTGCTCTAAAAATGTTAGTTTTCATGGATTATATAATTTGAATTTTATATTGGCTCTTTAACTTTACTCTTAGAACTTATTAAGTTTATTTTTTCCTTCTCTCTTTCAGTTTGCACTGCTGTTGTCCTTTTTTACCAGTTGTCCCAAGTATATTTGCCATTCATAATGAGATACAAGGATATACTCGCATGTGTATTTGTTCCATAATATAAAAAGCAAAACAAATTAACAAACAAAAAAATGTGCCAAATATAATGTATGATATATGCTTTATAATTTTATATATATATTTCATAGCAATTAATTATTTATAATTTAACTTGCAATAATTTAGTTCAGCCTATTTATGTTTGTGATAATTCTAATTAAATATAAATAACAAATTTCAATATTTTACTATGTACTACAAAAGAATCAAGATTGTTTTGTGCGATTTAATTGATATAAAAGAATATAAACTCATGCACACTATTTTTCTGGGTTGTCCAACACTCGCATGATGATTCCAAAACTTTGCAGCTTTCAAGCTCACAAACAAATATTTTGGAAAACTTTTGAGCATATTTTTTAAAAAGTAATGCAGCTCGTTTCCCCTTTAGTCGGAGACGTATGCTCAGCAGGAACGGATCTTTAAACAGTTCGCGTCTGTGCGGGTGATCCAAAAATATATATATAGAAAAGAAAAAAAACTTATCAAAAATAGACACGAAATTGAAATGAAATGTAATTATTTTCAAAAGAATTATTAAGAAGAATACGTAGGAAAAATGCATTTCTGGTTAATTATTGTAATACTAATGTGGTCCAGCAATGTGCATGGCTATGGAGCAAATTCCTATAGTGCTGCCAGTGGACAAGCCATACACATCGGTAAGCTAAATACCAACATAAACCACTCGTGGCCATCACTCAACTCATTACTCTTTGACTCAAAACAACGCCACAGGTCTTATCACAGATGATGCGACGGACAGAATACGGCAAACCTTTGAGCATGCCATAACTGTGGTTAACAGCGACCTCAGTGTTCCTCTGGTGGGTGAAACGGAGCAAGTGGCTTATGGCAATTCTGTCCAGGCCTTTGCCCAGCTCTGCAGATTAATGCAGGTGTGTGTGCATAATGTTTGCTTTTTAAATTAACATTTTAATCTTAAAGTTATACAAAATTTTATCTTAGAATGGAGTGGGTGCCGTGTTTGGGCCAGCTGCTAGACATACAGCGGCGCATCTGCTGAATGCTTGCGATGCCAAGGATATACCCTTTATATATCCGCATTTGTCATGGAGTCCACAAACGGATGGCTTCAATTTGCATCCACATCCCGAGGATATTGCTCATGCACTTTATGATATTACCAAACAGTTTCAATGGTCACGTTTTATATTCTGCTACGAGTCCTGTAAGTGGGAATTACATTTTATTGTGCACAATTTATTCTAATGACTATCTAATTTTAGCGGAGTATCTGACCATATTGGATCATCTGATTGCGCTTTATGACACCAAGGGACCTGTCATCAAGGTCCTGCGTTATGATCTTAATCTCAATGGTAACTACAAGGCTGTTCTACGGCGTGTTCGCAAATCGGAGGATAATCGAATTGTGGTTGTTGGTTCTACGGAGGGTGTGGCTGAGCTGCTGCGTCAGGCGCAACAGGTGGGCATCATGAATGAGGACTATACGTATCTTGTTGGTAATCTGGATCTGCACACCTACGAGCTAGAGGAGTACAAATACAGTGAGGCCAACATAACCGGCATTCGTATGTTTGATCCTGATAAAAAGGAAGTGCGTGATTTAATAGAAACACTGCAACATGAACTGGGCGAAAGTGAAATCACCAATAATGGTAAGATCATTTAATATTATAATAAATAAATACTGTATACCATATTCCTCCAGGCTCATCATCTATTACTTTGGCCATGGCTCTTACTTATGATGCTGTGCGTGTTATCGCCGAAACGACAAATTATTTGCCATATCAGCCGCAACAATTGAACTGCTCCGAACGCCATGATAATGTTCAGCCGGATGGTTCCACATTTAGAAATTATATGCGATCGGTGAGAATGCAATTAGTTCATTGAAATCATATTAAAATATATAATTTTTTCTTTACAGTTGGAAATCCTGGATAAAACCATAACTGGCCGCATTTACTTTCAGGGCAATGTACGCAAGGGCTTCAGCTTTGATGTGATTGAACTACAACCTGTGGGTCTGGTTAAGGTGGGCACCTGGGAGGAGGGCAAGGAGTTTGAATTTAAGAGACCACCAAAAATAACAAATTTCAATGACAATGATGAAAACTCTTTGGTTAAGAAAACTTTTAAAGTGCTTATCTCTGTGCCGGTAAGTCAAAGCCCTTAACTGAATAAATATTATCTTAAAAATGTATTTCATTACTTACTTAGAACAAACCCTATGCAAGTCTGGTGGACAGCATTAACAGTCTAAGTGGTAATAGTCAGTATGAGGGCTATGGCGTGGATTTGATTAAAGAACTTGCTGATAAGTTGGGTTTTAACTTTACCTTTCACAATGGTGGCAACGATTATGGTTCATTTAACAAGACCACGAATATGACAACTGGCATGTTGAAGGAAATTGTCGAAGGCGTAAGCTACATAGGTTATAATATTAAACAAAATTATACAATATTAATCGATGAATCTTTAACAGAACGCTGATTTGGCCATTACGGACTTGACTATAACATCGGAACGTGAGCAAGCTATAGACTTCTCTTTACCATTTATGAATCTAGGTAAGATGTGAGCTTTATATTTTAGTTGTGAGTTGATTAAAATAAAATATTCCCTTTAAAGGTATTGCAATATTGTATATTAAGCCGCAGAAGGCGGAACCAGCGCTCTTTTCATTTATGGAACCCTTCTCGAAGGAGGTATGGCTCTATCTGGGCATTGCCTATATGGGCGTGTCTTTGTGTCTCTTCGTTTTGGGTCGACTATCCCCCTCCGAATGGGATAATCCATATCCCTGCATTGAGGAACCAGAAGAGCTGGAGAATCAATTTACTATAAACAATTCACTTTGGTTTACCACTGGCGCTTTGCTTCAGCAAGGCTCTGAAATTGCGCCAAAGTATAAAAATAATAATTTTTAAAATAAAATGTTTATTCAATGTACATTTTCGTATTTTACAGAGCACTCAGCACGCGCACAATATCAGCTATCTGGTGGTTTTTTACACTTATTATGGTGTCTTCATATACTGCAAACTTGGCCGCTTTTTTGACCATTGAAAACCCATCGAGCTCAATAGATAGTGTGGAGGATTTGGCCGAAAATAAAGATGATGTGCAGTATGGAGCCAAACGCACTGGATCTACTAGAAATTTTTTCCTTGTAAGCCTTCAAAAATTCCTATAAATTCGAAGGATGACTTAGTTTGGCATTGTTTTAGACATCTGAGGATAAGACTTATATGAAGATGAACGAGTATATGGTCAATAATCCAGACATGCTAACCGAAACGAATCAGTTAGGCGTCGATAAGGTCAAGTCGGGCACAAAATATGCTTTTCTTATGGAGTCTACATCTATAGAGTTTAATACGAAGAGGGAATGCAGTCTCAAGAAAATTGGTGATGCGCTGGATGAAAAGGGATATGGAATTGCAATGCCTAAAAGTTAGTATCACACAAATATAATAAAAAAAATCATATAATTCAACTATGAAAATATTTAGATTGGCCATATCGCGATAAGTTCAACAAGGCTCTGTTGGAGCTGCAGGAACAGGGTGTGCTGGCCAGACTTAAAAACAAATGGTGGAATGAAATTGGCGCCGAAGTTTGCAGCGTATGTTTTATTAGATCAATTTTGCTTTATAGAATATTATATTTTACATACTTTTTTATACAGGCCAGTAATGCAGACGATGGTCCTTCAGATTTAGGTGTGAATAATTTTAGCGGCATTTATCTTGTGCTGGTAATCGGTTCCTGTTTATCCTTTGTCCTTTCATTTGTTTACTGGTGTCTGTTTGTCTTTAAAAAAGCTAAATTCTATGAGGTATGAATTGATCTTTTATAAATAATAATATAATGACAAAATCTTTTTACAAACAGGTTCCATTCTGTGACGCACTTGTGGAGGAATTCAAAATTGTCATTAGTTTTGCGGAAAATGAACGGGCTTTGAAGAGTGCTCAGTCTGTTTATTCACGCAGTCGTAACTCTTCTCAATCCATTGAGTCCCTTAAAACAGACTCGGGGGACGAAATTCCTGAGGACAATTGAGATAAAATTGTTACACAAGTACCAACATACATATGTTTTCTTTCTCTTAGTGTTAAATCAAATGATTGAATAAACTTTTTTAAACTCAAAAGCTTTTAAAACTTTCACTCAAAATAATTTTCCAAATGCACATTTTGGAAACGTCCACAGTTGCCGTTTTTTACTCAACGCGTACGGAACACATATTTCACGAACAGCATTTTAATTTTTTATTATAATATATATATACATATAGTCAAAAGCTTAATCAATTTATGCAATATAATGTCAAAAGGCAATATTTTAATATACATTTCAATAATATTCTTAAGAATATCGATTCTAAACGCACAATATGGCAATTATGGTGGCGGAGGCTACGATAGCCTCCAAAATTCGGTCAGTGTTCCAATTGGTAAGTTTTATTTTTTTTTTTAGTGGTCTGCAACGCGTGATTTATTTTTAATGTCTCGTATAGAGAACATGCTGTTCGTTCCATCAACGCCAAAAGCTCATAAAAATGATTTTAAGTATTTGTTTGTTTGGGTTTAAAACAATTCAAGGCATGCATATACATTTAGTGATAGACCGCCAATATATGCTATAAGTTCAAGTTTTTGTTTATAAATAAACCGGCAAGTGATTTTTATGCAGACTTGTGTGTACTGTTTATTATTATTCTCTTCTTTAAGGCCTACTAACCGATCAGAATACGGATGAAATGAACATTGTATTTGATCATGCTATCGAAGTAGCTAACGAGGAGCTTGGCTTATCCATGTCATCCCTCAAAGCGGAAGTGAATTATGGCGATGCCTATCACAGCTATGGGAAGCTATGCAGAATGTTGGAGGTAATTTTCTTGAGTGGAAGAATATACAAAGGTCGCATATAATATATTATTAATAAACTCTTCACTTCAGACGGGTATTGCCGGCGTCTTTGGGCCCTCTTCACGCCACACGGCAGTGCATCTGATGTCCATATGTGATGCTATGGATATACCCCATATATATTCATATATGAGTGAATATGCTGAAGGTTTTAATCTGCATCCTCATCCGACAGATCTATCCAAGGCGCTTTACAGCCTCATAACAGCTTTTGAGTGGTCCCGTTTTATATTTCTCTATGAATCTGGTAAGTTCTTAATCCCATATTGGTTTCCAAATATTGTATTTCTGTTCCCTTAATAGCGGAGTATCTAAGTATTCTAAACGAGTTGAATACTTTATTTGGTATGAACGGTCCAATTGTAACTGTGCTGCGTTACGATATGAATCTTAATGGCAACTATAAACATATCCTAAGACGCGTTCGAAAGTCCTTAGATAATCGCATTGTAGTCGTGGGTTCCACAGAGACTGTGCCAGAGTTTCTGAACCAGGTGGGAACTGCAAAAAAATTGAGCCAAACAAAACACACATAAATGAAATTTTCTATTGTAGGCTCAACAAGTTGGCATTATTAATGAAGATTATAACTACATAATTGGCAATTTGGATTTCCATTCATTTGATCTGGAGGAGTACAAGTATAGTGAGGCTAACATAACAAGTCTGCGTCTATTCTCGCCAGAGAAAATGGCTGTTAAGGAATTGATGCAGAAATTGGGCTATAATATAGAACGGGATGATTATCGAAATGGTAAGTAATATTGGTTCTTAAATCTAAAAACTCTGTTGATTGTTATCCACCTAGGATCCTGTCCGATAACCGTGGAAATGGCACTCACCTACGATGCGGTGCAATTATTCGCCGAAACCCTCAAGAATTTGCCCTTTAAGCCGGTTGCTCAAAATTGTTCACAACGTTCTGAAAGCGTACGAGATGATGGATCATCTTTTAAAAATTATATGCGAACGGTAAGGTTAAGTAATGGAAGAAGAATGAATCAAGAATTAAGCTTAGGATTTGTATTTCTCAGCTGCGTCTTAAGGAAAGACTACTCACTGGACCCATTTATTTTGAGGGCAATGTGCGCAAAGGATATCATTTGGATGTCATAGAGCTACAACCTTCTGGCATTGTTAAAGTAGGCACTTGGGATGAGGAGCGTGACTATAGACCAGAACGTATGACGCCTACAAATTCTCAGTTTGATAACATTGACAATTCACTAGCCAACAAAACTTTTATTGTATTACTTTCGATACCGGTAAGTGAATATATATTTTAAGGTTTCTAACTTAAACTAAAATTTGAATTTTTGAACAGAACAAACCATACGCTAGTTTGGTGGAGAGCTATAAACAACTTGATGGCAACAGTCAGTATGAAGGATATAGTGTGGATCTAATCAAGGAGCTCGCAGATAAATTGGGCTTCAACTTCACCTTTAAAAATGGTGGCAATGATTATGGCTCATATAATAAGACATCCAATGAGTCAACTGGCATGTTGCGCGAGATAATACACGGAGTAAGCGAATGCAACATATGTATCAATATTCAATTAAATTAATTGATTTTGTATTTTCTTTTAAGCACGCAGACTTAGCTATCACAGATCTGACAATAACATCTGAACGCGAAGAAGCCATTGATTTTAGCATACCATTTATGAATCTAGGCAAGTTCGGAAAAATTTTCCTTTTTGTAATTGCTGCTAACTCCATTAACTTTTAGGCATTTCCATACTCTATTTAAAACCTATGAAAGCAACACCAGAACTTTTTACATTTATGGATCCGTTCTCACCTGAGGTTTGGTGGTTCTTGGGTCTATCATTTTTTGGTGTTTCATTAAGCTTTTTTATACTGGGACGTCTATCGCCCAGCGAATGGGATAATCCGTATCCTTGCATCGAAGAGCCCGAAGAGCTAGAGAATCAGTTTACCATCGGCAACTCCATTTGGTTTACCACCGGTGCTCTGTTACAGCAGGGCTCAGAAATAGGACCCAAGTGAGTTCAAGGTAATATTAATATTTTAATATTGGTCTAGAAAATTCTTTTATATCACTCAGAGCCTTATCTACAAGAACTGTAGCTAGTTTTTGGTGGTTCTTCACGTTGATTGTTGTTTCCTCCTATACTGCCAATCTTGCTGCCTTCTTGACCATTGAGAAGCCACAAAGTTTGATCAACAGCGTCGACGACTTAGCTGACAATGTAGGTGGTGTTGTTTATGGATCCAGACGAGTCGGCTCCACTCGTAATTTCTTTTCTGTGAGTATTACATTAAAATAACAACAATTTATTAAATTGAAATTTCTAGAACTCACAAGACGAACGTTATAAAAAGATGAATAAATTTATGACCGAAAATCCGCAATATCTGACAGAGTCGAACCAGGAGGGCGTCGATCGTGTTAAGACAAGCACTAACTATGCCTTCCTCATGGAATCCACATCCATCGAGTACAACACTAAGCGGGAATGCAATTTAAAAAAAATTGGTGATCCTTTAGACGAGAAATGCTATGGAATTGCCATGCGCAAGAGTATGTGATAAATAGATCTTAATAAATATTATTATTTAATGTTTGTGATATCTGACTTTTAGATTGGCCACATCGCGATATGTTCAACAATGCATTGCTTGAGCTACAGGATCAGGGTGTGCTGGAAAAAATGAAAAACAAATGGTGGAATGAGGTGGGCACTGGAATATGCGCTACAAAGGAGGACGCACCCGATGCCACACCACTAGCAATGGACAATTTGGAGGGCGTTTTCTTTGTCCTGCTCGTAGGCAGTTGTTGTGCCTTACTCTATGGAATTTTCAGTTGGATATTGTTCATCATTAAAAAGGCTCGACATTATCGAGTAAGCTTCCAATCGCTCAGCAGCTATGAATATAACTCATAATATAACTTTTAGGTGCCGCTAAAGGACGCGCTAAAGGAGGAGTTTCAGTTTCTCATCGATTTTAACAATTACATACGAGTTCTTAAGAACTCAGCTTCGATTTACTCGCGTAGTCGCCAGTCGTCCATGTCAGTGGGCTCAAACAGACAGGAAACACAACAACCGTTTAGTTAAATTGGAAATTGTCATCTTTATTAAAAAGTTTGTTATTTGAAATGGAATGCAGCCATCTACCAATTAGGTAGTCAAGTAAACAGTAAATTTAAAAAGATTTTAAATATTATTTCAAAGATTTCTGGACTAGAGTGCATAGTCAAAATATTGCAATTTACTTATTTGTTAATTGATTTTTGTGCAATAAAATCGACACAAAATAGTGCTTGATTTGTAAAAGCACCATAATATTTTACGAAATAGTTGCTTCTAATACCCCGAGAGGAGTATCTACCCCAGCAGTTCGATTAACAAATATATCTCAATTAAAAAATTTGCGACAAATGCATTACCTACATGGATTTAGCTTTAGAGTATTAATAAATATTTTAACAATTTTATGTAGTGTTTAGTTGAGATCAGTTTTATGTCCAGTGCTTGGCGCGCCAAAGCAGGCAATGTATGTGGTTATCCACATCTGCTGGCGGCATAGTTTTGGCAGCACCATGTGTTGGTGTGCTCACCACTGAACACGCTCTGCTCGCCGTGGACTCGGCCATGTCTACATAGCGTGATATTAACGAGCGATAGCGTCTTCCAAGGGTAGCAATTAACGGAACGCTAGCATTTGGAATTGATATGATAGCCTTGATCTGAAATAGAGTTTATGTAATCCATGAATATTTTGTAATCTACAGCAGCCTGATTAAATGTTTACCTCATTCTCATACGGCCGAAATACACTGATTGGACGCAACGTCTGCAGCTCAGCAACAATAAGACAACCCCAGGTTGTGCCTATGTATATTTCTGTGTTGTGTGCCGCCAGTGCCGAAATTTGGCATTTAATAAGATTAACATGCTCATCAATAGCAATGCTCTGGAGCGACTCGGAGCTGGGTAGCAGTTTGGAGCAGTCTAGTTTGTTTTCAATGCGCTTCGAGGATGCACCCCACTGATAAACTATGCAGCCGGGATATAAACAGCTGAAGATATAATTATCATTGCTACACAAGCGTGCCACTTTAACATCTTCAATAAGATTGGGCTCCTCGCTGTGGCACAACGCTTGGTGACCGCTCACACCAGACTCATTCACAGGAAAAACATTGATTTTGCCAGCTATCTCGCCGCACCAAAGCTCATAGATGCTTCAAATAAAACAAAAGATTAGCTAAAGTTAATAATTGATTAGTTTATACAAGACTTACCCGTCAATGAGCACTGAACAAGCGGCATGCAGTACAAAGCCAGAGCAAATCTCTGTGAGCACAAAGGAGCCCTCGGCAAAAGCGCAATTGCTGGGCATCTGACTGGCATCCATCAAAAATACGCGACCATTGTGCAAGCCAACGGCAACTCGTTCAATGCCCTCCATATAAACAAGACTTATCACAGCCGATTTGATCGCAGGATCAAGCATGTAAGAGAACAAATGTGCGTAGCTGGATGTGCTGTAGGCGTGCAGATTACCCGACACATCACCCATCCATATTGCCTCACCGACCAGGCAACAGCAGAGCATATTCACCTTGGGTACGCGTTGGGCGGAGCGTGCACGTGTCGATGCAGTATTTTCGGGTGTTTTGGGTGCCACCATTTGCGGCTGAGGAGCACAGCTTATGCTGCTGCACTCTATCAGGCTACCAGTTGGTGACACGTCTAAAATTTCAATGCGAGAACCAAAGGCGGGCAGCCACAACTCGAGGCCGGAGCGCTCTTCCTCAACGCCGCTCATTAATAACTGAAAGGCACCGCATACAATCTTTTCGCTGTGCGGCAGAGCCACAACATCCAGCAGATGTATACACTCCGGAGCGCTAGAAATATTTAATATCTTAGATACGATCTTTTGCCTTTACGTATTTTATGTTTTTACCTGAGTATAGATACTATCTGGCTAGCGGATGGTCGCCGACGCGGCTGTTCATGCCAACAGAGTACCATGAGATCTAGACAACAGGTAGGAAACTGTGTTTCACGTTGAGTCAGAGCCGGCCGGCTGCCTTCCAATATGCACTCCTTGATGGATTCGTGGCCCTCGAAAGGTTGTCGCAAGCTAATGTTCTCATAGATGAACATGCCAAAGGAAAAGCAATCCACCTAAACGACAAAAACCATTAAAATACTAGACTTGAAACTGATTTGAATATTTACCTTTTCTGTGTATTCCTCTTCGCCATTAAATCGAATGATCTCGGGTGCCATGAAGCCTTCTGTGCCGCCAAAACCCTTGGCACTTAGTCCAGCCGCTGTCTGACGACTAATTCCATAATCGGCAATCTTTATGTGCACCTGATTGCGAGGACTGTCCTCACTGTGGGGCTGTGGCAACTCCCAGACGAGTACATTTTCAGATTTCAGATCACGATAAATAATGCGTCTACGATGCAGATATTCAATGGCTCGCGCCGCTTGCAGCACCAGCATTTGGAAAGTGTGTGGACCCATGTGTGCACCGCTGCGTCTATACTGACGCAGCAAGGCATCGAGTCCGCCAAGTGGTGCCAGTTCCAGCACCAGCGCCAATGGTTTTATACAAATGCCTACAAGCGGCACAATGTTTGGATGCTTTAATGTAAGCAGCACGGCCAGCTCTTGCCTGGCGGTGCAGTAGGCTTTGCAGGAATGCTGTAAAGGATCGCGATCCCATTTACCCAATGCCACCTTGTAGGCCATCAAAGCGCTCTATGGGCGATAAAAAGAAATAACGATTTAAATATTTTTTCGCGAATGCTGGCCAATTGTCTGGGCTTACCTCCTTGGCGCGCGCACCTGGTGGCACCGGCTGCAGCATTTTCATTGCCACCGCACGGAATGCTCGAGCGCCACGTAACTTGCAGTTGGCCTTAAAGACAAATCCAAAAGCACCACGTCCTAGCAGCGAACCCTTTATTATGCACTCTGTGGCAATTGTGTGCTTGTCGGGTATATCAGCAAAAACGACATCCGGCGCAAGCTGAATCATAGACTGCTCCAGATGAACTGGGCAGCTGAGTTTGCTTTGATTATACACGGACAAAATGCACTCCTCGACCATCCAAGCATAGCATACATTGGAGTTATCCGGCAGATGATGCAAAGCATATGCGGGATGACCATCTACAGAGGTGTTACGTGAAGAGAAGGCCGAGTCGGGCCCCACGCCCGAATCCGCATCCGAGCCAGCGCCGAGTGAATCCGCCGAGCGTCTTTCTCGGCTCGCCGTTGCATTTAGATAAGCAGAGAAGACATTTAAAGCACCATCGTCACCAGCATCACCAACGCCATGCAAAAAGAAGGCGCCACGTTTTCCGCTGCGACTGGGACGATTGCCGCTCAAGGTGGGCTCCCGTTCTACCGGTTCCGATGTGTTCTGCAACTGTAGTTTTCTCAGACAACGCGGACACAACACCAGACGCGTTATTAAAAACCGACCTTCAGAGGTATGTACAAAGCGCGTGCCCAGCGCTGGATACCAATCTTCTAGCAGTAGATCGATGTGATCCACTACCAAGGCCAGAAGCTTGGCCACCTGAGACATGTGTGGCTGCAATTCGGCTAACAATTGTCGCTCACCAGCGTCTAGTTCTTGAGATATACTGACGTGATATAAGGGAAAATAAACTTCCAAAATGCTTGAGGAACTAAGATTAACATCGCTCCAGAGTCCATCCAGCTTAAGTTTGAAGCGATTGCTGGCCGTGCGAAAAAGCTGTGTGCGCTCAGTGCTTTGGAATGGCACTTCCCAAATCCGAAATATTAGTATAGGGCCATAGTAAAGTGCCAAGCCGGTTTGCCACAGATTCCACTGTGTGTCCTGCTCCAAAGAGCCACGCAAATCAAAATCTAGATATTTCTGAAGCATTTTAGAATAAAAGTGAGATTATTAAGTGTTTTATAGTGTTGAAATATTAAATACTTACATCCTGTGCTGTCACATAGACACCTCTAATTGCCTCAATAATCTGTTCGTCGGCCAAGACGCGGGTAATAAGTCGTGACCAGAAGCCCGAGGGAAAGTACGTCATCAACAGCAAACGTCGTAATCCCTGGTTGGACGAGGATCCCGATGTTGTTGGAGTACGCATCGAATGCTGTTCATAGATTAATTTATTCAAATTCAAGTCCTGCGAGACAGAGCAACCCAGATTGTGATTACGGCCGCGGACTCGCTGCAACAATTTAACTGTTGTGCCCTCGTTGTGTGTGGCTGCCTCCTGCAGCGGCAGCAATGATGGAATCAATAGCGTACGTGAATCCCAAGTCAGTGCCACCTCGAACTTGTTTAACAAACTGACAATATAACTGAGGGAGATAAAGTCGAAAATAAATCAGTTAATGGCGCTTGATAGCAAAAATAATTAATAAATAATAATAAAACAGTATATATTGCCGGGAAATATCAACACTCTTCGACTCACCTGCGATTGCCATTGCCCTGGGCGTGCACACTGCGAAAGAGCAGCTGCAGATCATCCAGTTTCATGATGCCGGTGGGTGCAAAAGGATTTATTTCGCGCACTGTAACCACATGTGCAAGCATATCGCATAGCCACTGTGGATCAAGGAAATAATAATCCCTAAGCGTTGCATCATCATAGTGCAATAGAATGCCATTATCGTGACACCATGTCGTCGCCTGTTGCAGCTCGGCGGCATCACGAAAACTCTTGTAGTTATGCAAACGCATTTGCTCAGTTACCAGAGAGCGGTACTGCTCAGCATCTAGCACCGGATCACGACCAGCGGCCCGTAAATTACAAGCAATCACATTGACAATATCCTCCAGTGCGATATAGCTGGCGGGTATTTTTTGCAGCAAAAGCGGCTCCTTTGAGCCAGGTGAGCGCAGCTGCATCGCCGTGTCGTAAATGATGTTGGCCAGCAAATGGATATTGTGCAGTGTCCTAAACGATAAAATAAAGGTTTAACAAGAAAGATATTTCAATATTCGAAGGATCGAAGGAAACAAATAGGCAGATACCCAGAAATTGTCTACACTTACCGACAGCTAATTTCAATAGAGTCAATAACTCTCGGCAGTCCAATCTTTTCCGCATCCGGTATGGCAATGAACTTCTCACGTATCAGTTGCTGCAGTTGCTCGGCCTGTTGTGCAGAGATTGACTCGCCAACGGTATCAAAGTGTGTGCCCACAATTAACACAGGTGAGTTGGGCGCACGCGCCTGAATATTACCCAGCCACTGGAGTAGCTCGGCCAGACCTTTGTGGCCATCGCTAATGCGCCAGAGAACCAAATACAGGCTGCGCTTGGACAGAAAGTATTGATGTGTGGCATAGTATTCCTTTTGTCCGCCAAAATCCCAAGTGCGAAAGACAATCGCCTGACAGCCGGTCGCTCGCTTGCGCTTCTCACATATCCAGGTGCCAATGTCAACGCCAACCGTTGAAATGTTTGCCTGACGCTGCGAACGTGAAGTGCTGCGGGCGTGCCCCATTCGCTTTGCCCAATGATTCTCGTTGGCTCGAGATCGATGCGAACTGGAGCTACTAGAACCGCTGCCCACACCCTGACGCAACAGATCTAGCAGTGTGGTTTTGCCAATGCCACAGGAACCCACAACCATTAGCTTCATGCGCGCATAGGGTTGTGCATCTTCGTAGATTGACTTCAGATAACCCACAATATCCATGGTCTTATGCTTCTTGCTCTCAATCATGGAACGTAGCGGCTCCTGGAGCAGGCAACCACGTGTGTTAAGATTCCATAGACGCGAGAGGAGACCCAAATGCGGTGGTAACTCGGTTATCTGCACGTTTCCACTGATGTTTAAAACCGAAAGGCTGCTGAGCTCATGCAATGAGGCTGGTATTTCCTTCAGACAGTTATTTGTCATGTCCAGCATGGAGAGATTGGGAAATATGACTTTTGATTTATTGACACCTACAACGCTCCAGTCGGCATCCTCGCTTTCATTAAACAGAGTCGTGGCATCATCTGTGGATAGCTGAATACGTGTCAGCAAATTGTCTGCCAGAATGAGCGTGCGTAGTGCCTCCAGACGCAAATGTCGCCTGTGCCGACATACGCTTTTCAGCACAGAAGCACGAAAGGAACAGCTACTGCCCCTGGATGTTTTATAGATTGGCTCATCAATGCCCTCTGGCAGCTGCACATGGCTATAGCATAGCAGATTCGGATCAGATTCTGTGATGCGCGGCAAACTGGGCCAACAAGATATCTCGTTATGGCTCAAGTCCAGCTGCTTCAGAGTGGCTGGATAGCTAGTCACATGACCCATCGAGCGCAGACTGTTGTATGACATATTCAGGCGGGTCAAATTAATCGCCAGACAAGGCAGCGCGGCCGGAATGCTTGTAAATAGATTATTGGCAATGTTCAAACTGCTCAGTAAAGATGTGCCATGCGCTGGCTTGCCATCGGCAACAGCCAGTTCATGTTCCTGCTCTTGTTCCTGCTGCCACTTCACATCATTGTCGGTAATGTCCAGCACCGTTGACCATAGATTACGATGCGTCAGTGTCTGTTGGCACAATGTATGTGGCTTATTCGAGGACGGCTCATCACAGGACTGCAGCATCTGCAACTTGTCGAGGCTCAACAGTGAGCCGCTCGTTTGCATTGGCGGCACAGGTAACTCCCGCAGCAGATTAAAGGCTACATTTAGTTCACGCAACTTGGGTGCACGCCACATATCAAAGGGTAGTTGCTGTAACTTATTATTGGAAATGTCCAAAATAGTAAGTGCGGGCAATTGAAAGATAGCCGCCGGCAAGCAAGTTAGCTGGTTATCCTGCAGAAAGAGTTCATCCAGTACTGGACAGTTGTAGGCCTTACCTAAAGGCGCTGGCAGTTCAGTGATTTTGTTCTGAGCAACGTTCAAATATCTGCCAAAAAAAACATTTAAATTAAATAAACAATAAACCGCTATATGTGAATACACACTCACTTGAGGCTAACCAGATTGAACAACTCCGGCGGAATGCTCGTTAGCACGTTGTGCGAGAAATCAATGCGTGTTATGGCAGTTAGCGCGACTTCGTTGAGTCTCGGATGTGATGTGAGCTTGGGATTTAGCTGTAGCACTCCGTTGACCAGCCAGGCACTGCGTACAAACGGCAATTGCACATTCATGCTAAGGCTGTGCCAGTCAATTATAGTCGGCACATTGGGAAACATGGCGCTATATGATATATTGCTGGCAGATGGCAAAAACACATTCACCTCCAGCGGTGTTGGCAGACCCTTCTTATTTATCTTGTAATCCGAATCGGGATGAACACGTCGCGCCAGCAAGCGGCTCAGCAATGCCTCATCCTCGCTGGCAATTGCCACACTTATGGCCGTGCCATTATCGTCTCGTGCACCAAACTTAAGCAATAGATCCAGCATGGGCAGAGAGCGTTGCTTACAGGCCTCAGCAATGGGCACATTGCTCAATCCATAAATCTCTTCACTGCATTTGGGATCATTGTGATCCTCAACTGGTTTAGCCACAATATTTGGATTAGCACCGTGCTGCAGCAGTGCCTGTGCCACATCCAAATGACCTCCTCGTACCGCTGCTAACAGTGCAGTTTCCCGCGCCGCGCCACACAGCAAGTTAATATGAATGGGACAACGCTGTGTCTCCTGCTCTGGCAACGCCTGCGCTTCAAGCGTATCACCTTCGCCGGATATGTGCAGCTTGGACATTATAGCCTGTATGCCAAAGGAGATACGCTTGCGCGTAGGCGTAATGGGCGTGCTCTGCCCTGCCGTCGAGCTGGCTGAATCATCGCCCAAAGTTCGATGGCAACGCAGTTGCCATTTGAGGAGCACGCTTAGCAGCTGCTTGTTGCCAAGCAAACTGGCAATGTATAAACTTGTCTGGCCCGTCACGTCCTGGGCATTCGCATCGAAGGGCAGTCGCCACTCCCACTGGCCCTCCTCGTCGCGATATGTCTGATAGAGGTAGTCGGGATATGGAAAGCCGATTATTAGCTCCAATAGCTTGATATGCCCGTTAATGCAAGCCGCATGCAATGGTAACCAACGTTCCACCGTTGCCTGTTGTATCAACTCTGGAAAACGTTCCAGCATCAGTTTGGCAATCCCATAATGTCCATTGTGCACCGCCGCATAAAGTGGAGAGTATTTTGTAACCGCATGCGAACGTCCATCGGCGCCAGCATCCAGCAAACGCTGTGTGATGTTCTCATAGCCGGACTGGCTGGCGCTGCAATGGATTAAGTTAAAAGTATTGAATGCACACTTTAATAAGTTGATATATCCTGGTGTGATTATTTTATTTATGATAAACTATAACATCAAGGATGCATTATTCTACTTGGTAAAATTTGTAGTGAGCTAAATTTAATATTTTAAATTAAAAATAATTAAATTTCAAATCTAATTGCATGGCTGTTTTTTTTGTATTATATATTAAAATTGTTGTTATGCAAATAGTTACCTAACCAATTTGTGACTGAACATGTTTCCAATAATAAAGGAAAATTGTTAAATAAAAACTTGATGTGCACTTACATAAACAAGAGCGTATTCGCGCCAGATAGTGACATATTGACAATGATCTGGCGCTCCCTGCCAAGGGCCTCGAGGAGGACGCGTACAGTACGTTCATCTCCAGCTGTGACCGCAGCACGCAGCTCGCTGTGTTTTATCTGACGTACCTCTTCGCGGGCATCTATGGATGATAAGAAATAAAGGTCAACAAAAATTTGACCACAACATATGGCTAACTGTGTATAATAGATTAAATATGTCGCACCCAGTCCACGTGAGGTCTCAATGACCTCATCGACAAAATAGTCACAGGCCTCTAAAGCGGTTTCAGTGCCAGCCTTTGGCTGTGCCGCAAACTTCCAAGACATTCTTATGTAAGCTAAGGCATCAAGCCCCCAAAATCAAGCCACAAAAATTCTATGCAAATTTATGCCATCAAAAAATGTTCCGTGCGGGATAACAACTGAGCTTGTCGCTGCTTGAAATGTAACTGAACTTATATGATTGACTTTGAAGTCGGCTTGAATAATCGATGTGTCTGTCAGCCATGTCCCGCCGTTGTGTCTGGTTTGTTGTCCATTCACTGAAACCGTTGCACGCAGTGCGCAAGACACACAAATCGAGAACGGCAACTGTTGCACATTTTATATGGTTTAAAGTGAGGTGGGGCATGGACAGGAGTGCGTATTTATTTATTTGTATATATTTTTTGTTCTTAACATGCAGTAGCTTATCGTATCAAATGTTTTTAGAATGGTCGCATAAAAGTTGAATAAATTAATTATTATTAATTATTATTTTGAGTATTTTCATTTTCTTGAATATCTTCGGTGTTAATTATCGGATTGTTATAAAATTTGCAAAAAAAAAATTACGTATAAAAAAATCAAGATCCATGTTTTTCAAATAGTCGCTGCAAAAAGTTTATATCAATTCGCGGTGTTGAGGAGGGAGTATCGAAAATTTGAAATAAACTTGATTAACTTGCGGTGGTTCATATAAGAATTTGGTGTGCTTTTATACTATAAACAAAAAGCAAAAAGTAAAAACACAAAATAGTCGCCTATGATCCCCATTTACCGATTTTTGATTTGTACAGGGTGTAATAAGATTTTCGCGCCAATTTCACTGAGTACCATGAACACCCTGTGCACGTGCCAGTTTATAGCCTCTCACGACCCAGCCATAGGAATACTACAGCAATTTTATTGGTCAGAACAGTATGTTGGCACGTGTGTGCATGCTTTTAAGGCAAATGATACACACTGCAAAAAAACAAACCATTTTGAGTTAGTACGATGATATTTTATATCGTATGCACAAATAGATCAACATATGGTTACTCTACTGACAGTCGCTCAATATGTATTATTAAGCATGAATTACGCAGACACCAGGTTTTGAAAAACTTCTCAATCCAATCTATGGGATTTGATTGGTTATTCGCTTAGTTAGTGTTATCCTTACCCTCATCCGAGTCATCATTCACATTCATTGCTTTATCTCATTAATGCGCTCTGCGCTGTGCATTCAACACATTCATGTATGTTTGGCACCTTTTTAGATACTTTGTAAATGTTTTATGGGCTATCACATTTTTAGCGCCGTTTTTACAAGAACTCCTCCGTTTTATTCCACTTTTGCGAATTTTCTACTTTGTTTGTTTACTTTTGCGCAAGGATTGTCACAACAGAAGACTATCGAAAATAGAGTTATCGCTTCTTCTGTGCATTGGATTAGCCTTGAAATGAACAATTTTACAACACTAGACTTCTTTCAACAAGTAAACAAGGCCAAAAAGGCCACAAAAAAGTAAAATACAATAAAAAGGAAAAAAATAATTTTAATAATAATATTAATAGTTTACCGATCTAATTGCGTTGCCTGTACTGCTGGGAAATTCAGCGTTAGCTCAACCGCGGGCAGTAGAGGAGGGCGGTACAAAAGCAAGCTTGCGCAGCTAACACCCAAAAAAGAAAACATTTGTGTATGTATGAAGACAAACTCTTTTAGTAAAATCAACAATAACAAATTGAAGAAAAGACCGATATCGTGTGGCATTACAAATTTGTTATAAACTAAAATAGTTGCAAACGCAATTTGTTTGATGAAATTAACACATCGCATCAACTAGAGATGAGACATCGGTGGCAAAGGCCGTACCCGTACCGCATAACTTAATGTACTCTTTCGAATGCAGCATTATGCCTTTGTGTTCCTGTTACGTGCGTAGATCCTAAAAATATGCAAATACTGTTTAAATCTTTGCGAAAAAGTACAATGATTATCTTTTAAACTTAAACTGACTTAACTGTAATTATAATCAGAAATTATTGGCTAAAATTTTCTATTGCTGGAAAGTGATGACTCGGTATAGAGTATGCTAACTTCGCCATTCAGAGGAAGATTATTTCATTCTTGTTTTTATTTTTTGACTTGTACGCCATTGCCATTGCCGCCGCTATCTCTCCTCCCTCCGTTTTCATCTACTACGTTGCTTTATGATAGCCAACCACAATGTGTGATTCATACTAAATATAAAGTCAATGTTTTGCAGGTTTAATCCATACGGCAAGCTATAATTTACAGATTTACGAGTTTCATGAAATCTGTTCATGTTTTTGCGATTAATATCAGATGATTTTAATTTATTATTTTAGTTGAATTTTGTTTTGATGAAAAAATCCATTAAAAGTATTTACATATACATATGAATGTATAAATATGTGTATAATTAAATATTTTAAAAATTGTGTAAAACGTTTAAAATATATCTCAATAAATTTTAGTTTCGGTTCTCTTGGCACTTAGTTAAAACAATTAAGAGTGCTATAGTCTCGAAAATACCCGACTAAGGTACAAACCAGGACGGACAGACAGAGCTAGATCGACTAAACTTAGATATATATGGGATTCCTGCCTTAAGTACATTCTACTTTTGCAGTTTTATTACCACATTATACAGGGTGTAAGAATATGAACGTGAAAATTTCGATTGAAATAGCTATTAAATGCTTTTAATTTTTAAAAATAACCCAGCGACACCTTTTATTTGATTTTCTACAGAGATCAGCATGTCTAACACTGCATGTCTAAATTAAATGAAAAACTGCAAACCAATAACAATTGGCATTATATGTAAATATGGAACAACAACAGCAATTAAATGAGAGTACGCTGATAACGATGACAAACACACCGAAACTACAAGCAACGATTAAAAGACAAGCGAAAAGATCAAGCGAGTGGAATACACTTGGACTATAGTGGAAGACAAGGAAGGGCTCTTCTATACAAATATACATACACACATATATATAGATACACATATATTTAAAACATAGTAAATATTAATTTAACTAATTAAGACCATGTGCGAAGTACCATATACAGTGGACCAGAAGGTCTACTCACATTCATCCTGCAGTCGATTTTCAATAGATCTGTGGAAGAATGATCCGCCGGATATTATCGATCTAATATGCCTGATACCCAATGGAATGCTGTTGCCCCTTAGTGCCAAATCGTCGGCCAGTATACGAGAGGTGAAGGTGCAAATTGTGGCGATAGCAAAGTGTCAACCCTTGGGCTATTTGATAAAGGATGCTTGTGATTATCAGGTATATGGCATAGCGCACTTTAACATCGAACCGTACACGGATGAGACAAAGCGACTGTGTGAGGTCCAACCATACTTTGGGCTGATCAGTCTTGGCGAACGCACTGATGCGACCAGCATTTCTAGCGACTATGAACTGACCAAAATGGTCAGCGATATAATTGGCAAATCGTTTGATCATCAAAGTACACAGGGCACACCGGAGGTAGATTACTTTCGGCACAAGGTGACTCAAATATGCGATGGCATTAAGGTGGAGCGTTCAAAATATACCTGGCAACAGCGTTTATTTTACGAACATCCCCTGCGACTGGCGAACTCCACGGCAATGCCGGAGCTCATACGTCAACGACATCCGACTTCAGCATTTCTGATTGTTGTCAAGAATGAGAACGATCAGAGCACGTTTACGTTATCTGTAGTGGAGAACGATACGCCCCTCTCTTTGATCGAGAATACGTTGCAAAAGATGAACCGTTCGCAGATGAAGATGAACGATCGTGCCCATGACTATATACTTAAAGTGAGCGGACGCGATGAATATCTATTTGGCGATCATCCGTTAATACAGTTCCTCTACATACAAGAGACGCTCTCTGATGCAGCCGTACCCAATGTGGTGCTGCAGTCTGTGATGCGTCTAGAGTCCTTTATAAATCATTATAGTGAACAAAGTCTGGGCCTGAATCGGCCACCAAAACCGAAACCTCAATCGGCTGCGGTATTGCCGAAAATACCGATCAGAACTCTTTGGGATCTCGATGAGAATAATTTTTCATTGACTCTGCACGGCGTCACCAATGTAAACTTTGATCGTGCACGCGCCTTTAAGGTGGGCGTCTATGTTGGTCTCTACCATGGTGAGCACAAGCTATGCAATCAGCGCAGCATTGATGCATCCAGCACAGGCAGCTCACAAGACTTTCAGTTCGAGGAAGTTATGGAATTTGATATACAAATGCGTAATCTGCCGCGAATGACGCGTTTATGTATTGTGGTCTTTGAGGTGACCAAAATGTCGCGTTCGAAAAAATCGTCTAATAATAGCAGCACACAGAAAGATGTATCCTACAACAACAATCCGTTAGCTTGGGTCAATACAACGCTCTTTGATTACAAACACCAATTGCATCATGGACGACAGACTCTATATACATGGACCTATGCAGATGACATACAATCCGATGAAGTGCTTCATCCGTTGGGCACTGTCGAATCAAATCCGCGCAAGGATGGCTGCGCCCTGGTGTATCTGACATTTAATCAAGGCAGCCAAAACACCGGCAAGGGCATCGAATATGTAGCCTATCCCAGCGAGGAAGAGGTGCTACAATTTGCGGCAGATCGGGCACGTGCCAATCGTGAGAAGCCACAGCATATGGTAGAGCCAGAGAAACCGCTGCGTGAAATTCTTGCCAGTTATACGGGCAAGGATAAAATTTACGAGATGGTTGACCAGGATCGCAATGCCATATGGGACCACAGGTAAGAAATTTTAGGCTTGCCTAATCGTAAGAGAACAATAATGTATAATGAAAATTGACATTATTGTTTTGTTAAATATTTTCGTTGAAGTTATATACATATATTTATCCATGAACTTGATTAAACAGTTTTTCCATCCACTCACCTTTAAAATTAGATTTTTTAAGTTTTTAAAAGTCTTCTGACATCAAAAAACGATTATCTTCGGCACCGCCCGGTACGGGTCTCATTAATTCGACATCTGAAGACCTCTGTTGTACGAGTTTTTGTCGAGATTTTGCATTATGATGGCGATGATCCAGCTTTCTTAATTTTACAAAAAATACAATTGATCATATGTATGTACTGATCGTATGTATGTACTACTTATGTACTACTCCAAAATTAATAGTCTAATAGAACAGTTGTGAAGTCAGCAGATTTCACCAGGTCATCATTTCCTTGAAAGTGCTTCCTACGCGAACACAATTTAAAAACAGAACGGCAGAGTGGCCACTGCACTATCTTGGCACACGGAAAACCAAAGTATATCAACCTAGTCGGACCGTATATTAATCACTTCATTGTTTTGTTTACATTGTTTCTGCAAAATATATGGCCACAAATGCAAATGTGTAAATATTATTATATTAACAATGTATATTTACATGATGATTATGACGGATATATATAATGCCAGTTTTTGTCAACAAAGAGTACACATGAAATACATGCGTATGTACATATAAAAGTATATGCATTAATTTGTGAAGAATTATAAATGTAAGCCTATTTTGAGTATGTGTTAATGGAAACAATTCTTTAATTACAAGCTGCGTATTTTTATGTAATTAAATAAAGTTCCAACAACTGATTTCGATTTTTTTTAACTAAGTAGCATCGCTCGTAGATATTTAAATCAATATTGCTTATATATTATTATATAAATTATAATATCGACACACAGAAACGATATTCTACGCGAGTTTCCGGAAGAGCTATCCGTGCTGCTGCACTGCGTGTACTGGAAAGAGCGTGACGATGTGTCCGACATTTGGTATCTGCTTAAACAGTGGCCACTTATTTCCATTGAACGCTCACTGGAACTACTGGACTATGCCTACCCAGATCCGGCTGTGCGCCGATTTGCCATTAAGTGTCTGCATTTTTTAAAGTGAGTTTCCAACTAAGCTCTACTATACTATACTAATTTATTCATATATCTGATCGTAGGGATGAGGAGCTGCTGCTGTATCTGCTGCAGTTGGTGCAGGCCATCAAGCACGAATCGTATTTGGAGAACGATCTGGTTGTGTTTCTGTTGGATCGATCGCTGCGCAATCAGCGCATTGGTCATTACTTCTTTTGGCATCTGCGATCTGAAATGCAAACGCCCTGTATGCAGACACGTTTCGGCCTGCTCCTGGAAGCTTATCTTAAAGGCTGCAAACAGCATGTGAAGCCGCTGCGGAAACAGCTTGAAGTGCTGGAGAAACTCAAGCAAGGCTCCGTGATAGCCAAGAAGGGCAGCAAAGAGAAAGTACGCAACGAGCTTCAAAAATTTCTACAGAACGAGCACAACAACGGCGTCTTCCAGAACATTCAGAACCCGTTAAATCCGAGCTTTAGATGTAGCCGTGTCACACCCGACAGGTGCAAGGTAATGGACAGCAAAATGAGGCCGCTTTGGGTGGTCTTCGAAAATGTGGATCAGACAGCCAGCGATGTGTATATTATATTCAAAAACGGCGATGATTTGCGACAGGATATGCTAACGCTGCAAATGCTGCGCGTAATGGATCAGTTGTGGAAGCGCGAAGGGTAAATTTTTAATTAGGTTCAATATTTTTAACTGAATAGTATTAATTTATGTTTACTTATAGTATGGATTTGCGCATGAACATCTACAATTGCATTAGCATGGAACAGCGATTGGGAATGATCGAGGTGGTACGCCATGCGGAGACAATTGCCAATATACAAAAGGAAAAGGGCATGTTTTCGGCAACTTCGCCCTTTAAGAAGGGCTCACTTTACAGCTGGCTCAAGGAGCACAATAAGGCGCCCGAGAAACTCAACAAGGCCATTAAGGAGTTTACGCTTAGCTGTGCCGGCTACTGCGTTGCCACCTACGTGCTGGGCGTGGCCGATCGTCATTCGGACAATATTATGGTCAAGCGTAACGGACAGGTGAGTTATCAAATTATATTTAAATAAAAATTTTTTTGCTAAACTTTTGCCTTGGTAGCTTTTCCATATTGACTTTGGCCACATATTGGGCCACTTTAAGGAAAAATTTGGCGTGCGGCGCGAACGTGTGCCATTTGTGCTAACCCATGACTTTGTCTACGTGATTAACAAAGGCTGCATCGATCGCGAGGCAAAGGAATTTTGTTACTTTCAGGATTTGTGCGAGCGTGTAAGTTGAACACCAACAAAATGCAATTGAGCTATTATAAAGAAATTTGTGCATTCCGTAGGCATTTTTAATTTTACGCAAACACGGCTGCCTTATTTTATCGCTGTTCTCAATGATGATTTCAACGGGACTGCCGGAATTGTCCTCTGAAAAGGATTTAAACTATTTACGTGAAACTTTGGTAAGTCTTCATTACCGACATGTATCTAAAGAAAATATATAAATATTTTAATTGCTCAGGTGCTGGATTACACGGAGGAAAATGCCCGCAAACATTTTCAGGCAAAATTCAGCGAAGCATTGGCAAACTCTTGGAAAACCTCACTTAATTGGGCATCGCACAATTTCTCAAAAAATAACAAACAATGAATTACCAGACGCAACATCAACAACAATTATTTTATGCGAGTTATATCCAAACATAATCCTACACCACCCCTAGCTCCTGTCTTCTATATTTCTGTGTTTCCATTTCGGAACGAGGCGTAGTACAATTATTTTTATATAATATACCGAGTTCAAAACTATGTGTTCACTATGTTAGGCCAAAATACACACTCACACTTATTCTACCTATACATAGATATATAACCATCTAACACGTTATTGTCACTCCCCCAAAAGTGATCCAATTATCTATTACATCTGCTTTTTCGTTTTGTTGATTTCATTGGCAACTTGTAAAAAATGTTTTTTTTTTTTTGATATTTCGTTCTTTTATTGCTTTCATTTACATGCAAACAATACTCCCATGTGCAGGGACTCACCCGTACAAATTAAAATGAATGTATCCTATTATTATTATATATATGATTTAAGTTTGTAATAAGTTGTATGCCTATTAATTGTATGTTTATTATCAACTCTAATTTTGTCAATTGTTGCATAAACAAGCAACAACAAAAAACATCTTTTGTGTTTAATGGTTTTTGTAATACATATTATGTTAATTCTTATAATGTATTTTATACGTGGCTGGAAAATAAAAAGTAATTAGAAGAAAAAAAAAGCTACATACATGGAAACAACTAACAATAAAACAAAATTAAAAACTTCAGATAACTTATAAATATGTGTACTCATATTTGATGTATGGTGCATTTTTTGAGGCCACTATTAAATGTGTGCAAACTTTAGTTTTGTTACTAAAGTGATCCAAAATTCTGTTTACCTAAAACATCTGTTTTAATCTGAATGTTTACAACTTTGTCAACTTGTAATAAATGTGATTTGTTGATTTTTCGTTCATTTGTTGCCGTCATTGTCATTTGAATTTGAACACCCCACGCATACAAACAATAATGAATATATCCTATTATACATATAATTTAAGTTTTTATATGATAAGTTATTTGCCTTTTAATATAACGGGTGTTATAAACGTTAATTTTTTCAATTTGTTGCATAAACTAGCAACAAAAACATCTTTTGTGTTTATATGTATGGTTTTTGTATTTTTTATGTTTATCTTAAAATGTATTTCATACGTGGCTGGATGGATGATAAAAAGCAATTAAAAGAAACTAGCAACATATATACATAAAAAAAAAATAACTAAATGTAAAACAAGATTAAATACGCCGGGTAATTTATAATTATATGCATGCATATACGAAATATTTCAATGATGTATTCTTTAATTGAAACATACAGAAAAATAAATAAATATAAACAAAATGTGCTTCTGCGATAGACTGTATTCAAACTATAGTGTTGTTACTTGTGATTGGGATCGATATGGAAATACCACCGCTTACGAAATGTTCGGAAAGATAAGTAAAAAATATATAATATAAATAATACCTAATATCATCAAGAATCGATCAGATACTAGCTTCAATTAGATTATCAATTTTAGTATGTATAACCGTTGGAGCCGGCAACAGTCTCTTTATATATTTTCATATTCTACTTACCCAATGTTCATTAAATAATCAGATTCTTAGAACTTATATTCTGAAGGTTGAGCAGGTCAATCCAAAGTATGTATGTAATTAGATCAAAATTCAATATGCATTTCATTTAGTATAAATTTTTATTTGACATCAATAATTCAGTTTCAGTTTTATGTATGTATATAAAATATATTATTTGTTTAAAAACTAGTTTTGTTTCCGGTTTACTTTACACTCATCTTATGCCCAAAGACGACGCAATATATTCAATATGTTTATATACTATATAACCCTATAGCGCGTTTTTCAGTTAGGTTCGCGTTTTTAGTGTTTTGAAACCTTTTGCCAAACAGCATCATAAATGCACACAGTACACTTGTATAAAAAAAAAACGTTGCCAGCGTTCTACATATGAACAAATGGATGATGAAATTAAAAACATTACAATTTTATAAAACAAAAACGTTGTACACAGTACCGAATTACATTTATAAAAATAATAATAATAAAAGCCTAGGCGGAATAATATTCATGAAAATTTGATATTGATTTGTTAATTTTCTCCAGCTTTTCTTTATGCTTTTTAGAAACGTTTATTATTTAAAAAACGTTTCGGCAATTGTGAATTACTTCGGTAATGGAATCGTTAGCTTTTATTATTGTGTATAAATCAGTATATTAAGGTAATATATTCTTTCAAAAAATAGTTTATATTTAAATATATGGGTTAATTTTTTGTTTACTCATTTTGTTGCTGTTATTGTTACATTGTTGTCAGTGTAAAAATACTGTATTTACAAAAATTACAACTATTTTTACTTATAGCATAACATATAAATAGTCATTTGTATTATATAAATAATTTAGAAAATATGAGAAATATTTTGTCTTTTTATTTTTAGGAATATATAAATTTTTGTTTTCTTTTTTTTTTATTTTGTATTAGTTTCAGTTGTACGAAATTTAGGTTTGTGTTTTTTTGTAAATATTTTCTGTATATGCAGACGTAGCATGTTTTTTGTACATTTCTTTAATTGTTTTGCAATTTTAGTTTATGTTGGCCAAATTGACAATTTTGTATTAAGTTTAAGACATACTGTAAAATTTTTTAAATATTTACTTAGACAGTTTAAGGTTTTACTGGAAGAACCTTAAACTATGCAATTAAATTTATTTTGAATGATTATATTGTACTAATAAGGAATAAATTACAGTAATTGAACGAAAAAACTTAAAAATAATTAAAATTTTATTTAAGCTTTTAATTATTTTTGTATATTTTCATTTATGATTTGAAGAATTTCAAGATTACTAGATTATACACTCTATTAATCTGGAAATACTGCTTATCGTCGACAAAGCACAAACAAAGTTAATAAGTATGGCTTCAACTTAATACAAAAACGATTGTCATTTGCCATTTATAATTTTGTATCTATTTTGGACCTTATTTTTCAATTTTATATATTTATTATTTTTTGTTGATAGTATACCGTTAAGTATGAGTTTTAGAATAACATTTGTTGTAAACAGTTTTGTATATGTGTGAATGTTTCAATTTGTAAGTAGTTGTAGTTTCGTAGTACATTTCTCTCCATTTAAATCCCTAGTTATATTTTTATTTTCAAAGGCACACGCATTTTATAAAAATCTGATTTGTATATTTTTTGTTATTTTCTTTCTTCCTTTTTTTTTTTGTCAAAATTTTTCGTTACATACACACACATACATATTAAAAGTAAGATGCAGTGGTCTATGTTAATTTTATTACCGTTTCATTTTTTTTCATTCTAAAAAAATTTTTATTCAGTCTGTTTCAAGGAAATGTTTTGATAAAAAATAATCTTCAAAACCAATTTCTCAATAAGCAGTTAGTGTTTTTTTTTTAATAACCGTGCATTGAAAAACTGGTCCATTAATATTTTTTGAGATTCTTTAAGACGTGCATCCTATGGAAATTTAACAAATATGCATATATAAATTTTCTTGTAGGTTTGGTTTCATATTTGTTGGCCAAAAAATATTGTATGTTGTTATTTATACTCTTAACCGATTGCATAAATAGTTTTGGAACGGTTTTTTTTTTTGTTTTCTGTTTTGTTTAAACATTTTAAAGTTTCGTTTAGATATAGTCGAAATTCTTTGTTTAGTTTAAATTGTCGGTCTTAAATTAAAGCTTATCTAACTTAATGCAAAACAATTGAGTTACAACTAATATAGCAACTAACTTATAAAATAGTTATGTGTGTGGTTTGAATGTCGTCTTAAGCGCTACTAGTGCAATAATGTACTGAACTCAACGGTTGCCCTAAAACACTGAAGCAGCTGGAGGGCTGACGATGATGATAGGGAGCATGTGAGTCTCAGTGTTTTGACAGATTCAGTGGTAAGTCTGCAAGGAAATAAATATAAAGCATTAAATATATATAATATTAATATACTAGTAATATATTAGAATTATATATATGCAACAGTTTGTATAAAATAAATAAGAATCTACTCTAAACATGTTTATCTACACATATAAAATTAAAAAATGTAAAAATAAAATAAATATAAAAAAAATTAAATAAAAAAAAATTATAAAATAAAAATTATTTGTTGATTTTTATGAAAAAATTCAAAAATGTATCTTATATTTTATCAAAACAAAAAAAAAAAAAATTATTATTCAATTTTTATTGTAAAAATCAGAAATAAAAATTATTTTTAATTTTCATAGTAAAAATCAAAATTGAATATATTATATATTTTTAACAAAAAAAATTATAAAAAATGAAATAAAAAAAGATATAAAATAAAAATTATTCGTTGATTTTTATGAAAAGATTAAAAAATAAATCTTATATTTGATCTAAAAAAAAAAAAATAAAAATTATTATTCAATTTTTATTGTAAAAATCAGAAATAAAAATTATTTTTAATTTTCATAGTAAAAATCAAAACTAAATATATTATATATTTTTAACAGGGACCGTAACACTTATAAAATAAAAAAAAAATATAATAAAAAAAATATAATAAAAAAAATATAATAAAAAAATTATAAAAAATAAATTATAAAATAAAAATTATTTGTTCATTTTTATGAAAAGATTAAAAAATAATTCTATTAAAAACAAAAACACGATTTATTTTTTAAGATTTATTTTTTAATATAAGATTTATTTTTTAATCTTTTCATAAAAATGAGTATAAAGATTATTTTTTAATAATAGATTTATTTTTTAATATATGTTAATATATGTTAAAAAATAAATCCTATATTAAAAAATAATCTTTATATTTTCTTTACTATTTTTTAAAATCTTACCTGAACTTAGTTCATTCCTTATACTACTATTTTGAAACATTGCGGATTGTACTGATGAACCGCCGCTGCCGCTTGCAACACCAGCTGACGTTGCGGGCGACGCACTGGAGCTGGCCGGCGAGCTGGAGACGGTAGTGCGATGACTGGACGCTGCAGACATTTGATCAGTACAAGTATCAGTCAGTTTTGGCGTGTGCGTTCTGTGCTCAGCCAAATGTGTAGGCGGCGTATTATGATGTGACAGCGTCGTTGGATGCGGATGTCCTAGATGGGGATTCGACGGCGGCTGGCCAAAGGCAGAGGCAGCTGCAGCCGCTGCAGCGGCCACTGCAACGGCGCTCACACCATTGTAGCCAAAAGGATGATACGGCGATTGCGTCGTCAGTCGCGATCCGGCTGCTGCGCTACTTGACTGTGGATGCGGATGCGAATGCGGATGTGAATGTGGATGCGGCGGCGGCGGCAACAGTGGTGAAGCGCCCGCCTGATAATGATGCACCCACAAAGGATTATGCCGCAACGCGGCAAGCGTCGATATGTACGGATGGTAGAGCGTGGGCGAGACTACCGATGGAATGTATGCGGCTGCAGCAGCCGCAGCAGCAGCAGCAGCGGCAACTGCTGCGCTACTAGACGTGGGTGTTGCATTGCCTCCTGCTCCATGTGGACTGGCCGTGCCGCTGCCATTTAGCTGCGTCGGCGGATACATGTAATAATGCAAGGGCGAGCCAGCAGCAGCCGCAGCTGCAGCAGCGCTAGGCGAGCCACGCTGCAGTTGCAAATGCCGACGTTCCGGTGATGATGTGCTGCGCTCGCCTGGCGAGTGACAACTGTTGGCTGTGCTGCTGCTATTGCTATTGCTGGCCGTGGGTGAGGCAAACTCGCGTCGTATCGATGCAGTCTTCTTGGGCACGGTGCGGTGCGGCGTATTGCCAGCCGCGGCTGGTGAGGCGCTCGATGAGCGCGGCGGCGATAGCAGATCACGTGTGCTGCCGCTGTTGGCCTGTGGAATGTGCGGCGCAACGGCAGCACCGACATAAGGCGCATAGAAGGAATGATGCTGAAGCTGCTGTGCATGCGCCTGGGCTAGCTTAAAGCTATCTGGCGGCGTGCGTCGTCCATAGTCAATGGGCAGCGGTGAACCGGCAGCGGCATAGGGCGGTGAACGTTGCTTTTTGCTGGCTGCATGTGATGGTGACTTGCCACCAATGCTGCCACCGCCCATTTCCGGTGACTTGGGCGAATTGAGCAGGGCGCGTGGATAGTTAGCCGACGTCCCGTACAACGTATGATGATGCGAATGTGGCACATTGCTTATTATTGTCGCCGGCTGATCGTGCGTCTTCTTCGAGGACGAACTGCTGCCACCGCTGCCGCCCAGCAGTGAGTGTATGCTATAGGAGCTATTCAGTCGTGTCGGCTGTGTTGTTGCAGCAGCTGCTGCCGCTGCTGTTGCAATTGCCGTCGTTGTTGTGGGTGTTGTTGCAAGCGCCTTGGCCTGTGGCGGCGCTAGATTCATGGGCGTTAACTTGCTGCTAGCCATAACGCTGCTAGTTGTTGTGCTGCCACCACCCTTGGCGCGACTACGCTTGCCCCCAGCGCCGCCACCGCTACTGCCACCTACACCGCCGCCGCCTCCACTGCCATTATTCATGCAGCCATTATTGTCCTCCAGTGATACCTTCTCGAATTCACGCAATATGCGTTTACGCGGCGACACATGCTGGTGATGGTATTCGACTAGGCGACTGGCTGCCGCTGCCGACGATGGCGGAGAGACCTGCAAAACCGAAGTAAAAATCACGTTAAAGTAATTTAATAATAAATATCAAAGAGTTTAAAAAGACCTTCAATTAGAGAGCCTCAAAAAATTATTAGAAATTTGTAAATTTTCTTCTTAATTGCGATCATGCAGTGCAAGATTAACATACGAGAGATATCTATAATTTTCTCAATAAATTATGATATTGTCAACAAAAAAAATATCTGTTTATACTTGAAATTGCTTTCTGATTAAATTGAAAATTCAATTATTATGTACAATTGCCCAAGACCTACCTTGTGCGCCAAGGAATGACTTAGACTACCGATGGCTCCGCCACCGCTGCTGTTGCGCTCTGCTATTGATGCCGTCGTCGTTGGTGCATTTGATAACGTCGCTGGTGTCTTTGACAATTGTTCTAGGCGTGCAGGCACACCATCAATAAGTTTCTGTATAATGCTATTGAGCTTGGCTCTGGGTTTCTGCTTTTTAAGTCTTATGTCTGTTGTTGTAGTTGTTTTTGTTGTTGTTGTTGATGTCCTTGTGTTCAGTTCACTGCTGCCTGCTTCACACTTGATGTGTGGCTTAAGATCGCCATTCAATTCACTTGCATTGCCGTTCATCAAGCAGCTACCACTTGGGGCCGCTGTGGTGGTTGCCGCATCATCGACTGTGATCGACATGGCATCCTCATCTTCGCTCGTGTTCATTTTCTCCACAATTGTCTCCATTTTCACCTCAGCATCAACCAAGTCCTTGCTGTCATCGGTGCACGCCTTTGCCTCAGACTCTGTCTTGGTCTCAGTCACCTCCTCTTCTTTGATCGCTTCTGGCTTAACTGCTTTAATCTCATCTGATTGCTGTTCGAGCGCTTTTGCTTCATCTTCTACAGGCTTAAGCGTTTCATCGCCATTTTCCTGCATGTGAACGCGCTCAAAAATCGACTGATGATCCTCGCTGCCAATCGTCGGCTCGTATGGACGACGCCGCTTGCGCGCTGCAGCCTGTCGCGCACTCCGGCTAAGCACATTGTGCCTAGGACGCTGATAGTAGAGCGACAGTTCTTTGGATATACCGCGACGCGGTCGCGTCTGTTTCCAAGGCTGATCACGTTGCCAAGGCGAAGACTGTATGGAGCTATTGTCATCCGAAACTGCAAAAGATTTGAAAATTATAAGTAATTAATTCTTATCTTAAAATTAATATAAATAACTCGTTATGTTAACTTACAGCTTAGCGATGTTGAATTCTCGTTCTTTGGATACGTTGTTGTTACTGCCGACGTGGGTGTCACTGTGGCCGATGTCGCCGCCGAGGGTGTGCGAAATGCCTTGCGTGGCACCGATACCCAACCCCCCTTATCGCCGTCTTTAGCACGTGCCAATTCCAATATGAATTTACCATCTATAAATGCAAAAAAAAAAAACAAGGAAATTATGTATTTTATCATAGCGTTAAAGACGTCTTTCGGTTAACTATTTAATTAAAATTTTATAACTGGAAAAATTGCATTGGATTCGTTTTCCATCTCTACTTTAAAATTTATTAATCAATTAATCAATCAATTAGTTAATTATTAATTATAATTCACACATTAAAGGTATGTTCTACATCAGATTATCCTTTAGGAGAGATCATCTGGCTAGTTTACCTTAAATTCTCTTTTTGAATGAATTTCCCCTTTGTACTCACCTTTAAAAAACTGTAACCGACCGCCGTAGCCGGGCAAACTGTTGCTGTGCATTGATATTGGATGCCTGCCCATATCAAAGTTACTGCTGCCGTTGCCGCTGCCGCCGCCTACAAACTTGCTGCTCTTTGTGGATGCAACAACGGCAGCGGCGGCACTTGGCCCATTTAGTGTGCTGTAGTCCAGTACACCTGACATAATATCAACTGGTGGCTTTGGTGCTGCTATGGCAGCGACAACGTGCGCCGTAGCAGAGGCCGTTGCCATAGTGAGACTTGAGCTGCTGCTGCTACTGCTACTGCTGCTGCTACTGTTAATTTTAGTTGATGATAATGTGGGCGTGGTGCCATTGGATGTTGCTGATGACGAGGATGATGTTGAACTTGTTGTTGGCGTTGATGTTGATGTTGGTGACTTCAGTTCTGGTGCGGCAGGCAGTTGAAATGTTGCAGCAGCTGCAGCTGCTGTTAGCAGTGTGGCGGCTGCTGCTGCTGCTGCTTTAGTGCCGTTTATACCATTTTTGAGTAAAAACTTTGCAGCCGCCTCTGCAATTAAGCGTTCGTTGTTGTTGCTGCTACTTGCACTGTTATTGCTGCTGCTACTGTTGTTGTTGGTGTTGGTGTTGGCAATGCTTGTCGGACTGCTGTTATTGTTGTTGCTGTTGCTGCTGCTACTGTTGCTCTTATTGTCGTCGTTACCGTTGCGGTCATCGCTCATTTTTGCAGCCGTGCCAGCAGTAGCTGCAACATTTTTACGCCGTACATTAGTTATGCTGTACAATTCATTAATTTCTTTATATTGTTTCTATTGATGCTCTTTCTGTTTTACTTCTTTCTATTTATGTTGTTTTTCTTTCAACATACATGCACACACACACACACACACACACACACTCACGCACACACATTTGTCGTCACTGTTGCTGTTGCACTCAACAGTAATTTTCACACTAAATTAAATTGAAAAAGAGAACCAACAAATTATATGTATTTTATTGTAATATTTGTTTTCTTTAACTTCTTGTTTTTTTTATTTTTTCATACGTTCTCATTTTGTTTTTATATTTTCTGCTCCATCTTTTTTACTCCACACTCTGTTACATGCACGCACACACATACGCTTGTACACACAGACACAAACACTTTCCACGTTAACTCAAGGCACGAGCAGCACTCGCTACTTCACTCGTTCGCCTCTCTCTCTGTCTTTCGCTCTCCCACTCTCTTTCTGTGAGCGAGTGTCCGGCGCTCACACCCAAGAACGCTGCTGCTGCTGCTGCTGCGTGCTCCACCAACTGCCATTTTGTTTAATTTTTAATTTTAGCGTACGATTGAATTTACATGCATGATTGCTTAATGTGCAACAAACAAGCTTCACTATGAAATGTGTCCTAGGTTATGGAACAAATATATATATTTTCAATTATGTTCATTAACATTTACTGTTATTGTGGCAATTAAAAGGTGAAACTGTAAGCCGGCATAGTTTTTGGTTCACTGATTATTTGTCAAAAAATCTACGCAAAATCACAAATATGGTTATCAACACAACGTCCTATTGGACTTCGAACGTGTACATACATATGTACAGACAAATATGTACATATGCATATACATATCTATGTAATGCCATATGTTTTGAGATGCTGCGTAGGTCACAACAAAAATTTGACAGCTACTAAACGAGCTCACTTTATAATCAGCATTACTGTGTATTATTTGTTGCACATATCATTATTGTTCGGTATTAGCGCGCACAAAACAACATTGTTTTTGTTGTTGTAAATTCCTTGCGTACAACGAAGAGTGCGCGGCCGCCGATTGCCGCACAAATTGACGGCGTCGCGTAACAAAATATGCCAGCTCGGCACCGTGTTGGGGGAGCGTCTGCTATCATTTTTATGTTGTTGGAAACTCGACAATTAATTTTATATAGCCGCCACACAATTGCATTTTTGATCTGCAGTTTATTTTAAACTTGTCACATATTTTATATTCACACATATTAACAATTGGCAAGCATTTGGTTAGAGGGAGCAGGAGCACAAAGAGCGTAGCACCACACAAAACGAAGCGGAAGAAGAGATAAAATAATAGAAAAAACGTTCTCCAATTACCATTACCATTCGGCAATGTTTTTCACATTTTCACACAAACCACGCGCACAAAAGTACGTAAAATGTAAAGCAAAACGTTATGGAATCGTTGTTGCGCACTTTGCAACTATTTTAAACCAATAAATTACTAAATAAATAAGTTAAAACTTAATTTTAAAAAATTATCAACGAAAAAACGCAGTGCTCAAGCACAGACGGTAGGGAAGTTGTTATCGGTGACATAAATCGATAGGCGAATACTTCTGCGATTTTTATTTTTTTGTGTAAAACGATGAGCGATGCTACAATAATCGATTATTTTAGTCATATCAACAGTGTGAATATGTGCGTTGCCAACTGTCTGATGCAAACCAAGCGCCCAATTTAAAAATTGTATGTTTATTTATGTAGAATAAAATGTTTATCTTTATTGGATTGGACAGGTAAACATTAAGCGATATTTTGCAATATTGTATTTTTTGTTACATTTATTCATTTTAGCTAGGTATATATTAATGGTTGCAAGTGTCTTTATTTCTGGTTAATACTGTATGTATTTTTGATAAAAATCGGTTATTTCAATGTATGATCATGGAATAATATATATTATATAAGCTTATGCGTACGAATGTATGTAGTCGAAATACAACCCATTTGCTGCTTAAATGTTAATACAACTCTGATCTGTTCGCCAGTTATTTGGATCGCACTACGACAATCCGACACGATCCGTGACATAATGTGGCCATATCTTATTTAAATGTATATATGTTAATGCGTTAATGCTTATTATGTAATACATGTATGTTAGTATAGGCAGATTGCCTTTATTCTTATTCTTGAGTCGATTTAATGCTATGCGCTTCTGATATGAGTGAAAAATTTTCAATTGCACAAAAGTGGTTAAGAATACAAATAGTTAGACACTTTGTAATATTGCACAAAGTAAATTGCAGTTTACACAACAAAGGGCACATAATTATAAATTAATTTAATTTAGATTTTCTTTTTTTATGTTTTTCTTTTGTTTCTTTTTTTTTTTTGTTAATGCGCTGCTTTCAACATAATTTAAATATCACAGACTTTTTGCCAATTGAATTAATATGCTTTGTTAATTTTGTATATGCCAAATCATAAATGAAAAGAAATGACAAAAGAAATTAATAAATGCAGAAATCTTTTAAGTACGGTTAGGACCGTAGTTTAATTTTTTGCGCTCTACAAAACGTTTTTGCCGACTTGTACAGTGCATTGGATTAGGATTAGGGATTAGGCCTAGAGCGTAATCTTACACTCTAGCCCGGCTTAAGCGCATAAATCTAATGGCTCAATTATGCTAGCTTTAAGAAGTACCTAAAGATTAGATTAAGTTTGTAAAATAGTATAGCCATATTAATAATATATATTGAGAATATGGCGAATCGAAAGTCAAGCTTTTAGCTCAAAGGAAATTGTATTGCATTCAAATCATATTATAAAGTTTAGGCACGACTTCAAGCTAGTGTCATTTGAGCTATAAAAATCAGTCAAATATGGAAATGAAATCAAGTCTTGCGTTGAACATGGCACATAATACTAGGTAATGAAAAACCATGAGCCAAGCCTATGAAGATGATACTCTATGCTATATAAATACTGTATTGATGATCGCAATCGTGGAGGACATCGGAAATATGTTTTAAGGACATTACCTTATGGATATCTCAAGCGATTCTATTGCAGGACATACTTAATGCAAGTTGTCCACTCTACTGGACTGTAAGCCAAGCGAATTCAAGCCCAGGCCAGGAGGCACACCAACGCCAACGTTGACACCGACGCTGCCCTCGCTTTCGCTTTTCCAGGAAGACACGGGAATGTGGGGTGCTGGCAAACAATTACGCAGCGTCTGCACAATTTGTATGGTGTCCATGAGAGCTGTGAAAAAGGGAAACGTTTTAGTTGAGCTGCTGCTGAAGCTGAGACACTTACTCTTCTGTAGACTCTCGCTCTGCTTGCCATAGGGTTTACACATTGAGGGCCGTATATAGGTCTTCATGCGCGACATGTTACGCATTAGCTCTGAGAAGATGCGCACTATCTTATCCTGGCCAACACCCATGGGATCTATACGATTAGCATCCTGGCTGGCCCAGGCGCCGTTGTGCAGCGCCAAGAGATCCTTGTTCGATTCAATCGAGTCCAGATTGGATCTAGAAAGCATAGGAAGAACTTTTTTAAATAAGCATACGTTATTAGAACATGAACTCACCGCAAAGAGTCCGAAATGTTCTTATGTGTTAGCTGATCCATCGAAGAGTGCGAGGAAGACGACGATGATGAGTGTGGCGATTGTGATGGTGGCGGTAACGAATGATGGCCATGATGCACCTGTGTGTTAACACTGGAGCTAACTGCAGCTACCGAGCTGTTTGTGGCTAGCGGTGTTGGCTGCTGCTGCTGTTGATTGGCGGCCACAGCTGCGGCCACCGCTTGGGACTGCATCATGCCCTGTATTTGCAAATTGGCAGCTGCTGCTGCAACGGCCATTGGATCAAAGTGTTTGGGATCAAGTTGCGCGAAGACACGCTGCTTTTCCAAAGCGCTCAGATTGCTTAACTTCTCTAGGCTCTGCTGGGCGAGCACACGGTTCTGCTGTTGAATCAATGCCGCTGTCAGTTGTTGCTGATGCTTAGCCTGAGCCTGCGCTTGGGCTTGGGCCTGAGCTTGCGCCTGTTGTTGCTGTTGCTGCTGCTGTTGTTGCTGTTGTTGCTGCTGTTGTTGCTGCTGCTGCTGCTGTTGTTGCTGATGATGGGCTGCGGCAGCTGCTGCACTTATCTGCGATAACTGCGACTGAATGCTGCTTTGCTGTTGCTTCGTTAAGTGCTGCAATTGTGGCGGTACCTTTGATCCGCTGGATTTAGATAAATCAATCTCAACGGCGGCAGCGTTGCTGGCGGAATTTGATATGCCAGCGGCAGCATTGACAGCTGCTGAGCCGCCCACTGAAGCACTGCCTGCTGCTGCGCTTGGTGGTAAATGCGAGAGACGCTGCAGAAAGTCGGGCGTATTAACGCCCGGATATTGCTGTTCCATAAACGGCATTGGTGATATGCCCATGTGATTTTTGTAGTAGCGACAAGCCGGGCTTGGGCACGATTGAACCACCTCAATGATGAACTCCTTCTCCATGCCAAACTGATCACGTCCAATGGTGTAGGATTCAATTACAGCCCGTACCGTGGCATCCACACTCAGATGCAGTCCATGTGGTCCGGACATATGCTTCAGCATAACAGCATTGGCAAAATGCTCAAAGGGCAACACAATTTTGCCATTATCACGCAATATAAGCCTTCCCTGCGAATCCAGAGTCAGTCGATTGGCCAACACTCTGCAGGGTATTAAATTTTATTATTAATTGGTGTTTTACAATAAATTATTATTCTGTACTCACTGCAAATAGGCGGCACTGGGCAGCATGGCATTGTCCTTTAGATCGCTGAAGCACTGCAATAGTTCGGCACTTGGATTCCAGCCTTTATTCTGCAGATAGAGCTGCAGCAGCATGTAGAGCTTCTCGGTAACATAACCAACGCCAGCGTTTGGATTTTGTGGCAACATATCGCTGTGAGTGGGTGCACCCATTGAGCTGGAGATGCTGCTGCTGCTGCTATTGCTGTTAACAGCATTCACCACACCCCCGCCCACTGGGCCCTTGGATAGTGCCGCCTTCATTGTTTCAGATAGATCCAATTTGTAGTTGTCTGGATAAAAGTGCTTAACGTGCTCCTGTAAACATATTTAAACACCCACACATTCATACTATAGACACCAAACAAACACACATTTAATTTTACACAGACACACACGGGCTGCCTTCAGCCGTATACATGCACGCCAATACCTACACACGCCCACCACCCACTAATGCACATACATACACATACAACATAGACTCACCAAATTGTTCATTTTTCGGCTATAAACTGTGTGGCTGGTGCAGCGGCATCTGCATCTATTTGGCCTGGCGCCGCCAATGCATCTTTGAAACGCTAACGGTTCTGGTTAGATATTTAATTTTTATAATGATGGGTTTAAGTGATAAGAACGAAATAAAAATGAAAATTTTTATGTGTCTGCCGACTATTGCTGTTGTCCTTCGGCAAGGAAGTGGGGATTGTTGATACTTATAATATCGATTCATCGCAATCTAGATGATAATATTAAGTGAGCGATGTTTTAAATTATCGATAATTTTATAACTTTGAAATTGTTCAATGCATGTTTTTACCTGCATGTATAAATAATTTTGGAGATATGAGCTTCAAAATTATGGAGACATTTTAATTATTTTAATATTTTATGAGTCTTTTTTACAATTTTGTTATTGCAAACCAGTTTTTGCTCGCAACCTAAACTTGAATTTCTATAATTATTTGTATATTTAATATGATATTTTGTTTTCGTTAAAAGTGAATGGCAAGAATGCTTATCGATAAATAATGTTCAAAAAGGAGGTTATTTCAAATTTTAATGAAGGAATTTGTGTTGGTTTAAAATTATAATGCTAGATAGTATATATAAATTAATAAAATACAAATTAATTAAGCTTCACAAAACGCATATTTTTGTTTGCTGCTGATAGACAGACAGTAGACAGAGATTATATTATTATACATGCAAACCTGCATAAGGTAGTGGAGACCACAAAATGTTTTTAAATTTTTTAAGGCAAAATAACTTTTGCAATACATTACCAAACTAAATGAACTAATCATAATTTGCAACACGCAAATGGCAAGAAAACTTCAACTGGCACGCGATATTAAAAAACTAAAGGCGTAACAAGTGACGCGCTCATTAATCCATTGCTGACCACCACTAAAACCTTTAATATGCCCAAGAGCGAAAGGTACCTCAACCACAAAGTGTAATACGCATTTTGCATGCGTTGGTCGTCGCCGGCACCGGATACGCTTGTCGGGGTAGGGCTAGGTAGCTATAGCAACTTTTGGCAAACAATAAGGGATGTGGCCCACTCAGACCACGCAAGGAGCTTGTTTACTTGGCTACTTGTACTTGCAATTGCAGCTAGCAGCGAACTCAGTTCCTATTTGAAGTTCATTGTGTTTGCATCGTGAAGGAATGAGTTTTCATGCAATTGATATATTTAAGAATACTATGTGCCTCCTTTTATTAAATTGGTTCTTCCCATTGATATGGACAACAGTTTTCATAAAATTGGGAAATTGTACCATTTTGGATAATAAGCAATCGCCAACGCCCAATACATTTCGTTTTCAAAATCCACAGCATTGTTTAAAAAAAGAGTTTTATAACTTAAACTACTTTGACTGTTCACCATGCAATGAGGCTGAAGATGGGGATGTCAACGATTTGCAACCCACTTTGGATAGTAAGTATGTCTATTGATTAAACAAATCGACCTGCAGCTGTGGAGCCATGGAAATATCAAAATCCATTGCAATTGGGACATTTACTTATATATGTATCTTTAAAAAGATGATTTAAATAGCGAATATTTGCATTTGTGGAAATATGCAAAAAATTATCTATCAAATGATTAAGATAATTTAAGTACGATCTAATTATTATACATATTCAAAGAGCTGATCGTTAAATCTATTTTCATATGTAGATTAATGGTTTTCTTTATAAATATATTAAAATGCATACCTATTTGGGATTTGAATCATATTTAATATTTTATCTTATCTATGTATTTAAGCTATATCTATGTATTTTAAAATATAAACTTATATTACTTAAACATTTTCAGAATTTTCTTGCCAGTGTCCTGCCGATCATATATCGATTTTTGAAAACACCAAACGTTATCCAATCTGTGATGAGATCTGCAACACTTCCACGAAGCAAACGGAGAACTGTACATCAAATTGGTCGATCCAGTTACGTACATCCCCTTGCAGTTTTCAATATTTGAATACCACGTCAGCTTATCAACAGAGTGGAGCCATTGTGCTAACCAGAACGCATCCGGAAAACAATGGCAGTGATTGCCATAGCTGCAATGTGGCATATAATTTCCGGTACCAGGACTACTGTATAGCCAATCAATTATTGCGTCCATATTTGCACTATAATGCCTTCTGGCAGGCCACCACAAATCTCAAACTTAATCGCCATAGAGTGCATTTCGGAGATTTGAAGTTTGTGGCGTTCTTTTGTTTGGCACTGAGGAATGACACTGCCTGCCAGCAACTGGCTAATCTGTGTGTGCTCTCACATTACTCAATGGACAAGCATTCGCCCTGCAGTGCCTTTCTGCTCACCCAGATGTCAGATGTGGTCATGAAATATGCCCATCCTGGAGAGCAGTTGCGTGCTCTACAACCATTTCTATTTTACAAAAAGGGCAGGGATACACGCGAATTGCTCACGAAGACTCTTCAGCTGGCGAGCCAAACGGAATTACAAATCTTTAGTACTAACTATGAGCTGTCGGGTCGTCTGAAGCGCTGGGGAAGCTTTAATTTGGAGCAATTGAATCTCTGTCAGGATCAAAAGGCGCCCACATTGCGTTTCGCACATCATCAGGAGGAGATTTACTGCCAGCTGAGTCTGGAACAGCTCATTGAAGTGGCCAGCAGAGAGGCCAACGATAACTATATTAGTCTCTATTTAAATTTCAGCAGTAACTGGCAATTCCTGCTACACCAGTTACCCGTGCTCATTGAGACGCTGGCGCCGGAGAATCAGGTAGAACCCAGACAATATTTTAAATATTTATTTGTAACTCTCAATTATTGCAGCGACCTCAAGAGGAGGAGTGGCAACTAGTCAAACGCTTCCAGCTTATTTCGGCGCAACCCAAGGATAACCGTCAACATCAAATCCTGCCGCGTTATGAGGATGCCCACAAGCTGCAATTGTTTCGTTATCTGCGCTACGTGGAGCAAGTAGAACTGCAGTATAGCATTCAGGATGGGAATCGCATTGGTTTGCCTTTGCTACGTTTGCGTTTTCATCAAATTGAGATCACTGGGAATGCGTCCTTGGATCAGCTCTATCCATTCCGGCTACGTGTGCACTTTGCCCATTTGAGACAGGGTGTGGCAGCACAGCTGCTGCTAGAGTTGGCGCTGCCGTTGCTGCTGCTCTTGGCTTTAGTGGCGGCAGTGCTGCGTCTGCAGAATTTGCGACGACGACGACGAGCAGAGCTTTGCCAGAGCAGCAATCTAATGGAATTTTTACTTCAATTAGCTACCAATATTGCACTGGCATTGCTGGGAACGGTACTCTTGATGTTGGCCCTGCAATCTTTCCATGTTCATCAGCTGGCGCTTCTTATATATCCTGCCTGCGTGCTGCAATTGGTATTCCTGGGTGTACATCTCAGGCGTGCCAGTCAACTGGAGCTGTTTCTCATCGATTGGGAGCGACCACGCAGCAGCAGTGAGGGTCAACGTGTAAATCTGGATAGCTCTTCGATGTGCTCTAGTGTGCGCACCTATGTGACCGAAAGCAGCGTCTCCGCCTGGCGTATTCTCTTCACGGCCAATGCCTGGATACGGCTTAGCGCTACACAGAAATATTCCAGTTTGGTTCAGGCTTTTGTAGTCATTGCCGCTCATCAGTTGTTGGAACGTTTTACTCAAACACGAACTGATCTTGGTCTAAGCTGTTGCCTGATCTCCGCCGTATTTCTAGTCACATATTTACTGCAATTGCTGTTGAGACGACTTCTGATGACCAATCCTCTGCAGAAATTCGTTGACCTATGTAGTCTGGCCAATATTTCATTGTTCTCACTACTAGAGCCGGGCTACGGCTACTATATACATGGTCGTTCGCCACACGGTTTTGCAGATACGGATATGTCATCTATGATTTTGCAGCTGCAACGCGAGGCACAGAACATGTGCGGCCGCCGAGGATTGCTGATGGACTCAGATAAGCAGGCTTACATTATATTGCCGCCACGCAATCTGCGGTAAGCCAAGAAATTTATTTAATGATATTTGATATTTTAAATATTTCGTCTATTTTTTGGCTAGCATATATTTGGAGCGCTTGCTACTGCCCTTCCAACGCAGCAGAAATGGCAGTCTATCCCAAACCCTGCTCTATCAGAAGGATTTACAAATATCCAGCATTGATGGTCAGGTGGAGCGCACCTCCATTGCCTATGCCAGCGTCAATCGTTTCTTCTGCGCCTTCATCGATCACGTAAGTTAAATGTTAAATAAAATAAAACTATTGAAATATTTAAACTATTCAAAATGCAGGCCATCAAGGATATGGACTACATTATTAAAGAGAAAACTTTGGTGGAAAAGCTATTCAATTGTGAAATTGAAAATTATCTAACGGAAAGTGCGTTAATCTTCAACTATTTTAAAATATAGTTTTAAATACTATCGATATGTTTGTCTTGTAGATAAGGGCACCTTCTATATAGATGATTCCCTGAGCTTTAGTCGTGTTCTTCTACTGGGCAATCATGTGCACATCTTTGTGCTGGAGCTGCTGCTATTGCTCTCAATATATCTGCTTACATCCAGTTTGCTCTTCGCTGCCTCTGCAGCATGTGTCTTTAATATGGTGAGGCAAAGCTTTTTATGTTTTAAAGTAATTCCAAAAGTTATCCAATTTATATTTGCAGCTTTTGCGCTACATCTTTCGTCAGTGGGTGCGTCGGAATGTGTCTCGCAAGACGCTGATTGATGAGCGTTTTCTACTGTAGCCACGGAATCACATTGAGGAGCAATATATGCGTGACGATGGTTTCTTTGACATTTAACATGATTTAAACAATTCTCAATGAACATGAAATGTTGCCTTTTTCATTTATTTAAAAATTCCACTCGATAGTAAGTAGTACATTTATTAGTTTATATTTAGATATTTGTCGTAAAACTTAAGACTAAAAACAGATAAAATAATTTCTATGGTTTCACATTCAACATAAACATACTTAATTGTATAAGCATGATTTTATTCATTTCACTTAATTTGTTTGCTGTAATTTCGATAGGATAGCACACATTCATGTTCCTCTATTAATACATAGTAGATAATACATCTATATAATTTCAATTTCCTTTTGTTTTTCAAGTGTGACATGAATAGGATTAGCAGCCACCTTTATTTGAGTTTACAATATGTGTTGACCAGTTAGGAGATATATCTTTTGTTTTTTGTTTGTTTCTTTAGTTAAAATATCTATAAAAATATTCGCTTATTTGCGAATTTAGTTTTCAGTTTCGTTTTGATATAAAAGCAAACTATATCCATATACAAGTAGTTGGATGAAAACAATGTAATGGGTACAGGATTTGACTGGTTGGATCTTGTAATTATGTAATCATAAATACATTTATATACACACCAAATACCAATGCATATTGAGTAATATGTTAGCTTATTTCATTATGTAGTCGTAGTAGTAGTTCATGGTTATGGCTCTAATGGGGATTTCTAGTAGACTGATTGGCTCCATGCCTGATCGGCTTTATATGCTAAAATGTCAAACGTACAACATTAAAGGATTTATGCTTATATAAATATGTATGTGTATTTATTGTGTTTGATTCTTTTCAACTTATAACTCTAATTTGCAGCTTATTACAAGTGTCTTCTTATATGGTATACGAATGTTTGCTGTTTAATGAATGAGCGTGAGCGAAGAGAAACAAAAAATAACGAGTAGAGATATGCCTTAGTGTACATTTTAGTGTATCCAAGAAAATGGGCAATAAATATTTGAATATAGCAAATTGAAATAATAAAAAAAAAAATTAATGTGAAAATGAGTTGGCATGCAATATAATATACATATTAGGAAATAATTTGTTCATTTTTATTGTTTATAGCTATCACAAAAGTAAATACAACTCTAACAGATATGGGGTCAGAGATGAGAGTTGGGAGTACTCTTAAAGTTATGCAGTAAAAGTTGATGTGAAACTCAGGATGACTTCACTAAATGTCAACTTAGATTTAATCTCTAATTGGTATATCTGTTTATATATGTATATTCAACACTTAAGACTGTAGCTAAAACATAAGTATTTCCACATGACTTAATTAGCGACCATCGAGCTTATATATTCATTATAATCATATCAAATGACTTGCTTATTTACAGTTTGCAATTAAAAACTAAATGTACACCACCTAGTAATTGTTTGTTCTAAATGCTTAAATATATATTTTCGCTTATATGCATTACTAACTGTTAGCGATAATATAATTTACAACAATGTGAGACTTAAGACTTGATAGCTACGAGAGTTTACGGATATGTTCCTTTGTGAGTTATACAAACAAATGGTCTTAGAGTCCAAAAGCGGCGGCATATGCATGAAGCAGCTGGAGCACATAATCTGCGCTCTCCTGTATCGCATTACTGCCTAAACTACGTGGTCGCTGTGGCAACTCCAGCTCCAAATCTAACAATTGTTGCTCCTGGTTCTGCTGCCGCTCCTCATCCAATTTCGGTTGCTCCTTTAACTCTTTCGGCTGCGGCTGCATCTCCGTGCCCTTCTCGTCGGGCGAAAGTTCGTTCTATTCGTGCGCTGTGCGACGCGGACGCTTGGCCGGCAAGCAGGCATCCTCACTATCTGCCAAAGAAGCGGAGCCGCAGCTCTTGCGTCCATTCTCAATTGGCGCAGGCGAGCCAGCCGCTGCCGCCAGCAAACTTGGCGAATTGGACGATGTGGATGCACCGCTCCCGCTGCCGTTTTTGTTACCAAAGTTCGGCAGCCATTTGGTGAGTTGCTCTTCAAAGAAGTTTTCCAAATACTTGGCATTGCTATATGTTTTTGAGTCCTCCTGTGTGAATGCAAGTGCAACACATATGTATAAAACTGATCGAGAGTTTAAAAAATAATGCACAATTAACTCACCTGATAGAAGAGGTATGTATTTTTAAAGATTAAACGCACATCGGACACAAAGCCGGCTATGTCCTTGTAGTGATTGGGACTGGAGGGATCCAAACGCGTGCGTATAACATCCAATGACATGGGGCTGCAAAAATAAATGAGAAATTAAAAACAAATTTGCAAAGTATAAACAAACGTGACTTACTTGCAAATAATGTCATAGTACTGGGAATTGGCCGGTGACTCGGGTTCTCGGAAGTTAAGACTCTGCTCGTATTGGCAGTACAGTTCCAGGCAGATGCGCTGCAGTATTCTCAGCTCCAGACTGCTCAGCTCGCCCGGTTGCGACTTGTCATTACTTTCGGCTTTGGTCAACTCCTTGAGATTGACACACAACAGACACTGCCAGCTTTCACTTTCATCGGGCAGCGAGCTAATCGCGGGTATGTGACAATTCTGATGAAATACCTTTGGGCATTTGTCACAGCACATCAATTCACCGCCATCCAGGCATACGGCACACCAATCCTCATTCGGGTCGTCTTTTTGTTCGTTTTTATTATTAACTGATATGATTAGTTTTGGGTATTTGCATTCATGTTTTGATGGAGTGTAGGGGGATATGCGTGTGTAAATGTGTATGTGTTTGGATTTGTTTTTATTGTTCATATTGGTTTGGTTTGTTTTTGGTTTTTGTTTGTTTTGTTTTTTTTGTTTAAAGTCGAATACATATTTGTATTGGTTAGTAGTTCATTTTTACGATTTATTGCGCGTTTAGATTGTTTTTTTTTTTGGGTTTGTTTTTGAAAACGAGTTTGCAGTTTTGAAAATAGAAATAAATAAAGCAAAGTTATATGAGAATTTTATATTGATTTAAACCAGCAGCAAAGTAATGTTAAAAATAAGACTATGTAATAAAAATGCATAAACAATTTCTTTGGAATGCCACAGGATGTTAAAAACAAGTAATATTTATTTATGTTTTACCATCATGTTTAAAATAAATTTTTGACACTGTTAACATTTAAATATAGTTAGTTACAGGACGAAACCTGTAAAGCGCTGTGTTTTATATAATATTTAAATGATATTAAATTTTTTTCTAACAGCGTTCTTTTGTTAAATTTTATTTAAATAAATAAACTCGTCTGTGGCATTGCATTATCACCAATTAAAAGTTACAGAGTATATAGAATCTATAGCTGTATTTTTAAGCAATAAGGCATAATATTTACTTTTCACCATATAAAAATCAATAAATAAATATCTTAATATATTTAAATTACTTATGTATTTATAGAACCACCAAAATTTTAAAACTAGCAATTTTTAAATAATTTGTACTATTTTTATTGTTAAAATTTAAAAGACATCAACTACAACGCCACACAACGCACACACCCCAAACAATTAACAGAAATAAAACAAATAATAAAATAGTACTCACCTTCCTGGGTATTGGACAAATCCGTTGAACTATGCACCTGTGGCGATGTGGTCTTGGTGCGACCTTCAGGCAATACCTGTACGCCATTTGAGTCCAGTTTAGCAATGGTGGCAATCAGATCATTGATAGAGTCGTCACGCACCTTGTCAATGGGTTCGGTAAAATCCTTGGTGTTCTGTTCCAAACCAAATCAAATCAATCAAGCAATAAAATAATAAAAGTCTTTTGAAACTTACCTCATGTGTACTGGGGCTAGGTGTCTTGGGATTTGTCGATGTCACATTGGAGAGTATAGATACAGCAGGACCAAGGCCGAGTGCAGCGGCATTCAACTGTGATATGCTGTTGCTGGACGAGGATGAACCATTACCCAAGCCCGGCAGCGCTGGCCCACCGCCAATGTTTAAAGTGGGCGGTGTACTGTTCTTAAGAGTATTTGGAGATTTAAGTGAGATTTTAAAATTTTCCGATGTCTGACGTCCGTTGGCAAATGGCAAGAGCGGTCCCTGCTGTTGACAAACTGTAAAAAAAATTATAATATAAAAACTGCGAAACTGTAGACATGACAAAACACTTACTGCTTGATTGCTGCGCGGATTGTGGTATATGCCACTTGGCAAGGCTGTGCATGGCATTGCTTAGTTGTGGCGATGTTTGTGGCGGGCCAGCATTAAAGCCAGCCTGGCTCCCATGAAACCCCAACGCCTGTGTAACAAAGATTAAATGTTAATAATAATTCAAAACAGATCATTTAATGCACTCATACATTCTGCATGGGATTGGACATCATTTGTGAACGCTGCAGTGCACCAGGCGATGGTATCTGCCCGCCACCACCACCACCCGCTCCGGCCATAGCTGCCGCCGCGGCTTGCTGTTGTGCATGCTGGGTGGCCATACGTTGATATTGCGACTGGAAGCGCGCATTATTATTCATAATACTGATGCTGTCTCTTGGTCCCCCACCGGGTCCACCGCCCTGCCCAAAACCTGGCTGGCCACTCATAAAATGCGGCCGCATCTGTGGCCCCAGCTGCTGGTGTGCCGGCGAGGGTGCGCCCTGTGGACCGCCTGGATAGCTGGGCGGTCCATTAAATGCTAAATGTGCATTTGGGCTCTGTGCTGCCTGGTTGTTCAACAGACCACGCAGGCTGATATCTAAAAGGAAACACAATAATTATTAATTACAGTTTATAAAAAGGATTTTTAACTGTTTTACTTACCCATATTCTGCGGATGTGTGGAGGAGCTAACGTGCGGCTGACCCTGACGCTGCATAATCGCAGGCGGCATGGCACCAAATCGAACTGCAAGAATTGTTTTAATTAATATGTATACAAATTAAATTTAATATAATACAATTTAAACAAATATGAAATAAAGAATTGCTGCCTACCCTTACCTGGCCCATCGCCCGGAAAGGAGCGGTTCATGGACAGATTGTTGAATTGCTGTTGCGCGGCCGCATTACTATACATGGGCGGTCCATTCTGTGGTCCAAAGCCGCCTGGTGGCCCATTGGGCGAGAGGCCCGCAGTCATGCCTGGCGGCAGACCCGGACGCAATGGTGGCGCCATATTTGGGCTTGGCTGCTGGCGAGGCGGCGGCGGTGCTGGTCCATTTTGTGACGGCGCTGGTGCTGGTGGATATGGCTTGCCATCGACAATGACAATACCCAGCTGCGAGATAACCTTCTGCAGCTCAGCGACCTGGTTTAACTGCACCTGTATACGCACCGGTATTTCCGGATTGGGTATGTCAGCACGCTGGCATTTAAGCTTTTGCAGATGACGCACCAGAGACTTTTTGCTCGATAGTATGGCAAAGTCGCTGCCCTTTTCGAGAGCATTCTGCATAAATTCAATACAATGATCGGTATTATCGGACAGCAGCTGCAGCGTATCCTTCTTCTCAACTAGCACTTTCAATTTGCTATCGCAAACCTCGTTCAGGCGCATAACCAGCTGCTTGCCCCGCATGTTGACCGTGTTGGTGATCTTGACCACCATGGCGGTTATCTCTTTAATTAGATCCTTCTTTTTGTCATGTATCAGCTGCTGGCGATCATCGATCACCTTTGTGGCGGAGGAGAGCAAGAAGCGTTTATAGTTGATCTCAGAGACGAGCGTAGAGAGCGCCTGTCGCGACTCTGTGGCAATTTCGTGGGCAAACTTGTATTTATGATCACGATGATCGCTTAGCTGACAATCGCGGCATGTTAACTTGTCGCAGGTCTCACAGAATAGCGATAGCTTCTCCTGTGTATGCAGCTGGCACATGTGCAGCTTGTCGACGCCAACAGTGCCCGCTAGCTGTTCGTTATTGGCCTCATCCTTTGGCTTGATCGTGTGATCCTTGGTGATTTTGAGACGTTGATGTGCCTGCACACAGTTGTCGCATATATACTCGGAACAGTCCACACACCATGATGTGGCCACAGCACCATCCGAGCAGCTGCTGCACTGTATGTTGGCCGTTACAGAACTCTTTAGGCCATCACTGGAGCCATTACCATCAGCGCTATCGCCGGCAGCGCATTGCTCGATCAGGAACTGATTCTCAATGATATACTCGGTCTGTGAGGCATTATCGCAAACGGGACAATGTATCAGCGGTGGCAGTGAACGATCTAACTCAGAAAACTTTGTGTTCACACACTGGCCACATGCCACATGCAGGCATTCCAACAACTTGGGACGATCATTGATGCCCAGCACCTGGGCGCAATAGACGCACTTGAAGAGCGTAAATTTGGCGGACGCCGATGAATTTGATTCCGACTGCAAAAAAGCAAGTAAAAGAAAACATATTTGTGTTACCAAGCGAACAGATAATAAACCATTATAATAAAAACCCTTTAGAATATTTGAACACGCTTATCGACAGCGATATAAAAGCATATTATTCAAGTGGTTTCTAGTATTTCTAGGTTGGGGTTATCTTTAAGTGTGCTACCGCTTAAATGTCTATATATTTCTGAATAAGACTATCAGGATAATATATTAGGGAACTTATGAGTGCCTCTTTTAATTAGATTTCCCAGTATTGCCTTGTACAACTGAATTATTCATATTGCAAACACTTTCCCTGTCCAATAAAAATAATTGATCGCTCATACGTTCAGACATATTATCTAATTCAATTTAATCTAATCTAATCTAATCTAGACAGCAATTGTGATAAGCTGCAGCCTGTTTGTTGAATTGACAAACTGTTAAATAAAATATAAAATGGCCGCAATGAGGAAAATTCTCGATTTTAGTATGTTCAGGGTTATTAGATTAGCTCTTCATACCAAATTGCTTAAGTTATGAATGCAAAAACAAGGTTTTCATTTCAATAATGTGACATTAATATTAATGCTAATATTTTTTAGTTCTTTTTCCTGTTCATCTTTTTTGAATTGATTTGCAATATTTTAAAGTTTAATTGCATTACGGTTTTGCTGGAAAAGATTAGTTATGGCACAGGATATTGTAAATAACACTGTAAAATTAATTACACTAGTTTAAAATTACATATTGAAGCAATAATCGATGCGCACAATCACAAATGTGATAACCTCACATCTTCGAAGGCAACTTACCGATCGTTTGAAACTCACGATCCATATCTGACCTACTATTAAATATTGACTGTTCTATGCATAATCTATGAGTAATTGAATTATTCTCCATATTTTTATAGTTATTCTGCTATTCGAAGCGGTTACAAATTCAACAAATCAAAGAAAGTTTGTTCATTTTTTTTCGACTTATAAAATAATGAAATTTCTCAAAATTTTGACACCCCTGCAATCAAGTTACAATATTTCGAATATGGTACTGTTTTCGACAAAGTTTTAAAATTTTTTTTGACCTGCAAGCCCTATTTGTGAAATTATGAAAATTTTAATTAAAAAATTAACCAAATCAGTTTAGACGTGCCCATGTTATTAGATCAACAATATATATGAAATCCATATTAATATATATCAATTCTTGTTAAATTGCTTAACAAATTAATATAAAAACAAGGAATACGTTCAAAATATATTAATGTGACGTTTGAACTGAGGATCACAAAATATATAAATAATTTTTTTTTAATTAAACAAATATTAAGCAAACCTCAATAATTCTTTAGTTTACTTTTTTAAATACTTTTAAGGAGTCATAGTTCCAACGTTAATAAAAACCTTCTCCCTAATTTCACAGATTATATATAAAATTCCCCAACCACTGACACTATGTTATAAATATATCCTTATAAATATAGACACAATCTTATCTTGAAGTAATATTTCACTATAAAGTAGACAAACTCTGAGAGTTTCAACCAAAGGATATGGAATACATTTTTGCCTGATTTAAGTATTTTTTTTTTTGGTCTTCTTTATAATTAATCGCACTAACTTTCCAGTGAGACAAGAGAGCATAAATTTTGCAATACAAAAACAAAAAAGAAAACAACAATTCAGCTCAACAAACAAATAAATAGCGCTCCCCAATGGGGGATGGGACGATTGTTGTTGTTGCTCCCAGTGCTGCTGGTCGTCTTCTCTGACTGTCGCAGGGCAAGATTGATTAGTTTTATCTTGAGTTGGAGCACATAAATCCAATTGATTGATTATGCTTTTGCTCGATAAAGATTACTGCATTGGTATGTGAGCATTTTACATGCAACCGCCAACCTACACTTGTATGTATGTGTTTGCGGGTGTGTGTATTTGTGTGTGTGCCAACGGAAGCGCCATGGACATTGATGAATGCGCCACAACAGAGGCCAGACCCAGTCCAAAAATTATGCTGGCAGTTGAAACAGTTGTGCAAATTTTTATGGCTAGGCATTTGCCAAACGAAATGGGATCCAGTTTCGATTCGTAGGCTTCTACGATCCGACGACGATCCATCTTGGAAGCTTAATATTGACGTCAGAAAGAGAAAGTCTATCTCGATTTTCTCCAATGAATCTCTCTAGACTTTCGAAACGCCTCAACGCAGCACTCATAAATCATCAGGCAACAGCCATTTTATAATTTTATATATATAAAAATATATATATATATTATATATGGGGAAACTTGCCACATACCCACACGCAGCCAGCGACACAGACAACATAGATTCGGAGTCAGGGCATTAGGGGGCGACGTTCCACTTGAAAGCCATTCATCATAATGTATGTTCCATGGCCATTGCTCACGTTCTCCTCGCTCGCGGCGTGCTAGTAGTAGCTCGCCAAATGTGGGCCTCCAAACAGGTCGGCATTCGGCTCATGCTCGTGCTTGTCGTGCCAGCTCGGATCGCGGCTCGTCGGGCTGCTCGGTCAGCGCAGCCCACTTAAAGTTGCTCAAGTCCAGTGGAACTGACATACCATTAAAAATGTTGCGAAAGAAACACAAAAAAAAAGAAGAAAAAAATACAGCTGCTACCCCCATATTTTCAATCACATTGAAATGACTTGCGATTTAGTGGAAGCGGGTAGAAAACACGTTTTTCTCGACCCGCATCCTAAACTCACGTAAATATATAGGGGCTAAGTTTGGGCATCATGGCATCAATTTACCATAAATTCTCTTTTTTGCAAGTAATTCTAATTAATTTTGTAATCAAGTTCAACAAAAAAAAATAAGGAAAAAAAGTATACCTTGGGAATACCCTTATAAAATAAATGTAAAATTCAAAAATTATAAAATTATTCAAATTGTAAACTTTTAACAGTTTCGACTCTCCGGGTAAAGGTGGACGTGACAAAAATGTTTTGATTTTCTCTTACCCACAGATTATATATATTAGAATATATAACAGATTTCTTTGATTTTGGGCCTTATGGTAGTCTCCATATTAAATTATTATACCTTTTTGTTTAGCTTTAAAAATACTATTAATTTTATTGGAAACTTCCAATTTATATTAAAAATATTCCAAAGAGAAAGCATTAGGGAAAAATATTAAAAAGGATTTTGGATATATATTTATCAAATTTATAGCTTAGAGATCATATCTCTAGACCGAAAACTAATCTATTTTTTACTTAAGCTTTTTAAAACTACAGCAAAAGCTTTCTTATTCGAACCACCATTAAATTGAGGAAAATTTTCGCCTTATGGGGGCATTTTGACAAATTAAGTTTTAACTTTCTGGAATACCAACTAAAATACGTATAGTCTGCAGTTCTGCAGTTTATTAAACTTAATTCAATATTGAATATTGAATTACTTACTTTACATCTATATTATCTCGTTAACAACAATTTTCTATCTATGTATATTAACTCAATAGTCTTGTATTTCCCCCATTTGTGTGTTTGGGAAAGGGTATAAAAAGCTGTTGCCATTGCGTTCACCATTAGCAGCAGCCCATGGCAGCAACGAATGTATAAATAATTCTAAATCAATTTCAATTAGAAAATGTTGAAAGGATGCCCCAACAACAACAACAATAGCTACAACAATGTTAGCTTCAATAACAATAGCCCCAAGGCACGAAGCACTAGAAATGTGCTGACATGATGGAATGGATTGGCTTGACGTTGTCGGTGGGCACGGAATGAGTGCATTTATGATTGATGTAATTTTGATGAAAGTAATCACATTTCCATCCGGCATTGCGAAGCCTTTTAAAGCAGTTTCACATTTCATTGGAAATTTATTTGCAATAAGTTTTTCAGTTTGCAAAAAGTTTCTCTTTCTCTCCCTCTCTCTCTCTCTGTTGTTAGGCACACAGAAAAACTTTGTTGCGAAAATGAAAGAAGTTCTACAACTATATTTCATTTCCCCATACCCACAGAGTCTTTCTCTCTCTCTGTCTCTATTCGAGATCTACAAAATCTAAGGGCGGCTGGCGCTGTGACAACGCCAAAATCGTTTCAAAGTCCCATTGGCAAACAACTTTTAGACACATCTCACATGCCAAATTCATATTTTTTTGGTTTTTTTTGTTTTGTACTAGGCAGCCATAATTCCATTAATTTGCGTGCTCACATCAAATTGGATTTTGAGTTAAGCCGTCGCTTTTTGCTGTTCCAAGTTAAGTTAGGAGAAACCAGAGATGCAGGGACTTAAAATTGACAGGCAGCAAAAATAAAATTATTTACTACACTTTACAACAAATTTTTATACGAGTTGTTGTTTTAAACTCTTGTTGTAATAATTTCTCAAATTATAAAATTACACTCAGAATACTTTTATATCGCAAGAGGAAACATTCAAGGTTCATTACATATAAAAAGAAAAAAACACAAATTGATTCAAAATAGAATTAATGGGGGTTCATAAAGGTTATCAACTTTTTCTTCAATTTACGACGCAATATTTGTTGAAGAATATACGTGCTATATGTGCCTGTGTGTCCATTGTGAATAAATTTTAAATATATTTTATACTAGCGTGCCTGGCGTGCGCTGCTACGCACTCTCTCCAAAAAAAAAAAAAAAAAAAAACAAACAAACTCAAAAAACAAAGTCTTCTAGTATTATTTTTTTTGAATTTGCGGTGCTTTTTGTGCAATATGGGTTTTATGATAACCTACACATATTTTTGCACCATTTGTATTTATATACATACATATATAGATTTTAAAGGTTATCACAAAATATTGATATAAAATAAGAAAATCTTATTTTGATAAGTTGTAACTTATAAATGCTAACATTCATAAAGTTCAAATATATATATAATTTTCAATTACCTAGCAACATTGTAACCTCTTCAATAATTGCCCATTTCTTTATTTAATACATATGAAAGTCATACGCATATCATGTTTATAGGTTAAACTTGTGTCACAACAATTCTTAAGTGGTTAAAGGCGTTTTCTTTGAAAAGAAAAATATGTAAAACCAAATATCTCATATTACAAGGAATGTGTCCTCAAATCTATATACAAATACCAAAAAAAAATTTTACAACTTCAGAACTGAACACCCACTGTGTTCTAACAGTGTCACGTGGCAAGATCGTATTTCAGACATAAGGATCACTCAGCTAGGACAAAACATAATCAGATGCGGCTTAAATAAAAAAAAAAAATAAATGGTAAAACATATTTTCCAAGAAAGTGTACTAGACTTTTGAACTATAACTTTAGTAACAACTTATTAAACTAAAAATATATTTTGATTTTAGCGATATTTAAAAATGTTCGGATTTAAAATCCGATTTTAAATAAAAATAAATTTTCTTTAATAGTCCTACTGCTGAAAATATTCATTAAAAAAATGCTTTGGCATTATTTATGATTAGATAAATCATATAATATTTAAATTTAAATGTGAAGCTATTTATTATTCTGTATAAATCATGCTTGCATTCATATAATATTTAAATTTAAATGTGAAACTATTTATTATTCTGTATAAATCATGCTTGCATTATAACTTTGCAAAAATTGTGCGTTAGTATACTTAAGAAAATTTTATAAGCATAACATAATGCATTTCAAATTAATCTATATAAACCATATAATCCATTCATTTTAGTGCATAAATATTATGCATTATCTAACAATTTTATGCATAATTCTTCCTAATAAATAAATAAATTTTTTTTTTTTAATTTTTGTTTATAATCTATGCATGTACTTTAAGACAAGAACTATGTATAAATTGTGCATAAAATACATGATAAGTTATTCATGCATAAAATGCAGGATTTCTGCATAGATTTTTCTCTCTTTCGAGGTCGGATTGCAACTTAATTCAACTAATATTTATTTAGTTTTCTCTTTAATAAAAAATCGCTAAAAAGGAAAAACCTGTTTACACTGAACGCCTACACAGTAAATTTAACCTTAATTGACTAGCTCCAATATCCTTTTTGTACAAAAATTTATTGGAATATAACTGACACTTTTCGTTTGTTTATTTCAAATGAGAGAGAGAGTTGTTGTGACAGTGGTCTTAAATTAAATATATAAGTGTTAATTAAGATGAAAATTGAGTTCCTCTATGGCGACAATATTTTCCATTTCACTGAACAGGAATAAATACCAGCCTGCAGCATTGTTGTGATGCATTTCGTTTACATGGCTTTTGAGTATAGCCTGACAGACGATATCTTTTGGACAGTTGAGGTTGGTTGGTGGGTGGCGTATAAATCAGAGCAAGATGAGAAGCATGCATCAATTGTGTGCGTGATGAATCCTAACGGACAGCGGGTGGTAAATGGCTGCCATTTTGTGAAAATTCCTAACGGCAGTTGATTTTAATACTGCGGAACCTGCTGGTCCTGTCTGTTATCTTTGGGTATCAGCTTCCAACACACACACACCATTGGCCCAACCACAGGCAGGCCCGACGATTCTATATATTGTGCCGCTGCACTAAATTTCGTTATTTTACAAAATTTACAGCCAGGAAAACAGCAGGACACACACACACACATACTCACATATGCGTATGTCCTTTGAACTTTGAACAGCATGTAGTCCTCCTTCCGATCGAACAACAACAGAAGCCACAACAGTAGGGTAATTAATTGCATTTCAAAGTTTCTGCTTGAGACACATATCAACTTGAGGTATGTATGCATATTGGTTTTTACAACCTGCCAATGTCCTTGTAAATATCCTTTGATGGTTATAACACACAATAAGCAAATTGGTTGCAACTTCATTTGTGTAGTTTCGCATTTGTCAAAATAACTAAATTAATTGAATTAATTTGTTATGCATTTTAATGATAATTTATTTGTTACAGTTTCCCCTTATGCGCAACTCGAATCCATTTGATATGCAACGTCATGGTGCTTGAAAGCAATCAAATTAGCTGGCCACAAAAATTTCCAACTGATTATATTTGAAAAACAAAATGTAAAATAAATTAATGCCACTTTTATTTTAGCATGCTAAAGATAACCAAATTGCTATAAATATCAAGCAGTATTATTAATAGTAGTAGATATGATTAATTGCTAAACTTTTAATAGAAATTTTTGTTAGTCAACTTTTATGACAAGCCATTGATAATGCTAGCAAAGTTTGACTAATTTTCTATATACTTTTACATGGACTTATATATCTTTTTATTTTATATATATTTAGCTGGAATTTTTATTTTATTTATACTCCTCGGGCACAGGTGTCAAATGGCAACATCAAAGGTTTTTTATGCTAAACTGAATAAGCTAAAACCTGGTGTCTTGAAATATTTATAAAGCTACGCAATCAACTAAAATTGCAAAGATATAAAGCTCAAAATAACAGCCATAAATTGAGTCAAAGGAGAGAAGGATAGCTGATATATAAAAGGGATACACTCAAAACAGGAACGACAGTGTATAAAAGAGATAGCCTGAGCAGATGGCACAATAAAATATTTTATACTCCCCAATAATAAAAGCGAAAAACTTGATTGTGACTGAAAATTTGCAAATAAACCAAACACATAAAAAAATAAAAAAAAAATATCCCCAAGCCCGTTAAAGGTGCTGCGATTTATGCGATAGCGTGTTGTTGGCCAGGACCACAATTTGGTCACAAAGCATCAGTTGCCAGCTGAAATACTTTTTATAATGAACCGCATAGACATTAAATGAATTAAATACTAAAAGGGGAATGAGAATGCTAAGGGAACTTCAATGTTCCCCAAAAAGAAAAGGGAATCAGAAAAGTTTGCAGTATCTTGAGTGCCTAAAATAAAGTTAATTTTTTTAAATTAGAAATAAAGCATTTTAAATGTAGTTCTAAATTTTTGAATTTCCATTTTGGCTTTTTTTATTATTAGCATTTTCATTTAAATAAATCATTTGGAAAATCAATTTAAATTGCAATTCAAAATTGCAAAAATATTCAAATTGTTTCAACACCCTTGCAAGATAATCGATGTGAATTTAAAAACTTGGTTAGGGGAAGATAATAAAACTGTGCAATTATATTCCACGACCATATTCCATATGAAAATCGATCCAATTTAGACAAAATTATGGGAGTTCTGCCATATGTAAGACACGTGTTTGTCAATTGACTACGTCAGAAAAGGCATAAAAAATTGAAATCAAATCAATTAAATGGATAGAACATGACCAATTAGCCATTTCTCGAACCAATTTGAGCAAATGTTATGAAGGTTATGCCAGATTTGTGTCACAAGTGTGCCACGTGTGTGCCACGTATGTGTCAAATGTGTACCGAGCAGAAGAGAAAAGTCATTTTGTATTTATATAAAATGTGAGTAGAAAGATTCGTGTAGATTTTTAAGCTGATTACTGAGTGTCTCGAAGTCGGACAGCTAGACTTGGCTTTTCTGAATTTTCCAAAAAGAAAAGTAAGCGAAAGAAGTAACATGAAAAATTATGCAATTCATCTATTTTAGAAGTTTTTATGAAGTTATACAAAATTTATGGAAATAGGACTCGAAACGCAAAAAACCAGGTAAAAGATAATTTGGGAAAAAATTCGGTTTTTCAGTCTCATCAAGTCATTTCATACTTAATCACAACTATACCTTGTAGAATAAGAAATATTTCTTACAAGATATCAAATATTTCAATCCTATAACACTCTAAACTACACAAACCACAATTTTAAATTGCTGACACTTAAAATAGGATCTGTATCTCTAATAATAATATCTATGTTATTATAAAATTTAGTGTGGCTTTTGGGCCATTTGCTTAAACCGCCGACATATCCGGTAGCGACGTTGCAATTTCCGGTACGGCGCAGGAACCAAATGTAGAAGAGGGAATGGAAGGGAGCTCGTCGCTCTAATGGACAAACCCTAATGACCTGACATAACATTTCATAACGCAATTTAAGCTACCCACAAAAATATATAAATAAATTGCTACAAAAAAAAAAAAAATTGATGCTATAAAATTGTACGAGTTTGTATTTGATTGCGGATTAACATAGGAGGATACTCGACATACACAGCGAACGGGTCGAGTTCAGTTCAGAAAAGCTTAACCCCCCACCTATCCCGACACCAGTGCCCATTATTGCCCGATGTAACCCACAATGTATAGAAATGTATCTTTTTGGCTATATAGTACATATATATATATATACATATTTTTTTTTTATTTTTTGAATAAGTGCTCTGTTCGCTTCGTTTGCATCGTTTCCCATCGTCGCAGTCGTAAAGATTTAATTGTATGGAAATCGTAAATGGCACGCAAAAGAACCAAGAAAAAGTTTTTATGTTCTTCGAGGAATACAGAAAATCGATTGAAGCCATTAAAAGGTAAACCAACAAAATTCAACTCACTGATACTGATACTCTCCAAAAAAGGAAATTCTCTAGATATATATTTTTCATTTCTACAATAAATGTCATCATTATATTTTGGATAAACTCTATGTACAAGGAACACGAAAGGTTTAAGTAAAAAAAACAGCGATGACCTCAAAATGTGATTCATATCGACAATGACAACGAATCAGGCAGTCAATCAGTCAAGCAGTCAATCAGCCAACCAGTCAGTCCCTCATTTAGTGAGTTATGCCATGCCAATCCATTGAAGTTGATTGCTTTGAGTGGTTTTTGTTGCGGTTTATTAAGATACAGACATATAGACGTATAAAATTGTCCAATCACTACGTCAATATGAGGCCCATTAAAGAAAAATAGGCATTATTTTTGCATAGTGGCAATAATAACCTAAACTATCCATGAAATTGTTTATGGCAATTGTCAATGCCAATCCAATCATTATACAAGTACAACCTATAGACATGACTAGGACGTACAGTACTAGAACTTCCCCGTTTTCGTATTGAGAATATGGAATTAACTTTTACAAATTATTACCCAAAGTTATAGTCGAAATAAACTGACTGTTTGTATATTTTATTATACCATTTCCACGTGCCCAGGTATAATAAACAGAAAGCAATTTACCTTTTCAAAACTGTAATAATTTTTAAATGTCGAAGTTTATATAGACTTTTCGTAAATTGCGGCAATTTGGAGAGGTTTGAGCCCAAAACACGATATAGAGAAAATCCTTTTTGGGAAAAGTTAAGTCGACAGCTTGCACGAAATAAGATAAAACCACAAACTAATGAAGCGGTTTGCTACGGGCTGCCATTGGCGCGGGTTCCATGCCTAAGGGCGTATATATATATATATATTTCGTGTGGTCTGTGCCTGCTTCAGACGATGACGATGACGACGACGGATTGGACATTGTGGGTTTGATGGTTCAAAGAGCTGGTCGCTGGTCTCTGCAGTTTACCAAAAAAAAAACCTCCGACGTTGCTGCTGCTGCTGTTGCTGCGGTTTGCGGTTCTTTCTGTGCCTGATGCAATTGTTTCTGCTCCCGGGACCATGGCCATAAAAGGCAAATCTTCACACACACACACACACACACACACCCACACCAGCATACAATCAGATACATTTTCCAAAATGGCGTCATCGCTGCTCTGATGTAGATACAAAATAGTAAAACCCACAGGGGTTCAAAACGTGTTGCAATTGCAACACAAAATTTTCAAGTCAGCTTATGCCCCAAGGAGGCGTGGCACAGTTGGCGACTGAAACGTGAACTTGGAAAATCTGCTTATGTCTACGGGCGTCTCTTACGGTTCTTTTTATTTTGCTGTCTTATTCAGGGATTTATATGCAGCTTATGAAACTTTTGCCCAGTTACATATAACATACTCGAAATACTCTGCTTTGGTCCAACTCAGCAAAGCATCAATTTAAAGTTGTGTCAACTTGCTGCTGCTGTTGGCTGTCCCCTCCCCTTCATTGTGCGTTATAATCCGCTTTATGTGATCGGATTATGTCCTGTGTTGCGCCTAATCCAACCATTCAGGCGGCCATACACCCAATCTCTCCGCCTCTCTTTACAGTTCAACTGATCCGCTGGCGTAGTCAACTTTAATTACGCACGCTCTGTGGCCGGATTAAGTCGCCAGCTGCCACGCCCAATCGTTTGCCCGGGAAAGCAATTAAAATGTGTATCTGTTGAATACACACACACAAACACACAAACAGGGGCTGCGACGACAGGTGCGGGGCATGCAACGTTCAGGTAGCACATGAAAGTGAAAAGCGACTTTTCCAAGATCTCTACGTTAAGATTGTCTGGCCATAAAGTTAATTAGAAACTTTTGGATAGCGCTCAGTTAGTTCGTTCTTCCCCTCTCTTTCTGTCTCTCTCTTTCTCTGTATCTCTATCTGACCATTCGTATACATAGTATATATACTATGTATATTTACGTACCTCACTTCGGTCATCGCCACTTTGCTTTGTTTGCATATTCTAGTGAAATTAGAGTTAATTGCACATCATTAAAGGCAAATTCTTGGAATTAATTTTATGTTTCGTCGAAAAAACAAAACAACAACAAAAAACAATGGCAATATACAAAATGGCCGCCCGCCACCGAAACTCAGCTGCCCCATTCATTACGGTTTCAGATTTAACGAATAATTACAACCCGTGCAGCACACACACACACACACACACATACACACACACCAGAGCTGTGCCAATATCATTATTTTTTCATTAGTATTAAAAAAAGTAAAAAAAAAAATGTGAAAATTACATTTAATTATAATTGCTAAAGTAATGATAATAAAACAAATTAGAATTGAAAAATAAAAAGTAATTAAAAAAAATGTAAGCATTATTTTTAATGAATATTCAATCGCATTAGCATTGATAATTAATTTTTATATATTAAAAATATATTATTTCAAGCATTCTCAAATGACAACAAAAATAAACACTAAATAAGCGTTAAAATTCTCAAGTGGTTGTAGCGCAGTTGGGGTAACTTTAGTGGTATAAAGTGAACTTAATATTGGCTATTACACATACGTTGTAGAGTTGACCAAAAGTATTATACAAAAGGAGGTAACTTCCATGTAGAATGTTCATATCTATATTTTTGTGTTCAAAAAGAATAAAGTTTCAATGTCGATTAAAATAGGCATAATTCACACAAAGTTAGGGATCCACTATGTGCCAAGTGTGTTCTAAATAAACCACCTCTAGAAATAAAAACAAACTAATCATATTCTGTATATACATATGTGGGCCCCTTTAATATTGACATTGTTTCTATGTTTTCCAATTGGGTTAATAAGGCCATTGTGTTTCATTTTTAATAAATGTTTATTTATTAAAAATTATATTTATTAGAATAGGAGTATTCTAGCCGACCCAGCTAATTTTGTTCTTCCATATAAATTATTTCTTATCATATTCTAGCTTACTTTGCGTGCGTTGCTACGCGCTCGCTTTGATGCTCGAAGTACTTGTTGCCGAGGCTCTTCTCTTTACACGCTTTTTTCCATTATCCTGTTGGATTTGTTATTTTCTTCTTTCTGCTCTACGATTTCGCATGTATCTTGCTTTATTCGTTCGTACAATCAAATTCGCTTCCCTTCTTCTTTTTTGCATAGTTAACACACACAGAAATAGATAGCTTTTGACGTAATTTAAAAATTATAAATAAATCGTATAAAAATTTGCGTTATGATACGAAATTATTTTTGTTGTTGAATGACAGATGGTGCTACGTTCGATACTTTCAAATAATTAAATCGAAGTTTGTATTTAATATAAAAAATACTGCCTACTGTGAATTTCGTATTTTATTTGGAAAATACTGAATACTGTGATTTTCGTGTTTTAAAACTGAAAAATATATAAATATGCCATTAAAAAATAAGAAGATCACCTAGCGGTATAAACTATATCTTATACGGTATTATTATACTTATCAAATATACATATTAAATTTTATAAAAATTTGTCCATCCGTTTGGGAGAAATTCCGTAACAAACGCTGCAACCCTAGACTTTTATATATATAGAGATATATTTGAATTTTTTCTTCTTTTATTTGTTTAAATGTTGATTATCAAATAAAATACAAATAAAGAAAAAAAAAAACAAATAAATGTTGTTTATTAAAAACCTTTAAAATCAAGTAAATATCTTCCACAGTAAGCAAAATAAACGCATAAATTTCTATTACAATTTTATGTATAAAATACAAAAGTGGAGAGCACACGCTAGTATGAAATAAAAGAAAATCATATAAATGTAAAAAGAAAAATTCTATTGGGAAGTCGTGCGTGTTGTGGTTTTTGTTTAGACATAAAAACATTCATTTATTTTACTATTTTAGTATTGAGTGCTATATCATTCACAAATGCCTTTCTACATTATGGCATGATCAAACTCTCAACGATTTCTGACAGCTGTCACTTTATATGTCATTTACAACTTTGTTTTGTACATCCACTTTGAGGAAAAAATTAACATTTGAATGAGCATATTTGTATTCAAAAAATACCGTCGTCTTATACTTTTTATTACTCTGCTTTCAACTTATACACAACGCCATTTTGAATTTGTCAGCCATTTTGAAAGTGTCTCCTTTACAACAATTTATAGAGCATAAATATATTTATTTTCAATACTCATCGTCAGAAATTAACATTAAATGATTGATATTGCATATGTCAGAAGATAAGGCGAAGGTTAAAGATGGCTTAAAAAAAGACGATGGGGGGGACGCTTTGGGGAATGAAGTGCGTGAGACCGAGACTATTGCACGGTAGACAGTACTTGGGTGATTGACGGTTTGACTGAATGAGTGCATGTCAGAGTCAACATGAGTGTACGTATGTATGTGTGTCTCTGTTTGTTTCATCTCCTACTCCAAAACGGCACTCAAAGGCACACAAAGTCCGTACGCACCACTCGGAACATATATTTGTGAATCTGAATCTGTTTAGAAGAGCTCACGTTTGGTGTGGCGCTCAAGCGCAACGAAACCGCAGCACCAAACAGAGTACACAAAACACAAACGTAGTAAAAAAAAAAAAAGAGACGAGTCATTCGCAGCCGCTGCAGCTGATCTTGATGGAGAGCACTCTACGGCGGTAAAAGAGCGTATGTGAGAGAGTAAATGTGAGCGCTGTTGTTGTTGTTGTTGTTATTATTGTTGTTTTTGCTTTGTAGTTACATATTTGCTTTTGCCTTTCACGACACAAACGTACGGCAAAAACCAGAAACCGAACAACAAACAGCACGAGACTTGAACACGAAAGTGAAACACAATTATTTTTTTTTTTTTAGCAACGTCTGTGTTTGTAGTGTTGTATGTGTGTAAGTGTGGGTATTTTGCATACATGTGCAAGTGTGTGCGCATTTTGGAATTTGTTTGTTACTGCTTAACGTACAAAATTGCACGAGACAATTGGACAATTTGTATTGTTGTTTTCTATATACGAATGCATATGAGATAACAACATTTGTGTGCTTGCTGCACATGTAGGTGATAAGCTGTGTCAACTATGTTATTCTGATGATCCAATAGATTTCGAGTGCAGCAAGATTACAAATAATTCTTATCGCAGCGGCGGCAAGAGCACGTGTAGCCCCCCATTTGAGTGTTATTAACCTCAACAGAACAGAGAAAGGTGCATTGAAAGTGAGTTTTGTCGATAACTAACTGAATAACTAAGAGTTTGATAACTTACCCGCTTCTCTGCACTATCGCAGGGATTGCCAACAGACGAAGATGATGACGAGGATGTGGATGTTGTTGCCGCAGTGCTTGGCAAAAGATTTGGTGGCAACATATCCGATGCAACTGAATCCAATTGCTCCTGCTTGATGCCGGTGATCAGTGGCAAAAAGTCATTTTTCAGATTCTCCAATTCCAAATCCATTTTGAATTTTTCGAGTATGTCAAACCTTGGGTAGGTGTTTGTCTTTTATGTGGGTGTCGAGATTTCTATTTTGGATGGTGGGCGTTAGGCTAATTTTAGCGCGAGAATTTAGTCGTTGTCGTTATCACCAGCAGCTGCTGCCCTTGGTGAACATTTTTAGTTGTCAGAGGATTGTTATTCCAGTTCATTATTCATTCATGTAATTCATTCCCGATAGCTGCAAGGGAAGAAGCAGAAGCACAAAAAACAACGCCAAATTGGCTGACTGCACACACACACACTCACACGCGCGTGCATACACACAAGCTGGCAAACAAGTTACTTTGTCCACAAAATAGTTTCGCTTTCGTAGGGAATTGAAAAATGGTTTATTGCTTTGCACAGCGTTTATTTGGCTAATATAGGCATTTTAATATTGCTTTGATTTGTTTGCTAATGGATTTTCATTTTCACCTTCAACTTCGAACGCTTGCAAAATTTTTCTCTCTACTCTTTTTGCACAAATTCTCACAGAGGCAAAAACTTTCATTGAAATATTCGCCTTACACTGGTTTTCCCGTTTGTTTTTATATTGCACGGCACCGTTTTTAGTTTATTTGCGTTTGGCGCATGTCTGGCACAATTGTTTATTTGTTATTCAAATGAATATTTGTATTTTATTGGCAATAAATTGCTAGGAAAACACGTTCACGGCGTTTACTCTCCTTGGACGCTTCTTCTGTACAAAAATTTTCTACTCGCGTAGCCATTTTGGATTCGACAGAGCTGCCAGATGTTTTAAGTTTAGGGGAGTCATACACGTTCAATCTGCGGAATATTTTTAATTATTGTTTGATCCCAGCTTTTTGTATATTAAAATATAATCTTAATTTAAGATTTTTTTATTTTATTAAATGCTCATTTATTCACGTTTGTTTGTGCATAAAAAGATCAATTTATATTACAGTCAAATATGTATGGTCAAACCATCATGCAACAGCTGAGTTGTTCTACCAACATAGAGAAACTGCACACGTGCAAAGTTGTATTTATTGATATTGCACGATTTTAAATTAATTTGATGCTGTTAAGCCGTATATTAAGCAGCTACACAAAGGCAGGTGAATTTTATATACATTTCTTCCATAGGCAGCAACAAATCAACTCATATATCATTTACAGTTTGCCTAAAGTCGCTGCTGAGAACAGATATTATCCGGTTCGCTTTCTATTCGCGTAATCAAGGATCCTTTGCGTCAGCCATGAGCGAAGCGCTTGACAAACTGGAGCAGCAGAACGTTGAAAGAAAAGCTGCCAAAGAGGCAGAGGATGAGTCTGTTAAGGAAGCCAACCGAGTGAAACGCAATCTTAAACGAAAAAAATGGGTAGACTGGAAAACGCAAGACGAAGACGATGCCGCAAATGGAACAAAACGCGCACCATTTGATCCCGCAGATCGCATTAAACGGAAAAAGTGTGCCATACTACTTAGCTACTGTGGCGCCGATTACTTTGGCATGCAACGAAATCCGGGCATGCAGACCATCGAGGAGGAACTGTTCAAGGCTATGTTGAAGCATAAATGGATAACGGAGGACTCTTTCGAGCAGGTGCAGATTGCCTGCTTTCAACGTGCCGCACGCACTGACAAAGGTGTCTCGGCGGCGCGACAGGTGTGCTCGGTAAAACTTCGTAAGTTCAATATACATATATTTTTGCCATTAGTAAGCTCCAATTTAATATACATAAATATATATAAATTATTTGCAGCCGAGGAACTGGATTTGCAGGCATTTAACCAAGACTTACCCGAGCAAATACGTCTGTTTGGCGTAGAGCGTGTGACCAAAGGCTTTAATGCCAAAGATCAGTGTAATGCTCGCACCTACACTTACACATTGCCAACCATTGCGTTTGCGGCATTTGAAGAGGAGCACGAACAGGACACTTATCGCATACCGTCAGAGCAGCTGGAAAAGGTTAAAGACACACTTAAACTCTATGAGGGAACAAAAAACTTTCATAACTTTACAAGTAAAAAGTAAGTTAAATGATATATGATTAAAGCATTTTAATATATATTTATTTCCGCTCTAGGAACTTTCTAGATCCATCTGCCAAGCGTTTCATGATGTCGTTTACATGCAGCGTACCATTCCAGAGCCCGCAGGGCATTGAATTTGTTACGTTGCAGGTGAAAGGTCAGAGTTTTATGCTACATCAGATACGTAAAATGGTTGGTCTGGCCATTGCCATAGTACGAGGCAACACCACAACTGCAACGCTGGAGCGCGCAATGACTGAGGAGCGTCTTGATTTGCCTATGGCGCCGGGCCTGGGCCTGGTGCTGGACACCGTTCACTACGAGCGCTACAATGATCGCTATGGCAATGATGGCATACATGCCCCATTGACATGGCAGGCACAGGAAGAGCAAGTGCACGAGTTCATAGAACGTTACATCTACTCGAATATCTACAAAACCGAGGCCGAGCAGCGTAACATGCTAGACTGGTTAAGTACATTGCATTTTCACTCTTACGACACGAGACGGGAGGAATCAACGTCAGAAGCCGATGGAAAACAAAAAAAGAATAGCGATGATGATGGAGAGGAATAAAAAAACAATATAATTACTACCTATAAGTTGACAGTTCAAAACCAGTTGTAATTTTGTATAATTGATACAGTATAAATGCACAGATTATTATCGCTTAAAAGCGTCCTCCCTTCTTCTTTTTATGACCGCCCTTGCGATGCTGCTGCCTGGGACCAGGTGTTGGCTCCTGGTAAACGGGCGTGGCAGGCGAGTTCTTGCTCAGATTGACGCGGTTCGACATATCACTGAAAATTAAAAAAAAAAAAATTATGTCGGTCAGTTTAATTTTAACTTATGTATAATTATTTTGACTTACTATTGATCAGCTGCGCCAGTGGCCATGCCTTGGGAGCCCTTAATAATATCCTTGGCACGTGCACCGCCGCGCTTCTTACGGAAGCCTGTACGTTCGTATTTGGGTAACCAGCGCTCTGGGTCAGGAGCCACCTCGGCATTGTAGTTCTTGGGCAGCTTGCCTTTCCGCTTGCGATGTGTGCTTTTCTTTTTCTCCGGGGCGGGCGTGCTGGGCGAGGGTTCGATTTTAGCACCAGCCGTTTTTTTGGCAGCTTTTGTGGACATAACCCAATTGGCTGCTTCGAGGGCATCGATTTCGGATGCGGTGGTCAGTGTTTCCAATTTGGGTAACTTACGACTTATTTCTAATGCGCGCTTGGGATTAAATTGGGCATAGGCAATGACCAGCTGAGCCAGCACCTTCATATCGTTAGGCTTTAGCTTGAGTAGCTCTTCTAGCGAGCTGGCGGCAGTCTCAGAAGCCCCACCGCGCAAATGAAACTCGGCAGCCTGACGCCACATGTCTGACAAATCGCCGCTGCTCACGTTATTCTGCTTATACCATTCGACGGCTGATTTCAGCAGTGCCGAAGCGGCTGGTTTATTGTCTGTGCCGAGATAAAGCGACACTAATGCCGAGACAATGCCAGGCTTGTACTTAGCCTCTCCGAGCGAAAGCAGCGTTTCGATAGCATCCTTGCGATTGCCCTGCAATAGAATAAAGTTTTTATAAAGGATATTCAAAAAAAACATAATATGCTGCTTACCTGCAACAATTGCAGCTGAATAATTGCAAATTTGCTGACAAACTCATGGGATTTGTGGGATGAGGCAAACTTTTGCAGCTGCTCAATTGCCTCCTTGTGTTTCTTGTCCTTGCCAAGCTGACAGCAGCGAATTAACAGTGCCTCGAACTCCACCTGTGGATAGGTCTGAGCCAATTTCTGCGACAGTTGTTGCACCTGATCGCTGGCATTCGTATACAGCGCCAACAAACAGTTGTTTACCGCAATTATCTGCTTTTGGCGCGAAGTCAGCTTTGGTTCGCAAGCCTCTGCCATAGCAGCGCGTATTTTCTTCTTTGAATCGAAGACATTCTGATCCTTGTTAATGACCACAGCATTGTTGCTGGCAACAGCTACCAGGGCAGCGTCCTTGGGCTTGTGACGCAAACATTCAGCATAAATTACGCCGGCTTCCTTAATTTTCCCCTGCTGCTGTAGACAATAGGCGAGCTGAACGCGTATGACGTCCAGTTCTTCGAGTATTTCTTCCTCGCTGGCACCCTCATCTTCGAGAAACTCGCGGCACAATTTCTCACTGGTACGCAACTTGCGCTCGGCTTCAACAAATTTCTGGCGATTAGACTGAATACAAGCGCTGTTGAAGTACTGCTCGTACGTATCCTCTGGCACATCAGGCACTTCTTTTTCCTTGTCTAGTGCCAAGTTAGCTGCCACTGCACTTAGATTTGTACGACGCTCGTCCTCATACTCATCGCTGCTATTCTTGATGATGTCCTTGTAGGCATCCAAACAATCCTCGTACCGCTCTAAGCGGTACAATATTTGAGTGCGTAGCTCCTTAAGTTTGGACGGCAGTGGTTGCACACCAGCATCGTCAATAGTTTTTAATGCCTGCAACTGCTTGTTCAGACGGTACTCACAGTAAGCCTTCTCGAAGACTAGCACAGTATTAAGACGATTCTTCTCAATGAACTTGTGCGCCTCCTCGAACTTCGACAACTGCATAAGGCAGACAACCTTGCAGTGCAGCGCCGTTGGATCATCTGGAGCAACCCCCAAAACTGGGATAAAATTGTCGGTTAGGTTTTTTTTTGTATATTATGGCATATGAGTTGAAACTTACTGCGGTTAACGGCCTTCACCGCCTTGTCGAACTCCTGGTTGCTGCCAAACTTATGGACATCAGCATAGGCTGCCTTTATCAGCGCCTCCTTGGGATTAGTGTCTTTCGACATAATAATTAATTAGTAAAAAATATTTTGGACACTGAACTTTCGCCTCGTTTGCAATTTTGACAGCTCGACACATCAGCAACATTAAATAAATGTTGCCACTGGTTGAATGTCAAACCACATAGTGTGGCCGGATAGCTAAAAATTAAAGTACGTTCGATATACAATCACTGTATGAAGTCAATATCGATAACGATATTATATCAACAATCCTACTCGCTGGCGACGCCTTTGCGAGCTCATTTGTGTCCGTGTGTTTTCGTGTAAATTATTGTAAAATGTCGGCAGAAGTTGATTTTATAAACAAAAAAGAGGTGCATTTACGCACGCTTAAGCAGTCAGGACATGTGGGTTTTGACAGTTTGCCCGATCAATTGGTCAATAAAAGCGTTCAAAACGGATTCGTTTTCAACGTCATGTGTATAGGTGTGTATATATACACAAATGTCGACTTCATCGCATTTGTGTGGGAGCGTGTGTGTATGCGGCATTGTCCATGTGTGTATGTGATATGAATCAACGAAGAAAAATATTCGAAGTTGAACCAAATGCATTGTACACTGATTCTTGGACACTTGAAACACTCCCATGACTCATATATGTATGCACATGCAAATGTATGTGTGTAAACAATTGAAATTGACGTGAGCTATGCCAAAGCCGATTAATATGCAAAGTGTCTAGCAATCGATTTTAATCAATTGCTTTCTATAATTTCACCCTGACACAAATATTTATGTAGTGCCCAATTGAAGACACTTGAGATGAATTATGGATATTTTTGATGTATAACATATGCTTTACCATTTCCACTTTAGGCGAGACGGGTCTGGGCAAGTCCACACTGATGGACACACTGTTTAACACCAGTTTCGAGTCCACGCCAAGTCCCCATACGCTGCCAAGCGTTAAGTTGAAGGCGCACACCTATGAACTGCAGGAGAGCAATGTGCGGCTTAAGCTGACGATATGTGACACCGTTGGCTATGGAGACCAAATCAACAAGGATGACTCGTTTAAGGCTGTTGTCGACTATATCGATGCCCAGTTTGAGAACTATTTGCAAGAGGAGCTGAAAATTAAACGCTCATTAGTTACTTGCCACGATAGTCGCATTCACATTTGTTTGTACTTCATCTGTCCGACAGGACATGGGCTCAAGTCGCTGGACTTGGTCTGCATGAAAAAGCTTGACAGCAAGGTAAACATAATACCGGTTATTGCCAAAGCGGACACTATCTCCAAGGTGGAACTGCAGCGGTTCAAAGCAAAGATCATACAGGAGCTTAACACGAACGGTGTGCACATTTATCAGTTTCCTACTGATGATGAGACCGTGGCAGAGACAAACAGCGTCATGAATGCTCACATTCCGTTTGCCGTTGTCGGCAGCACCGAATTCATTAAGGTGGGCAACAAACTAATTCGTGCCCGCCAATATCCCTGGGGCACTGTCCAGGTAGAGAACGAGACCCACTGCGATTTTGTTAAACTACGTGAGATGCTCATTCGCACAAACATGGAAGATATGCGTGAGAAGACACATACACGACACTATGAGCTGTATAGGCAGAAACGGCTGGAGCAGATGGGTTTCAGTGATGTGGACAGTGAAAATAAACCAGTTTCATTCCAACAAACTTTTGAAGCCAAGCGCTCCAATCATTTAGCCGAACTGCAGTCCAAAGAGGAGGAGGTACGCCAGATGTTTGTACAACGCGTCAAGGAGAAGGAGGCCGAGCTGAAGGAGAGTGAGAAAGACTTGCATCTCAAGTTCGAGAAGTTGAAGAGAGATCATGCGGAGGAGAAGCGAAAGCTAGAAGAATCTCGTAAAGCTCTGGAGGAGGACTATCTAGACTTTCAGAGGCGCAAACAGCAGCTGGCCACGGCACATCATACACTCACGCTGGGCAAAAGCAAGAAGAAGTAGACGCCACATTGTCTATAAGCAATGTCTTCGAGTATTTTGTGCGTTTTGCTTATCCCAAAGTAATTATTGCTTTTTCATCTCGTTGTATTTCATTTATGCTATTAAGTTTACTTCAAATATTAACATATACACACCAACATACATATATATGCATACATACATATAAGTATGATTATTTACAACTAACGAATAAACGAACTTAGTATTTTAAACATATAGAATTTTGTGCCTTTTTTTAAACTGGTTTTCCTTTGACATGTCTGGCTTTTCGCGGGTTGCAATTGCTGTTAAGTAACCATTTATATTTGCTGTTGCGAATATTCAAAATAAGTTCGATTGAACTAAATCCCTGTTCATTCTAGCCTCATTCTCGTTCCAACTCATTCGAATCAAACGTTCACTTAATAGTTCAGATCAGAACTTGATTCAAATAAACAGGCTTATGGAACGAATTACATAAATGAACGACAATCGCTCGCTCATTTGATGACACGCTCAAATGAACGTAACCCAATTGCGATTCACTTGAAATAAACGAACAACAGGGAAAACGCAATAACTTTTTGTTGTATATTGATGTGAAACCAATAAACTAAGATTATAAACAACTCTAAAAGCAATATAAAGTGTTCAGTTTATTAAATAAGTTTCGAACGTGGCTGTATATAGTGCTGAGAAACAATTGAGAACATTGTTATTTTTTTTTGTTTGTCTTAAGGGGCGGGGGTGCAGGTGAACTGCAAAAGTGATTTTTCATTATAAGCGCTGTCGGAAATTCCAGACCCTCTATTGCTGCTATTGCAAAAATGCATAGCACGTTCTGTACAGTACTAACAATAACTTTATTGTTTTACGCCTTATTGCATACAGGTAGGAACGAATCGACATATGTACGTGTGTACATACACATACGTGCCAATCAATATTCGTTCGTGCAAAACTCAATAATTTAAAATATTTATCCTTTTCAGTTAATTGTAAACATGTTATTATAACGTCACCGCAACATGCACTCATCGGTTCCACCGTCAATGTTAGCGCCACACTATATGAGGATGGAAAACCCGCTAGTAAAGGCACATATTCCTTCACCTGGAAAGATAATGCTGGCCACAAAAAGGTAAATAAATGTACGCTGCTAAGCACTACGAATGTGTGTGTGTGTGTGTGCAGATACATATGTAAATAGTAAATAGCAAAAGAAAGCAACGTTTGCCATATAAAAAGCAATAACATTCCGCTTTGACATCGGGTGGCACCTACATATACATATAATTGTTATGACTAATTGAATGTACTACACTTGTGCATAACGGTATAGAGTATTCTTTATATTCCAACGAATCACAAATTCCCTACGAACACTCTACATTTGATAAGAAAGCTTTGTCGGAAATTATTGCATGTGAAAAACAAAGCAACGATTTTATACCCTTGTAAATATTTTTATTTTTATTATTTTGCCAGTATATTTTTTTAAATTTCCGACCTTATAAAGTGATTCCTCCAATTCATATAACCATAGGAACGATCGATATAGTATTATAATCGCTTTCTAAAAGCTATGTCGCCTATACTTTCTAGATCGTATTTTATTAATATGTCTACGAGTGTATTTAATATTCGTCAACCCTTAGGTAACTATTTTCTTTATCAATTCTACCAAAATTATATATCTTTCTTTCAACAATTGTGCATTTAAGTGGCATTTAGATAGTTGTTTAGATATCTTGATAATAATAGGCATTTCCAGAGTTAATTTTAGCTACAGCTTCAATTGAAATCTATTCACTCGATATCAAATTTACAATGCAAATTTTACAATCATTGCTAGCGGTGCCTGGTATTTTTACTCTGTACCCTTTTTTCCCAAGGGTATTATGACTTGTGCGGATAGTTTTAAATTCAGTAAACAAAATCTGCAGAAATTTTCTTATCAATGAATTTGTGACCATTTTATGTGGGTATATAAAAAGATACATTCGATTTATGAATGATTTGTTTAATGTTTCAAGTTTTCAAATAATCAAACATATCTAGTTTGTATTATCAACAAATTTAGGGTATATAAGCAAATGAGGCACATACAAAAGATAACTTATTTATATACTATAGTTTTACGCCATACAAACAGCGTTTTTGTCGATTAATCTGCGTCATAGCTGTGATTCTACGAAGTTAATGAGCGTTGCCGCCCGTATATTATATATATTAAATACAGTATATTATGTACACACATATATATATTTAATTGAAGACTAATACGCGCGTATTTAATTTTCTTTCAGGTTATTGAAACATCCGAGCCAACAAGCAATTGGACATTGATATATTCAAAGGATACAACACATAAGGGGAAATATCAATTGGATGTTAGTGTATCGGAAAAGTTTATACTTTGGTATACGGTGGCCGAGGGTACTGCGCCCATTATGTTGGTCGATACGCTCACTGGCAGCCTGGAGCTTATACAAAATAAAAAGGTGCGCAAATTAGATTTTGTGTCCACCCAAGAGTCAGTTAATCATAGCATTAATCTATGGCCTGCGGATTTGGAGTATTTAAGGAAAAATGATTTTTATGTGAATACGTATTGGTTTGAAAATTGTACATATCTAGGCATGTCGCATGACTATGACTATCAAGCAATATATTCTTATCCTGATCAATATTATGATATTGAGGTGCTGGTGGTGGCATCGCCATATCCACTGCCAGAGCCAACAACTTCTACAACAACGACAACTACAACAACAACAACTACTACTACTACAACAACCACACCGGCGCCAACAACATCGACGTCAACAACACCAGCCACAACAACGTCTACAACATCAACCACACCTGCCACAACAACGACAACGTCAACCACGCCTGCCACAACTACAAAAACAACATCAACTACACCCGCCACTACAACACCTGCCACAACAACAACAATTATCCCAAAGCCAACGCGGCTCAAACGTGATCTTAACCAAACTATGCACGCAAATGCAGCGCTTCTTGGCCTGAATTTAACAGCTGCCATGCAGCAACAGCGTGATAAGAAGAATAATGAAAGCAACAATAATGTCAATACAACCGTTGCCCTGGTAAATCCTTTGGGCGTACGCAAGCTTACATTGCTGCCTGTTTCGGTGGTCCCACCTTACAATTGTGTCGACGGGAAAATTATAGCCCAGGATGCGAACAACACTTATGGATACTTTCAACGTCGCATTGTTACCAAATGTGAGTGCTTAAACGAAATTTACCATCAATAAAATTAATAAATTTTGATTTTATCATTTAGCGCCCATCTCTAATATTGGCACCAGCGGCAAGAACTGGCTGAAGCACTGGGAACTACTTAATTTACAAGTCACTTGCAAGGGCTCGTCGCCATTTGAAGTTTGCATTTTGGTTTTCAATGGTGTGTATTAATATTAAAAGTATAATTTGATATATTTTGTAATTTATTTGCTGTGTTTTTTTTCCATTGCAGCGCCATACAATGCAACTGGCAATGAAACGTGCTTATATTATTCACAGTATGACAAGTGCGATATTAACTATGAGCGCTACTTTGCTGATAGCAAAACAATTCTTTTTTTCATACGCAACGAAGTCTCTGAGAGCGTCAATCAGGTTACAATTAATATCTACGAAGGTAAGTTAATCTTTGTTTGCCCTAAGCATTTTATTAATATATATTTGTTGTTGAGTAAATATACTCATACCTGTTGATGATTCGTTTAGCTAATTACATGGTTGTTGCATGCAACAATTAATCTCTATTCTAAAAAACATAAAAAAGCACTTACTGCTGTACTTTCCCATTTCGTAGTTCATTAAGAAAAAGTCAATTTATCGCTGCGTTTTTTGCATAGCAATATTTTGCACAAGTTAAATGCCTGAAACAAAGCAACTAAAATAAAAAAAAATTAGGCAATAAAATAATAATAATGTAATATTTCATATATTTAAATTCTACTTAAAATTCGAATTTTTTTATTTTCGTTTTTTTAAACAGCCAAGCGACAGTCACAGCTCTCTGTTGTGGTTGTGCCCATTGCTTGCACGCTGGTGGCTGTTTGTCTGGTCATCTTTGGAGTGGCATATTATATGCAGAGCCGTAATCGGTAAGTTTTCACAATCTATTCCATATATTGTGTCAATTAAAAACTAACATGACATTATTCTTTTAGCTTTACGGTGGAGGTGGCTGATTTCAATTTCGGTGATACACAATCGGTGGACATGGAATACAAAACATTCCAGCAGCGCTTATTCGATAGCATACGCGATGCGTGGCCATGGCCCAGGTGGCGTCGGTATTCGCAGTCTACCACGGATCTCATGACCGATCAGCCGTCAAATTCCGGTGGATTTGGAGGCAATGTTGGCGACGTAGACAGCAATTTGCGCTACAATACATTCAACTAAAGTTGGGCGCTTTTGCATTATTGTTATCTATATTATTTAATCAATTTAATTTAATTTTTAAACTTATAAGTTAAAATTTTGATTTCTTTTTCGAATGGGTGCGTTTCGTACTTTTCAGTCAATTGCATTGTATTACGGTTTTTGGTCATGCACATAACATGCTTTTCTTTGTCGTTCATGTTTCGTGTTCGTTTTCGTCCACATTAACGCACATTGCTCACCAAATGCCAAATACCATGCAATAATCATTAGCAAATGAAGAAAAAAATCTATGAAAGCAGCTGAAATTCTCATAAAATGTTGAAAAGACTGTCTTTGTTCTAAAAAAAAAAGGAAAATGTAAAAAAGGAGAAAAAAATCTTTGAAATTTACTTATGATACAAAATAGTTTGTATTAAATGTAGGTATGGAAGAATATCATGTTTGTTAAAAAAAAAACATGCAAATATTAGGTAACCCATTTCTCAAAACTTCACGACAAAGACACATATAAACAAACAACCAAACACACACAAAATATTATATTCATTGTGATAGAACTAACAGTATATTTGTATGTTATAAACAAAAAAAAAATAAATAAAAACAAACAAAAGTGGTTCAGATAAAAAAGCTACTAAAAGTACATGGTTTGTGCCGAACAAAAGTTAAAGTCTTAACGAGGATGACATACAATAAATACATATATGTACATATATACATATTAAATGATATCTGAATAACTAATTTATTTTGGATGGATTGAAATTTGGAGGGTTATTGTTTTGAGAATATTAAATATTGAAATATTAATTTGCATAAGAATAAGTTCAATATTGTGCATTTTTTATAACACCATTTTGATCAACATTTATTAAATTAAAATTCAATCTCGTAACCTTTTTTCTTGTTTGTTTCCAAAATGTCCTATTTTTTCCGAAAGAGCAGATATCGCATTGAGAGAACGAGAGGAACGATTATCAATTTGCCGGAAAGTTAACATTAACATAACAGTGACAAGTCGATAATTAACATTTCATCAAATTACGAACACTCTTTGGCGTTAACGAACACTATGAAAATGTAGTTTATATTGCTGCTTGTGAAAAGGATGTTTTTAAATGATATTGGACAGCCATTAATACTAGAGCGCCATAAATTATATGGACCCTACGAACAAGTTAGTAATATCCACATATCTAAGCAACATTTAATTAATGTATTTGTCACTATGTTCTAGCATAATGGACCAATGCTGTTGACATTAGCTGCATTCCAGGACCACGTAGTTCCTAACGATTGGTGTGGACACATTATAGGATCAGCAGATGATGTCACTCGGTTCAAGGGGACCCTTAATGATACCAACGATGCATATAAATATACTGTCTTAAAACCTAATGAACCAACTGATATGGAGTACAAAAATATAAATATCACGTTGACTTTGATACCAGCTGGACAGAACGATTTTGGTGAATCTTATAATTTATACTATTTAAAAAGTTAGTGCCTTGTAAACTTTATGCTTCCAGAAAATTATAACGTTGGTTGTTTTTAGATAATTATATGAGAGCCCTAATTGCAGACCATGTAAGCGAATATTTGGATTTTTTGCCAAAGGCTGGTGAGACCTTTCATCGCGCCCTCAACAATGGCATAGATGTTATGTATATTGACGATGTGTGCTATATGTTTAACGATGATGAGGCATTGGCTCAAAGGGAGAATATATACACGCTAGTGCAACTTATAAGGCCAAAGTACATATACGGACTAAGACAAGAGAAATTGCCCAAGAGTCTGCTCGATTTGTGCGTTCTAAAAGATGAATATCTATTACCTTTGACTGATCCCAATTTTAAATGTGTTTAAGATAATAATAAATAACAAATGTACCAAAAAAGTTTTAATTTACAGGAAATCACCATAGAGTACGGGTAGATAACTAAAAGCTTTAACTAATTTAAACTTCTCCGCGGAACAATGTTTAAGCCTTGGTTGCCTTAGCCTTGCTTTTCACTTTCTTAACACGTTTAAGGCCATCCATTTTGCTTTTCATGAACTGTGAGTACATTGCCATCATTGTGGGAACATCTTCCTGGCGCACAACTGTAGATATCTGAAAGTTGAATATTTAAGGTAATTGTTAGGATGAGAAATACAATATTAAAAAGTCATATATTCACACTACCTTCTTTGATTTGGATTGGGCACGTATCAAGCACATGAATGTGTTTGGCCTGGGCAATGGTTTCTTTCCCGCCCGCGGCACGGGGCGATCGTGTCCATCGTCTGTTTTATTTTAATATTGAGAATGAAAGCGCATTTTTCATTGAAGGTACCGCATACATGCAGATTTGACTTAGTACTTACAGCGTTTAAACGTTATCGTAAAGGAGGAATCCTTTTTTGATTCATTTGCAATCTTCTCCAGCCGCAGTATGAACTGTAAAAAATAGCAGGTTTACTAAATATTTCATATAAAATACATTTATTTACGTTAGAATTGTCGAGCAAAACCATTTCGTGGCAGATGTCAGACGAGGCGAAAACTGAAGGATTTTTTAGTACATTTTGTAGAATATCGTAACAGTGAGCCGTCACATAAACGCAAGCGCTGTCAACTCGCATTTTCTGTCAAGTTGGCAGGGCGGGTCTTGTTTCGCCAAAAAAAAAAAATTAACATTAAAAATCGTAAAATCTTCGAAAACTTACAAGTGCTGGCAATCAGTAAGGCAGTTGTACACTAAAACACTCGCAAAAGTTGTCTACGCCACAGTACCCTTAAAACGCATCCAAAATTGCACAGCAGCGTGTGCTGGTTGATGGTGTAAGCAAAAAAACGTTCCAGAGACTCTACGACCGCCAAAGGAAGCGCCCTCTGCCCTCCTACCGCCCACGCCAGCAGCAACAGTAACTGAAGTATCCAACGACAATAACAAATCCGGCGTTGTAGCAACCTTCAGGCTCCTGGCATTAGTAAACAACACAAAAACTAACAAAACAAACTTGCAAAGATGGTAAGCACGCGTTTGATTACGAGCCGGTAGCTCGTCTTAGCTCTCAGGATGACATACTGACGCTGTTCAAACTTGCGCGTCATTTGTGCATACACTGACTCACACATACGCATGGTCACAGACGGGACGGGTGCTCGGTGAATAAGCAAATGCCGCACAACGTCGCCGTCGCCGTCGCCGTCGCTGCCAATGCAATGAACTTTGACCGAAAATTTCGTCTATGTCGTTTCTAATCTCGATTTATATTTTACAGGACGTGTTCCTCATGATCAGAAGACAAAAGACTACTATCTTTACGGATGCTAAGGAAAACACATCGGTTGTTGAACTGAAACGTATGATTGAAGGTGAGTGTAACCGTGTGTGTGTGTGTGTGTGTTTCTGGTGAATGTATGGGTTTGTCTGTGTTTGTAAGTGTTTATTCCTATTTATAGAGCACATTTTGATTATTAAGTAAGTTTTTGTTGTTAACCATTGCCAGGCATTATAAAAGTGCCACCAAGCGATCAGCGATTATTTAATCAGGACAATGACATCATGGAGGACGATCACACGTTGCAGGACTATGGCGTCACGGTATCAACGGCCAAGGCGCAAGCTCCAGCGCAATTGGGCTTAACATGCAGGTGAGTGCCCCATGAGATTTAACCCATTTCATGCCATGCCCATTTAAATGAACGTTATAAAAGCCGCCCTTTGAGTCAGACTGATAAGCGAGCGGTGCTGGCGCTAAAAATGCTATCGCTCGACGCGCAAAGCGCAGCACGTGTCCGGCCTTGATATTTAGTTGATATACATATATATATATACTGATGAGATTATTTTTGGTTACAGGAACGAATTGGGTGATTTTGAGACGCTTGATATCACACCGTATTCAGCACCGCCCGACTTACCAGAAGTGATGAAAAATCAAGAGGCCTCAAATGGACAGGAGCAAGTCGCATAAACAAGGATGAGAAACATTTAAAGGCAGCAGCAAAACACTGAAGAAAGCGCTGGCTGCTGTTGTCGCATGCGATACATTAATAAATGAAATGTTGGAGAGTCAAATTTACTATCGCTAGCTTGTTCACACAAAGTCAACTCTCTCGATGCAATGCAAAATGTTTCGAATTGAACTACAATATCTATTCTGCCTGGTCACACAACAACAAAAACAACAACAACAACAATAACAGCAACAATAGCTAAATATTTATGCATTTTTTTCGTTGGTTTATAGCAAGGAACAATTTAATTAATATGGTTCAAAATTGTAATTTGGAATGGGAATTAACGACCTTTTTTTCACCCATTTGTTTGTTTCTTTTATGGAATCTGTACGAATTTGTTTAAGAAAATATTACACAAAATTGAATGAAATGAAAGTCACACATGAAATAGCTTAAAACAATTTGCAATTGATGATAATTGAGCAAACGGTGAATATTTAAAATATTGGGATTTAAATTTATTATAATTTATAATCAAATTATGATTATTATTATTATTGTAATAATAAGATTTAATTATTATTAAAAACGAAAAAGAAGAACAACTTCATAACTAATCACTATCATCCATTCCTGAACCCGCGGCTGCCGTCACAGCTGCCACCTCGGCATCATTGGCATCCGTCACACAACCGTCGTCCTCCTCGGCGCTGTCGATAAACGAGGCGTTGCTGCTCTGCTGCAGCTCCAAGTGCTCCAAAAAGTCTTGCAATCGGTCCTGGAAAAAGTTTATATAGGTTTGCTTCTGCTGTGCCGTAGCCGGAAAATAATGTCCTCCACTGTGCTCGAGCAGTTCGCAGTTCTTAAAGTGAGCCGCCAGAGATTCGCTCATTTCCTTGGGTATGATCTCATCCGTCAAACCGTAAACGTGCAGCGTCGGAATGGTGATACGTTCCTCATAGGCGCTCATATGTACCAAACTGCCGGATATGAAGCCTGAGCTGAGTACTGCAAACTCCGGCCTAATTGAGGTCACTGAAGGGAAAGCATAGTATATAAGTATATGACTTAATTGCGATTCATTTTACTCACACTTCTTTTTGGCCAGACCACATATCAGGCCAACAAAGCAGGCACCTTGAGAGAATCCCAAGAGACCTTGAAACGGCCCCTGTGTTTTCCAAGCCTCTTCGACGGCCCGTAAACTCTTCTGAAAACCATAAGCTGGCCCACTCTTGTTGGTACCCTTAAATGTACCATCATCTTTGTTGGCCCACCAGCTGCGCTGCTGCTCAACCGGCTCGGCGGTTGGTTCCAGTGGCGCAGCTATGTGAGGCGCGGTGATAAACACAAACTCTGCATATTTACCAGCAAATTTGCGAAACGATCCCAGTTTATTTTTAAATGAATCGGCTACAATTTTGAAAGCGTTTTTATAATATTTTCCTTAAATATAATATAAATAAACGTACCATCTTGCCGGTATCCGTGCAGACAAAGAACGCGCACCTTTTCTACGATCTCCTCTTTGGCCGCAGACGATGAACCTCCACCTCCTCTACGGCTGGGACCAGCAGACTCCGCGTCGTTGTTGGTCATTTTAATGGAAATTATAAACCCGGCTGAAAAAAAGCGCCACAAGACAAACAATTAATTTGAGGTTAAGCTGCCGAACAGCTGATTGCGGCAGTGCAGAGAGGTGAGCACTAGTTCAATTAACATTTTTGAACTAGTTGAATTGAAGTAATAACAAATTTTTGATATTTCATAACGCAGCTGCGACATTTTCTTTAATTTTGCTCAACTTTTATGTTAATTTTTTTACCAATAAATCATAATTGCAATTGAGGTAACACTTTGAAACAAGTTTTGGAAAAAATTTGCTTCACGAACATCTGACTGAATCCATATGTAAATTTGGTGGTTGATATTAAAGTAAATTGCTCTGCGGTTGTTTTCAAGCTAAACAAAGATAGCTAAATGTTTGTAGGTAAATAAGAGATTTTTATCTAATTGGAAAATAATAGAATATCCCATATGTTATTCATATTATATTTTAAAATGAGATTATACGATGAAAAATAGGATTTAATGTGATATTTAAAAAAAAAATTATTTTTAGCGACATTATCCGAAAAATTATAGAGCTTTAGTCTGATTTAGCAAAAATAAGTGCTGTTTCATCAAAATCGGAAAATCCAATGAAATAAAGTGGAGAGTTTTCGATTTTTATGCGAATTATTTTTTAGTTAATGCAAGAAAGTTTGTTTCATTAAATTCATACTATTGTATACTATATCATTCTGGTTTCAAATAAATTCGTTTGGCGCCAATATAAATATGTAAGTCTCACTCGCTCATAAATTGCATAAACGTGTCTATTCACTCTTTTGACTATAATGTCTACTCTTTCACACACTGAAGCAAATTCTCCACAGGTGTCGCCATATTATTTGAATTTAAATATTTAGCCCATAGATGACGTATGAATATTATCTATTGCGCCATCTGTAGACAAATTTTCATTGCTAGCGACATCTGTAAAAATGTTATGTTATTCAGCAAGCGAAACTATTAAAGGAAATTTGTAAAAGGTTTTATTCTCGAGAAAGCTTAGCTTTTTTATATCATAATAGTATTAAAAATCTATTTATATATAAAAATTGTGATGCAATTTCTTCATTAGAAACAAAGACAAAACATGAAGCATAAGTCAAATTGTATCCACACACACACACATTCCAGAATTATTAGTTGATCATTTTATTTATAAATATATACATACATATAATTAACCATTAATAATGTAAAAATGCAATAAAGTTTTTTAATAAATGAGCATTTCAGTAAGCGGTTAAAATATATCCGAATATTTAAATAAGTACCTCTTTGTATTTGATATTCAAGCTTTTTGCTTTCTGTCCTTGTGTTTGTTTCAGAGCTGCATTGATGATTATAATTTATTGTTTTAAATGGTGAACATGTGATAAAACAATCAAAATAGAATTCAGGATATAAAGGTGAGAGCTAATTCAAATTCGTGCATGAGCATGACCTAATTAATGTCAGTTTTGGCTGTCAATTAAAATATACAATATTTGCATGTTACATTCTAACCACTCTGCTACCTAATGGAAGATGTTTAATTACAAAATGAAAATTGAATATTGCTGCATATTTTTGGCATATTCTTGTCACATGTGTAATGCTCACCTAGGTATTGCATGAATATTTCCACCCTTCTCTGTGTTTGTTCTGGCTATAGCCCTACATTAATTTGCTGATTTATAAGCATCAACCCCTCAGCCAGCAACTATAAATTTTAATGAAATTTGAATAAATGTGTGCGAATATCGTATTTCATTTTGGCGTTTGCAATGCATTGTTGAGGTTGAGCTTAAAATGGCTTTACAGCCGACAATTGGTTCAGACATTTGCCAGTTTTGCGTAAATTGTAAATATTTATGTGGTGTACACTTTTGTTGCATTGCATTTCCGTCTGATTAATATCTGAAAATGTGTTTAAATGAAATAAAATAAAATAACATTTTGTTGCGGCAACTCATTACGAATTTATATATGGATGTGTGTGTGTGCGTTGAACGGCGCACAACAGTATGCAATGAAATACGACAAAACCCACAAAAATAAAGAGCCAACATAACACATAACACATACTTATGTACTTATGTATGTACAAATTGAGCAACCGCAAAAACAAAACTATGTGCAACTGATGTGCACACACACTCAGGCAAGCACCATAGGGCAAATAGATACATTTACAGGCAATTTTTAAGTCCACTAGTATTTAAAATACTTAACAGAAAAGATTTAACAGTTCTCGACAGCTGTGTTTAACATCTGTTAAGTATGGTACTTTTTACATTTACGTTATGGTAACATAAAGTATTTAATAACAAAAGTTATACCTTTTAAAAATGTTTTTTTGCCACAAAAAGTGCTTATTTGCTCTATAGTGCACAGTCGATAGACAGCTGGTAAATATTTTATGCTGCTGCTATTTTACGCTTGTAAATCACAGACAAAGCCACAGACAGCCAGTCATAGTAAGCCTTTAAATATGAAAAAAAAAGATACAAAAAAATTGCAAAACATTTCTAGCAGCATAGTTGAGTTTAGGCCAGGCTAAGCGCCAATTGTTGGAGCTGTTACCTTATTGTCTGCATTAAATAGAAACAACAATAACAAGAGCTGAGAATTCAAAGCATATGGAGAATAGCAATCTGATGCATTTAATATTTAAATCAAATTCCTTGACATAAATTCTGAATTTTGCTTGAAGCTGATGCAAATATTTGGCAGGTGCTAGAGCATTACATAGTTCTGTATCAAAATGAAATAGCTTTCATAATGGCGTGAAATAAATTAATAATCATAAATCACAATAATTACAATGGAATATGCTCAAGGCATAAATATCTCTGACAATATTGAAAGAGCATTTTGGGGTTTGAGGTTTTGGCTTTTGCCCAGGTGTTGACAAGTTTATTGGGCCCAGCGGCCACAATATGCAACAATAAATTGCAATATTCCAATCTTCTTTTGTAAATTACAGTGCATAAATTGGACAGACATTTGTTAAACTAATAATTATGGTGCAAACTATATGTATTTCACTGAATTATTAATGTTTTTTAGTTCTTTTAAGCAATATAACTCTGCAGCTTATTTTATTGATGATATTTTAAATGTAGCAACTTACTGAATTGAGTTTCTAAGGCAAGCTGCTTTTGTGCATTCTTAAAGTAAGTATTTTCTCTGGTTGTTTATTGTTTAATTTCACTTCACTTAAATTAGCCAAATGGTCTTGTAAGGCAGCAACAGCACGGCGTCTGACACAGTTAGTTCTTCGTGCTTGAATTGTAAGAATTTTAACAACAAATCAATTTATTTGCCAGATTACAATTTACGTGACTCAATTACAAATTGGTTTATTTGTCATGTTGTAGCAACATGAATAAAACAAACTTAACTAAGCCGAAAGAGTGCAACAAAGTTAGAGAAAAAAAACAACGAAATAAGAATTAATAAATCAGTTGAAAGCATTCGACTGCGGTATACTCTACTTGCTTTTAACAAATAAAACTAAAGAGTTGAGGTAAAATTTAATTTGATTTAATTTAATAAAAAGTTAGTTAAATTTGTTTATTATAAAAAAAAAGTGAGATAAATGTTTAACAGAGGACGGTAAACCCTTAGGACTAATTTATTTAAAAGGATTTTTATAAAAAAGTGCATAAAATTTGGTTGCAATTTTTGCAAGCTCAAAACACTATTTTATACTTTATAAACAGAGTATAAAAATAGCTAATGTAATCACTAATTGACTACTTAAATGGCACAAGAGTTCAAAGTTTAAATTTTAAATTTTATAGGTCAACTAGAAGTAAGCTGTAAAAAATTAATTTCATACAAAAAAAAAATAAATCAATAATGCTGGTGTGGACCAAGTTTTGTCAAATGCTGAGCATAAACAAAGTAATGGATAAAACCTAAATGTAATATCCTTTACCATAAAGCAACAACGAATGCTAAGTGAATATGCTTCAGGGCGTATGCAAACAGAATAATATCTTATAAGTAATAAATTTTGTATTAACAAAAACATACAACTACACAACAGGATACGTCGTTGAAATTTGGCACAAGTGTATATAGCACTATAGCACTGCTCTACATTAGAGGTGGAGGTACAGTGAAGAGTGGAATAAAGAATGGTAAGCCATTAAAATCGATCTCATTACTTAGCAACGTCCGACTATTGAGGGTAAGGTGGTGCTTGCCGAAAGTTTAATAACTGAAATGCTCAAAACACAAACCACAAAAGCAAAATATAAAAAAAGCTCTTAGAATTGTCCAGTGAGTAAAATACAAAACAAAAGCGAGCCGGGAAATCAAAAGCTAAAGTCAATCAGGCATTAAACATTAAAAAAAAGGTAAAAAAAAAACAAGAAGAAACCTCGCCCAGAAGTGGACAAGAAAATAGGGCAACAGTTGAGTCTGGCCGTGTAGCTGGGCAAAGGTAAAAGCAAGAGCAAGAGCAAGGAGCAACGGGAGCGGAAACGGAAACAGCACAAGTTAAAGTTAGCTGGCTCTAAGCCAGGCACAACGGACGTCATCTTTGAATTTGTGAATTTCCGGTTAACGTAACGGGCATCAAAATGTTTTAATTTTTTCTTTTACTTGCTGCAAACTACAAATGCAACAACTGAATACCTAAAAGGCATAGTTTTATATGTTTGTTCTATGTGTTGTATTTGTGTTTGCCTTTAGTTTATGTTTGTGTTTTTGTTGGTATTTTGTTTGTTCTAAGTTTAGCACAAATGATTTGCACTTTTCAATTGGATGGAAATTTGCTAACTCCTAGTTAAGCCCGATATTTATTGAACAGTACACATGACTGACGCCCATCATGCTGAGTTTCTAAAGTTCTCTAATGTATTTGAGAAATTGCTATCAATTGCAGTTAGATATTAGCTACTTGGCAATTAAATAAGCCCAGAGCAACATGAAAAACCACTTAATAGAATGCATTATTTATTTTTAATTGAAATGTACCCACTTATACAAGCTCTATAGAGAAATGTGCTGAGTTATTTGCAGCGCACGGTTATCAACTCAATAAACTTTTGCTAATGGTTGTACGGATATTTCAAAAGTTCTATTAAATGCTATTTGATGTCTAACTAAAGCGTGAGTTAAGTAGGTTTTGGGTTGGTGAACTATAAACTGTGATATAAGTAACGTTTTGCTAAAGGTTGGCAATTTATATGCCATTGCCGCGAATTAATTTTGAATTTTATGCAAGAAAAAAAAAATGTGTCAAGGGAAGTTAACTGAATGGAACTTTTAAATATGCATTTAGTTTAGTTTATTTAATGCAGGTTAATTCCAGGATATTTCCAACAATTACGTATTAGATAAAACAGTTTAGATAAAAGGTAAGACATTTTAAAAGACTTTAGCTGCATTATTATACCAGATATTTAATACTTAGTTTAATTTGCTTCTAGAAAACTATAATCTTTAAAAAAGCATTTCACGTTTACAAATTAGCATCTTTAGTAATTAAAATTTTCAGAAATTATACTTAGGGCTTGTAATACATTTGTTGCATCTATTTTTGATTTAATGTATATACATTTTTAATTCAAAAAATAACTTATAATATGTATTGCACTGGATTACTTCCTTTCGTTTTGTTGTTTTTTTTTAGTTAAATTAACTAAAAACGTTTTTTTTGTAACTTTTTGGAGTAAATTAGATGCATTTTTTTTATATACAAAAAAAAAGGCCAAAAACGAAGTGATTCTAATTTGTGAGCGTGGAGTGTATTATTTTTTTAATATTTAATGTACACAGTGCAAGTATCAGTCCGTATAATAATTATAATAATTATATAATAAAAAAATAATTAAAAATATATATTATATAATTATAATTATTTTTTGACATTTTTTTTTGAATGTCTCAAATATAAGTTTTTGTGTTATTCGCAAAGATTCAGAATTTTTAAATAATTTCATGTAATTAAAACACAAATTAACCTTCTACTTACATATATATATATAACTGATTTTTTTAAATTAAAAATTTGATCACTGACCTTAAAAACGAAATGGTTCTTATTTGTGTGCGTCGACTGTATTTCTATATAGGTATTCCGTACCAAAATTTTACGGAGAGAGGGTTAAGACACTACTTGTTTGTATTTTGTGACTTCAGAAATTACAAAAGCCTTTGAGAATTAGATGAACACAAATGTAAAATTTTTTAAAACATTTATATTTGTTTTAAATACAATATATTCAAATAAAAATTGTTAATATTCAAATTAAGAACTTTACACTCGTTTAAAGAGTTTTTGTGATTGATTTTAATTAGTATCCCTTTTAAAATTAATTTAAAGAAAATATGCTCAAAGCACACTTAAAATTCGAAAAATTCGCATTAAAATAAGATTTATATTTTTATATTTGGAATGCCATTTTTTTTGTCCTATGTCTTAGATTTCTATAACCTGCAGCCTTTAATAGAATCACTTAAATGTGCAAGCTCTGTTCTGTTCCCTGTTCTCTTAAATTATTGCAATATGAAAAATAAATTGTTCCCTTTTTTCCCGTTGTTGCTGTTTTTTCCTGCACGTGCCAAAGGACAAAGTGAAGCCACAGTCTGGTGGTTAGCAGCCACGTTTGACTTCAATTGAACAACATTAAAAGCAGCCACAGTAAAGTCGCCTCCTTTGGTCTGCAATGTCAGCCAATGGGCAGCCACAAAACGATTAACTTTGGATCCTTAATTAGCATATGTGCAGGATCGCAAAAGTAACATACGAGTTGCATTAATTACAAGCCACAGGATTGTGCATAGTTTATATACTATCTACAGCCTAGATACATACATATTTAACTGTGAGTAACTAAATTCGTGCAAGTTTAATGCATATCATGTGTGCATAGTTTGACAGCCAATAATAATAATAACAATAATAATAATAGTAACAATAACAAAGCCAACTGCATTAAGTACGGATGCTGTTTAATGCATGCAATCAGTGTGCTTGTTGTTGTTACAGGACATCAGCCTGTTTGGCAGGATGGCCATTAACTAGCTGGTGTATCATTTTGGGCCAATTGGTTGAATTAAATCATTTATGCTGTGTATTTAAATGCTTTGCTCAATTTCAAAGCACATGCAAACAAACCAAAACCGTAACCAAAAACCGTAAACGTAACCGTAACGAACCGCACAGGCAAAAACCCACAAATTGCATACAAATGAACCAATTTGCACTTGAGTCTGTGCAGACGTAGCAGCCAGGAAAAATCAATTTTCAATTAAGAAATGCATATTTTTACAGTAACCTCAACAATGCCAGCCAGCAGCCAGAATGTAAACAACTTGTATTGGTCAAAAATTAAATTCAATTAAATTTTCAACATTTAAGCATATTACGCATACGCCAGGTCTACTTGCAGTTGCTATTTAATTTTTATAGTCAGCTCTGCATTTATTTGTGCATTGGCAGCTTTGACCTCTGGCTTCAGGCATGTGGCATCTGTCACCTGGCATCTGACTCCTAGCTGCTGTCTTTTATCTCCTGTTTAATGCAAACAAGCTAAAAGCTTTGCGCCATGTGTACAACAATAATGACAATTGAACAGATAAAAAGATAATATCCATTTGTATGTTTGTTGTTTGCAACAATAACAACAACAACAACAGCAATATCAACATCAGCATCAGCATCAACCTTTAAGCGGATTTGTCCTAGCTGCTGTCAACTTTTGGTTGCACTCGACAGCGATGACACATTTAATTGATTTGCATTCGACAAACAAAAATCACATGACGCATTCAGAGGCGGCAGCGGTCAATGTGGCCACTGTGGTTGCAATGCCTGTGGCATGGTTTTTAGTTTTGCCCCAGATATTTGGTGTGTGTGTGTGTGTGTGTGTGGGCTAACACATTTCAGTTGATTTTTGCCAATGTGCAATTTCTAAGTTGAAATGTGCTCTGACACAACGTAATTTGGGACTTGCAACCAAAGCTAATGCATATTTAATACTGTTTCCAATTGTGACTGACATCTGAGTGCAAAACTATGACTAGGGTAGCTAAAGTCCTTATGTTTGTCTAATATACACACATTTCTGGCTTAGGTACCACATAGGAATGGACTATGAAAATGGGAAAAGGATAAAAAATAAAAGATAAAAGTTCTACACAAATCTTTGGCATTGTTTTACAATTAAAAACTAAAAGGCGAATTGCCAGTCCGATTTCAAAAATTGCATTGTATTGTGAGTGGAGATTTTATATCGAATTTTTTCCTGTAGAAATTTTCTGGAATTAGGATTAGGTCAAAAGAAAATTTGCCAACACACTTAAAGCAAATGTTTTGTGAAAAGAATTTTGGCCTAAATTTGGCAATCGTTAAACAGAATCCGTAATGACATTATGCGCACAATATTAAACGTTGTTTATATTTAGCATCCATTTAACATATCATTAATCAAATATTCTTGATTAAGGTATTTACCATATCTTAATCACACCTGTCAGTTCTAAAAATAACAATATAAGCTCATAAATTAAAATATATATATGTACATAAAAAAGACATTTTGGCCAATCAATTGATAATATGCATTTTAATGACATGGCTAAAAGTCAGCTTTGTCAATTTATAATGTTTGCTTTCTTTCTTTTATTTTTTATTTTTTTTTGTTGTCATCAGCATTTGACAGCTAAAAGTTCACATCGTATAAAAATTGTTCGGCTTCTTGTTTAAAGAATGAAGGCGACATATTGGCAGAGTATTTTATCAAATTGAATTCAATCACGTGCCAATGATCAATCGATACTGTCAATGTGAAATACATTGTCGATGCCAACAAAATCATGAATGAAACGTGGCTAGAACACAATATATATATATATATATATATATCAATGCGTAAATATACACACATCTAAATCCTTGGTGGTGTGTTTGTTGTCAGCAGTCAGAGCTGATTGAATGACTTTTGACATTAGAGCGCAATGTCGTTAATCAAAACGATTTTCAGTCTACACATAAGTGGATCTAGGGCGAATCACCTAAAAGCCAACACTCAATACAAAAGCCAAGCATATGTGTCCCATATATGTGTATGTGTTTACGTGTGTGACATTGATAGTCCTTAAACAGGAATTACCTATAGACTGTGTACGCTCTAATATACTTGAACTGCGAACTTGCAACAGATTTAAGGCAGTTTGTCCAGTTCATAGAAATTTGTCTAAGCATACTCTTAGTTAATTTTAGCACAATAAAAATCTGTTTTATGAGCCACTCATGGAGTTGCAGTCAGAGAGAGGCCAAATGGTCGTCATCAAGATTGACATACACAGAGCAGTCGTCGACTATGTATACTCTGTTTTGAAAGCTTAATAGGGTATATACGTTTTAAGCAGTGTTTGTTCTTCTTACGTTTTGGGTTTTTAACGTTCTTATTTGATTAGCAGTGAAAAAGATCATTAAATCAAGTAAATAGTTATGTTAGTTATATTAAACAAAATTTGTTTGATCACACATTGGTTTATCTTCCGAAAGATGTTCAAAATAAAAAGTGTGTAGTTTTCAAGAATTTTAGATGATTTAATAAAACCAACTTTGGTGCTTATAGCGTGATTGCTCAATTTTTCCGACCGGAAAGCCAATATGGCAGCCTTATTAGCTTCCGATATATTTATGACACTACTTTTTAATTTTTAAATTGCACTTTTCAGTTCACAATAAGTAAATAAGTTGTTTTATTAAAGCGAACGATTCAATCTTTAATATCAAAAAGATTTCTTGTATATATATATGGAGTTTTAACAAACTTCCACCTTTTTTAAAATTATCATATACGAATGTCTGGATTTTTTTGACCGTATGTGTATTAAATAGCCGAAAAAATTTTGTAATTATTTAGTTTATATATTAAAGAAAACCTGCTAATTTATAATGTTGTATACTAAATATTAATAAATAATAAAATTTGAGGTTTCTTCAGAGCCATTTGATGAAAAAGCATTTAACTTTGGCGTTCGAATATTTGGTAGTTCGCCACAATTTTATATCGATGTTCCAAGTGAATTCAATACTTGTTAATATTCTTAAAGTTATATTAAATATCTTAGTCAGGGTAAGAATTAAAATTTTATTGCCACAACCATAATCTGACAGTAGAGTCGCTAAAATCAAAATAGGATCTACTAATATTTTCTTCAAGAACTAAATACAAAAATATTTTTGCTTCGGCCACTAATCATACCCGAAAATCAGAAAAACTTGTTCAACGATCCCAACGCACAATTATTACTCTCAACATAGGGTATATAGCAGTCGTGTACTTTCTAACTAAACTGTTACAACTTGTTCCTGTTTTGCTGTGTGCTCATTAAGCGTCTTCCGCTGGCACACAGTTGCTCATGTGTTTGATGTGTGTGTTGGAGAAGTACATAAAGCACACACTTATGTAAATGTAGCACCATCTCCTGCGCCTGTCCTCCTGGGTCCACTGGCTCCGTTATCGTTTTGAAGCTCTCGCTTCTGTTGATGCGTGTTCATTTGCCCAACAGACAGTCTGTTTGCATGTCTGTTTGTATCTTTGTCCGACTCTCTCTCTCGGCTGTCTGCACGTTTTGCGTGTGGCGCATGTATTTCATAGCAAGTGTGTAAACAACCACACACACAGCACACACACACACACACACACACACACACGCACTGAAAGCTAACAGCATTCGCAGCAGGAGAAGGACATGAACAATGAGGCAACGTCGGCCATATGCCAGCCAGCTTCAGCCAAGTAACGGACGGACGTTGGCCAAGCCCGTATTTGTTGTTGCTCTAGTGGCAGTTGTTGTTGTTGTTGTTGTTGTTGTTGTTTTTGTTGTTGCCTTTTAGTCAAATGCATAATTATGTCACGTAAGCTTAAAGCAGTTAACTCAGATGTTGCAATTTAGTAGCAGTTCACTCTCAAGTTTGTAGTGCCACAATAATAACAACAACAAAAACAACAACAACAACAGCGACAAGCCCACAAGTGGCCTTTTAGCAATTTAGGTACTGGATGAGCTGTCAGTGTGACAATCTTGGGCCACAGTCTGTTAACGTGGCCAACACTATTGTTTGTGCGTTTGCGGTAAGTGCGTATACGCCCTATTGACTGCTCGAATGTTTAGCTCCTGCTTTGTTTGCTCCTTTTGCAATGTTAATTGAGCTGAAAATCACTTAGCCCACTTAAAATTCTGCAGTTGCACACAAAAAAGGTAAAACTCAGCTTAGCAACAACAACTGGCAACTGGCAACTGGCAACTGCTAAGCATAAGTGCAAACTTTCCAATTTGTTGTACTAGCACCCAGAGTAAGGATAAAGGACACTCACTATTGTGCACATTATGGTTGTGTAGGAGGTCCTCATAAACGCTGACGACATTTATGATGTGTGTGTCTGTGTATTTTCTTTGAAATGTGCCTGAATTGGCTTAAACTGATAATGTGTTGGAAAATTGTCAGTTACGTAAAGTTGAGGAAGTTGTTAAGTATTTATGGTTTGCATGAAATGTTAGAATTATAATTAAAGATGTTAATTTAAGTGATTTGTTTCATATATTAGAAGTTATAGATAATTACGCTTCGTACTTCTTAAAATCATCGAAATTCAATTGTGTTTTAGGTGGGTTTTGATACTAGATTAAGATTAGTTGATTGCTTGTTAAATTGTATATAGAGTATTGCTTCAATTGTTTATAATTGGAACTGAACTCCAATTTATATATTCAATTTATATACAATTTTGTAATTCAATTCTGCTTTAATTTATTCTAACTTATTGCTTTGCTCTGAATTTGCTAAATAATCTTATGAATCAACTTTGATTTCCAAATCTCTTGAATCATAATAATTAAAAGAAGTTAAAAACAATAAAAAAAAAATTATTAAAAAATTGCGAATGACATTTATTAATTGCTGTAAGCTGCTATTAGGAGCTTTTATACAGTTCCTGCAAAATGTTTAATATATAACAACTTAACTCCATCGATGACTATTCAATTTAGAAACTCTTTTTAATAAAGTACAATTCTCCGTACATTTTAAATAAGTTCCATAGATATAAAGGCACAAAAGTCATTCAACTTAAAGCCGCAAAAAAAAAGCTATCCAGCCATAAAACGGCCTATTTAAACCATATTTTAACAAGCTTATTATTGTCTAAAGTGTATTTTTCACTGCGGATCTACTTTTGCTGTAACTTCATCTACTTCCTCTATAAATTCCCATGTTCTATGCAAAACTCTATCTATTTAGCTTTGTTTTGTATGCCATTTCTTTAGCTACTTCCACAAAAAAAAAAAAAAATGCTCAACTCTTCTTGCATTTGTTTTCGCTGCTACATAAAGTGAAAAATGCCTGGGTGTAATTTTTTTTGTTTTTATTGTTGTGCCATTTGTCGCGAATAATTTATGAATAAAGCTGGAATATACATTGTATATGTGAATATTACTTTGCCTCTGGTATTGTCTGCAGCACACTAATAGCTCAAGGAATGCAAATAACTAAAAATGCGGCACTCAAAAAACTACTAAAAGCATTGTTGAAGCAAAGGTAAAAGTTTTTGCAGTTATTCAAATGTAGTTAATTTTGATCAAAAAGTAAAAATATACTTGAGAGCTGACAATAATCAGTCAGAAATATTCAACAAACAACTCACAGAAATATTGTTTCAACTGCCTCAGGATGAATACTAAAAGTTTCCCAACTATTGGTCAGAATATGCAGAAGCCTTTTTTATTTTCAGAGCATGTCCTGTTAGATAGGGGCCATTTATGCCATATAAGAGAGCATGAAGTAAGCACAGCCTTAAGCTATTTATGAGTAAAACTTATGACAGCATATATAGAAAGGACTTCCGGGTCAGACCAAATGCTTTTACAATTTTACTGGTCAAAGTTTTGTGTATGTGTGTGGGTGCCAATTAAACTAAAAATGGTTCGCATTTCCCTAACAATTTCATCAATGAATTATTACTACAAATTGCTAGTTGCCCATCTAAACGCCATACGGCACATAAATTTCAAGCAAAATTATATACACAGTAAAATTGAATGAAGGGGCGTGTTATTTCTATATTCTCAGTTCTATGTGCATACGAGTAAACTTAAGTATATAAGTAAGGAACATATAATAAGTTTAATAGGCTTCACTGTACACAAAGCCCAAACAACTTGAACAAAAAGATGTGGGCGGAAATCCGCAAATAAAAAAGTTTAAAGTTTCAACTTATGGGTTGATTGTGTGCAAAACAAAAAAAAAAAACAAGTTAAGTGCTTTAACGAAGTCAAGTTTGTTAAATTTAAGTTTAATTGTTTTCTATAGTAAAATTATAAAATACTAAAGAAAAGTCTAGTTAACGATTTATAAAAGAAGAAAATAATAATATAAAAATCAATAGAATTAACAAAAATTAAATTTATTTTTGCGTTATCTTCAATTAAAACTTGTGTTTCAACAAAATTGTGATAAGTCGATATATTTTTTTTTTTTTTTTATCTTATCTTTAAATTTGTATATATTTTCTGAAATTAACTCAATTAACACATGCAAATTTGATATAATTGAAAGACTTTTTTTTGCCTTTTAAAATTACATAAATTTAATATGCTCGGCAGTGTCTGCATCTGTCTATTTAAGACATTTATTGTAATTACAATTTCTTTTATATAAATGCAAAATTGTTGATTGTGTAAGCTTACACACATGTGTGTATTTCTCGTAAATGCTAAAATTTAGACTGCAGCCTAAACTTGAATAACTTTTGTCATATTCGTAATGCCAAATGTAAATTGCAATTGTCAAGTGTAGTGTATGTTTTTCGAATAATTTGTCAAAAATATATTTGACATTTGTAGGAAAGCACATTTGTGCAACGCAGCATTATATACAGAAATGATTAAACTGAGTAAATTGCAATAGTCTTGTCAGCTTTCAAGTAATAAGCCCACATGTTGCATATGAAAACCGCAATAACCACTTTGAAAGGATACACTTATAATTATTAATTATTATTGTATACAAAATAGAATCTACTTAGTTAATTTGCATTTACAGAGAATTCAATTGCAACCTGAACTACTTAATGAATTAAGGTAAATTTCTATGCCACAATACATTTTATTGTGTATTGTAAATATAGAAATTTGAATGCTTACATTCAAAGGCGAACAGAAAATGGGTTTTCAGTTTAATTTAATGTTATTGCTGTTATTGACATACAAAATGAAATGTTTGCTTTTTGGATTAATCAAGCATGAAATTTACATTGTGAATTTCAAAAGATAAATTAAATTACTTATGAATGCATAAAAAAAACTGGCCACAGCACAAAGCAATTCTTAATTGTTGTGAATTAAAATATTGACGCTTTAATTGCTTGCCAAAAACAAAAAAAAAAAAGAAAATTGAAATAAAATATAAATTTTATAAAACGAAAATTTTTATATCAAAAGTTCAATTTTTTTGCCAGCCAATTAAAATGTAGTATGGTCTTTGTATCATGCTTGTAAAGGGAATATTTTTACTAATCAAATTATAAACTTTTTATAACATTTTTACTGAATTGGCTTTTTGTTAAGTTGTCAGCGACAGATTACTAGATTAGCAGTGTAACATCATAAAAAATGTGGCTTTCATTTCAACAGATAAAGGCCAATGGCAATGCCAGTGCTTAATCATCAAACTTTTAATATCTGCGCTCTATTTTTAGTGCCACTTGAAAGTTAGAAGTCTGAATATTACTTATTCAACGGAATTTCAATATTGCTCCAAATTTGCCGACGGCTGTTCACTGAACAATGCAAAATAATCAGCAAATGCGTATAGTTCTGAGGCCATATTAGAAAGAGATGCTTTCGTCATTTGATGACTGAACAATTATTCTTGATGCTTTTTAATGGAGTACACGTGGCACAAAATATAACAATAAATTTAATATCCAAACAGTCCAGGTGTACACGTCGCATCGAGTGTTTTATGTACACGCGGCGTATGCGCGATATTGCACACTATATCAGCTGCAAAGCGAGAATTTTGTAGTGCACAAATGGCAATAAATGGGTTCCACTGGCTAAATATTTCACAAATATAATACAACTGTGTTGAATGCAGCAGAACTTAAATAACAGAAAAAATGAACTAAGCTAGTGTTTCGTGTATTTAATGCCATTGCTGGCGTTGAACAGAAGTTCCATTAACTTTTGCTAGCTCATTACTTTGAAATTAGGACAGGCAAACCGAAAACAGTCATTGAAGTTCACACAAACAAGAAAATCGGATAACAAGAGCAAGAACAAGAACAAAACCAAAGAACATTGAACAAGAAGACGAGTAGTCTAGGCAAACCAATCAACTGTGGCTAACTGTTGGCCACAGAACTTGAATTACAATGGAGCCAGTGCAGGCAAGCAGACAGTGAGCTCCATTTACCAAAGTAGCTGCCTAAATGGCCAAAAGAAACTTGCACAGACAAATCAGGGGGTGGACGTGATGCGGGGGTATAAAAAAAAAACAACGTCAAGTAAACTGGGCGACACAAATGAGAAATCAAATAAATATTCAATCGAGCGTTAAGGATTCAGTGTGACAATGTGACTGCAAATGTCCTGGGGGTCAGTTGTACAACATAAAGGGTTAAGTGTGTAGATGAGGTTCAAGTACTTGCCACAGGTTAACTATACGCAACGTTTTGCGCTAAATGCATAATGCGTAATAACGCTGCGTATACTTAACCTTTGGCCGGCACTTTGAACGCAACCGAAAACTCTCAGCCAAACTTACATACATACAAATATATTCAACGATAAGTTGAACGCTCTTGTTGCATTAAAGTTTCAACTTTCACTTTTCAAAATTGTTTGCTACTTTCCTTGTGCGATACAGTCAACGCATTTCAAGTGTGTAATGAAAGCGGAAAGTTTTCTTTTCGCTGTCAAACGTGAGCAGAGTTTTAATTTTTCAAAAACAGTCGCTAACAGTTTTTGCACAGATTTATGAGCTAGACACACGAAGTACTTCTCTACGAAAAATTAAGCTACTAAGCGGCATTGAATGAACACCGTAGAGACTACAAGGCGGGCAAGCGTAATCCTTGGCGTATCCTTAAACTAATTTCCAATAAACATTGCACAAGTTGGCGACACGCGTGCAAAATGCCGCTGAAAATTGTTCTAAATTTAGCTCAATAAATGTTTTCACACAAGTATTGTTTGTGTGTGTGTGTGTGGGTGTGTGGGTGTGTATATCCTAGAGTGTTTTGGACTGTTTATTGGCTCGTGTGTTTGCGTGCTTGAAATTCATTTAGAGGATTTATAAGCAAGCATTGTCATGCATATTTAATTTAATTTGCAACACAAAATCATCCCGTCAGCCGTTATAGAGCCAAATGCTTAGCAACAGCTGTAAGGATACATGGCATTTAATATATTATACTAGATGTCAATTTAAAATTTTTAGCATTTGACTTTGTTTAGCAAACAGTCAGCTGCTCCACCCTAAAAAGTCCTTACATACCCTGTACTCATGCAATTTTCACTATTGCCTTAATATGTACTTATTCCTTAAATACACATACATAAGTATAAGCTCTGATAAATATGTATGTGCGTACTTATAATACAGATTATCTGATTGTTTATTGGAACAACATTTTTTCATGTTTATTCTGTAAACAATTCCGCAAAGCAAATGGCAGCGGCAAATTTTATATGCAATTTATAAATGCGCACTTGTTGAACTTTGAAGCATGTGAATTTCACATATATTTATATTTTCTTTTTTTTTATATAAAATATTCAAATTAAATTGAAATGCCATACGCAGCAGTTGAAATTAATTAGCGTGGCAGTTTGAAGAAGGCACTTGAAGAGCGGCCTAGTTAATGATGCATTACGCATACGCCGTGTAATCCCAGGCCAGTCACTCAACTTGTTTTGTATGTGGTAGAATTTTGTGATTAGATAAATCACTTTGAGGTCCCATAATGAATTGACGCTGACTCACTTACACACAATTTAAGCTCATTAGCATTGGCATATACATATACTATACATAGCTGAAAGTCCTTATATATATTGAAGCCTTGATTAGTGGCCAAGTTCATTTGCCAAGTGCTGTCACTGTCGCTGTCAGTGCCACTCTTACTGTCAGTGGGCTAAAAAGTTTTTGCTAAAAATCATTAATTTATAAGTGCGACAACTCGTTGGACGCTTCAAATCCCAAAACGCAAAACCAATGAAAAGTTTAAACTTTTGCAATTTGTTGAATAGATTTGCTGCCCCACCCAATTGGGTGACATTTTGCAAAACAATTGATCTCATTGCGTATCTCAATTCATTGCCTAATAGACTCAACCAGACGCTGAGCATGCAAGAAACTTTATTTTGTTGGTTAAGCTCGGTATCACAATGGGGTCAAAGTTAGATAACCAAAACGTTGATTACATTTGATATGCAATGCAAATTCAACATGAATAACGTGGCGGGACAAGCAACTGTGCATATCAACATTTGCATACGGTTTGCTACAATGTTGTTGCATGCAAATTGCAAGTAATTGGTGTGAAACAGCTGCCTAACACGTGACCGAAGCTCTGCTCCCAATCTGATAGATGTGTGGAAGCTGCACGAACAGTGTATTTATTATTTAAATGCCGCATATCAAAACATACTAGCTGCAACAGCGATGTGGGTAGCACATTTAAAGCAACAGAATTGAATGCAGCTTAACTGAAGGGTGCACATTTAATATGAGCAACATTCTAATAATAAGTACAAGTACATAGTTACTGCATTAACTGTAAGCCTAAATGGTGCCAAACTATTGTATAACAAACTCATAAATTGAAGCCGCCAGCTGTGTCAAAGACATGGGCAAAAGACAACTAAACTGCTGTTGGCAAAGGTTTATAAACGAAGCCACAGGATACGACGGAGCCAACAAGAGAGCGAGAGAGCGCTGCCAGGAGAGCTAAAAGGAACTGAGAGTGAGCTTTTCTTGTGCTGTACTAAAAATAAAATGAAGAGTAAACCTTAAGAGTTTCCAATCACGTATACGATATTCACAATAGCATGTTTAAGCATATCCCAGCGGACAGCCTTCCCTTTCCTCTCTTTTTGCTATGCTGCTTGGGGCATGTAAAACCGAAATTGATATTTGCATGGCTGAGTGTTTGTGTGTGTGTGTGTGTGTGTATGGCCTGCTTGTTTAGTCTAAATGCATTACAACAACAACAACAAGGAACAGGCAACAAACAACAAACAACAAGCAAACATACATGAGCGTAAGTGCTTGTACAAAGCCTTGCAATTTTTACTGCCGCGAAAATTGTGAGTCTTTCATTAACCAAACGCTTCAGCTAATTGACTAGACAAATTTTTTTTTGTTGATTTAATTGGTTGAACGTGTTTCGAATTATAAACAAACAACAAAGAGGCGTTGCTCAGTGCGCACACACACACATGGCATTGGGTATTATACTGTCATTAGCTGAATGACTAGTATCAACTTACCAGTATTAAGCCTTTAACTGATACACAATATACACTTCAATATAATGTACGCAACGAGAACTGACCAAATATTACATATACTCAAGCATTATATGAGGCAAGTGTGTTTGTGGCATGTTGAAACTCTGGCAATCAACGTTTCGGTTAATTAATGTATGGCCAACAATGGTTTTTGTGGTTATTTCCTACAACTTGCAAGGCAATATTCATGCCCAAGATATGAATATTTTAATAATTTATACGCTGCTGTATCTTCTTATATTACTTAATAAGTATTTACATTTTGGCATATTGAATTCCTGGCAAATTGCAAGATTTATGCTTATTTATTGTGGCTGACTAAAATAGACAACACACATTGAAAGCAACTTAATATTACCACATTACAATGAACAGCATAAAAATGGAGTTGCTTATGTGTATTTCAAGGACACTTTGGGGTCAACTATGTGTATTATATATAATTAATAATCAAGTTTTGAAACCCAATTAATATTAGATAAAATGTAAATTTTGGTAGTGAGCAATTATGCCTTACTTCCGATTGCCGGAAGTGGAGGGAAAACGGATGGAATATAATGTGTCCTTAAGAAGGATTTATTAATACGTAATTTTACACCTTGTAACCATAAAAAATGCGTATGGGATAATCAAAATGTGCAGGATTCATCTGAGACAACATAAAGTATATATAAGTAATATAATAATAAGTAATATAAGTAAATATATATTTCATCAGTATCAACAGTCAAGGCGTTATAGCAATGTCCCTAATTCTGTCCATCTGTTAGTCCTTTATATTGAGTTTTTTTATACCTTAGGGTATCTCGTAGTCGGACTCGACTTGCGATTTTATACTTGATAGCAGCGAGTTGCCAGCTGTGTACGATAAAATGGTTTTAGACCTCAATTTCGATCATTTTATTTTTAAAATTTACTAGAAATCGATTAATTATATTATTTTTTTATTTTAATTTTTTTCTTTATTTGTATATATTTTTTTATTGTCCAGAAAAGGCAGCATTATGACTTAAATATGGCAGGTAACTTAATTAAATTTACAAGCCACTCCTCATCAACTAATATACAAGATTATGCTATAATAATAATAAAATGAATATAAAAGTTTCAAATAAAACAAAGATGCTTTTCGACAATAGTAAAACTCTTCTCATTTGGCATTTAAAAATTGGCACATAAAAGTAGATGTTATGTGCCGCGGATTCTTTTTTTAAATTACTGTTTTTCTTTATTTCAATAACCTTTATTTGCTTGAAAACATTTATATTCTCATATATACAACGAAATTCCAGCTACTTACTAATTTATATTTTTAAAGCAAATTAAAGTTGAATATGACCACAATTTATACCCTTAATCACTACATATTTTAGCAATTTCTAGAGCGTGTTTTGATCAAACTTTAACCAATAATATTTAAGTTAATAACCATTTAGAATTTATAGTGTATTATCACGGGCATCTACAATATTAAGCAATGCTTGCCAGGACGACTGTAATGTCATCGGGTTTGCCACCAGGCGCATCGATATTATGAAGTCTCGCATGCTGAGTGAAGGGAGAATCGTGATTGGGATTGAAGCTGAGAGTGCGAGCCATCAGGGCCACTGTATTGGCATACATCTGCAGCTTGAAGGGATCTGAAGTGCCATTCGCATGGCTGAGCACTTGCACCAGCAAATCCTCGGATACATTGTCGTAAACACCATCTGTGGCCAGTATCAAAATATCACCGTGTTCCACATTAAACTGCAACAATGATGCACACTCCGGTCCATCGGTTAGCATATCTACGCCGTGTCCGGGCGGCGGTGCGGCCAATTGATATGGCGTATTGAAGAAATGTTGCTGATCCACAGAGCGACAGACAATGACACCATCACGTATTACCAATAGGCCACTGTCGCCAATATTTGCGGCATAGAGCATGCCACTCTCACGTTGCAGGGTCACCACACATGCCGTGCAGCTGCCCAGGATCGGTTGTTTCTCCTCTAGAAGATTATAATAGGCGCTAGCGAGTAATCTCTCGGGTTGTGTGACATCAAAATCTGTGGCATGCGCCAAATGCTCACAACGGCGCATTAGGAAACGACTAAATTCTCCCGGATCAATGCCAAAGACGCTCCAGCCGCCGACGCCATCAGCTACGCCCATTGCATCTGCTATTGGTGTCGATGTCTTGAACCAAGCATCTTCACCAAACTGTCCCTTACAATAGTTCGGATACACGGCCGTATCCTTGGGAAATCCACATACAACACTTACAAGACGCGACTGGGGCACAACTTCAATGACAGATGTTAACGATTCCGATTCAGATGTGGCAGAAGATGGTGAAATTTGGTGGGGAATATCCGAGATTAATTCTCCAGTATGATTCATAAAGTTGACTATCAATTGGCGGCCAGTATTGATAGCTTCCTTTATGGAGTTGTAACTGCTGTTCATTAGCCTTGGAAGACTTCGTCTGGCATTAGCTAGATATTCCATATTGTGGGTCGCTAATAGTCGATAAACAACATTTTCCGGGCAATATATTTTAGATAAATATTTACACAAAAAAAAGAAAAACAATTAAATAATAACGAAAACATACACAGGAATATTATACATATTAGTAAAATTTATAATAAGTTTAAAAAAGTAGAACTTGAATAAAATACATAAATTACATTGACAGTTAGCACTGAGATTGTTAATGTGGACTTTAAAATTTTATGTTTATAAAAATAGAATTTTCTAAATTGAAGCTAGTATATATATCTAGAAGTATATTAAATTTTTAAGCATAAGATCCAAATAGTTATATTATATATATAATATATTATAGTTAAATTTAGTTAAAAGCTTTAAAATTGTAGCAATCTTCATTATCACATTTTTCAATTAATTTTAATTTAAATGTGAACACAATTCTACTAAAATTGTTCAGTACATTTTATTAGATACAAATAATATTAAATTTATACCAGAAAATAAAAAAAATTAAGTAAAAAATATGTGAAATTTAGAAGAAAAAAAAACCGATTGCGCTTAGAGTATTTAAAAATAATATAAAATATACAAATAGCAATTTCTCTGCTTGGTTTGAATTTTATTTTTTTTTTTGGCGGGAGCGGGACCCCTAGTAGTACTATATAAAAATCTTAAGCCAAAGCTAAATCAAACTTTCTTTGTTTTTCAATTGTCTCCCAAAACCATATCATCCCAGTTCATCAGACTCTTTGTGTGACAATTGGCTTAACTATATAAGAATAGGAAAATTGTTGATGCCACTTAAAGTATATTGCTGTCTAGTTTTGCCATTATTTTTGCCACAACTGTCCAACAATTAACAGAAATAAATATGACACTCTTGTGAGCCACAAGAAAATAAAAAAAAAAACCATTTATGCGGTTACTTACTGTGGTCTGGCATAATGAAACACAATAAAGTGTGTGGCCTCCCACTGATGTTGCCCGGCTAATTAAAATGCAGTGCAATTGGATTTTTTTTCGGATGTTAAATTAAATTAGCAGATTTTTAAAGCGCAAAAAAGAAAAAACTTGACAGCTGGGAACATTACTCAAAGAGACTATAGAAATAGTAGGAAGGCATGCGCCATTAGGGATAACATCATCAAAGTAAATCCTTTAACGTATATGTGTATATCAAATCTCATACTACGAAAAAAAAAAAGTTATATACATATATACACATAGTATATAGACGTAATACAAGCCCACGCTTGCTGTCAGGCAGTGGCAAATTGGCAGCAACGACAGCAGCAGCAATTGGTACAAAAGAGATATCGACTCGACACTCAAGCGTCCTCCAGTTGATGCCACACACACACACACACACACCCATTCACATATGTAAAGCAAAGCTCAAGCGTACACATATCAAAAATAAAACATCACTCGAAAGAAGGAACAAAAAAAAAAAACGACGACATATCAACATTAGTCAATGTCGCCCAACTGGAGTACCCGTGTCTAGGCCTTACCCATATCCAACGTACCCACCCATACCCTTATAGCTAACCATGCGTATGCTATTCCTATTCCCTCGCTGCTTTAAATAATTGAGCGACGCTTATGTGAAAGAATTGTCTAAAGATTGAAAAATTTGCGTGTTTAAGTTGAATATGTGGAGGCCAAAGCACAGCCACCGAGCTAATGATGTACTCTATGATTCATTCCTATTCAGATAATTGAATACCCTGTATTTTAATGGACAGAATAAATATTTTGATAGCTTTTATTAATATTATGTTATTTTAACTTGCTGAAACATTTGCCTCTCTTTTAGCTACAATATATCGTATTAAGCTTAGTTAAATTCATCTTATATTTAATTTAATAATTATAAATATAAGCTGACGATATTTCATTATAATAAAGTTATTGTGATAAAGAGCAAATATATCTACATCATTTCCAGTTGATTAATACAAAAATCTATCTTTAAACCTTAGAAATTCGCTTACATTGTTGAAAAATCATTTTTAAACTATATAAATATTTATTGTTTACAAAATATTATTTTTTAAGTTGAAAATTCTATTGGGTAATACTAAAATTCTTTCTCTACCAATAAATATCCAAGGCTGAAATCAAATTTGTACTTAAAATATAAAAATTGTTTATTGTAATAGAAGTTCTTTGAATACAAGATACTCGCTAAAGTTGTTAACACTTATAAATATTCCTTAAAGAAATGTTTTATAAAATAGAAAGCTCCATTAGCAGTTGCTGAAATTCTTAGGCATTGATTAAAATGGAAAGTATATGTACATTTATAGCTCTAAAATTCAAGAAACACGCCAAATTGTTAATAAATATTCATTATAAAATATCAGTGTTTGCTGTAACAATAAAAGTTTTCTTAAAGGTAAAACCACAATTGGCAAATACTGAAATTTTTATAAATTTATACAGATTTCTAGATGAAACCAGAATCTTATTGCCTCAGTTTGTGGCAGCTGCAGCATGTACTCCCCATCTATCAGTGGCTTAGCCACAAGTACGAATACTCGTACTGTGTTTTATACAATTCAACGAACTTTGCATATAACCCAAATGCTGGTCTTAAACTTCACAACTTCAAAAGTAAACTCGTTCTTATGTTTGCATATTTGTAGTGTCTGTCTGTATTACAAAATGCTAAAATTTGCTCGAACGTTTTATCTACAACTGGTTGCGGCACGCTCTCCGAGGAGGATTGGATTGGGGCAAGACGCTGTGGCAACTTTAGCCTTCGTCTTTCGTTTATATTGACTTGCACTTTGTGGCGCTTTGCGTCGCATACCGAAATGGCTGCAAGACAATATCCGTACGTGAATCGCAGCAGCCAAAAGTGGAACCCAACGAGAAGAAACAATTTTCATTTGCGGCGACGGCGGCTGACATCTTTTGTGTGCATTTCTACTTTGCCACCTTTCCGTTGCACGCACGTCTTGTGGCCACTTTGCGGACTATCACGAAGTGTGTACACTGCGTTTATTCCTGCTCCACAGTCGAGTTTCAAGCCAGACAATCTAGCTGCGTTTTAAAAAAGCATTTAAAAAAAAGAAAAACACAAATACATTCAAAACTTTGTCCTTTTGTGGCGAATGCGTAGAGTAGAAAAAAATGACAGTAAAACGTGACATGTAACAGGTTATTGAAGCACACAAACCAAACGGCAACGATAAGAATAACTTTATCCCAAGATTGTTTGACATGAGCTACAACAGCAACAGAAAAGCAACCAAATAAACAAAACACGCAACACACAACACAAAAAAATCACAATACAAAGTACTGTCATTCATTGTGCTCCGCTATTCTGATTCTCATTCACATTCGCTTGATTTAATGCCCTAGCAAAGGGTATTAAAATATTAGTATTAAGCATGCCTAGCTTTGAGAATATGTAAGAAATTTATAAATTATTTTTTTTTTAAATTAAAAATATTTTCTTTATTTGTTTAGGGTATTAAAACATTAGTATTAAGCATGCCTAGCTAGCCTAGCTTTGAGAATATTAAATAAATTTATAAATCATTTTTTCTTTTAATTAAAAATAATTTCTTTATTTTTTAAGGGTATTAAAACATTAGTATTAAGCAAGCCTAGCTTAGGGAATATGTAATAAATTTTGAAATTATGTTTTCGTTTAATTAAAAATAATTTCTTTATTTTTTTAAGGGTATTAAAACATTTGTATTTAACATGCCTAGCTTTGCGAATATGTAATAAATTTATAAATCATTTTTTCTTTTAATTAAAAATAATTTCTTTATTTGTTTAGCTTATTAAAACATTAGTATTAAGCATGCCTAGCTTTGGGAATATGTAAGAAATTTAAAAATAATTTTTTTCGTTTAATTAAAAATATTTTCTTGATTTGATTGCCTTGTTGCATTGTAGTTTGAATTACTTTTGATATTTAATTTTTTTTTCTTCTTTGTATTTTTTACATTAATTTTAACTTTGCATCTCTTTACGCTCGCTTAGCTCGCTTCTTACTTTCCCTACTTCGTTTTGCTTCTTGCTTTACTTTCTTTCTATGCATTCCGATTTGCTTTTCACTTTTTTCTCTTTTTTTGCTTCTTTTTTCTCTTTTAAGCTGCAGCTTACAAACCTTATAAATGATATTTATTGTTTTCTTTTGTTTTTTCTTTGACTTGCACCCTTTTATTCTAAGTGGTTGCATGCCTTGTGGGAGCATAAATCACATTTTATGTGGAGAATATTGATATTGAAAGAAAAACTATATCCTGACTGGAAAATCGAGACCTATGCTTTCACACTAAGAAATTCTATAATTACATAATTTAAATAAACTTGCATATGTGGAAAGTGTATCTAAAGTTCATTGCTTTTTAATATGACTTTGCTAGAGTTTTTTTTTTCATTTTTTATTTTTTTTGTTGTAAATCTACGCAAAGCGGACAACACAAAAAAATAAACCAAAAATTTGCTCAGACGTTAGCTTTGGTATGTGTGTTTTCTTCTTTGAGTATGTGTGTGTGCGTGTGTGTGTGCCGTATGACATTTTATCTCTGTCACTAAATTGACACTTTAGTTAATGGATTTTGTATGTGTGAGTGTGACGCTTGTGGTGTTTGCTAGCTTGTTTTTTTTTTTTATCTGTCCAACGCCATTTCCGCTTTGCTCTTTTACATAGCAAACAGCAAGCAGGATAACAGAAGCTCACGCACTTTGCCAGGACATTGTTCTTATATGCTGGAAACGCAAGTGTAAGTACTTTGAATAATAAGAATGATCAGTTTGATGGATGCCCAACAAATCCCTTTAGATTCGGAGCAATTCGAATGGTATCAACGCTGTCAATGATGATGACAATGTTTTCATGTTTAGTCTCAACAATCTGTCACAGTATGTCAAGTAGATAGTTTCTAAACAATTTTAGTTAAAACCATACAAAATATATAAGTTATTAATAAATTTAAATTTATTTTTTCTTTGCTTGGTAAAATGCATCGTCGCCAACTTGATAAATATATCCAATACGTCACGGGCACAAATCAAAAGCAAATGGGTAAATTGAAGCGTTTAACATTGATCCTTAATCAAATCTATCTCGTTTTAGAAACCAAATTAGTGACTGAGAAAATAATCGATAGTCAGTTGACTAAAAATAATAACAGGAACCATTTAAAAAAGAAACAGCAACAACCTGTTGCACGTCATCGAAAGTCGAACATTCATTATGACGTTGTTGTACACTGGACACGCTCCGAGCGACAGAATTATCCATCCATTAAACTACAGTCGCCCTGGTAGATTGATTAGCTCAGGACGATTGTCTATATAGTTTATTGGCAGTTAAAAACTTACACGGATAATTTATAACTAACTTAAGCTAAGCCGACCGTCTAATTGTTTGTTTTTTAAATTGTTCAATTGTCTTGCATCTCACAAGCTCACAAATTTCCAATACATTTATCAAATTTTGATATTGATTTCTTTTGAGTTTAATTTGATCAAAATATCATCCATTTTTATACACTTGATATAGGATATTATAATTTTGTTTTGAAATGTGTAATGCATAGAATACATAGACGTCTCCGCCCCCATAAAGTATATATATTCATGATCAGGACGACGAGCTAAGTCGTTATAGCCATTTCCGTCTGTCCGTCTGTTTCTATGCATACTTTTTAGCTTTATCTTTGAGCTATCTTGATGAAACTTGGCACAGATAAAGTTTAATATTGTGTATAGTTTGTGTGTCAAAATCAGCCCGATCGGACTATTATATCATATAGCCGCCATAGGCACAATCGGAGACATTCTATTTTCATGAAAAGTGCTTGTATGAAAAACTTTTTGGTTTTTAAGGATATCAAAACTAAACTAGGCAAATCGATGTAGAATTACGATGTGAACAATCTGACCAAGTTTAAAAAAAAAAAAAATCGAACCACTATATCACATAGCTGCCATAGGAACAATTGGGTAAAAAATTAGTTATTCTATGCAAAATTATTTAAAATTTTCGGAAGATACCCGAAGATACCCGTTTCTTTCTTGTTTATATTCTATCATATTTGCAAGAGAGCTAATCTTGGCCTTTTGAAAATATTTGAACACAGAAATATTATATAAAAATTCCTATTAAAGCCACATTATAAATTTAGCTATATTTATTAAATTTTCTATTCTATATAATTCGCTTAATTCGCTATATGTTTTATTTTATTTATTTCAATTTCAAATTGAACTTGAATCAGTTTTAGTATTATCGCATGAGCTTTAATTCACACTGCAATAATTTATATGTGGTTTTGTCCGCAATGTGTCGGTTTTGGATTTTTGGGTCCTGTGGGAATTATAAGTTCGGCTGACAAATAAATGAAATAATAAATTGCTAAAGTTGTGGCATGGGCTTGCGCTGGGATTTGTCTAATCGAATATGCGCACGCACATGCTACACCATTCATACCATAAGTTTCTGTTGGCAATCAGTAAGTGACTAAGTGACAGACTGACTGACTGACAGAGAGACAAACAGACTGACAGACAGACAGGCAGACAAACAGACTGACTGACAGACATACATCATATCTATGCTGTTGACATTAATTGGCTGAGTTAAAGTTGCAGCGTAGTGCAATATTATTTATAAGTTGCACAGATGCGTTATACGCTGTCCAGACCAAAGTGGCAAACTTTAGTTTGAATGATGCCACGTGCAAGTTGCAACTTTTGGTGTAGCACAGTTGGGGGTGAAAGCAAAACTTTTGCGCTGCAGCACTTGAAAGGTGCAAGTGCCCATCCAATATATTTATATAAATATATATATAAATACTTATATGTACTTAGTAAGTGTGTACCTGGTCGAAAGTACTCGTAGTGCAATGGTTAAGGAAAGTCTCATTATAAAACTAAGTGGCTTTGGGCGCAAAAACACAAAGCGGCAGCAAAAGCAAATGCACTGGGAATGAGATCCTGATGAATGGCCGCTTGGAATGCCTTAATACGCTGGGGATTAAATTTGTGGCAGACTGTGGGGAACGCTTGTGGCAGGCAGGTTGTGCCTGCAACGTAGCCGTATTATAAAACAACTCATTTATCATAAGAAAAGAGCTGAAAGTACTGAAAGGGGTTCGGGCATTGGGGGCATTGGAGTCTGATGACAAAAGTGGCTGACAACTGCAGATGAAATGTTGAAAGCGCCAAAATGAATACACAAAGCAACAATTAATTGTTTGCATTCATTCGCTTTACCGTAGACAGAAAGGAGTTGCCACAAGCCAAGGGCGTACTAAAGGGCGTGGCAGGTCGCGCTCATGACACGCAATAATCGCACAGCATTTGTATTTAATTAATGGTTCGCTATAATGTAATAAAATATATATATATCATCTCTCTCTATCTATATACATTTTATATTTAAAGGCAAATTACTTATTTACTTCTGTAATTGAATCCAGTTGATGTAGTAGCATCAGCTGCCTTAGCATTCATTTTTATATGCTTGTCATAAACTTGCAAAATACTATTTATACTTGAAATATTGCTATTGAATTAAATGTGTTTGAGTCTGGCATGCCATTGCCTTGTATTAAGTCTCATTTAATTAAAATGTTTATTAAGAAATTGCGAAAAAAAAAGGAACGAGGCCATAAGGCAGCCGACACTTGGTCATGCTAGATTTGTGTATGATAAATTATACTAATGATGACAGACGAGTCAAAGGCGTGTCGAGACAAAAGGCCAGAGCACTGAAGGAGCACCAGGTGTGTGTGTGTGTGTGTGTGCCTTGGCTCTATCACAGCAGAAGACACATAAGACACTAGCGTAAAGCAATTAGGCAAGTTGCCAGTAATATGAGTGTCATGCACTATAAGTACGTATATTCAAGTACCAGCTATACAATTAAATGAATAATTTCTCAAAATATGAAATTCCATAGATGCATTTAAGACTTGGCATTATAATATGTATAAAAATATAAATATATCAGAGTGAAATACCTAATTGCTCAATTGCTACCTATTTGCCCATAAAAGTATGCTATAGAAATTATACCAGCCAACCAATTGCCCACAACAATGTAATTAATATGCTGCTAAAATATGTTGGTAATTTATTAATTACAACGTCAATGTCAGACATATTTTTTGTTGTTGTTGTTCAGACAACAGACAAAGAGAGCCACCGGTAAAGGTAATTCAACGGCAATTAATTTGGCGCGGCTGTGGACAGGTGTGCGTTTTGCATGCGCTAACTTCCACTTCCAGTTCCAGTTTCAGTTCCAATCCTTCAGTCCAGTGTCCTTTGGGGCAAGTGTTAATGACCAGCATAAGAAAATGAATATGAAAAGAGCACAGTAGCCGGACAATAATAATTAATTTAAGAGTTACGCAACGCGCACGAACATGTCCATGTTGAGATTTCGAGATTTCAGTAAAATGCGTTGTGATTGCATAAAATTTCGTAATTTTCGCATTGCAGTTTCAATTTGAGATGCATCTCCAACTGCAACAGCAACAGCAACAGCAACTGCAACAGCAAAATGCCAACAGCAACATCAGCTGCAGCTGCAACACTACGATGGATGCAATGCGTGCGGGGGCCATTAAGAATTTATGATGTGCATGACAGCTTCGCCAATTGCAAGTGCAACTGCATCGTGGACATGAACATGGCCATACATTTTGATTTCCCATGTGCTTAAACGAACGGCAGAAATGAAAATCTTCGCAGCTCGTCTGCTTAAATTGCAATTTAATGACCCACAACTGCAGTCAGCTCAGACTGAAGAAATCTTTTACATATTAAAGACAATTAATTAATTGTCAGCTAAGGAATAATTTAAAAAATCTGACTGTTTGACTTTCAATTGCTTGAATACATACAATCTGTATCAGCTACAAGTATAACCATATGCCAATCATTGACACTGATTACATTTTCATCAAATCAAATTGATAAGCCAAAAGTTCGCGTTCCGAAACATTTCAAGCTACATTTCTAGCTGTGGCTTGGGAAAGGAAAAGCAATGCGGATACAAATTGTTGGAAAATATTTGCGCAAAGCCAAAAAAAAACGAAACTAAAACGTCGCATTTGCGGTTGCATTCACATTCGAGTCTGGGTCAGCAGCTCCTCTATATATGTGTGTGTGTGTGTGTGAGTATCTGTGTGTAGCTCAAAAGTGAAAATGAAAACGAAAACCCTTAGAAATGCGGCACGTCTGCGTATATACATCGGAAGTGGGTAAATAGTGCACAAGGAAGCGTACAAATAAATATTTGCAATTGAAAACGAACAGGAAATGCAAGCGCTAAAACGTCTTACATATATACACAAAATATTTGTATAAATAAATGAATAAACTAGAGTTTATATGTGCTTGAAATTATAAAAGTAATTTAAATTTTAGCTTTGCTCAAAAATTTATATTTTTATGGATTATGCAACAAAATAAAGGTCAAAGCTAATCGCAAGCATATCAAAATTGGATCTTTTGAACAAAATGCTAACCTTAAAAATTACATTTAAATCATGCTAGTCAGCGGCAATTTGCATCTCAATTGGTGCCCAAATAGAAGAAGTAACAGACAAGAATTTAAAATACACTTAGGCGGACCATAAAATACCCTGTAAACTGTTTTTAAATTACTCAAATTGTTTGCAATGAAATTGATTTCTTTCTTTATTTGAGACATTTTTAAAAATATTCACGTGTTCAGTTAAGTTAAGTTTTATCCGATAGATTTTTGTCTTTGTTAAATATTAAGTTTTTTCTAAATATTCTCCAAATATTTAGCAATATTCTGGACAAAGTATATATTTGACTTTAGATTTAATTAAATTAAATTTTTGTTGATATTCAGCTGTCAATTTTACCCAAATTCACATTGATTTTTTCAGTCTAAATCTGTTCACAACATATCAATAACACATCAATAAAAAATTAAATTCTCTGTCCATTATTTATTTTAAACTGTAAATGGATCTGTATACCCTTTTTTTTTGCGTTTTTGTTATTTGTATAATTGTATAATTTATATATTTTCACAATTTTAAAGAGAAAAACTGAATCAAAAATTTGCCTATTTTCATTTTACTCTCATCTGTTACATTTTATGCCATTAATGTGATAATCCCCGTTGGAGTAAAAAATGAAGGAGCATTAACATGTTGTTGGTAGCTCGGGTAACCACAAAGCGGCAATCAGTAACAGTTTTAACGGAAAATAGCTATAATAGAGCTGATATGAATATCCAGCCCAAAAGCGGCAAAGAATTGCAAAATTGCCTAACAAGAATTACCAGAAAAGGCTGTCGGTTTCGCTGTGCTCTGTTGAGGCAGCTGCATACATGACTGAAATTAAAATAACAACAACAACCGCAACCACAAAAGCAATTTCGATCAGGCCGAGAGATAAAAAAAAAGAATACGGAATCCAAGCTGAGAGGCAACGCAGCACATCAGTTACAAAAATGTAGGCTACGGTAGCCCCAAAAAAAAAAAAAAAACGGAGGCAGTATTAAAGCAAAGCCAGATAAAGACGAACCACACACAAAAACGAAAAAAGAAAAAGAAAAAAGAAATGAAGTAAAAAGGGAAGAATGCTTGGGTCTCCAACGACCCCAACTGCCATGGTAGGTGCGCTGAAATTATGCAAATCATCGTAATACTTTTTACATCGCAAGCAAGGCATAAGGATGTTCTGCAGCGTGCCAGGACAAGCCGCCTCCTTTTGTCTGTCAAAGCGTCTGGCAGCGGGCCTTTGTGTTAGGCTACAAGGCAAATAATTGCCCCGAAAATTGAGGCTATGCAAACAGCAATGTAATGGAGCCGCTTTCCCTTTGAGCCTCATCGCATGTGCATGTGTGTGGATTTAATGATGATATTTGTAAAAAATAGAAAAAAAAATTTACCAAAAACTTACTTTAGTTTTTAAAGTACAAACCAAGCAAGCTGTTAAAGCAGCATGCTAACCGCACAAAAGGCGGCTCACTCTGGCATTTTTAAATGTAGAAAAAAAATTTAATAAATGTCAAGCCTGTGTAGCCCACACACAGCGTCTTTGAGTCGACCATCGTCAGTTTGGGACAGGTAAAATGTGCAGTGCCACCTGCTGAGAGGCAGCCAACACCAATACCACAATCGCATTTTGTTGGCTGCTTGGCAACACAAAAGCCCAAGTTACACATGAAATCAATAAAAATAATGCGAAAATGAAAACAACAATGCATAAAAGAGCAAGGATGTTGTGCTTTAAGTTAAATAGTTCTACAAATGTCGAGTACATATAATATTAAGTATACGTAAACTTTAAGGAAAACCTGTTTCCACCAGCAATAATCTTGAGCGCAAATTTCTTAAATGTATTCAACGCGTGTCTAACATTCCAGATTGTCTTTGCCTGTCAAAAAAGTCATTTTGATTAATGCGCTCACCCTACGCAACTTGTTTAACTTGCCATCGCTCTAAGTCCGCATGCATGTTGCTTGTTTTAAAAGCCGGAGGTCATTTATAAATCTTATGTGTAAGCCTAGGCCAAACTAGGCACAGAAGTGACGTTAAACTTTTCTCATTTAACGTCTTCTGGTTATTTCGCGCAACATTAACTGGGCTTATTAATCGTTGAATATTACAGCAAAACTAGACAAAAACATTTATTACAATCGACTAGAAGATACCATAAAAAAAGGCCCTAAAATTAACTAAAGTTATAGTATTAAATGCTATCTACTTAAATGATATTGAAGTCATAACTATTACTTGTTTAATAAGTTATCAGACTCCAGTTCAAAATAAAAGACAAAACTTTGTAGTATATAATAACAAATTTAAAGAAAGAGTTGCCTATATCAGTATAAGGTATAAAATTCAACATCACAACCATAAATATTTTCAAATAATAGGCATAGCTTAACTTGCGACTCATATCTCATGTTTCATACTATATATCCTTAGCCCTGATGCTCTTTTGGCTCTTTGAGGCCAAGTCAAGTGTGTGTGTTGCGCGAAATTATTAAGGCATTGGCGACAGTTCCTTAAACAGGACGACACGACGATGCGTAGCCACTTGAATCTTTGTTTAAGGATTTTATTGGTCCCGCGTGTTGGCATTTTTGCCTGGCACATAGTAGCATTCGCTTAATGATTTAGAGTGTGCCAAGTGGGCTGTTATAAATATATATTTAGCTGGTGAGTGTTTTGAATATGCGTGCGAGTTGAAAGGCCGTTAAAGACAGGCCAGGCCAGGCAAGGCCAGGCTGGGTTCTGGTTCTGGTCTGGTTTTAAGCGCTACTTACAGCACATTTGCTGACAGCATATAGCGTTTACTTCAACTTCAATTCAGGTCCCTGGCATGTTTTCTACTTTAACGCTCCCACGCCCAACTTGGCCACAAATGCTGCTGCTTGGCAAATATAAACACAAATATCTTGACTCAAAGGTTTTCGATTGGCTGGAAAAGCGTACAAAGTTTTCACGTTTCGCTTTGAGCTCCGGCAATTTGATATATGCGCATGTATTAGTTTTGGCGCCATTTCGTATGCGATAGGAAACAAATCCTTACAGCCGTTAAGGGATTTACGTAGCAGGCAAATATAAATTTCTATTATTAAATACACACACACAAAATATGTTGCAAAGCTTTGTGGTTTGGTTTATTGTTAAAGTCAGCTCTCTATTATGGCAATTTCATTTGCTAGTGGTATAACTACTTAATACAATGCAACTAACAAATGTGTTTCTCATGCTCTTGTTGTCACTTGTTAAACATGGCCGAAATCAATGCAAAACCGAAATACAACTTAGTAAGCCAATTTGTTTGTGCAACAAACAGTTCATATGAAATCATGGCTGTAGGCAAAGTGTACGAGTTGTTGGCATTGAGCCCAATAAATAATTTGATTTGCGGAAAAGTCAATTATGTTGTATCGTTGCAGAGAGATACAAACAGATGGGCTTTTTCCCAGCTAACTAAGTCATTAATGCCACAGAATGTATATATTGAACAAAACTTTGTAAGTTGTGTAAAAGTCCATCATGAAAGCAGCTTAGAAAACAGCTGGAAGTACGTACTACAACTATGTAGCATAAAAATGTAAAAAAGCAAAGCAAAACTTTGGCTAACACACAATGGAAAGGCTTATCAAAATATCCTGTTTCTCGATTCCTCTTTGCTTTTATAGACCATGTCAGTAAAATGTCAATGAACAAAAGCTTCAATTGTTGTTTATGTATAGTTAAAATCACATAGCTTTGATATATGTATTCCAATTAGTCCTTTACTTTGTATATACATACTATATGTGGTCATGTCTGTCTATCTGTAAAGTTTTACGTTATCTTGTCTCTCTATGTTAATTTAACGTGTTTTTTGGGAATATACATGGTAATGTGTGATGCACTAAGCTTTTTATACCCTGTCTACATAATATAGGACAAAAAGGGTATTATAACATAGCGCATATAACGATATATATTCTTTAGAAGCAGCTATTATTCCATTGTCAGAAACTATACCAAATTTGCTCTAAAATTTCTCTTAAGTGAATATTTTGTTAGTAGATAAAATTTAATGCTATTAGCAGGCAAATAAACAAACATATAAACATTTTTAAAACAATATTGTAGTAAAATTTATGGGATAATAAATATAAAATATTTGCAATCGTTTGGTCATAAAAAAAAAAAAAATTATTGTTATTTATCTGATTGTTTCAAGAATTTTGTTTTGAATTTAAAACCAAGTAAATCAAATATAAATTTATCGCCAGGTTAAACATGAATCCAATTAAAGAAACATTAAAAAACAAACACATTTTGTGTGTACCATCTTTGCAACAAATCAATTTTCATAAATCGTAAAACTGAGCTGGCCATTTAGAACTCAGAAATTTTTTGGTCTGCCTTTGACTTTTAATGGTCATTCAGTGGCTGCTCATAAATTGTGGCAGGCATTTAAATTGCTGTGTATATATATATATAAATGTATATATATACATATATTTGTGTTTGTTTTTGTGTGTGTGTATGAGTGCAATAAAACCGCATTTGTTGCTTTTGTTGTGGCTCTCTGCTGCGCCTAAAAGCAGACATTGAATAAATTATTCAACAGGACACGTTTGTGTTGCCTTTAAATTCGCTCACTGTGAGATTATAATGTGCGCGAATGTATTGGTGTTCCGGTATATAAATGTTTGTGTATTATGCACTTGAAAAAAATGCTCATCAGAATTAAGGAAAGTTTTTTTAAATTGAGAAGTTTCGTTAAACAAAGTTGTATAAATATGTTTTTCACTTAATTTTAATTTTATTATTTTCTTTTTTATTTGGTAATGATATAACAATTTATTATATATTTATTGAAACGTTGATCATGTAACTTAACTCTAGAGATATGAAAGAAATAAATAATTGTGGACTTGGTTAAAGTTAGGCATTTGTTATAGAGATAAAATATTTCCTATATTCAAAATTTCAGACTAAAAACTCTAATAACTTGCTCAAAATTCAACCGATTTTCATGTCGAATGTCTTTATAATTATGGTTTATCATCAAGGTTAATTTGACATTTAAATTTTAGAAAATAAATTTTTTCGATTTTTTTCATATTTTTGCATACCTACCCCTATCAAATTTTGAAAATTTTTTGAAAAATTTAAAATCTCAAAATTTTATTTTAAATCGATTGTGGGCATTAATATTGGTATAGAACTATTATTTAAAACATAACATAAGAGTTATTTTAGTTGTAAGGCCGAAAAAACCCCAAAAATTTGACTTTAAACTTAAAATTTCAGACTAAAAACTCTTTTAACTTGCTCAAAATTCAACCGATTTTCATGTCGAATGTCTTTTTAATTATGGTTTATCATCTAGGTTAATTTGACATTTAAATTTTAGAAAATAAATTTTTTCGATTTTTTACATTTACATTTTCAACTCTTATGACTTGGTCAACGCTGAACCGATTTTATTACAGATTGTTTTATTGTTCATCAATTAGAATGTAAATAAATTCGACTAAAAATTGGGATTAAGAGTATATAACTCACATTCTAAATTTGCTGTATTTAGTTCTTAAACGGACTGAAAAACACGTCCAGGGAAATGGCTAAGATACTTCGCAAATTTGTCGAAACTTATTTAAGAACATTTTGGGAAGAAAAGGCAAAACTGATGCTACTTATCGAAACGTTGTTGTTTTTTTTTTTTTCTCAGTGTGGGCGTGGACAGTGGAGACTGTGGGCTCTGGCTGCTCATAAAACTGCAGCATAAATTTGCGAGTCCTGAACGTCTATTGGGCACGCATAAAACCTAACAGTTGTAATTGTGCTGTAAACACGCAACTCAATGGCATTGTAAATGTGGCCTGGCACTTGCCCCGCCCACACACTGAAGTGCCGCCTGCACTGCGGCACAATTTAATTTATGTGTCGGTTTTGTGGTCGGCTTGTTGATTTTGTTGCTCCTACTGTTGTTGTTGTTGTTGTTGTTGCTACCCTTTTATGTTTATTGACCATTACAATTGCGCACATAGAACAACTCATTCGCTCACTATATGATTTTATATGGCATAATTTGGTGCGTATTGTGCGCCTACATTAATGGGGCGACCAAATGGCTCCAAATTGCTTGAAAATTACGTTACGCCTTTTCCAGTACCTAATGGCTAAATACAAAAAACGTTGCATACTTTGCAGCGCACTCAAATTTTGCAAATCCACAATGAAAGTACATTTTATTGTTATAGAAATGCATTTATTTATAAAATTGTAAGTTACAATGGTAAACAAGACAGCATTCTGAGTCTTTTGTCTGCTTAGGTTTGACATAGTTTCTTCTCTAAGAACTTTCTATTTTGTATAGAATTCGTATTTAGTGGTTGGCTAGTTAGTGCCAAAAAATAAAGAATATATGTATGTGCAACTATTATTTTATCAAGTGCCATTTTCTACTTTAGCTTATATGTGCTTTTATTTTACAAAAAAAAAGAGAAACGAAAATTTTACAAAAAAATATCTAGGCTGTCTGTTTTGTAAGAATACAAAGTGCATTCCCAAAAATGTAGTTCACAAGAATGCCACAAAGTATTTCTGCCAAGCCACAAGTTGGCATGCGTTTGCTTCTCTGTGTGTGTGTACGTCTGTAACCACTGCAATGCCAAGCCGTCAACATATAAATATTTACCATAAAATGCAGCGAAATAATTTTGGTTAAATATTGTGCAATAAAACTACAACAAATTGCCATCAACATCCAAACCAAAAGACAGACCTCGCACATTTTGACCCAGTTTTAAGAATATACCGCAAACTTACAAGGATACGTGGCACAGATGTAACAAAAAGCATATACATATGCCATTATACATATATACATACATGTATGTATGCAGTCGAAAAATAGAAATTACTGAACGCATCCGGAGTTAAATATTCTCAAAGCTGCACAATTAAAATAATAAAATACATTCGAAATACAAATGCTTACTTTAGACTGTTGCAAATATTTTGGCAAACATTTCTTGCCTTTTATTGTTATTTTCTGTAGCATGGCCAAAAAAAAAAAAAAACCACATCTCGAACTCTTTGAGTTTTAAATTGATTGCAATAGATGAGAATACTGTGAATTTGACTATAGAGTAGATTATATCTTTAAAAGTGATATAAAAGCTGTTAGAGCTGTAAAGAAATTATTCAAGCAAGGTATTGACTTTGCTGTCATTCATTTGAGCAATAAATTTAATAAATAAAATATGAATTTAAAATTAATAAGCGTTTTCTGCTTAGAATAATAATCTGTAAAAGGCTTAAATTTTAAAAATATGATAAGCGATCTTTTGAAAGAAAATATCTGATAATATTATTATTTCAGTTGTGTTGTTTAGGTTAAGAAAATATTAAAATATTGCTAACAGAATGTATTTATTAACAGCAACTTAATCTTCATAAACTGAAATTATCAGTGTTAATAACAGCAATTTAATACGCCTAACATAGCGTTAACATTTGCTGTAAATATACAGTTTAAATTACATATCTTTTTAATACAATCTTGTTTTCTAGAAGAATTGCCAGTCCAAATAGCGTGTAAAATTATTTTTAAGCTCCAGAAATACACCCCGTAAAGTTGATTGACGGAGTTGCCCCCACAGTCATGATACGCTGCACTGTGCTGCCTAATGAATGACCCGGTGAATAGTTTCAAGTGCGCATATTATTTTTTGCTACACCTTAGATTCAATTTTAGATAAGTTCTATGAGTGCTGATGACAAAATGCAATGCACACCATACTGCAAATGCTTGAAAATATGTAATAAAAGGCATACCAACCCTTGTGCTATTATGCACATATATATATATACTTTATGTATATATATTTATATAGTACATACCACTGTGCACAGTAGCTCTGACATTTCCACTTGGCGAGGCCTGATAATAAACACTGATAAGAAAGAAGGGGGCTTGGCGCTTTCTATGAATAGTAAGCAAACTTGCTGATTCCCTCCCTTTCTCTCTTTCTCTCTCGTTCTCTGTCTCTGTCTCTCTGGAGACTTAAGCTAACGTGTGGGATTTATCAGTGATGACCCGCGGTGTAAAGTGTCAACGGCACGTAGAAAAAAAATGGCAATTTTTGAATGCCCTGACACGTCTGAACTAGGCTTTGGGGTAAAGAGTAAAGAGTACCAAGAGAAGAGACGAGGTATACAAAGTAAGCGTGATAAACAATATGAATATAAACAGGTGCAAAATGTTATCATAACACATAAAGTTTGGCGAGAGCGAACTTAGTTAGAATAGTATATATATTGAACACCACATGACATTCTATTATCTTCTCTAACATCTGTTTTTTGTGAGTTTACCAATATCAGATTATATTTAAAAGCCAGCGAAAGCCATCGTCTGTAGTCTATCTACAAAGCAGCTCTCAAGATGAACAAGCTGCTCGGTACTATATGTGTATTACTGGGTAAGTGAAAAGTTGATTTGTTGAGTTGATTTATTTAAATTAATATAAATTACCCGATAATACTAGCTATTGCCCAGGCAAATGCCGATTGCCAGCTTAGTGCAACGGACATTTCTCAAACGAATCGCATTTTTGCTTTTCAATCAAACTCTCAGTTGTATCCACTGCGTGTGGATGCAGTGAATGCACAACAAACATTGGATATGATTTGTAGTAATGATGATGTGGTGCAAACGACATGTCAACAAAATGGCAACATGCAACCACCGTTGCCAATGTCAGATTGCAGCAAACCCATTAAGGCAAGTGTCGAAATAGTTGCCGATGCAAGTTGCGCCTATACCATGTACCGTGTGGGCTACAAAGTGAGTGATCAACAATTCTTAGAGTTATACAGAAGTTGCTACGATGCCAGCTCTGTAAGAGCGCATTTTGTTATCCACCTGACATATCGCAATAGTCTGACTGCTCGTCCAGAGCAAGCCTTTACCACAGATGGGGTTATAACTGGAGCCATGGCAGCTTCATTTGTGGCCAAGAATATTTATGAACAGTTTGAGACCTTGCTGGGACCACATCAGACTTATATAGCCTCTGCTCGTGATCAGGTCTTTGATCGTGGCCACTTGGCGCCCTCCGCTGATTTTGGCTTTGAGCAGTATATGAGACAATCCTTCAAATATATCAATGTGGTTGCCCAGTTTCGTGGCATTAATCGCAGCAACTGGAAAACAATTGAGACCTGGGTACGCAAGTTATTCGACAATACCAATTTGGAGGCACTGAAAATCTGCACTGGAGGATTAGGCATCTTACAGTTGGCGGACATCAATAACCAGATGAAAGATGTGTTTTTGGGACCACAAAACACTAATCCCGTACCAAATTGGCTCTACAAGATTGTTAACGATGGCGATGGCACAAGTTATGCCTTTGTCACCTACAACAATATCCATGATCCAGTGGTTCCAGTGCCAAATTGCCAAGAGGTTTCATGTCCATCAACGCTGCGTTTCACACCCACCAGGGAGGCTGGTTATAGCTTCTGTTGCGATCCAACCGATTTTATTACTAAAAATGTTCCCAATTTGGCAGGAGTTTGTTAAGTGGAATACAATTTGAGTGTACATGGAATAAGGATAATATGTTTTTAATTTAATAAGTGTAATGTATATATTGCGCTACTAATATTAAATGTTCCAATAAAAAAATAAATTCTCAGAAATGAATAAAATTCAAATGCATAAATTATTTTAAAGAAGGAAACATTTTGATTTTAAGCCTATCGAAAAAAAACCCAAAAGCATTTAATTAAATGTATTACAACATAGTGGCTGCAAATGGTATCTTTTTTTTATTATTTGCGGAATAAACTTAATAAAAAATATTACCACATTGTTATAACACATTTTGCGGAATAAATTTACCCTGCTTATGATACACTACTCGACTATGGCATTATTTGCTTGTTTTGTTCTCCAAATTATATTAGGAAAATCTAGACGACAATAGAGATAAGCAATTCTTAGAATTAAATAATAATAATATAACAAATTGCTGCACAATTTATCATCAACCCGATGACACTCTATTATTTTCTTTTACATAAAAAAACAATATTCAGTTCTCTATCAACACTGCAGCTCTGAAAATGTACAATCTGCTCTGTGTATGTTTGTTACTAAGTGTGTATAAAGATGAGCATTTAAATCAAATTGTTAAGTTTTAAATTTATTAAAAATATGTAACTTATACAATTGCAGTTATTGTCCACCCAAATGCTCTAGATGCTATATATAAAAGTGTCTGTACATTACCTAAATTAAATAATATTTAAATGCAAAATCAATCTTATTAACAAAGTGTTTTATTCTATGAGTTCAGATTATAATTTGGCAGCTTATACTTAAATTTTAAGTTTTAGATAAGTTTTAGGACTTTAAATCACTTAAACATATACAATATAATTTCGCTATTTTATCAGTTATGCAGGTCGAGTCCTCTTCATAAGAGTTTGTTCGACTTATTGTCTCCACATCTACATCCACGTTTTCGGTTTTATTATTAAAAATAACAGTTGCATAAAAATCTGCACTATTTTGTTTAACTTTAAACTTGGTGCGATAGAAGGCCACTTCAATTTCCGGCAGTTCCTCATGATAGTTCAAGTCCACGCCAATTTTAATTTCTGTTTTATGAATATAATTTAATGTTAGATTTGCACAAAGGCTACTAAAATTTCTACCCCACAAATACTCGTTCATGCGATCGATAACTCGAGGTGCTATGCGATCTGCCCAATTATATTGAAGCCTCTTATATGGCTTACAGGTGCAATAGTGTTCGGGAATCCCAGCATCGGCACAACAACGCGTCTCATTTACGGGATAGAACAATGATTGACACTGGGGACAATCGTGAGCTTTGGGCAGTGAAGGAGCATCGGGTTGTCCACCCAATTCAATAATGTGCTTAAGTGTATTATGCAGATCATAATTGGATGTCAAACGATTACGATTTGCTTTTAAAGCTGCTGCATATTCTGGATATTGAGCTCGAAACCAAGGTGGCAAATAGATGAACATCATGGGCAAACGTTCTTCTAAGAAACCGCTGACTAAATACATTAATTGACCATAGCGTGCACCATGATCAGAGAAGAATATGACAATGCTCTGTTCGAAAACACCATCCATTTCAAAATCTAACAAATATTGTAAAGTAAAGTTCTCCATTTTCGAGGGCATGGCATAGTTGTCATGACTGAAGCTACTCGACCAGAACAGTCCCCAAATGGGTCGCTCATCGATATACCGTTTGGCAAACTCCTTGCCATAATCATAAATATAACTACTTTGTACACGACGTCCAATACAATAAGTTGCAGAACACTCTTCGCATTGCCAAGTTTTCATTTCGCTGTCAAAGGCTCGCAGAAATGTTCTGTAATAATAGTCAGTTGGCTGCTCTTTCAAGAAACCTGGTTTCACATAATTGAAAGTATTTATGGCCCACCAATCCTCCGCATAGGCTGTCAAGTAGCCGGCATCCTTTAGGTATTTCCAGATAAAAGGAATACGATCAAAGCAGCCAATTTCATCCGTATCACAGACATTTTCCTTGGCCGTGTCCGGTGAATATCCACTGAGTATGGCCATCAGATTTGGAAACGTGTTGTCTCCAACCTAAGAATCAGAACTTTAGCCATATCGAAGATATAGATTAAATTACACAGAATTTACCTTATTATAACCCTGCATCTCATACCAACCATTGCGAGTTAAGAACTTGTAAACTTTGGGCATAGTGCGTCTTAGATTAATCCTTGACATGCTATCGATACCAAACATTATAACACTTGGCTTCCTTTTCGCCGACTTGACTGGCTGCAATTCTTCCGGAGAAAGGGGTTTGTATTGTATCAATGCATATGCATCAGTTTGTATCACATTTGATTCATTTGCCGCCTCGTGGCAACTCAATACCATGCCCTGAACGTGCCACGGAACTATATAGCCATGTGTAAAGTATATGCGATGCAGTTGTCTGTAGAGATCGCATTGTTTTAGAAAGATTTGGGATATTCTCATATTACGGATGTGGTTTAAATAATTTCTACATAATTGAACACTTTTCTTGTGAATGGCTATGCACATAGATACAGACATTTATCTATATGCATTTATCATTATCATTTAAAATTTATAGTTTAAAAAGTTATTAGAAATTTTAAAAATTCTAGTCCCAGAAAAGTTTTTGTTTATTTAATTTTCTAAATAAAAATTGCAAAATAAATTTTAGAAAAATAATAGTTAAAAACAATGATTACAGTAAGCAACAGCAATATATATCCCGAATATTTTTAGAGTCGATTTATATAAAACGAGTCTCTGGTTCGGCAGATATTTTTTTAAAAATAGGTTGCCGGGACCGTTTTCGAGATAATCGAAAAAAGCTATATTTCCGACTTATTAAAACAGTAGCTTTAGAAAAGTGAAATTAACTTCGAACGGAATTAAAAATAAACATCTTAAATACCATTACACTTTTTTTGAAAACATAATAAAATTACATTTAAACCTGCTTTACAACATTTCCTAATTAGATTTCCCGCTTAGAAATTATTGCGGATTGAAATTAAAGTTTTACCTACAAATATTCATATTTTAAGAAAGCTATTCCTTGTGAATATTTTTTTTTTCAAAAACTCGAATTTTAGCTTTTTGTATCATTCTTTAAATCTATAGATTTACTAATTGTTAAAGCCTTAAAAAAATCTAATAAGTATCGGTGGAATATATATGTATTATTGTTTATTTTCTTTTAATAAACATTGCCAAATTTGCAATTTATTTAATTGTTCTATTATTTTTATTACAAAAGTATTCAATACTTTAAGAAATAATTGAGACACCTGCCGTACACCTTCATGTAGCAATTCTTTTATAGATAAATAAGTCAAACGGATTTATATAATCAATTTAAAGGTTTGACAGGTGTGTGTAAAACTAAAACATAAAAAGTGTACTTTGGTGTACTTTAATTAAACCACTTCAAAGATATAAGAAATAAAAAATATATTAAGCATTACTTGTTAAAGCTATCTGCCTCAGCACATCGCGTTATTTCCTGATAATAACAATTATACTCTATTTGGCTAGAGTGAAGTATTTGCGATGCAACACTCGCATTAATATGAAGTATATAGCGTTTCCTATTCATATCGAATATTGGTGTCACTAGATCCGATTCATTGGAGCAGGTCTCGAATACCATTGGCTTGTAGGACTCCATTATATCCGCAGAAAAGGGATCGATGTAGGGTATTTTACACTGTGCACTCTCGACATAGTACAGCGGCAAAGGAAGTTCTACGGCTTGAGTTTCATTAGACTCTTTAATTGCACTGTCTGTAGAATTTCCAATCTCGGGATCAGTTAGCAATCTATAGATTTTACTTGTCTCTGCATATTTCATATTATTTACACTTAATTCAGTATTTTGGTTCGGTATGCATAAAATAAAAAATAACACTACTAGTAAACCGATAAAGAGCCATTTAAAACTCGAATTTGCCAAGGCTGAGCCGAAATACATATTGCTTGTTGTATTGGCAACGATCTACACCAGACTGAGGAGTTTTGTCCAAGACGGTACCGTTAACACATTTGCAGTGATAACTTTTATCAAACAAAAAAAAAAAAAAAGAAAAGCAAAAAAAAATTTGATAAAGATACGTAATGAGCATGTTTCGGGGTCTTGTCAGAATTAAAAGTTATAGTTTCTTACCTCCTGCAAATTGTACTTAAATATTACCAGGAAATGTTTAACACAAGCCCATTTAGCACATTATGATTGATCACTTCCGATTCTATATACTATATAATACCATTCCCTAGCATAATTTCTTACAAATTATTTCCGAGCAGATGTTTTCTTTTGCTGCATCTAGTAAGTCGATACTAAAGAATTCGGATTGGATTACTATGTCAAAATGCTGCCATTAAAACTATAAAAAAATCTTGAAAAATGCTATCACTATCTACTGGTTATCAATACTAAAATTAGATTATCATATTAGAGAAATGGCATACAAGTAATTTTTTATCAAAATGTCTACTACTGTATTTTATCATCGATAACCCAAAAAATTGTTTCCTTCAACAAAAAACATAGTAAAAACATAGTTAAACTCTTAAAAATGTTTATTATTATTATACCCTATACCTATTAAAAAGGAAAGTATCTAACAGGCAGATCCTATAAAATTCATATATTTTTGATCAGCATTAGAAGACGAGTTAATATAGCCCTGTTCGTCGGATATACTCTTATTATATTCTAATAATATATTTATACCTTTGCTCCCTTTTGTTGAAACAAATAGTTCTAAGCACTTTTATTGCTTTTGCGTGACCAAGTAATTTACGAAAAATAACGAAAAATTAATTAGCATTTCAAGAGTTCATTACGTATGTATATATATATATATATCATATATATATATATATATATATGAATAATTATAATAAAAGCAAACCAATCTAAATTACTTTTCCGCAATGTTCTCCGATTTAATTGCAGTTTTATCTAAAAATCTAAAAAAAAAATGCTTTTGTTCATTTGTTTGTGCATGTCAGGAAATGTAGCATTTTAGTTTTAATATCAATAATTTCTTTTTGTTGTATAAAAAAGTAGAGCGTTTCCTTTAATAAGATATATATACGGCAAAACAATTTTTATTTAACATTATAATTACAATACATTCGTTTCTACATTTTAACCCACACAAACAGAAACGTAATCATTTAGAAAACTATATATATTTACTCTTTTGAATTTTTTTACATTTATAGAATTGGCCATCCGCAAATTTTTATATTTACGCGAACGTAAGCATGGACATTCTAATATATTTGTAATGCGGATAGGGTATTTAACTTTTTTGGGGTAGCCGTTAGTAGTGATGCCAGATCGCTTAAGAGAGAAAAAATCATTAAAATTTATATCCTATAGAGGGCGGCTCTCTATTGAACGCCACCTCTTGTCTTTATGAGGTACTATACAGAACACTGAAACACAGTACATACTACTTAAACTGGTCACACTGCTTTTGTACCAACTTGTGGCAACATGTTGCTAACATTTTTAATATGAGTACACATGTATACAATGCAAAAAATACTAAAACGCAGTATTTCTTAAACTGCCGAAGTCGGTCACACTGTTTGTGGCTTAGTTGATATTTGAGAAAATTTGAGCATGTCTGCGCGTGTTTGCGGGGCGTGAAAAATATTTAAAACTAATAAATATGTAGTAATATTATCGAAAGTAAACAACGCACATACTTAGTTCAGCATGTCCGGCCGGCTACAGTGCGCTGAGTTAAGTCCAATAATGTTGCGTTGAATACGTGTATTTTGTATGCAACTTTCCGCATTTACTACAAGCAAAGAAAAAAAGAAAAATGAAAAATATCCTTGCCCACGCAGGATAGCCGTGTAAAGCAAACGCGAGAATAATTTGGAAGCAAAAGTAATTGGCGCAGTCACAACAGTGAATTTCAAATTGAAACAAATCCCAAAAAAAAAGAAAAGAAATGCATTTGTGATTAAAATAAGTGAAATGTGCAGCATGCAACATTGCGTTGTGAAGTAAAAAGCAAAGCAAAGAAGAACAAACAAACCAAACAACACAACGCAACGCAACGTGAGCGAGCAAGTGAGAGAGAGAGAGAGAGAGAGAGCCGCCTGCGTCGCTTCGCCTCTGCCGCTCACAACAAATTATCGTTTAATTTCTTTCTTTATTTTGCACAAACCCCAAGCCAAAGCGGGTGACTTTTGCGTGTGTGTGTTTGTGCATTTTACCAAAGGGGCTGTGCAGCAGCGGCAGCAACCACCCCCGCGCCCGCCTGTATTATCAACCATTGATAACTAAAAAGCAAAGCAGCATAAAGGTCGCCGCTCTGTATGCCATGTTTGGCTAAAGGTAAGTCTAGCAAACGAACGCCCCCACAAAAAACGCCTATTTGAAACGATGAGCTGACCTCGCTCTTTAAGCCGCATAGGAAATGAATGCCAAATTTACGTAGATTTAGCAATAGAAAAAAAAAACACATATAAATAAAAAAAACACGTTTGCCAACGCTCTTTCAGTGTTGGCAGCCAATTAAAGTTGCAACTCAAAAAAAAAACTGAAAAAAAAGTTATATATAACCGGCGCGCCGGCTGCTGTTGCTGCACTTCAGCGCTGCTCAAAGCTAAACGAGCCAAAAGCAGCAACAACAACAACAACAACTACGCACAAAAACTACTACACAGGCAATTGAGGTTGGGTGCTTGTGTGTGTGTGTGTGGACTCGACGCGCACTTTAAATATTTTATATAACTGCACATAAAGTTCTCAGTTTGTGGCTGCGTTTTTTTTATACTTTTTTGTTGTCGGCAACTTTTTTTGAATTGAAAGCACAACAATGCACACGTTGCCACGCCCCAAAGCTTTCGCCCAGGCTTGAATGGATCGCATGGCATGAGTTAATCTGCGCAGACAAAGCGCCGACAGCGACGCGACGTCTGCAACAATTCTGGATGATATCAACAACAACAATAATAATAATAACAACAACAACAACAACGACAAGCATCAACATTAACACTATGCAAAAGCTTCACTAGAACTGGCAATGAATCAGACGCCAAGAAAATACCAAAGCACAAATGCATTAGATTGCTCGAATTGAAGATACCCAACAACAAGTTGTTCTCTTATTCTAGACAGGTCATTGATAGATAGCACCATCTATATTATAGATAGCTTGTAGATATTATAGATTCTTTATAATATCGATATTTAGTATTTAAATTAACTATCGAAGGTTTTTCTTTTCATTTTCACTTTTGGTAGAATTTTGCGATTTAATTTCACTTGCTTTTGAGTTAAGATTGAACTTGAATTGGGCTCACTATTGAGACAGAACAAGGAATCTATTTTATTTACGACGTTTTGAAATAAAAGTATCTATTATTTCACCCCAGGACGAAATTATATCAAAATCTTAATAAGCGATTTTAGATTTTTGGGTTCTTCTTGGTTCTTTTATTGGAAAAACATATGAATATTTCCACAGCTATAAAAACTCTTTAGAATTCTTTAAGCAAAAAAAATAAAAAAGAAAAACTTAATTAATACCGATTATTTTTGAGCTTTCATTTTTATTACTCAAATAAAATTATTTTTACCTAAGTGTAATTAAAAACTCGGAAAATAATAGTTAAAGTAAATAAATAAAATATTGCGAGATTTTTATTTTATTATCGTAAAATGCGTTTGTAGATGAGATTAAAAAAAGCCTTCATTTTGATAAAAATAATAATATATAGCTACAGCTGATTAGATCATAACAAACACATTAATAACTTTATGCCCATTTCCGATTTATCTGAGTACAGGGTATCTGAAAAAAAAAATAAGCAGTGACTAGCAGGCAACTCGCTTCGCGATGAGTCTGTCATAAATTGCAGTGGAATTCGGTTTAACGGTTTTGTTTGTTACATTTGGACTTTTTGCGCAATTGACGTAATTGCCAGACCCGCAGAGAAGAGACCCGGCCCAGACACACTACACATGTACGAGAATTCACTGTATGTGTCTGTGTGTTTGTGTTTGTGTAGGGATGTTTGCCTGTAACTCCCGACTCTGGCTGTCTTTTGCCCATTCAAGCTCAAGAGCAGCCGTCGACAGCTGACGCTGAGAGACAGAAACAGAAACAGAACCTGAACCTGAACCAGACCCGTTTTCTCTGGGCCTTTTCATGAATTTACATTTTGCATTTTCATTTGCATTTTTTGCGGTTGCTGCCGCTGCTGCTGCTGTTGCGTCAATGGCGCATTTTCCACTTTTCTATGTCGCGTTTGCGAGTACTTTTCATAATTTGTAGCGCCCACTTTTTTTCACGCCAAGTTGCGCTTTCGTCAAACATTTTATGTTTTTTTTTACATTGCGATTGAAACTTATTTTTCGTATTTTCTACATTTTTTATTTAAATAAAATTTTTAATGAGCTGCATACGTTGTTTTTAAGCTACTTAAGATTTACCCAAATTTTCCGAATCAGTGTGCCGTTGGGCCGTCAGGCAATTTATGCAAACCTCAGGCAATTAAATTTTCATTATTCACTAAAGCTCGAGATGTGCCGCACATGAACCGCAACATTAAAATTTAACCACACAGCACATTCTGCCGACAAGCCACTTAAGGACATGGCTTCAAATTAATTGAATTGAGACAAAAATAAAATGAAATAAATACGAATTTTACAGCCAGTCGGTTGGCGTATACTCTATTTTTAGCTTGATTTATTTTACGCATTTACCAGTCTTTTAGAGGGTTTAGGGTAGTGGAAGATGTAGATTTTGTTTTTTTTTTTTTTGCAAAAGAGCCAACATTAGCCAGAGATGGTAATCGGTAGTCTATAAATTAAATAAATTAATTATAGATATAATAATGTGGAAGACAAGGACCTTAGTAAGGTAAGAACAGAGAGACCATTACCAAGGGGCGCTAATTATTATAAAATAAAAAATTTAAAAATACAGAATTGTTTGCATTTTATGGTAACATAAATAAAAAAAGTTTAAAAAAATATAAAATAAAATAATAGTAATGCAAATAAGATAATTGTTAAATATAATTTTAAATTCCAAATATTAAGTTTTTCAATAGGAAAAAAGGGGAAAAATGTTTAGAGCCTACTCCTTTGCTCGAAAATTAAAAATTTAGGCCATATCATTGGGGAATAAGAATATATAAGTTTCAGTCTTAAATCTTTATCTCAAATAGTGTCAAAAATGCTTTCAAAGAGACAGATATATAAACTAATAGCGCAAAAAAATATAATATACTCTATTTGCCATATAAGACTAGAGTATAAATACAAAATCGTTGGAGAGCAAATTTGTTACTGTCCATGGCAGAAACATTTATAATATTATTAGCGTGTTGAAATGGTTTGAGGCTGGTTTTGCCAGGTCCTTTAATGCCACAAATGCACGCCAACAAGGATATAAGGCCTGACTCACACAATTTGGGATGAGGCGTGTAAATGGCACAAGTCATAAACTCAAATGGGTTGTTGTTGTTGTTACTGTTGTTGTTTTGTTGTTGCTGTTGTTGTCTACTGGCCCAGGGTCAAGAGGAGTTGTTATTGGCAACCCGCTGACTTTTCCTGGTTGCCTGGAAAACACTTAAAAAAACGAGTGGCCTCTCAACGCTTCAAATACCATCAGAGTGTGGGTGTGCGAGTATGAGTGTGTGTGTGTGTTAATGAGCGGCACTTGGGCTCATACTTAACCCATGTTAACCGAAAAAACCAAAAACCCCGCAAAATAGGCGTGTCAAATGCGCACAGGTAGTAGCTAGTAGCTACGTATATATGCAAGTTACTAGACTATATATATATATATATATTTTATGAGCACTTGACAGACAACTCAATATAAACAGAGAGCGCTTATCACTCTTGACACTCCTCACCTTCAACTTAACCCCTCACACCTGCAATTTTAACACTTAAGTCGCAATTTTCACACGACTTTAATGGCGCTGCCTCATATTGTATCTGATAGCTTTAAGCTGCTCTGACAGACGCTGCCACACGCCCCCAACTTATCTGCCAGGCATAGAGGTGGATACATAAATAACGATGACTCTCAAACTGGGAGAAAAAAAAAAACAAAAAGAAAAAATATAAGAAAATAACGAAAAAGTCTGGCAAAATGGCAAAATGAAAGCACAGCCCCCTTATGGCTGAAAATAAATGACAGACAAAGTTTTCGCTTGTAAAAAATTGCACAAAGCATAGGCAAGCTGCTATCTCTCTCTTTTTGTGGCCAATAGTCGAGACTGTGTCTTTATTTGATATGACCTTACTAGAGGGTATTATTTGTTGTGAACCTTATAGTTTTCAGCAACAAAAAAATAACTGTGCATAAATATTGTAGTTGGTTATTAAAACATTTTTAAAATACTTGTATAGCATTTTATACCTTTGAGCTGGTTTTAATTAAAGCTTTAAACGAGGAAAATATGTTTTTTTTTATATAGTGAAGGCGTAGCAACGCGCGCCGTCTAAGCTAGTGCAATATAAAATATAAATAAAATACTTTAAATTGCGAAATAAATCTAGATATACTAGACTTTCTAGCATTACTCAGAACTTTGCTAAAAGTAGCTTGAAAACTATTTTTAAAATTCATTCTGTGGCCAATATGAATCTAGAAAAAACCCTTAAAAATGTCAGTAATTTTTTTATAAAAAAAAAAAAATAAATATAATTCGAAATTTCTTACAAGTACAAGTACAAGTAATACTCAAGAAATACACATGTTACGTCTAACATCTAATTTGAAAATGCTTGCACACAAAGAGCCAAAAAGAAAAGAAAAAAAACTTTCATTCCAAAGTTTTTTTTTTCTTTCCGCAAGTTGCAAGTTGTCAAAATTGCTTTGACGTTTTATTAGTTTTAGACGGAGCTGCAACTCATCGACATCATCATTATTATCATCATCATCTGCAGCAAGCAAAAGAAAAACCGACAAAAAAAAATTTACATAACATCAGCTGCTTGAAATGTTGAAGGATGCTCCAAGCGCTACGAAGTGAGCCAGCCATCCGGCCGGCCGGTCTATGCCGCACTTCACTTTAGACGCCGCTAAAAATAACAAAAATAAGAAAAAAAAATAAACAAATGCAGCTTTCAGTGCTGACCAAAGCGAAATGAATACTGAGTCTCTATGTGAATACATTCATATTCGAAAATAGTTTGCGGCGTGTCAAAAAGCCAGTGACCGCATTAAATTTTCTTCGACAAACGTTTTGGAACATTTCCAGCTGAAACCGAGACGATGCCGGTGACCAGCCCTAACCATAGCCAAGAGATTTACGTGTGCATTTTTGTTTTCCTAATACTCTAAATATATAAAAGGGTATTACAGTCATGGGCTAAGGCCTGAGACAGATAAGATCTTTGTTTTACTACCCTTGGAATAAAACTGCTTTCAGATTCATTTCGAAATCTTCAGATTAAAGATTTTTCTTGCAAAAATGCTTATCAATATCTTAAAAGATTTTAAAATTTTTGCGCACAATTCCCTTTGTGGTATACAGTTTTTTATTTAAGAATTATTCATGGAAAATTAAAATTAAAAGAACGTGATTTAAATCAGTAAAAACTTTATGTAGCTGTTCCTATTATCGATTCCGATTAAATCAATCGGATTTAGACTTCTTTAAGTGTTATTGTTTTTTTTTTTTTTAAATTAATTAGAAAATGTTCAAAATAATGCGCTTAAAGAACAGAAAATGTTCTTAATATACCTAAATATCGCTTGTAAAAAATGAATTTACAATTTAAAACAAATTTTAGAATTTAAAACCTTCGCTGGCAATGCATTTCAACTTCGGTGTTTGTTCGTTGTAAAAGAAATTGTATTTTTGTTGCTGCTGTCGCTTTTGTTGTTTCTGTGGCAAATGGAGCACACGGCTGTGACTCTCAATGAGATTTGTGCAGCTATTTTTGTGGACGCTGCAGCCGGCAACTATGACAAACAGTTCAAAGGCCCATTCGCTTGGAGTTTTTCCCCAATGTTTTTTCATCGGTTTTTCTCAGTGCTTTTTCATTTACGATGCCTGTGAGTGTTGTTGTTACTTTTCTTTTTTTTTTGTTATTTTTAGCATAGCGCTGTGGACGCGCCCAGAAGAGCTGCTCCACATGTTGGACGTGCTTATAAAGCATACGTAATAATTAATTCAATGCAATAAAACCAACAATTTGGTCAGCTGGCGAACCGAAATGGGTCAACAATTGTGAGTGACCCCAACGGGTTAGATTGTCTTCCTGTTTATTGTTATGCCCGCTGTTGTTGCAGATGTTAATAATTATGTTATAGCAATGATGATGATGAATATTTGTACGTACAACAACACGCCCTTTAACCTTTGTTTCCCAAAAAAAGAAAAAAAATCGGATAAGTCGATTTTGCTTCTTATTGCAGCTAGTTAGAACTTATCGATTTGTGTGCTCCCTCAGGTCAACATTTGCAGCTCATATTTTGGCCAAGTTACTGGAGTTAACGTGCTGTTTTGTAGCCACACCCACAAATCTTGGTCAGCTCATTAGAGTCGAAATTACTTGCAAGCCCCGAGAGCGTCCAGTTCAGCCCCCTCACCTGTTGTCTCGCTCTCTCTCTCTATCCATTGTTTTGCCTTTGTAATTTAACTGATTATAAGATTGTTGACTTGTATGCCGCCTTCCTCGTCAAATGGGGAAGTGCGCCTGCCGTTGCCCCTGTTCCTCTGTCCCACTCTTTGCCTGCCACAATCGGTGTCGATGACGATGTCGGTGCTTGTTGTTTAGTACTTGGCTTGCCGCTATATATAAAGTACTTTAAAGCGTCTTCAGTATGTCTTCTTATACCCAGTATACAAATGAGATAAAAGTGTATATGGAAATACACAAACATTATACATTATCTGCCATTAATTGGGCTAATAATGTTGTAATTGTTAGTATGACAAAGCGAGAGCATATAGTATATTTATAGTAATAAATTCTTATTTAATTCATTATAAAAATTTACAAAAGAAAATTGATTTGTTGTAAAGGTATAACTTTCATATAAGTTCATAATTTTTACACAAGCTAAATTTATACATAAAGGCGTTTTAGTACATTAATCAGAAATATTAATCACACTTGAAATTCCTATTTTTGATTATACTACAATATATTTTCTGTATTAAATTCTTATCTGAATTTGATATTATACTTTTTCAGTTGAACAGTACAAATTGTGTATTATAAGGGTAATAGATAAGATAGTTAGTGAAAACCCATTTTTTATTATATATTATTGATTCATTTCTTATGTTAATCATAATATCAGATAGTCATTAATTAATTTTAATTGAGATGTTCATTTTTATTATTTCGTAAAATGCTACATTATAGTCATAAAATCGAACTTAATGCACTGGATTTTTTTTCTGGTTTTTTATTAATAAAATTAACTAAAAACTGAGTTTTATTGTAGTTTTTTGGAGTGAATTTTCTGCATTTATTTTATTTATATACTACAAAATAAGAACGTTTAGAAATTGAAAATTACCTTAAAAAAAAAGTGGTTCTAATTCGTTACAAATTTGTAATAATAAATTCATTTTTTTTTTGTTGTTGCTTTTTTCATTCAGTGATCAACTAAACATTCTTTGTAATTGATTGGTATGTGCTAGTCGTGCACTCTTCACTGCACTTTAGATGTGCTTACTTATTGTCGCGTCTTGTCTTGTTATTGTGCTTTATTTACATTTTGCTTTGGCGCTGCTCTTCGTCATGGTCAATGGCCGACGCATGGGGCATTATAACACAGGCAGACAGAGAGGGAGAGGGAAAGAGAGAGGGGTAGCGATAACGATGATGATCATCATAATGATGATGATGATCATAATGACGACTGTATGTGCTGAGGTTATGATATAATCTGCGTTCGCCCCAACGACAGCGACTTACATATATATAAGCATTTCATCAGCTTTGACGCTGTCGCTTTTCTCCTGGATGCATCTGCATTTGTTTGCAGATACGCACACACACACTCGCACACACATTATAAGCACTTTGCAGCTGCCACAGGCAGCTAAATTAAAAACGCACCACAATAAATGAAATGCCAGCAAGTGGCATTCAGTTTTAGCTAACGCATCATCGTCGTTCCCCTCCCTGCTCTAAAACCAGTCGCGGCATCAGCTTTTCCAGTTGAATGTTGTGTCTACGGGGCAAAGTGAATGCAAACATCGAGTAGGGGCCTAGGGGGAGGGCTGGGAGACAAGGGTAAGCCTTGCAGGTCCTTTTAAGGCAGCGGCAACTGTAATTTACATAGCACTCACTTATGCTTAGTGCCTGACCCAAATTCGTGCCTACATCTCCGGTGGCACATGCCTCTACTACAACTGATGCTGCTGCTGCTCCTCATGCTACTGCATTGGGAGTGGAATCGTGGTGCCCATGTGTAATTAACTCAAACAGAGAGAGAGGGAGAGAGCAAGAGATGCCAACCACAAAGGTCAGGGTTCTTTTTTTATTTTCAGTTTTTTTTTTCTTCATTTTTTTATGCTTTGTATCTGACAGCAGCGAACGCGGTGAAAGCGAAAATATTGTAATGGATTTCTTGTACATTTTATTTTCCACACGAATGGCAGCTGCCTTTGAACAGGTTGTTTAGCTTTTATACAACCTAATAGAGCTTTGATAATATAATCTAACCGAGTGGAACTGAATGGATAACATACAATGTGTAACTATATAGAGAAGATCTACAGTAGCTAAAGATTTTTGAAAGCTAATTATAAGAAGCTGATATTAGCCTATTTTTTTAGACGGTTTAAAAACCATATAGAGTTTCTTAAGTTATGCTCACAGTTTTAAATATTTTGGCAAAACTTGATGAAAATTTTTATTAAAAATGTAGGCAGCATAGAAGTTGAAAAAAATAAGTATTACCTTGCAGAATGTTTTATAATAATATATTTTATGCTATGACTTTTTATTGCCTAATTAATATACTTTAAAGATCATAAATAAATCAATTTTAAAGCTACTTTTTGTTGTTGTTCAAAGTCGCCTAAACCTAATATATTATTTGAAAATAAATTTTAATATCAACTTCTTATTTTCTTTGGCAAGCTACAAAGCAGTTTTTAGCTAACCAATAAAAAATATCGATGCCTGTCAGATAATGTTAAATGGATATCGATAATATCGATAGTGTCATTTACGCATTTGGCCTGCAAATTGAATTTCTCTTTGACTAACACTTTATATATTCAATGCACAAGCATCATTAAGCTACTGCTTCACTTGAACTCCACCTGTCTGTGCAGTTTTTATTCATTGAAGCTACAACAACTGGAAAGAGAAGGTGCAGGTGCAACCTTTTTGCCACGCCCAAGCCACAGACGAGTTGGAGGCATCCATTAATTCTGCGTTGCAATCTCTCCCGACAAAAGCAAAAGCAAAAGCATTTATCATCGATGCCACAGCGCCCCCACAATTTACGCAATGAAAAGTATTTATGTGGGTGGGCAGCAAACAATTTTGAACCCACCAGCTGATTGAGAATGACTCCTCAACTGAGTGGCATGCCCCCAGCTAGTAGTATCTGGTTGGCATTTCATTAGTGTCGCCTTGCTTTCAGTTCAATTCAGTTTGCTCTCAATTTCTATGGCTGCTGCATTTGGGGTCGTCTTGGGCGTGGGCTTGATGATTAATGAATGCAAGTTGCGCTCTTCTTATGCAACAGCATCAAAAATGTTGACTATTAACTTGCAGTATTTACTGAAAATACCCAACTGGTATTGGCTGACTCATGATGCCAAAAAAAATAAATAAAATAAAATTCACAACTTGCTTGCTTGCTGCTGGCAGACGCGTATTAAAAACTTGACTTGCCTGTGAATTAGCAACGACTACAAAAGTAAACACCCTGCCAACCCTTTTGGTTTCATGTCCTGGCTGTCAAGTGTACTCCGCCAGTCAGTTTCCGCACAATTTCCATTGTTTGCACATGTATATATGTTAGAGATGAGCGATATATTGGATTTTTTGCTGCAATCCCGATGACCAGTCACTTTACAAAATCAGATTTGTGACTGTGCACAAAATTTTCAAAATGCGATGTAAACATTTATTTATTAAAATTTTCAATTAGTAACATTTGATTATTTTCGCCATTAGGTCGACTTGGTATATCTTTTGAAGCACAAAAATTAAAGCAGTATAATTTATTTTATATTTCAAAATTCGTTTAAATTTTTTTGAGAGTTTTTCTTCTTAAACCTTGCGGAATATTGCATAAATATCGAAAAATGTCCTATGTCTGTTAAAATTGTTATTCATATTAACAGTGTTAAATACTGTTGTGTGAAAAATAATAACAGTGCTCTTAAGAATTATGAAAATTCTACTTTAAAATAATTTTTACCTATGTTGAAAATTTAGCGATTAATTTGAAAATGCCAATAAATTGATAGAAATCTTTAGGCTTTATCGAATTGTACACGCACTATAATTATAAAAGTAATATGTTAAAGTATATTTTTGATTTAGATTGTAAATTTATTGACGTTATCAGACTAATCGCAAAATCTCTCAAAAATTTTCGTATTTTTTCAGTGCACTGTTATTATTTTCCAGACTGATATAGATATCAGACTGTTATTAACAAATTAACAGTGCACTAACGAAATTAACAGTAGGACAGGGCAAGGACTGTTAATGTTATATTAGGAGTACTGCTGTTATCGCAAATGCGAATGTTACCGACAACAGTTAGTAACAACTGTTAATTGTTTATGTTAACTGTTACTGTTAACTGTTACTGTTAACTGTTACTGTTAACTGCTACTGCTAATTGCTACTGTTAACTGCTACCGTTAACTGCTGCTGTCGTAACTGTGACTGTTAATGCAAGAACTGTGACTGCAAATTTGTTACTTTCCGTATACAGTCACAGTATGACAGTAATGTCAGTCACAATTACGGCTATATTTCTCATGCCTAATGTATGCTTTGTGCAAAGTTTGGAGTGTTGCGAAATCTTCCCATCCGTTCTGTCAAGAATGGGGGTGACGGAAAATGGGGGGCTGCCATTTGGGCATGCCTGTCAGCGTTTGTCGATTGGCATTGTAATGGGTTTTCAGTGCTCTAAAGTCCGGACACCGGCCGGACAAGTGGCAGCAGAAACTTTTAGTAGCCTGTGACCCAGATACGTCTGACATTTCGTTGTGGTCCAGTTTTGTAGTTGTTGCTCCTGGCAGCCATTTTAATTGCTTTGTTTTATTGGCGCAATGAAGTTGTTGCCCTTACAATTTGCAATGCAGCTGGATAATTTGTTAATTGCACACAAAATCTAGCCTCAAGTTGTGCTTCTGGTTTTCTGCCCATCAATTGTAATATAAACTGATGTCATTAAGTTGTTTTGTGGCCTCAATGAATAAAAAAATAAAAATAAAAATAAATAAAATAAAAGCTTAAATAGAAAAGTTCAACAACATTCGAGTTTTATGCCCCCTTACTTTGATTGGGGTAAACACATAAATCGAGCAAATATAAGCTACATTTTGCGCTATGCAAATTCCCAAAATAAACACAAAACCAATTTGTTGACTTTTGCTTACTTATTTGCTATTTATGCCAGATAAATGTATATATGTATAAGCGTAAGTATTTAAATGCCTTTTAAAGGCGCCACAAATCAATAAATACATCTCTTTATATGTGTATATATGTATGAATATCATAGATCATTGCGTTTATTCTGAATATGCATTCGATTTGAAATTTAAAGAGGGTAAAATAAATTTATTTTTTAATTGAAATTTGTTATTAATGCTTATGTTTGTTATATCGATTGTATATCTTTGATTTATTAGTTAAATGATTTTTGGAAAATCTTTTTTTTCATATTTAATATAAGTACTACTATATATTAGGGTGGGGTGAAAAGAAATCTATTTTTTGTACCCTATATTCAAAGATAATTTATTCTGACTTGGGTTGGATTTATTTATTTCAAGTATATTCCGTTTTATTCATTGACTTGTTGCCATTTCGAGGATAATTTTTTACTTAATTTCTCAAAGAAGCTCTGATCCTCGCTGTTAAAAAACTCGACTAACCTGGATTAACAGTCCTCAATTGTATTATTTTTTTTTAAATATTTTTTTTTGTTTTCAAAAAGCCCTTTATATGGTAAAGAAGATGTTGAAAGTGCATTTTGAGTTTGTTTGCTTAATTTTACAAATTCGATATAAAATAAAATTTATAATTGAACATTTTAGATTGAATATTGAACATGGTAGAAAACAAACTTCATAGTTTTTTTACAGCTTAAATTGCGATATATTCAATAAGCACCTACATGTGGTATTAATTTATACATTAATCACATTTGTGCTTTAAGAATATTATTAAAATGTTAGGGAGCTATAGCAAAGCGACTTATAAAATCTATAAAATCATTAAGAACTACCATTAGCACAATTTTTTGATTAAGCTCTATAAGAAACTTAAACATAACAAACCTCAATTATTTTCAGTCTCGCTTAAATCAGATCAACAAGAAAAACATGTTTTTAATGCAAGTAAAATGTATAAATATTTATTTAAATTGAATAAATAGAAGCAGATATTGTAACCTGATCTGTCTTCTATATCAAAACACAAATTGAACAAAAGCAAGAATACCCATTGAATGCTTTCAATGCTGGGTATTTAAACAAAACTAACAATTATGGCAATAAATGCATTTTAATATATGAGATTTGTGCCTATAACTGTTAATTAGCGCCATAGCGTGCGCCCCAAAGCTACCAAAAAAGGCAGAGAAGTCGACGCTGACGTCGCCGTCAGCGACAAACCAAATGAAGCCTAGTAAAAAAGCCAAATGAAGCGTAAAAAGCAACAACAACAACAACAAAAAGCTTACCAAAAGTTGTATGAATGAAACTCACTGTGTGAGTGTGTGTGTGTGAGTGTGTATGCGTGTGTGTATATGTCATGTCAGGCCACGCCCCATTCCGACCCAACCAGCGGCGCCAGTCGACTATTTGCCGGGGTTTTATGAGCTTTACCATATGCACAGCTGCGTTGCTTGCTGCCGGATAAATTGTAATCCGTTGTTGTTGGTGTTGCTTGTGGTGTTGTTGCTGTTGCTGCGACGACACTTTGGCTAATTGCTTGTGGCAACAACACTTGACTGAAGCCTCGTCCGGCAAACAACCGTTAAGCTGCATATTAGACAGCCTATTTAGTTAGGCATCGCCTCAATAGTTCAGATATCCAATAAGAAGAGACTTTGTTGTTGTGGGGGTAAGAAGGTGTAGAGAAGCAATTCCAATTATGAGAAGACAAACGAGCTGAATATTACTTATCAAGCAAAAACAAAATGCAAAATTAATAATCATGGAATGTTGATGAATGTTGTGCTCTATTCTGTGTGAGTGTACTCATTCATTCTCCGATTCATTCATTCGCTCGACTTTTTATCAGCTCTTTGCTCAAGCACAACTAGAAATGGAAGCGTGACGAATTTTTAATAATAAGAACAACAAGAACATACTACATATAAACCAGACACTGGGAAAAATATAAATAATAGATTTGTGGATTTCCGTTTTTTTAAACACTCAATCAATAGCTATTTGATTAATTGAAGGGAATTAAATCGCAAACATTCATTATTTTGTGTTTCAAAGGCAATAAAAGTCTTTAAAAATGATAAAGTGACTTTTTTTTTTTTTAAATAAAAACAAATTCAGCTATGCCTTAACCATAAACATTTGACTATCAAATAATAAATTAATTAAAGTTTTTTTTATAGTATTTTAATTTCCTTTTTTTTTTGCTCTATTTTTTTTTTGCCCATACAATTAGTACTGGAAATTATTGAATTTCTTGTGAAAATTATCAACTTTATTGTCTCAACACAAAAAAAAATTAATAAAAATAAATTTTTCTAGCTCTGCAGATTCTCTCTATTTTTAAAATATCTAAATGCCTTTTAAATATCCCGATAAAGTTTTTTTTATTAGCATTGCATAAGGTGTATTAATAGCTAAACCTTTATACTCTGTTTATCGCCAAATACTACTCGATTTTATTCAATAGCGATGTCTATATATTTGCGATTATTTTTTTTTATTTTATTTGCATCATATCTTTGTCAGGGTTTCTTCTCTAGTTCTAGCTATATGCAAATGCTTTTATTTATTCTATTCATTTTGGTATTTGCATATTCTCACTTTTTACCTCAAAACGTCAACGTTCTTTCTTCTGCTTTTTATCATTCGAGAGATTATATTTCCTTTATATTATTGCTATCTTTTTTTTTTACATATTTCTTTTCACAGTTTTCTCTCATACATTTAAGGTCATTACTTCCGTTCTCCCCAAACTTGGCACTGACTGCAATTACGTTAGCATTTTGCAGAATTTTTAGTTAATTGACAAGATTTTTCTTTGGCTTTGCCAAACACCCTGTGCTTACCACAAAACGTGGCAATTAAATGCAGCGACCACCAGTTTTGGTTAGACAGCCAAATTTGCAAATTTACAGCGTCAATCGATGCCATTAAATTTGACAGAGTGCATAAAATGGATTTTATGGTGTCTGTGGTCATGTCTACCTGGCAATCGATGTGTGCACAACACAACATGTGTATAAATCTATTTTTGCTTATGTGTGTGTGTGTTAGTTGTGCTAATGTTGTTTGCCAACGCATTAACATGCTCCCCAAACGCTATTCACGTTACGCATACGCCACGTGTGTCCCCTGTAACTCACTCTGTGTGTGTGTGTGTGTAGACTTTTGTGTGTGCGTGTGCGCGTTTTGCCAATTATCTTGCAGTCTCAAGCGCACTAAGTGTCAGCATAAATAATTGACTGGCCAAAGTGCCGGCTGACGAGTGTCGAGTATTGAGCCACGAGAGCCAAGACTCGAATTGTCGACTGTCAGTCAAGATGGATATGTATATATATACACACAAATAGGTCGGACTTTGTAGCACATGCAAATCTTATCGAGTTGACATAGTTGAGACCACATTACAGGCAGCCGGAAATTTGTTTGTAATTATTAGCTATATTTTATTTCGCATAAAACAAGTTTATTGTTACTGCCACAAACTTGTTTCGGTTAAAACCAAGTTGATTGCTGCTGTTTATCGCCCACTGGCCAAAGCAATTTGTGGCAGATTTGAACTCGCTTTTGGTGGCAACTACCAACTGGCAACTGGCAATGAAACGGACGTCTGATTAGACTCAAATAGCTGCTAAAATGCGGCAATGTATCAATATATGACACAGCATGGGGCGTATGCGTAATTTCTATATTCATATTTACACACATACACACACAGACATGGCACGATAATGTCTTGTTATTGATAAGACTCGTTTATAATGAGTTCATTGGCTGTGCAGTGGCCCAACTGGCTATCGATGGCCCCTTGGCAGCAGCTGACGAACAACAAAATGATAATGGTAAACACAGCAATTCAATTTAGTTAGATAAACCAATTGAAAAATTAAGATTTCTTGTAAATAGTTCTTGTAAAGAAATTAAATGGGTAAAGTAAACCAAAAGGAAGTGATATTCCATTAAATTTTAATTTAATTAACAGCAAAAATCAATTATATCAATTAATCTGCTTTATGGAAGCTTTGAAATAAACGGGATAAATATTAAAAAATTTGGGATTGGCTATCAACTTAAAATTTGCTCTCTGATGAATAAATAAAGGTAAACCGAAATTAGAGTAAAAATCAGGGGCCTTTGCAAAGTAATTGATTTTTTAATTTAATTAAATAAAGTAATCATTTACAGCTACTATTAAAAATAGAAAAATGTATAAATGATCAAGTTTTTCTAAATTTATTCATAAAACAAGAAACTTGTGTCTTGATTCTGATATCGGTATCCAGATCGGTAAACCAAAAATTTATGGATTAAATTTTTTATCCAAATCTTAACTTAAAACATAAAAAAATACTTTTTTTTTATATTTATATATTTATTATATTTATATTTTTTTCAAAAACCTCAAACATTATAAAAATACATACTCTTAAATTATATATATTCAAACCTGGATCGACTCACCAGGCGTTATTATTTTTTCTTTTTATTCTTATAAAACGTTTTCCAAACATACAAAAATAATATTCTTTGACAAACTCTAACAGTTCGTTTAAATTAATTCACTCTATTGATTTTTCCCTGTACTTGCATGAATATGTTTAATTGAAATGTTGTGGTTTATAGTTTTAAGCATTATTTATTTATTTATTGCCGTTTGTGTTGTCATATATGTAAATGCAAAACCAAGGCTTTACAAAAAATATTTTACAGCTGTGAATAACTATTTAAATGTAATACTTATTTTTTTCTTAAAAAAACAACCACAATTAAGTTCAGAAAATACATTTAAATAAATTAAATTAAACCGCAAAATGTGCAACTCAATTGTAAACTAATTGACTTTATTTTCTGCGGTAAAAAGTGAGGCATTTTGCAATTTGTTTAATGTTTCAATTAAATTAAATGAAAAACTTTTGCGTCTGTTGGCCAAATTGAAAATTTGCATTTGACGCACAAAGCTAAAGCAAAGCAAACAGAATTTTTTTTTTGTTTTTGCAGTTAACTTCAAATCGCAATACAGACTTCGACGGTTTGGCTTTGCCACCGCTTTTGTGGTTGCCAAACTCACAAAAAGCATTTAACCCACATTTGCTGAATGGCTAAATAAAAAAAACTTTGCGTTCCATTATGCAAAGAGCACGGGATTTGGCTTTGGCTCTGGCTCTGGCTCAGCTCACGTGTAGGCTTAACCAACTGCACAAATGCAAAAACGAGGCGGGAAGACAACAGCAGCTGGCAGCAGTGGAGCAGCTTAAATTGCATTTTAATTTGCTGTACCACTCGCATTAATTAGCCAGAGCTAAGCGCACCCCGCGGGCTAGAAAACAAAAAAAAAAATAAAAATAAAATAAAATAAAAACCAAAAAAAAAATAAAAAATACATTTACATGCCAACCGGTTGTTCCAATGTGTATCAAGTGACCAATTGGTGAGATGCCGGCATTGGTGGCCAAATGTGTGGCATTTGCATGACTCCCGCGACTGTCATTTGTTGAAGATATATGGACGCAAGGCATGCCTGGTGGGATGCGAAACCCTACAAAAAATCTAAACAGTGGGGCAAGAAAGTTTATGACAAGTGCACATAAATGAAATTTGTGAGCAATTGTAAAAGAAGAAGTTGACCCCAGAAAAAAATATATTGACTTTAGTTTAACATTTTTACACTCTTGCAATCATTGCAATGCCAGTATTCAGAGTATATAATTATTGGAAAGAGCGAGATCGATCTACAGAAGTATGCGGGATGACTTGAAAAAATCTATCGGGAACCATAAATTTTATATATAAAAACTATTAGATAAATCAAATTGTTCTCATTAAAATATTCCCAAATGAATTTAACCAAAAGTAGTTAAAAGCTATCAACAAATTAGAACATTGCACTACGAAACTCTCGGCTGTGTTAATGAATTAAAAACTTAACTTTTTAATAAAATAATTTATAATGTTTCAATAATGAATTCAGGGCATGCGATTTTCTAATTGGTAAACGAAATATTATCGATGTGATTGGGATTGAACCCAAGTTTTCTGTCCCGATTCCTTGTCTTATTTATTTTATATGAAAAGACGCATATTTCAAGAACCTAAAATATTGAGTTTACCCTTAACAATATAATATAAAAATAAAATAAATTACAAATTTTAGTTTTTAATTAAATATTTTCCATAATTCAGTTGGGATTCAAGACATTGGATATTTTAATTAATAAACGAAACATTTTCAATTGGGATTGAAATTCAGTTTTTTGTTCCGATTTCGTGCCTTATTTATTTAATTTACTCAATAAATTCGAATTCAGTGACATTTTATGAAGTGATAATTAATTTAACTTTTTCCTAAAAAATAGATTTTTAAATTTATTTTCTTAATTTATTAATTCTACACACATTATAAACTTTTCGAATTTTTATGACAAAAATAAGTAACAACAATTTAAATGTAAAATTCATAAGTTTTTTTCCACTGTGCCGCGACTGCTGTTGTGTCTCTTTTGACTTTGTGCGCTTTGTGTGAAATGTGTATCAAGTGTCGGACATGATGCCACCACCACCACCATCACCAGCACAATCACCATGACCATGTTCATGCCGCAGCTTGTCTATTCCCAGCGCCGGCACACCACTGACACAATTTAAATTTGCAACATTTTTTTTGTACGCTTTTGCGACGCATTTATCTGCCGGCTCTGTGCCACCAAATCCGTTGCGCTTTCATTTCCTCCAAATGCAACACGTGCGTGGGCCACATAAATTGCCGTCAAAAAATGTGCAACAATAAATTTAATAAAATACAATACGAGTATGCAAAATAACATATGAGTATAATGGTTGCTCCCTTTGCCGTTGCCAGAGCAATTTACAGAACCAAGTTGAGCCTTTGACAATAAAGCGCTGACATCATGGATGTATGGACAGACAGACAGATGGATGGATGGACGGCTGGATGGATGGATGAATGGTTGATTGGATGAATGAATGAATGAATGAATGAATGGGTTAATGGGCGTGGTTACATTTACATGTTAATGAATGCCGTGCTGTAATTTATGCACATTATTGTTATTGTTTGTGGTCTTGCGGTTGTTATTGTTGTTGCCGTGTTCAAGGTCAAACCGTGGGCTTGTTTATATCCCACTGGAAACTTTGGAAAATGTGTTAACAATGCACGAATTACCAATACTCTATGCCCAGTTCTAAAAATTAGCTGTAAAAACTAGCAATGGGTTCAAGCGATTTTTGAGTATTAAGTTATTGATAGATCGATCAATTTTGTTGAATGTTTTTCAGATAAACTTTTGTACATTATTTATTTTTAAAAATAAAACATGTTTTCACCCATATCGTGTAAATTATTTCTTTTCTTTTTCGAGTAAAGTATCAATCAGTTTTTTCGGAATTCAGAACACTTTTAATTCCGAATAATTTTTTTTTTTATTTTGTTAGCATTATATATATTTTGTGTTGTATGTACTATATATCGATGTAACCTTTAATATTAATAAACCTGCGTCTAAATAACAGAAAATAAAAATAAAAAAAATATATATATATATATATATATATATCTATATCTATTTTCTCCTATTTAGTATGCCCCTAAGTTCTCGCTCATAAACATTGTTGATAGTTAATCAATATTTACTTTAATAGACGCACGCAACCTTCAACTATCCAACTCCCACTTCACTCTACGGGCTTACCACAAGCGACAAGGCTCCGACTGATACATGGCCTGATCCGTAGAACAGTTGAAGGCCTTGGCAAATTGCTCATGATGCGGCCAATTGCGATTGACACGCTCATTATGCAGTCCATGCTCCACATCCGGCGTCGTCTCCATGGATGCAATCATTTCTGTATTGGCACACAGGAATTGCACGGAGTTAATAAAAAAGAGCTGTTGCTCCGTGAGTTTGCCAACTGTTCGATTGTTTCGCTGCACATGATCAAAGTAGGAATCAAAGGCCAAACGTAAGCCCACAATGTCTGACATGCTCTCAGAGAGCAGCAATTGTTGGGCATTCTGTTTGGTATAGCAGCTGGTAAAGTTGCCAAAATGTTGCACCAACGCTAAGCCCGTTGTGTTGTAGTTGCCACGGGCATCGTACACAATGTGAAATAGGTCAAAGGCATGCTGCAGCTCGTGGGCAAGAATAAAACCCAGCTGGGCATGCTGCAACAGCTCAGCCAGTTGTGCATCGTACAGTGGTAGCTGCAAGTAGCCATGTGGCAGCAGCACAGCATTCTGAAAGATTTTCACAGGCGACGAGCTACGCTCCACGACTCCATCCTGTTGATAGTAATCAAATGCTGGCCAGATACCTGGCTTATTGGCCAGCAGTCGCTGGTCAAGACGTTGATAGAAGCGCAGCAGTTGCAACTTGTTGCCATAGAAATCATTATCCTGTAGCCGCAAATCCTTGTAGTATTCCATCAGCTGTGCCATTGTCAATTGCGGCGGTATATTGCCTATTTTGAGACGCAGGCTACGCAGTTCATCCAGCACATAGGCCTGCTCCTGTGCGTTCAATTGCAAATGATTCTGCTTTAGCAAATGCTCAAATTCCCAACGCAATTTCTCTTGGAGTCGCTGAAGTGCCGCATCGGTCAGGTCGCGTCGTTCACCATAGTAATGCCACTCATAAAGGTAATTCGTGGCAAGTGGCATGTGGCCACGCAATTGCAACAGACAGGCCATAGAACGGGTCTCTGTGGTGCCACCAGTGGGCGGCAGCTCCTCGTTGAAAGTATAGAGCAGCTTGAACATGATATAGTAACAGATAGTCTCATTCGAACTCTGTCCAAGTATCAGCTGCAGTTGCTCCAGATAGTTTTCATTGAACGATGACACTTGCAGCAGCTGCATCGTATCTGTTGGCTGTTCTAGTAAATTTAACAGATAGTGACTCCAATTGATATGGGGCAAGCGTTGGCTCAGCTCTTGCAGCGTCCACTCCAACTGATCGCTTGCGGCTTGCCGCGTCATATTGCCCAGGCGCCACTCCAGCTGCATGAGCTTGTTGGTTAGATTTCTGGCCAGCTGCTCATCCAATCCAAAGGCAATGTAAAGATCTTGTATCGCCTGCTCGGTGAATGGCGTCGCATCGACTGATTGTGGCATCAACAGCATTATATAATGCGATCCATTCTCGCGTCGCACATTGATATCCTGTTTGATGAAAACATTATTGAGTCCATAGACACGCAACTTGGCCAACGTAGCCAGCCAATCAAATTGAGTTTCATTGCGCCACAACTCGCTGTAGTTGCTTCTAAAGATGGGCCACTCCAGCTCCAACTGTGGCTCCAGCAAATGCAGTAATTCATTAAGCGCCGGCTCAGTCAAATCCCGGCAGGCTACATAGGAGGCCCAAAGTTGCTTATAGATGCCACCTTTGAGTTGGTTTTTTTCCAAGGCGCTTAGCAATTGCATATTGTATTTGTTATCCATATAGCCGGGCATATCCAAATAGCTTTGCGTATCCTTATAATTCTCACTCCACTTGCCGCAGGCATAACCATAAAAATCCTCACAAGGCTCAACATTCTCGTTGACATTGGCCAGCACGTGCTTCAGAAACTCTAAACTGAACTCAGACTCCAAATCGGATTTGGGCAACGTTCGAGTGTCTGATATGACCAGCAGCAGCAGGAAATGGAATATAAGGCGACACTTCATAGCGGCAACTGAATTTCAACTGCTCTTCAAACTCTTGAGCTGCTCTGGCATCATTGCATTGGGCTTATCGCTCAATTTGCTCAACAGCCGTTGCTTTATTATCGCCTCGAATGAAAGACTCATATTATGTTTCCATTTTGCATAGAAGAGAGAGCTCTTCTATAGTATAGTAGTAGTATCTTTTGCCTGGGCATTCACTTCATTTGCATCCTGCTGGCAATTAGTTCAAGTGGCTGTCATTGATTAGAAAGCTCTCCTTAACGGCATTATAAGCCAACCAGCAGCAGCTCTTCAGCAGCAACTTGTCTTAATCCAATCAATGTCAGAAACTTCAATGCAACTCAGCGGTTGCCTCGCTGCTTGGCTCCATTTTTTGGTTGCCTTCGTTGATTCAATTTGTGTTTTGACAAAAACGAAATTCTTTGCCAAATTGAAAACTTCAACATCAGCAGCAGCAGCAGCAGCCAACAACAACACAAATATCAAAGGAAAAACTGTCGAAAAGGATTTTCGTTTAAGGGTTTTTGCTTCTGTTCTAACCTTACACCCTGTATAAGATTTGCAGTCACTTGGGATTATATAGACTACATACAAATACACTTATGCTTAGATTTAAGATACTACTGAAATTTTCACAATAACTTGTAAGCTTGTCACATTTATTATCGTACTGCAAAATTTATTTCTTGCAAACTTTAAATAAAATAAAATATAGTACAACTACTTTAAGGACTTGTTGAAAGGTATTCCCTAGTCGGCTACAGCACTTTGACTTGTTTAAATTTAATATTATACACTTTTGGGGCTGCTGGAGTGGAACGTATAAATTATTAAGTATGCACCTAACACAACATTCTCGGAACTGTTCCGGCTTCCTCCACTTACGAATCAATTCCACATAAATTTGTTGAGCACACTTTTGGGATTTTTAAAATTTTAAAAATAAATCAAAATTTGCTATAAGCTATAGCTTTTTCTGTGCATATTAGGCAGCTAGCTCTACTATACAGGGTATATATTAATACATCATATTTGGGCTGCTCTTTCTGTTGATTACTTTGGCCTATGGCGTGTATTGCTCTTTAGCGTCGTTGTTCATTTGGGTGTTGTTAATTTTCATTAGCATAAAATCTACACACACACACACACACCTACACACACACACACACACACACACACACACACACACACACACCTGATGCGGTTAATGCTCTGACATTAGCTTCATTTATCACACGACACCTGCTTAGTTTTGATTAGCGCATCGCTGTGATAAGCTAAAACGGCTTTAAAACGATGCTAATCAATGTAATTTTCTAACTAAATATCTATAGACAATCTATATACAAGTGGGTCAAATCGATGTGGCAACATAACAATGTTGCAATCGATTTTTAACCACTTGACAATTTAATGAGAAAATCGTGTTGCGAATTTTGGGGGAGAAAACCCTCGAAAAAGTCAAAGTGAACAATTTTCCCTGTTGCGCTAATTGAAATGTCATTTTGTTTGTTCAATTAAAAAGTCAATTAGCAAAGTCCGAACACAAAGTAGAGCTTATAAATAATATTAGAAATTACTGGCAAATGCAATTATTTATAATTAGAACAGCAACAACAAAAAATAGGCAATTGAGTGCAATAAAATGTATTAGTTTTAAATAAAGTGAGCTAATTAAGCAACTATTTGGCATTTGATCTATGAGCGTTTATACCAAATTTTACAAAATTCTATATTTAATATGCATTATGTTTAACATTTTAACGCCTCTTCAACTATGTGCTTTGAGGCTAATTGCAATTTTCAAAATAGTATAAATGTGTTGACAATTAAATTGTTTGTATATACAAAATTTAACTGAATTTGCATGCTGTGCTTAATAATTAAATAAAATTCAAATAATGGCAGCATTTACCAAAAAATTTTATGAAAATATAATAAAGTTAATTAAAGCACGCTTTGAAAATAATAATAATAACAAAATAGATAATCAAAGCTTAAATCGATTTTAAATGCTGAAGCTTTAAAGATGTGACATGTACATATATTAAATATTAAAATTTAGCTGTGCTAAACACATATTTTGCAATAAATTAGCTTACTAAATTAATCATAGAATCAAGCACAATATTTTATAAAATTTGTTATACTTTTAGCTATATTAATTTTTAGCTAGTACTTCTATAATCCTTGACTATATCTAGGAATCCTTATGCTTTACTCCATTCTCTCTTTTTTATTTTATTTATTTATTTTTTTTTTTGCCAAATTGCAAACTGACTTCATACCCGTTTTACCCTTTTCTAGCCAAAAAAAAGAAAACTTTGGACATCCGATTTTCATTTGTCCAAACTAAGACCCGCTCAACATATTGTAATCCTTGCACTTGAAATGTTGCTGGTGCGCTTAACAATCCACTTAATGCCAAGTTGAACTCAGTTTGCATTGCGGTATTGCACTTGACCCCAAGGCAAATCCCGTCGAGTGTCGGACGAGCGGAAATGTTGCAATTAAGCGACAATAAGCTGACCCAAAGCTTACGCACGCCCCGTCACGCCCATTTTGTTTGCAATTTGCCATTTTGCTTTTCCCGTGTTGCCACGGCACGTGTCACAGCCATAGCTAAAACGGAGACAACAAAATAAAGGAGGAGCAGGAGCAGGAGGTTGGGATGAGATTGGAGCTTGCAACGTAACTGTAGCTAAATCAATGCCAAAATGAGCAACATTTGTAACAGCATACTACTTACTTATTTGACAGCATGTCCTGCTGTGTGTAATCAGTTTGAACATTAATTAAACCTGTGCTAAGATACCAGACAGCCAGCCAGGCAGCCAGGACGTGGGGTCATGTTCAAGAGCCATGGCAACATGACAACGTGTGCTTGCATTTTCTCGAATTTAAATCAAGTCAAGCACACGCCTCACTTAATATTAATTCAATCCCAAAGTGGAAATGTTGTGCAATGCTCTTTTATGCTGGTTTTTCCAAAAGTTTTCATTTCAATTAGACTCTGCACAACGGACGGTAATCAAAGATAAAGGCAAAAGTAATGTAAAACAGGATATATCGTTTGGCCCTTAGATTGAATTGCTTTCAGTTTTGCTTTCGGGCTTTGGGGGGTCATGAATTTAATTTTGTATTCATGTTTCTTACACACAACGCCCACGTTTGTGTTCATCAATAAAAAAGAATCCAAGGACAACTCTGTCCTCTTAAATGTCAGCCAACTGTCAAACAACTTTGAGCAGCTTCTTCATATGACTCTCTGTATGAGTGTGAGTGTGTATGCTTGTGTGTGTTTATTAATTTGATTAAATGTAACTCAAGAAACACACACAAAATAACCCACATATTTACGAACATACACGAACAACATCTTTCTTTTTCACATACCTCAAGTTCTGCTGCCACTCTGACAATTACGCGGCGAGAGTGGATAAACAAATATTGAAATTCAAGTAAAGAAAAGAAACAAAGAATTATAAATAAATATTTAAACTGTATGTATATATGAATTCTCAATGTGTTTACTTACATGTGATCAGTGTGATTCATAAAATAAACTGCAAAGTTATGCATTAAAGAAACGTTGACTGTGATTTACTATTTTTTTATAAAGTGACAGTTAATTTAAATTGAATCTATAAAGGATTGTTCTTTTTCGATTTATTATATATATATAATTGTTTTGGATGTTGTGGGACGTTTTTTTTAAAGACAAAAGTGCAGGACTGCAAATAGGCTAGGCTTCCCCAGTCTATATTAATAATTTAATTGATTTTCGGAACTCCATGGAGATAACACTTGTGTTTTCGCAATATTTGTTGATATTTTATTATAACAAAAATTAGTAAATTGTATCTCTAAATTTAGTATCTCTGTAATTTCTGAATGAAATATATCAAAGGCTCTCAACTATTTACAAGCAACTACTATATTATTTTTATCTCCTATTTAATGAACTTATGAAGCACACCTCGCACACAAGGCGCTCGAAACTACACGCAGTTATTGAAGAGCAAACAAGCAGGCAGGCAAAAAAATATGCCAAACCCCACAAAGAGAGAGAGAGATGGAGAGGAAACGGAAATGCCAAAAGGTTCATGAAATGCGTGTCTCTGCACATGTCACAACGAAACGAAGCCACGTGATGGAACGTGCGTTTGTCAAGAGGGTGGCGGGGGTAGGGGCTTGGGGGTTGCCCTGTTGTTTGTCAAAACCATGTCAATATGCACACAGCAACAACACCGAAAGACGACAGCAAACAAGAGACAACCGTCAGGACAGAGCAGCGATAGTATAAAGAGCAGAGGGATGTCAACATCGGGGGAGCGGAGGGTAGGAAGTTTAAAAATATGAGACAATATCGTGCGTTCCACCATTTTGACATAGATAAAGAACAGGTCGAGACGAGTGCAGCATGCGAAGACAATGCAACTACATGATAAACAAAAATTAAAGCGACGTAATGAACGACTAAGAGATACCCAAACTTCAAAAATAACTCTACTTAATACTCGTTTCATATTGATATTTTAAATGCAGCTTCTAACTAACAAACTTGAACGTTAAGCTTAACAAATATAAATGGGCTTTTCCACAGAAACGTCCACCACTTGTCACGTAACGCCACACCTGTATTTGGCTTATATCTTTTAATCGGAAAGTACGAATGTTTTCATCTCTTTTACCAAATATAGTCCATCTGAATTGCTAATCAGATATAAAAAGTTTTTTTTTTTAATTTTACTTTTTTTTTTGCTTTTACTCACATTTAGGCGTACGACTGTCACGTAACGCCACAATGGAAATTCCCATATTTAACTTAACTTGTAAAAAAAACCTGTAAAAGCTGTCTTTTACAAATTACTGCTTATATACCCCATTTAACCCATTTCGAGACAGAGTATATAACTGCAGTTGAACTAATTTTAGTGCATTCGCAGCACGGATAACAATGGGGCGTCTACAGTTTATCTTTTAGCACTCAACTTTACAAATGTGCGGAGTAGTGTACACTGTACAGATAAAAAGCAAAAAAAATGATGTAGAGGGTAACTGACTGCATGACACTGTTGATGAGCTTTTAAGGACACACATGCAGTCGACAATGCACTATGGGCGTGTCCTTTTACCAACATTTGCAATAAAACAAACATGGGCTTTAGCTTGAAAGGTATGAATTCAATGATTTATGAATATGCGCTCACATTTCATGGAATCATGAAAAATTAAGGTATAATTAAGCGTTCGTCAATGCCCCTGGGGACAATTGGGCGCAACGGCTATCACATCCTGGCTGGGCCTGACATCCTGTTTGTCTGGATTGCAGCTTGTGCACATCGCATTGTCCTTTTTCGGGCGCCCGCATTGAATTCACTTCCGCTGCAATTTTAGCTAGAGCCGCAAACCAAACTGAACCCAAACCCTAAACACAATGCCAGATTCTTCTGGGCACGTAGCGTCAAACCAACCAACTTACCAGGCAAACAAGAGCAAACAAACGAGCGGACAGCTTGCTCGACTGGGAGATCTGGATGCCATAAGCACTTTAGTTACCATCCTCCGTATGTCATTGCGAAATTAAGCGCATTTAAAACTCGAGCAACATTCATTGTGATTTTGATTACATCTCTGGTACATTTTTACAGCTCTGACAATGCCTGCAGCAACAGAAACAACTAGAAAATCGATATAGAACTTTTCCTCTTGTTGCTGACGTTGCTTTACACTGACTTTTCAACATGTTTCTGCACGTTCAGCGGTAATTTCATTTTTTTTATTTTTTTTGTAGTTTGTTGTATACCTTTACCCAAAGGATACAAAGGGTATACAATGAACAAAGGGCACCTAAGCTTTAAATCAGCTTTTGCTGTAAGTGAAAATAGTCCTTTGTCAATATATAGGAAAATATGAAGAAGCTCTGCTTTGATTTTAATAATGATTGATTATTTTTTAAAAATTACAGACAAGCAGATTACTGAAGCATTTTAATTAAAAAACAAACTTTAAAAATCAAATTTAAATAATTTATCTTAGGAGTCAAGAGAGAACATTTGCTTTTGCTTTAATCAAATTACATAGCACATAAAACTTAAAGTTCTTTGTGGGTTTTATTTAATTATATATATTTTAAAAAATGCATTGAAAAATTTACCTTTTCAGAAAAATCAATTCAAATTCAAGCTAAGCACACTTAATGCAAATACAGAAATTCAAAAAATTACTACAAAATTGGCTTCTCGATTTTTATCAATTAAATCAAAAAATTTCCATCTACGATTTGCAATATCTTTTACTTCAAGTATCTTTGTTGCAAGTATCTCAAAGTCGTGCACGGCAACTGCAAATAGAGATTTTATCTGTTACCTTTTGCATTTGTTGCCAGTAAACAATTTGTGCAATATTTGATTTGCCATTTGCTCTCACAATTGTCGCGCTGATTGAAGCAAGGATGCCTCAATGCACGTCCTGATAGAGCTACACATAAGCAGGATCTACACAATATATATATATGTATATACTGTATGTTGACGGATGGAAGTAAGAAGGTCCTATATGATTTGTATTTTTTTTTCTTCTGCACCAGGCAGCGTATTTGCAATGCATGGAATATATTTTGCTTTGAAAAGTTATTGCCGTGCATAATTTAGCAACTCAGCAGTGGCAGGCGACTACAATCCAACAAAACTTATTATTAAAACATGAGTGCACATCATGAGCAACAATAATAAAAACAAAAAAAATGAAACAAATAAACAGCAAACAAACAAATTAAAGCTAAAGCAAAAGGGACATTTTTTTATTGGATTGACAAAAGATTAAATACCCTTGCAAAGATGCGAAACATAAAATTTATAGAAAATAAAATTTTAAATTTAAATTTTAAATTATCAACTGATTCTTAATTTGACAGCTAAATTATAAAGTAAGCTAAGTTTGATTGAACTGTATAATTAATGCTTTAATTGATGACAAAAGAATTTTTTTCCAATAAATTCTACAACTAGATACAGTGAACATATAGAATATTGATCAAAATAAATCAGTTTATAAAAAGCAGAAAAAATCTAAATATATCAAAAGTTTGGTTGAGATATCTGGGAAAGCAAACAAATATTTTATACAACATATTTTATAAATTAATTAATGCTATAGCGGATTAAAGGTATAGGCTTATAAAATTTATGTAAAAACAATAATTTAATTCTTATCGAAAAATAAAACAATAATTGATAAAAAAAAAAAAGTATATGATATTAAAAAACCTATCTGGTTTCCAAATATTTACTGTATAGACATGAACAAATTATATTATCAAATATATATTAATATGGAGATGATAAAACTAAGAAATAGATATAGATATAGAAGGGTTCAATAGGCAACTGATAGACGAACAAATGCTTCAAATAACCTTAGCTAATGATCAAAAAATAAAATAAATAATAAATAAAATAAATAACTCCTCTAATACATTACATATTTTACAAAATAATAATAATATCCTCGGCAAGGGTATATGAAAACCGAAAAGCATAAAGTACAATCCAAAAAAATAAAAAATATATGTAAATACAAATTAATGGCGCACTTCCTGTCAGCCATCCTTTAAAAAAAAGTGAGTTAACTCAGTTGCCAACAACCATTATACGTATTATGTATATATATATATATGTATGTATGCATTTTTTTTTTCATCCTGTAGGAGTAGTTGCAACATTTCAATTACTACGCCCAGACATTGTGGCAATGTGGCACGTTCAAAGTTTTACTGCCTGGCAAAAGTCAAAAAGTTATTTGCCATGCTACAATTTCATTTTATTTTCATTTAAGTATATATAGCATATTTTCTTATATACCTACTACGCACTTAAAGCGTTAAAAGTTCCCACGCTGCCAGGGCTCAAGTTCAGGCAGCTGCCAGTTGCAGATACATTTGCTGCAAGCTCAGATGCAGATACAGATACAAATATATATAGTAACATTTGCTACGCCATGTGGCCCGTTTGTTGCCTGGCGCGCAATTATTTATTTATTATTCACGCACACACAATGTATGGTAGTGTGTGTGTGTATATTTACATTCCTCTCATACTTATATTCCACATCAAAAATTCTTATATTTCTTTCTTTTTTTTTTAATTTATTTGAAGCAATTAATTAAAATTGTTGGTGTTTGTTAAAGCACTTCTGTTGTTTACATTTCATTTTGGCAGCTTGTCGATGATGATGATATTTTTACAACGTGTGCACATTTTTCTAAAAATGTTTTATTGTTTCAACGCTTTGCAATGAAAAGAAATCAAAATTTTTTATAATTGTTAGAGGTCAGATTTTAAATTTTACATGAAAACTTTTCTAATATTATTCTTTTTTTAACCTACTATTTGCCAAATTTCAAAAGCAAACTTTTAATTGCGTCATTTCGTTCACAGTTCATTGCAAACTTATAATAATTCTCTGCAAATGATTGCAAAGAAAATCATTTCAAGGTTCTTTTACCTCAATTACCTAATTTAAATAAATGCAGGATGCGTATTTCAACCGTGTCGTATGCTTAATTAACATTACTTCACAAGCGGATCAATTAAACTTTTCGCAAAAGGCGTAGAAAAACTTACGGAAACTTTTTCAAGCTGATTTATTTTACGTTCTTGAAATACCAATTAGTTATACGTGCCTTTTTTTCTTTCTATATAAATATTTCTCAAACATTTTGGACATTAAAACATAAGATTTTTATTTAATATAATTAAATTATGTTAAATTTGCAATTCAGCTGTGATTTCTGCTTGGCTTTACATATTTGATCAAGTGTAAAATTTGATAATATTATCAAATTCCTTTTGCAAGGACAATTCACTTTATTTGCTTTATCCCTTTTCAAATTATTAATGCAATTTGGCAATCAATTCAGCTGCATCAAAGAAACTCAAAGTTTTATAAATCAATGCAATAAGAAAAACCGCAAGGCATTAAACTTGGATGCACATAATATCAGAAATGTGCGGTTTATTTGAGTTGAGTTGACTTATGCACAAAAGCGGTTTAGTTAGGGAAACAAAAGACATAACTTAAGAAATCAATATTGAAATTATATAAAGTATATTGGGCAATTTTTTATATAATCAAAAGCAGTTTAATTTGCCTAAATTTAGCTAATAAATTTTATTTTAAATGCTCATAAGCCTTGCTTCATTTAAATTTAATATTAAAAAACTCTATTAAAGCTGTTAAAAATGCATAAATAATTGTAGGTTTAATTTATTAAACAAGAGCCACCTGCTTCGTTTCCGGGGGAGTTGAATTGACATCAATGATATCATTAGACTAAACGGTCACTGGAGCAGCAAGAGCAACCACAGGACTCAGGACACAGTTCATAAATATTATGTGAATGTGTCTATATGGAATTGTGGCCTGATTTCCAACAAAACCGAGTTTCCATTTATCTTTGACGAATGTTTGTTGGGTTATTTGTGTTTGTGTTTGTGTTTATATTCTGCCAGTTGGTTAATCAAAAGATTTTACGTTTGACTTACTTATTTTATGGTAATTTATCAAATGTCGATGTGATTGTGTTACAACGTCACCAGACACTCGCAGCAAGCCGTAAATCATTTTGTGTTTACATCGATTTTTATGGCTAGAAACTCTGCGGTCTTTCCTTCATAAGATGGCCAAGTATTAGTTCTATAGTTGGTTACTGCTGCTACTCTTGCCTGTTGAGTGAATGTGCTGAATTTGCTCCATTTTTGTGTGGAACTTGCAAAACAAGCGCAGAGCGCATCATTAGTTACATTGCCACCACACAACAACCCATTCTATGCAACATCCACAACCTCCACAGTCCGCTGAGAGCCTCGTAAAGCTGCAACGAGCTGTGAGCTCGAAACGAAACGAGTAAATTGAAGTTTAAAATAAAAACTTTTTTTTTTACAGCATAAAGAGTGTTATTTGCGCAGCATTCAGCACAAGGATCCCCTAGCAAAAATCCCACCCACCCACAAGCCAACCACCAAGCCACCCACGCGCATTGCACATAAACGGCTTAGATAAAAAAAAAACCGAGAACAAAAGACTTTGGCCAGAGACAAGCTTTAACAAATATAATGACTAGAATGTGCATACGAGGGCGGTTTAAATAAGAATTGATCTTAATATTTTACTTTAATTTTTAATGGAGTGTGTGAAGTTAATATTGATTTTTGCCTGTAGAACATATCGATAGCCATTCGTTTTTTAAAGCAAATATTGCAAACAAATTTTGGATAGTTAATACTTCGGTTTTTTTTTATAATTTTAAAATCATCAAACAAACCAAAAATCATAATTGAGAAATTTATGATTTATTTTTTCTTCTTTTTTTTCTTTTTAAATTGACAATATTGATTTTAAAATATTATTTTATTTATTCATGAAATCATAAAATAAAAAAATTGTTACTCATTCAAAAAAATGGTTTAATGATATAGCTAAATGCTAAAAAAGAATTTAATAGATCTCATTGGTATCTCTAATTATCAAATAGCATACAAATGCAATTAAACTATATAACTATATAATACTTATTTATAGAAGATCGCTTCATATTCAATACAGTCGATACTCAGTAATTAAAATTTCCAAAAATTAGAATTAGGATTTGTAACAAATTTTTCAAGTTTTTTACTAAATACATATCTTTTTTTTATTTGCAACTAAAAAAATAAATATATTTATTGTAATTAAAGTGAAACTTTGTGTTTTGTTTTGTTGTATATATTTTTGATTTAATGTATACATACGAGTATATTTTCAATTAAAAAATTACTTATAATACTTTTGTATTTCTGGGGCTTGTTACCTTTTGTTTTTTTGTTTTTATTAATAAGATTACCTAAAAAAGATAATTTTATTGTAGCTTTTTGGAGAAAACTTTCTCCTTTTTAAATTCTTTTACAAAAAAAATTAAACATTCAATCAAATCAGAAATATCTTAAAAACAAAGTGGCTCTAATTTATGAGCATCAACTGTAGATTTAAAATTGTAAGCTTACATATTAACAACATATAACAAATGAGACTTAATTGAAATCTATAAATATGTAGCTAAAATTTAAATAAGAAACTTTGACTTTAGTGAACATTTTTGTATTTGATTTCATCCTTAGCTATAGCTATTTTCTACATATTTTTGTTAAAATGTGCAACAATTTGCGAAGTGCGACAGCTGTGAAAACAAATGAATAGCCCTATTATTATACGAGTTTCTTTTAAACAAAATATAAAACTTTATAAAGAAATACACAGTATAAATCAATCAAGTTCATTAAGTTCTAACTGAAAACTTTAAAGAAAACTTTATTTTCAATTTTTAAAAAAACTTGGATTTCTTACTGAACCGCCCTCCTCGGGCATGTGAGGTGGATGTAGGATATAGTATGGGTTATTTAACCCACTGCGTGAATGTGTGAAGAGTACATACTCTGGCAAAGGGTTAAGAGTGTAGAAGAAATCAGGTCAATTGTTAGCAGGATACTATAAAAAAAAAAGAGCCATAAAAAACGACAACGTGCTGAAAAGTAAAATTTTTTAAAAAGTGCTCGTTAAGTCAAAGGAAGAAAATCTCTGAGCACATAAAAGTAACATTAGATGATGGCAGGGTAATTTTAAGATACCTTAAAGGCTTAATGAAATAATCAAACTGTGTTTTATATAGTTTAGTTGATATATATTCTTTAAGCTCAACGTTTCAATTTATTTCCGTTTCTTTTGCAGACATTGGCACAGCCTAAGTGAAGCAGACAGCCAAAAAGTCAACAAAAGGATATCGTGCTGTGTAAATACTTGAAAGCCAAGGCATTAGCCAAAAGCCAACAGCCATGTCTAAGCACACAGACAACGATAATCTGCGCAATGACATCTACGAGAATCTACCCTGTCAGGCCATGTACAATGAATCCGTGCGCAAAATGCAGCAGCAACAACAGCAGCAGCAGCAGCAGCAACATCATCCAAAATCCTCACAGGCTGGAGGACAACTCAACAGTAATAGCAATAGCAATCCGAATGCCAACTCCAACTGCAACTCGATAGGCAACTGTAATTCGGTGCCGGGCAATAACAAACTTCAAGCTGTTCCAACTGGCAACATGCCCAAGGAGATGTTGTATGCCACGCCGTTGCGTAAATCGGATCGCTACAAGAGCACCGAACGCAGTCGCCATGTGGCGGCCGTGGCGGGCCTGGAGACGACAACAGCAAATGTGGACGCCAAGCTATCCAATTTACGGGATTCCAATCGTTTGGCCAGTGTGCGTAATGGCAATCCAGTTCAGGTAACCGATCTGGATGCCAATGATGAGGACGAGCCGGTTGAACGTGAGGCAGATGGCAATGCATCTACGAGTGCTCTAGTTGGCGGCTCCAAGTACAACAATCAAACATCTTTAGGTGCCAGCGGCACACCCAATCAACAGCTGGAAGATCGACGTATTCTCAACTTTTTAAAGGACACCACACAGGTGCACAAGAAGCTGGAGTCTAGCGGTCGCGATTGTCCCAATGCCAGCTTCTCGAATTTGGCACGTGAGGAGCATTTTGCCAATCTCGTTCAACAGAACTTTGCACTGGAGCTTGCGCAGTCCAATGGAACTAATAGTAATGGTGCTGGCGTTGGCTCTGCACCCGAGGAGGATGGCCTGGAACTGGAGAAACATCAGCCCGCCCAGGAGACGGCCGACAACTTGGAATCCTTAATGCAGCGCAAGCATTCACCCGATAAGGAGGTCAACGGCCTGGCACCACTGGAGCAGTCCAGCAGCAATCATCGCATTGTTAGCACCGTCTATATACATCGCGAATGGGTGCTCAAGAAGATTGCATTGTGCCTGGAACAGCGTACGGCCAGCAAGAAACCCATGCCGGCTGCCCTGGGCGCTGCCAGTGTTGGCTATGTGTCAGCCCGAGCCAAGGCGGCGGCTATATCCAGTTCCAGCTACAATGGTTGCCTGGTGCTGGGCTCCAACGGTTCGGGTAAGACCTCCATTTGCCAGGCCATCATGAAAGGCAATTCCGGCACCAAGGGCATACTCAATCGCAAGCTGCTGGCCTGTTACCTGATCGAATCCCAGAATCCGGAATGTCACAGTCTGTCGCTATTTATGCGCAAGATTGTGCTGCAGCTGCTCAGTCATGCCTCGCTGATTAGTCGTGCGGATAGCCAAAAGATCATTGATGAGGGCTTCTCCTTTTTGAGGGAAGAGGCACAGCAGCAGGAGTCGAAGCTGGATGAGGCAATGCATAATATTAGCCTTAGCGAAAATGCCGAGGAGCTGCTTATTGAGGAACTTAAACGCGGCGCCAGCGAGTGCGATACCCAGGAGTTGGACAACTTTCAAGCCCGACGCACCTCGACAGCCCAGAAACCCAGTAAATCGGGTCTAACACGACAGCAATCGGAACCGGCACCGACACAAGGCCTGCACTCGCCTGAGCTGTGCGATTTGGCGGAGAAACCCGGCGGCAACAGCTATGGCACACATCCGCCCAAGCGTGGCAGTAATGTGATTCTGCCGGAACGCGGCGAGCAGGACAAGGACACGGGCAGCGAAAAGGAACAGAAGCATATTCTGGAGCAGAAGGAAAAAGAGAAAGAGGCGCCTAAAAGTAGTCCCGTTAAGACCAAATCCAAAATACCCGTCAAGCGAGGTCGCGCCGGCAGCGGCGTCTCCTCCCCGGCCAAACTGGTGACTGTCACGGCACCCACGAGCAATGGCCAGGCCATACAGCAGGGCGGCGGCGAGGATATTGCCGATTTGGTCAGCGAGCAGCTAAAGAGTGAAATCGAGGCGGCCATCAAGGATGACAAACTGGAGAAGCACAACGAAGACAAGCCCGAGGCTGACAAAGATTTGACTGAACAGCAACAGCAGCAGCCGCAGCTGGAAACAGAAACAACAAATGAGGAGCCAGAAAAATCCGAGGCAGAGCCACTCATTGATTTTGGTGCCAGTGAGGAGGCAACACCAATGTCTAATATACCGCCTGTGCCTGGCGAGAAACCCAAAATAAGCAATAGCACCAACACATTGCCGCCACCGCTGCCAAAGACAAAGAGTTGCCGCACCATCATTGCCGATGGCTATTACGAGCTGCTGATGTCCAATCCGGAGATATTGGAGTGTCTTAGCGTGGACAGCATTGAAAAGAATCCCGATGAGTGTTTCAAGAAGGCGCTGCTCTTTCCGCTGCTGGAACTGACACCGCCAAAGACAGCACTGCTGCTCTTGATTGATTCCATCGATGAGAACTATATCAACGAGGGCAATCTGATCTCAACGCTTAAGGGTGGACGTGGCACAGTCACCAGCCATAAGAGTCGCAATGTTGCTGAGCTGCTCTCGAACCATATACACCTATTCCCCAAGTGGTTGTTCCTCGTGTGCACCACCAAGAAGCAGACAAAGCAAATAACCAAAATGTTTACGGGCTTCAAGAAGATTACGTTGGACGATTTGCGCAAATCACATGTGGTTAAGGATGTGCAGGAGTATATTATAAATCGCTTGAATTCGGATTTCAAGGATAGCATCATGCTGACCAAGGAGATAATTGAGTCATTGCATCAGCTATACATTAAATCAAATGGCTGCATTCTATACCTGGAGAAGGTGTTGCATGGCATAAAGGATAATTTCTTTAGCTTCAGGGAGATTAAACTAATACCCTGCACCCTAAACGGTTTATACTTGTACATCTGTCAGAAGTCCTTCAACAAGAAACAGTACATGAAAATACGACCTTTGCTCAATGTACTGCTTGCCTCTTCCGGATATGTGGACAAGCTCTTCCTGTTCAATTGCCTGCGTACGCATAACTATACCATCGATTGCCAGGAGTTTGAGAAGCGTTTGCAGTTGATGCGCAATATTCTGGCCTACGATGCGAATGCGCAACGTTTGAAAATCTTTCACAATTCATTCGCCGATTGGCTGGTGGATGTTAAGTTTGCTACCAAGAAGTTCATCTGTGATGTGAACGAAGGCCATGTCATGATCTCCATGTATTACTTGCTAGTCGCCGATACATTGTGCGCCAATACGGTGCGCAGATTCGCCTATCATCTAATTAAATCCGGCGAATATCTGACCAGTCGTCATATCGATCTGGATTTGATACTTATGCTGTTGGAGTCCCGATTGAACCTCAGCGATTGCTTCTATACCAATCACTTGAACTGCTGTGCCCAGTGCGAGCATGACTTTAAGTGCGATGTTAACTTTTTGCCCAAGACACGCTCCATGCTGGAGCGTTTTTTGGCCAATGAGTTGAGCGAACAGTTTGCACAATTTCTGTGCGATTTCTTTAAGCCCAGTCTGCCCACGGATGCCAAGATGCTCAAGCTGTTGATTGAGACGGGCATCAATAATGCCGAAACGCAAAACTCTTGTGAGTCCTCGCTCATGTCCCCGGAATTGTCGGACAAGTCACAAAACATTGACTTTGAGCTGGCCGATCTGCTGCTGTCCAGCGAGAAGAGCTGCCTGCTGGAGACACAGCGCACTATTAGTCCCTCGGAGCAGAGCGAGCCGCCGCACGAGAGCCAGGATGAGAATGCCTCCAGTACACTGCATCAGCTCTCCGACTCGCATCACATTGAGCTGCACAAGGGCAAGGCCTTGATACATATACTTGCCAACGATGGCAACCATCAGCTACTGGAGCGTGCTCTTAATGCCTGCAAGAGTCCCATAGATCTCGAGATCGAGGACTATAATGGCCAGACAGCCCTTAACATAGCTGCCAGGAATGGACATTTGGAGGTGGTGAAACTGTTGCTTAGTTTCTCACAGCCTTGCAACGATGGCACTGGACGCATGAAGCGTGTGGACGTTAATCATGCTGATCGCGATGGCTGGACGCCGTTGCGTTCCGCCTCCTGGGGCGGACACAGTGAGGTGGTCAGGCTGCTAATTGCTCAGCCCGCTTGTAAGATCGATCTGGCGGATAAAGAGGGACGCACTGCGTTGCGAGCTGCCGCCTGGAGCGGCCATGAGGATATCTTGAAGCTGTTGATTGAGTCGGGCGCAGATGTTAATTCTGTGGATCGTCAGGGTCGCACTTCATTGATAGCCGCTTCGTATATGGGTCACTATGATATTGTGGAAATACTGCTGGAGAATGGCGCCAATGTCAATCACTTGGATCTGGATGGACGCAGTGCTCTGTGTGTGGCCGCCTTATGCGGCTCATCTGGTTACAGCAAGGTCATCTCTACGCTGCTCGATCATGGCGCCAACACGGATCAGCTGGACAATGATGGTATGTCGCCGCTGCTGGTCAGTTCGTTTGAGGGCAATGCCGAGGTCTGCGAACTGCTGCTCGAGAATGCCGCCGATCCCGATCTGGCTGATTTTATGGGCCGCACGCCTTTGTGGGCCGCCTGTACAGCGGGTCATGCCACTGTGGTGCGACTGCTGCTCTTCTGGGGCTGCGGCATCGATTGCATGGACTCCGAGGGACGCACTGTGCTGAGCATTGGCGCTGCTCAGGGCAATGTGGAAACAGTACGACAGTTGCTGGATCGTGGACTCGATGAGACGCATCGCGACAATGCCGGCTGGACGCCACTGCACTATGCCGCCTTTGAGGGCTTCCATGAGGTGTGTCTGCAGCTGCTGGAGTCTGGCGCCAAGATCGATGAGTGCGACAATGAGGGCAAGACGGCTCTACATTTGGCCGCCCAAGAGGGACGATTGCGCTGCGTACAGGCGCTGCTGGACATCCACTCCAGCTTTGTGGATCAAAAGGCACACGATGGCAAGACGGCATTCCGGCTAGCCTGCCTAGAGGGCCACATGGAGACGGTCGAGTTCTTATTGAAATTCTGCTGCGATGTCAACTCCAAGGACGCCGATTCACGAACAACGCTTTATATTTTGGCGCTGGAGAATAAGCTGGACATTGTCAAGTACCTGTTGGATATGACAAATGTGGATGTCAACATACCCGACAGTGAGGGACGAACGGCATTGCATGTGGCCGCCTGGCAGGGTCATGCAGATATGGTCAAGACGCTGATCGAGGCAGGCGCCGATGTCAACTCAATGGACCTGGAAGCACGCACACCGCTCCACTCGTGCGCCTGGCAGGGCAACCATGATGTCATGAATATTCTGCTCTACTACGGCGCCTTGGCGGATCATGCTTGCAAACAGGGCGCCACCGCACTGGGCATATCGGCACAGGAGGGTCACGAGAAGTGTGTCATTGCGCTGCTGCAGTTTGGCGCCAATCCCTACAAGTCAGATCACTGCGGCCGTACGCCCATTAAACTGGCGGCCAAGTCAAGTCGCAGCAGCATACTTAAGATCTTTGAGAGCTATACCAAAAGTAAGGCTAATTGTAAACGCCGCAGTCTGTTGCTATGTTACTAAAGTCCCTTATTCCTTGTCCCTTTTAGATGAAGCTAGCAATCCCAATGAAGCAAAATTCCATGCCAGCATGCTGCGCTCTCCGGACCAGCCGCCGGCGTTGCCCCTGCACCAAAACCTAACCCCATATCCGGCACACGCCTCCGCTTCATCGGTCTGCTCGGCGGCTACCACGGCCACGATGCACAATGGCAGCAATCTGCAGGCACTAAATGCCTCCAGCTCCACGCACAGCTCGAACAACTTCTATCAGAACACCATGCAGTCGGACACGAGCAGCTTGCATAAGCGCAAGAGCGTCATCTCTAGTCAATCCACGGGCAGCAGCAACGATGTAAGTAAAAAATGATAATATTAATTATTTTCGATTTTAAATATAAAAGTTAAATACTTTTTAATTAACAATACAAAAAGGGATCGAAAATAATTATTATATTGTAATTTGTGTTTTAAAAGTCATAACAATCACGTTCCCTGATTTAATCTGATGTATCATTTATATCCTGCAGCAAGCGCCGCTCACCTTCACTCAGCAATTGCAGCGTCAAAGCAAGCTAAGTTCTCGCAACAATCTGATGGTCAACTCAAAGCATGCCTCAAGCTCTGCTGGAGCCGCACACAAGTCCAGCAGCAATGGTGGTGGAGGAGCACATCAACGTCACTCACAGGTGCTGCCCGATCTCAACGAGCATCAACTGGGTAAGGCTTACAATATTCCTAAAAGTATTTTCAGCTTATCTAATGCTTTTATGTTCACACAGCAAGCAATATGACCAACGAGGCGGATCTATACGACATGGAATGCATGTCACCGTTGTATGCAACGCCTCCACATTCGCCCAGCAGCGAGTTGAGCTCGCCAGGTCAGCTGCCGGCGTTAAATGCCTTTGTGGATGATGATAGAGCAGGACCCAGCAGCAGCGGTTCAAAGCCCGCCCTGCCCGATAATCATTTTGCGCGGGACACGCATATGCGCATCATTTTGGGCAACCTTAAGGAGAATCAGCCCAGCTCGTCAAGGTTAGCTGTCATCAAATCACCGTACATATACCAAATTCTAAAGTATACTCTAATCTTTCGATTACAGCAAGAGCAAGCGCAGCGGCGTATCTAGCAATCCGGCAATGAGGCTTATTCGCAGCCGCTTCGATTCGGCGGCTCAACTTATTAGACGCACCAATAATATGCTCTCCTCCAGCAGCAATCAGGGCTCATCTAGCATTGGCGTCAAGTCTGGCACCTTTCAGTGGCGCAAAGAGAGTCAAATGTAAACACAAGGAAAAAGCTAAACACTTGCATACTCAATTGAATAGTACTAGTTTATATTTGACTTTTATTGAGTTTATATACTTTGTAATATACTTTATATAAAAAGTATTTGTTTTTTGTGATAGTTTCAATTTTAGTACTACATACACACTCTTATGTATTATGTATTTTAATTTCAATAACTAAAATACATCTAGACCTATTACAAAACTGTAGTTTAAGGCACGCGCAAGAAGTATTAAGCTGTGTAGATTCATACATTAAATATTTCATTGTATTTTTGGCATGCAATCGTAGAGAACTCATTAAACGTAGCATCGAAATTAAAAATGATATAAGTAAAACACATACATACATAAGTATACTTCAAGATCCCGGAAGTGGGACAAGTTTACGCTATGTATTAATTTATTAATGGTTTATTTAATTAAGCGTTTTCTTTGGCCTATTACGCCCGGTTTAATAGCAAAAGCGCCATACTAAACAAAACTTAAGTATATATATTACACAAATGGCTGAATAATATAATTTATTTTATATTTAGCATTGTAGTTTCAACATTTAACGAATATAATGCGATTTATGTCAATTTTATAATGCATTTTCGTAACCACAAAGTTTTCTATAAAATTCAGTTGCATCATCATCATCACCTAACACATAATGTGACCCGTTCCTGTACCTACATGTCACAAATTTTAATTATATCTCACAATCGCATGTTCATTAACTGAAACCCAAAAGACCTGTACCCACAACAAAAACAACAACAACAACTCATATAATAGTATCAGATGAAATATTTTCTGAAACTCTACTCTCACTGCAAAGCAGCAACACACACGCAGACACAGACACAACCATACAACGTACTTGGCTAACTCCAAAAAAAATATTTATATATTATAATATTAAAAGTAAACTCTCTAACAGCGAAATGTTGATTCGAAATGAAACATGATAACGTAATTAATTGTTAAAAATATACATAAATATATATATTTATTTCAAAAACGCATATTTACAAGTTAACAAGCAGAGTTATTCAAAGATACATATTAAACATTAAACATTATAGATAACCGAACAAGACACAAAACTGAATATTACACACCCATACAAATTAACACAAAATTCATGACGGGGTCTAATGAAACCAAAGATAAATATTTAAATTTGGAAATAATATACAACATACACACACAAGATTACCTATAAAATATAAATGTATTTATACAAAGTAGTGTTGTAGTTTTCAAAACGATTGCATTGAAGTTTAATTAAACAAAAAAAAAAGAACCTATTGAATATTATTGACGAAATTGGATACAGGAACATTTACAGAAATTCTGAGTGTGTTTAATTTAAATATTTTGTGCGAAACAAGAAACGAAGCATATACATATATAAATATAACTATGAATCTGAATAAAATGTATATTCATATAAATAAACAAAAAGTCTTTAAATATGCTCCATGGAATGTACACAAGGTTCCTACTTGTTATTATCAACAAGTATCTTGGGATTGGCAACACGAAATACGTTGGGCACCATACCAGCTAGCGTTGTAAACAGTTCCTCGGATATATCGTGTGGCAGAAGCAGTTGCAATGTGCTATTGCGAAATGTTAATTCATTTAAAATTTAATCTTTTAGCTTGATAATCAAAAACTTACCTTAACTCTGCGCCGCCCCATGAAGCTGATTCGATCATAAATCCCTTTGCGCATTTAAATACGAGCTCTGCCCGTCTAATACACCACTGAACAGTCATGTCCTCGCTCATCTCGTGACGCAGTAGGGCAGGTATTGTTAAAGTAGTGATATCATGCCGGCTGGCGGTCTTTAAAATATTTCGTAGTCCCAAGATGACAGGATGGCGTGAATTAATTTCACTAGGACTGTTGATAGGCTCATCAGAGATCAAATGAAATATAACATGAGATTGCGATAAATTGGAGTGCTTTGTTATAAAGAAGTCTCCGGTTTTTAGCTTGGGAATATGCTGTTTAATTGGAGATGAACTGCCGCTGCTTTCGGCGCTATTGCCACCAGCACTGCCATTGCTAGGTGTGCTGCTCGTGTCACTGGTGTTAAGAGCTCGTATCTGCTTCTCAATCTTTTCCAGCTGTACATCCATTTGATCAAAATGAAACTCAGTCGATTTGTTGGCATTTTTGATTATGCTCTTGTTTGCCTGGGCTTGTATAGATGGAGTTAGCACTACCACGCCGCAAAGTGAGCTCGAATAGAGACCCAATGCCATGTTTAGACCGTTCAGACTCTCATCCGTGTGCAGTGGACTGCATAGGTCTGTCACATTGGCGCTGAGTATGCGTATATTATGCATATGCTTTAGCTGAGAGCCCAAATGTATGGTGAAGCTCTCTTCCATCGATGGCTGCTGTGAAACGAACATGGAGGAGCGATTGCCCAACGGTGTCGATACTGGTGACACTTGAAACATTTGACTAACTTGGCTAGTTATCCAGTCACGATATTCATTTTTCTGATGACCCATCATAGCCTCCAGCTCAGATTCATAACGTTTGCGTACAAAGTTCTGAGTTGTGTATTGCTGTGCCAGCAGATTGTTTATGTCCTCTGATGTAGTTGTTATATCCAACTGATTTATTTGGCTGTCCATTTCCTGCTGTTGAGAGTTGTTTAACGTTTCCACTTCGGTGTCCATATGTTCCGTCATATCAGCAATGACCTTGGCATACCCACGCTCACGTTTCAGTATATCTTCCAACGAGGAAGAGTGCACCAGGCGATGAAAACTTTGTGCAAATATATCTTCATCGCTTGGACCAATTCGATCTGCAAACTGCAGCAGCTCCTCTTTATACTGTCGTTCCGTATTTCGTACAATTGCCTCCAAATCCAGCTCATCATTGGCCGCTTGATTAATCAATTTTTCAGCATAGTCATCTAGAAACTTTTGATGCTCCCGGTCAATAAACGACTGCAATTCACTCTGCAAATCTATTAGGGGGAGTAATTGGCTTATGAAAGATGACTGTACCGTGTTGTGTATTTGTGTCTCTTACTAATATCTTCGTCTAAATACCGCATCATTGGATCCATTTGTGCCAAAAGCTGAGTAATTAATTCTTCTAGACAAACATCCTCAAAAGGAAACTTTATATCCAGTCTGGCTTTGCAATCCTTGCCCGCATAGTCTTTGTAGTTGTAGACAAATTCGACAGTGCGAGTGTTCTCCATTGCCTGTTAGCTTTACACGCTCCTCGGATTTATAAATATTACCCAATCTATGGTGCTTTTTTTATGTATAATAGCTTAATAATTTTAATTATCTTTCTAAAATGTTTACTATGCTTTAATCAAAACATTTCTCTTTGTCGGTCTGTAAATTAACATCCTCTGTTAAAATAACATTAGAGATGGACTTAGTTCGTGCACGTAAAATTTCAACGCAAAACAATTATAAACACCCCACATAACATTTTAATTTCAGGCTCATTAAATAAAAGGTGCTCAAGACATTTCTAAAGCATAAATTTACTATATACACAAAAAAGAACTTTTCTTGTTAAAAATATATGTAGTGTCGTGCTCCAATAAGATAACATGTATTATACTTCAATCAACAGCGTAAAACCACTGTTAAGAATACAAGTGTGTACACACTGGCAACTGAACCGCCAATTGTAAAACCTCTTTAAATAAAAGTCGTTCAATTTATTTTCTTTGTTTATTAATATCAATTTATATTTTAATATTGAAATATATATGCATAAAAAATCATCCACTGGATTAGCAGTAAGTTTTCTTCAACGACCATCTGAAAATTACGCTTTGCTGTTGGTTTGTTTGCAGCTACAACTTACCCATTGCGACAACATCAATTGTCGTCCGTTTCCGGGACAGCAAGTGTGTTGAGCATCGCTGACCCCAATTGCGTGATTGCGAGGATTATCCACTTTGTGGCTGAGTAGCTTGGCGGCCGTCATTTCAGCGCTTTGCATTACTTTTCAGCCAACTTGGAACAGAAATTACAATAATATACAATTTTAAATGACATACATTAATATACGAACGTGTGTGCATTCCAAATGAAAACCATTTAAATGAAAATCAATAAAAAGCATAAGTGAAGTATTAAAGTGCCCGCCCACACAACAAACACTACCGTATGGAATAGGTATGAAACAATTGGCTTGCTGACTCTACGCCCCTCTTACTTGCCTTTCGAACTTACATATTGCATGTACTCTGGAGAACCTGTACCTGCACTCGCACCTGTGCCTCTTGCTGTTGCTTGACCTGTTTGCTGTACTAAACAAAGAACAAGACTTAAACTAAATACGAATAAATAATAAATACAAGACTACGCTTGAACTAAACAACGATTTTAGTTTGTTTTTTGTTTGTTTCATTTTTTTTTTCGTCAATTTTTACATAAATTCATTTGCTGTATGTATTTTTAGATCTTTCTTTACTACATCATTTAAATGTAAATTTCGTTAAACATATTAAAATCCTTAATTGCGCTGACCTCTCACAACAACTGCTACAAGGTATTACAATTAATTGTTGTTCATTTGGTTATAACTAAACATTGGGAGAGATAATTTATTTCAATGTCGTCATAGTCGCTTACAGAAAAATTAAGCATTTGAAGCTGCTCCTTCTCATCCTCCATCTCCTCCTCATCATCCTTTTATCGGTTCGCTTAGAACACGCTATGATATACAATTGTATGTATGTAAATTTAATGCTAGGATAGCGCGCGGCTCTTAAAAAAATTGAGCGCACGCTCTACTCGATTTAAAATTATGAGAGAACTTAAGCCTAGAGAAAAGTAGTAATAATACATATTGTTAATCATAGAGTTGTATAAATTTTGCACTGATTATCAGAAATTGTTAGCGGCAGCCAATTTATTAACCATTTGGGTTGGTTCCTGGGTGGGCGCGATCTGCTAAATTGGAGGCTGCCGCCATGAAATTGATGTGTTTCTTGAATGTAAATACTAAGTAATATTATGGTTTACTAAACGATTCTTGTTTGTTAAGCAATGTGTGGCTACACACAAGTATACAAAATTGATTTTAAATTGTAAATATGTTTTAAATTTTTGCTTCAAACTTGCAGTATGTTGACAATTCTATTTTACAATGTTACTTATTTGTTTTTTGTTTTTTTTATAAATCTTTTTTTGTTTGAATTTTTATCGGTTTGCTAATTAATGTTGAATATAAATATTATGCTAATTGAATATTGAATAGATTTGACGTGTGTGTGTATGTGTAGGCGTGTTAATTAATCATCATATCATATCATATCATAACATAACATATCGTAACTGTGCACAAATTACTCTCTGTGTGAATCCTGGCCAGCTGCTGTGTACGTGTACTGCTTGATGCGTAGTATGTGTGTGTGATGTGATGTGAGGATCGCGATCGCTGCTGCTGTTGCTGCTCATTTCTTTCTTCAATTTACTGCTCACTGCTCTTAACATTCTGCTGTTGCTGCTTCTGCTGTGGCTGATGCTGTTGCTCTGCTTGATCAATGTTAATCAAATAATACTGCATCGCACCACACACACACATAAACACACACACATACTGCTTCTGCTCTGTACTTGTACTGACTTTTTGACTGAACCAATCTCACACGACTGCACTGCACACCTGAATCCTGATATTATATGTCTCTCTCTCTCTTTCTGTCTCTCTCTGTCATGCTTTTGGTATGGTATGGTATTGGTTGTTCTCGGAAAACTTCTTAGGTATATGAGTTGTTGCTCATATTATTGAATTTCGTATCGTTTACTTGACTTTCACTTTTGGGCATAAACTGAGCCACTGCTAATTTACCACCTATAAAATGTCGATAAATGAGAAACGTTATTTAAATCAATTGTTGTTGTAATGCATTCCAAACAGTACTTAATAAAAATTGTTTTTGTTTTTTGCTAATTACGTTTACACAAAATAAATACATATGTACTTAAAAATTGCATATTATATATTAGTTTCAAAAGTTCAAAAAGGTTTCAACATAAAATATTTGAATATTTCATGTTTCGATACTAAGATGCTGTTAGAAGCTACCAGGAGAAAATGCCGATAAGATAAAACGATTTCTAATGTATTAAGATTTATGTTAAAACGCAAACACCTAAACAAAATATTGAAAGATATAGTATATATATAAAAAAAAAAAAAAATAAGTAAAAGAAACTAATAAAACTTAAAACGATTGATTGATAGGTTGGTGTCGCTCAATTAAGTAATTTGTCCAACTTGTTTTGTTAGGGGGTCCTTAACTAAATTTATATCTATGCTCACCTCTTCTGTGCACCTCAATATCTGCGATTGTTGCCGCCACCGTTATTGAAGCCCTGATTGTTGCCACCATAATTGCCTTGGTTGCCACCGCCTTAAAAAACAAAAGAACGAACCCAGATCCACTTTTAGAATATCTGTGTGCTCAAAAACAAAGCTAACGCTCCCAAAATGTTTAAACTCTAGACTGCGATCGAACTACTACTAAGGGAAATCAACTGCAAAGTGCAGAAGATATAGAATAATAATTCATCGACGCGTCCTTTTGGTTCATCTCTCACAGCAATCTTGATATTAAGCTAACTGCTAAACTCTATGGATGTTCCAACAGTTAGTTGCTGTCAAGGGTATACTGTGATGTCTACGTTTTGGAGCAAGAATATATGCACTCATGCCGGACATTGGTATGAATGGTATGTGAATGAAATGGAATTGAGATTCGATTTAAGCTTGAATGCTTACCTGCTTTGTTGCCAAAGTTGCCGCCGCCGCCTCCTTGATAGGGCTGCATGCGATTGTTGCCGAAGTTGCCACCGCGTTGTGGACCGCCTGTGTAGCTTTGCTGATAGTTACCAAAGTCACTACCGCTGTTGTTGCCCCAGTTGCTGCCACCACCACCGCCGCCGCCGCCACCGCTACCGAAACTACCTCCTCCATTGTTGCCCCCCCAATTGTTATCCCAGGGTCCGTTATTACCGCCCCAACAATTGTTGCCGCCACCATAGCCGCCGCCGCCGCCACCGCCAAAGTTGCTATTACCCCAATTATCATTGCCACCCCGATTGCCCCAGTTGCCGTTCTGGTTGCCGAAATTGCCACCACCACCCATATTACCGCCCATATTTCCACCCCTATTGCCGCCACCACCACGTCCGCCCTGACCACGACCACCACCGCCGCCGCCGCCCATTTCATTTTGCTTTGGCAAGGCTTTCTTTACGTCCACCATTTTTCCATTGAGCTGATGCTGCTTTTGCACTGTAATAATAAGAAAATTGAAAACAAGTTTAAAGAAAAAGCATTTAAAAATAAATAAAACTTAATAAATATTCATTTATATTGACAAACTGTACCAATACTTTTTGATCACTAACACAACAATTGCATTAATAACTAAAATATAATACTGGCTGAGTTTTAATCTTACAGTCGTAAAACGCCGCATAGACACATCAAACATTGCTATGCGGAGCTGGAACTGTGTAATTTATAATTTAATTAACTAAAAGTGCGCATGTAACGAGGCTGCGTGTTACGCTGAATTGGCATTGATTACATTCGCATAACATAGCGTAAGCCGACGCTTTAATTCATCTCACAGTATTTAATAGTAAAACCAATCAAGCGTTAATATCAAGCCTGTCAATTTGTCAGTACTGTGTTAAGAAGTTTACCAAGTGTGGCACATACGTTTTCATCAATTAGGCATACTCTGTGCCTAGTTAACATAGATATAATACGAGCAACATTTATTTTACAGCCATGAAACGCCGCACAAACACATCAAACATTGCTATGCGGAGCTGGGGCTGTGTAAATTAACTTTATGTGTAGTCAGAATAAACAATATTCAGAATTATAGCGATGCCATATTGCTTATAACTATAAAAAAATATATGAGGTACAAAAAAGAGCAGACTTTCAGATAGGGGATGTTTTGGGAAACATTTTTAACAGAGTCCATTTTTTTTTCAAGTGCATAAGAACTGCACATCAATGTAGAAGTAAGAAACAAAAATGTTTAAAATATAAACTCATTATTATTGACAACTAATTGATTGGCCATTATTTTTACAATATCATAATGAAACTTAATGCGCTTGTAACGAGGCTGCGTGTTACGCTGAATTGGAATTTATTTATTACATTCGCATAACATAGCGTAAGCCGACGCTTTAATTTATCTCACAGTATTCAATAGTAAAACCAATCAAGCGTTAACCAAGCCTGTCAATTTGTCAGTACTGTGTAAATTGTAAATAGGTTTACCAAGTGTGGCACATACGTTTTCATCAATTAGGCATACTCTGTGCCTAGTTAACATTGATATAATACGAGCAACTTTAATTTTACAGCCATGAAACGCCGCACAAACACATCAAACATTGCTATGCGGAGCTGGGGCTGTTTGTTAATTGTATCAATTAGTTAAAATTTCGTTTTTACTTACGCGTAACTTTGTCCACGGGATCGTAGTCGTCAAACTCAACGAAGGCAAAACCACGTTTTTTGCCCGTCTCTTTGTCCATGACAATATTGATGTCGACAATGCTGCCAAAATGCTGGAAATAGTCGCGCAGACTCTGCTCATCATGGTCGTCCTTCAGAGCGCCAACAAACAGTTTCTTAACGGTGGCACCTGCATTTGGCGAGTCAATCTCTTGGCGCGGCACTGCACGCTTTGGCTCAACGACGCGACCATCGATCTTGTGCGGACGTGCCTTTTGGGCTTCATCGACCATGCTCGAATGGGAGTATGTAATGAAACCGAAGCCGCGTGAGCGCTTTGTGCGTGGATCCTTCATGACGACCACATCGACAATTTGGCCCCATTTTTCAAAATGCGCCTTTAAGTTCTCATCGGTAGTGCGGTAATCCAGACCACCAATAAACAATTTGCGCATATGCTCTGGCTCAGTAATCGAATCCTGAATGCAAAAAAATTAACAAAAAATTTTCATATCGATTTTTTTTTTTTTGCCATATGAAACCTAACCTCTACCCCGCTGACGCACATGCAAAATTTCAAAATGGCGGTCACCCAGACACGCGTCTCTATTCATACGTACATACATGGTATACACACAAATGCAAGTTCCCATTCATATAAAAACTATTTGAACATAATTTGCGTACTTACATCATCGTGCTGGCCGTTGGAGTTTCCATTCTGATCATTATGTCCACCCATTTTATCAAATTTTAAGAATTAAAATTATTTTTTTTAACTTTTAACACAACACCGCTTGCAAACGTTCCACACGCTACACTCGAATAGTGAAAAGTGAAAAGTAATGCTAGATTATGTGACCAAATACCGAATATGTCAAAAATACCTAAAAATCATATAAAGCCTCTAGATGCATATGTTAACAGACTCAGTTATGCGTTAACATACGCAGCTATGCGTAAACATACTCCTTTTTGCGTTGAGTTAACGAGTAGTGTTGGAAAGCGTTAAAATCAGAGCTGCCAACTTGTTTTTAAGAAGTAACATAGGAGAAATGTTAATGTTAAGTGAAACAAAAACAACAATCAAACAGCGTACCAGTTCTCTTTTGAAGAAGTTCATAAAAGGTTGTTCTTGAAAGAAACTTATTTTTAACGCAAAAGTAAAGATGCCGAAAAAGAAAACCGGTCAGCGCAAGAAGGCGGAAAAGCAGAAGCTGCGTCTAAAGGAGATTAGGGGACGGGAAGTACCTCTTGCCGATCTGCCGTGCAATGCACCGATGGACTGCGACAAGTGCGAAAAGAAGCAGAAATCGCGTGCCTTTTGCTATTTCTGCCAGAGTGTTCAGCGGCTGCCCATTTGTGCGCAATGTGGCAAGATAAAATGCATGCTCAAGACAGGAGACTGTGTAATCAAACATCCTGGTGTCTATACCACTGGTTTCCCGGGTATGGTTGGGGCTATATGCGACTTCTGCGAGGCTTGGGTGTGCCATGGACGCAAGTGCCTTACGAGCCACGCCTGCACTTGTCCATTGCAGAACGCTGTTTGCTTGGAGTGTGAACGTGGCGTCTGGGAGCACGGTGGTCGAATCTTTAAGTGTTCTTTTTGCAATGGCTTTCTTTGTGAGGACGATCAGTTCGAGCACCAGGCCTCATGCCAGGTATTGGAGTCCGAAAACTATAAGTGCCAGTCATGCAATCGTCTTGGGCAATATTCTTGCTTGCGTTGCAAGACTTGCTACTGCGAGGACCATGTGCGCCGCAAGGGCTTCAAGTATGACAAGAATAAGGCTATACCATGTCCCAAGTGCAATTACGAAACTTCTGTGACAAAGGACTTGAGCATGTCGACCCGTTCCCATAAATTTGGCCGTCAACAACAAGGCCTTGGCAGCGATGATGAGGAAGGCTATGGTGGTTACTATAGCTATGGTGCTAGTGGCAGTGCTGGGTATACATATGACGATGAAAGCGATGGCGATGAAAGCGAAAGTGATGATGACGATGATGATGATGATGATGATGAGGACGAGACAACCGGTAGTGATGATGAAGAAGGCGCCAAAGCGGATGTTAAAAAGGCAGAAAAATAATTCATGTAAATCAGACATGTAAAAATACTGTATACAATTATGTATTTCAATAGATGTACTATGTAGTTAAATAAATTGAAGTGAAAATGAACTTGCTTTTTATAGGGTGTGCATTAGTCTGAATAAATTTCTACACTGTAGTTTGTACACTCACAAAAGGTGGCTGTTATGAAAAATTAATTTTGTATTTTTCAGCACTGGTTGCTTGCACGTGTGGTACAAAATTGTTTGGATTTGGAATGGACATTTTTAATAATCGCCCAGGTTTTTGTCCGTCCTGCGGATCAATTTTGCCGCCGCTTCAGATCAATGGCAACGTTTTTTGCTATAACTGCAAACAGGAGTTCTCTCCAGACGGTAAGATATAATAGATATTTATATGCGTTTAGATTTCACAGCTCGGTTTTGTAGTTTACAGCAGTGCGAAATCGGAGTATACTATACATTTCAACACCTATGATCCCAGCAAAATTCAACGGGGACAGCGTAAAACGGAATCCACTGAGGCTGATGGCCCAGTTGTAGAACGCAAATGCCCAAAATGCGGTCACGATAAAATGTCCTATGCCACTTTACAGCTTCGTTCGGCAGATGAAGGTCAGACAGTGTTTTTCACTTGTCTGAAATGCAAGTACGTCAAATGTTTAAAATATTATTAGTCAATGTGTTACTATACGTTACTATGTTTTTTACTTTACAGATACAAAGAATCGGAGAACTCCTAAATGCATTATCTTAGTTGTTAGTCAATTAAATGTGTTAAACAGACAAAGACCTAAAATTAATGAAAATAATTATGCTCCACGGCCTGCAAATATAAGATGTTAATAGATTTATAAATATATATTTATATCTCGTAAGCTGTTAATACTTACCTCGGTAGCCTTTAGACGATTCATTGGATTATATACAACCAAATTTGAGACAAGGTCAATTTCAACAGCATGTGTGCAGCTGGGAAACAAGTTGTCCCAATGTATGCCCACCGAATTGGGAAATCTACCCAATGATTTAATTATTGATTTTAATTCTAATTATTGGACAACAACTTACCTTATTTTACTATAATCAGGCAGCGCCGTGAGCTCTGGCCATTCGTTTAGGCGAGGACTACCTAATGTGCGTATTATAATGGCCAATTGCTCGATATCTGTTGTGCCTGCAAAGAGCGGGACTCCGCGAAGCATTTCCGCCAATACATTGCCGCATGCCCACAAGTCGACTGCAGGGCCATACTTCTGACTGCCCCAGAGTATCTCGGGTGCACGATACCAGCGCGTGGAGACCTGTGGGGAATACAAACGTGCCTCCTCATCGGGAAAGTAGAGGCGTGCCAGACCAAAATCAGCAATTTTTAGGACATCAGTATGACTGATCAGTAAGTTGGCAGGCTTGATGTCTCTATGCATAATGCCTGCCTCGTGAAGGTAGGCCATGCCTTTAAACATCATCAATGAATACTTGCGCACTTGCTGTCGACTCAACGGATTCGCTTCACTCTTGAGACGGCCGTACAAAGTGTCAGGCATATATTCCAGTACCAACGAGAGGCCCGTGAGATCCGGATATATTTCAATAATGTTAAGTATCTGCAAGAGATGCCCTTATATCTCAATAGTTAATCAGTATTAGTTCGGAACGTACATATTCCGAATGGCACAGTTGCAGCGTTTTGATCTCCCGCAGCGTATTCAATGAAATATTGCCAAACTTGTTTTTTAATGCCACCTTCTTGATGGCCACTTCGACATTGCGCTGTAAATCGATGGCCTTGAACACACAACCGTGAACACCTTCACCAATTTTGTCTAACATTTTATACCGACTTGGAGCATAATCTTCCATGGTGGTGCTTGTTATTTATAATTTGGAAAAAAGTTTAGCGCTTGCAGTTTATTTTATTTAACATTCCGTCGTAGTCCTTGGCAACGGTCATAACAATGCCAACCAGCTATTCACTGTTTCCTGACGAACGGTGCTAGCAAAACAAAAGTCTTCAGCCCTAACAACCTGTTGCCTAATTGTTTACGCTTTTATTTACTTTTGTGGACAATGCGAATCGTGGCCTAAAGCGAAGACTGTCAAAATTTGAAGCATGCGCATTTGCATGTCCTTTAGCTACTGTCAAATTAACTGTCAGCTTGTGAGGATACACAATTTTTCGGACCTTCGCAACTTCCAGGATACGAAGCAAATCCAAATTTAAATAAAAGCATTTAATAATGTCTTTAGTTATAAAATAAATTGTGCACTCACGTTAAGGATCACTGGTATGCGTATAAAAAAAAATAAATCAATATTTAAATTAATAAAATACAACAATCGTTACAAAACCAATGGGCGTTAAGAGACAACAAAATTATTAACATAAAACATTTAAAAGATCCTTAAAGGATACAAGCTATAGGTTCAATCGATGAATTAAATTACTGCAATTTGTGACTATTAAAAGCAAGGACTTTTTTAAATCCATACACACATGTGTACCTGTGCATTAGTGGAACATTTTACATGTGTGTACTTACGTACATATGTATGTACATATATAAGTACTGTACATCTGTATCTCAATTTCTTTTTGACATGCATCGACACGTACACCTGACAGTTGTACCTTGATCCAATTTTATATTGGGTTTGACTTTGAAAAATAAATTATTGTTTGAAGGCTTTACAAGCAATCACAATATTTTTTTTTTGCGATGTGCATATTTATAGAAATGTTTTCTATTAACTTTATCATTAAACCCACTTTAAATATTTTATTTGTACTGCCATTTTTTACCTCTCTGTAGCCCGCTAGCACAATATGTTCCAACCAGGTCAATTCCTTTCACTGCTCCTGTGCTTTGGCCTGTACTTGAGCCATGTAGAATCAAGAACGGCCAAACGCTCCGACGTCTATATAGCAGGGTTTTTTCCTTATGGCGATGGCGTTGAAAACTCATATACCGGACGCGGAGTTATGCCGAGTGTTAAGCTAGCATTGGGCCATGTCAATGAACATCCACAGATACTGACCAACTATAGGCTGCATATGTGGTGGAATGATACGCAGGTAATTTCTAATTACAAATTGTAAAGGAAACAATATACAGATTTTTAATTCTACTTCGCAGTGTAATGCTGCCGTTGGTGTAAAATCCTTTTTTGATATGATGCACTCGGGCCCCAACAAGGTGATGCTCTTTGGTGCTGCATGTACCCACGTCACAGATCCAATTGCCAAGGCCAGCAAACACTGGCACCTGACGCAGCTTAGCTATGCGGACACCCATCCTATGTTTACCAAGGACGCATTTCCAAACTTTTTTCGAGTGGTCCCCTCAGAGAATGCATTCAATGCGCCCCGTCTGGCATTGCTAAGGGAGTTCAATTGGACGCGAGTTGGCACCGTGTATCAGAACGAGCCACGATATTCGTTGCCCCACAATCATATGGTAGCTGATCTTGATTCAATGGAGCTCGAGGTGGTTGAGACACAAAGTTTTGTCAACGATGTGGCCGAGTCACTGAAAAAGCTTCGTGAAAAAGATGTTCGCATAATTTTGGGCAACTTTAATGAGCATTTTGCCCGCAAAGTGTTCTGCGAAGCTTACAAGTAAGTTTTATTTATTGTAATATCTTTTAGTTTAAAGGTATTCAAACTAAACTTCTGTTTTTAAGATTGGACATGTATGGACGTGCCTATCAGTGGCTAATTATGGCTACCTACTCGACGGAATGGTGGAATGTCACCCTGGATACCGAATGCAGCGTCGAGAAGATTGCTATGGCCCTGGAAGGTGCTATATTGGTGGACTTGCTGCCATTATCCACCAGTGGTGATATTACAGTAGCAGGAATCGTAAGAAAACTATAATTTTTTATTCATAGGCATCTTACAAATATATCTTTATTTATGATTGTAGACGGCGGATGAGTATCTGGTTGAGTATGATAGACTACGCGGTACAGAATACTCGCGCTTTCATGGCTACACTTATGATGGTATCTGGGCGGCCGCCTTGGCCATACAATATGTGGCTGAGAAACGTGAAGATTTGTTAACACATTTCGATTATCGTGTCAAGGATTGGGAAAACATCTTTCTTGAGGCATTACGTAATACTTCCTTTGAGGGCGTTACGGTTAGTAACATTATTATTACCGTGGATTTGCTAATATCCTTCACATTTTATAGGGTCCGGTACGCTTTTATAATAACGAGCGCAAGGCCAATATTTTGGTTAATCAGTTTCAATTGGGTCAAATGGAAAAGATTGGTGAATATCACTCACAGCTATCTCACTTGGATATGACACTCGGAAAGCCAGTGCGTTGGGTGGGCAAAACGCCACCCAAAGATCGCACTTTGATTTACATAGAGCACAGCCAGGTTAATCCCACCATATATATTGTGTCAGCCAGTGCCTCCGTCATTGGCGTGATTATAGCCACCGTATTTCTAGCGTTTAATATAAAGTATCGCAATCAACGGTAAGATAATTCTTAAGGTACCATAATTAAATTTAGAATTCTTTCTAAGCCTGAATCCTTTTCAGCTACATCAAAATGTCTAGTCCACATTTAAACAATCTAATCATTGTTGGATGCATGTTGACTTACCTGAGCATTATATTTCTGGGCCTGGACACCACGTTGAGCAGTGTAGCAGCATTTCCCTATATTTGTACGGCACGTGCTTGGATATTAATGGCTGGGTTTAGCTTGGCCTTTGGAGCCATGTTCTCTAAGACGTGGCGAGTGCATTCAATCTTTACCGATCTGAAGCTCAACAAGAAGGTAATCAAGGATTATCAGCTTTTTATGGTTGTGGGTGTGCTGCTGGCCATAGATATTGCGATTATAACCACCTGGCAAATAGCAGATCCGTTTTATCGAGAAACCAAGCAGCTAGAGCCAAAAGTAAGTTGATGTTCTATTATACAATATATATATTTTTTCTGAATATCACTTATCTCTATCTTGGCAGCACCAAGAGAACATTGATGATGTGCTTGTCATACCCGAGAATGAGTACTGTCAATCGGAGCACATGACTATATTTGTTAGCATCATTTATGCATATAAGGGCTTGCTACTGGTACGTATCCTTTGACTGTAAGCTATTTTAATGTCATCTAAAATGATGTATTTATAGGTTTTTGGCGCCTTTTTGGCCTGGGAAACCCGACATGTGTCTATACCAGCCCTAAATGATTCCAAACATATTGGTTTCTCTGTTTATAATGTGTTCATTACTTGTATTGCCGGCGCTGCAATATCGCTGGTGTTATCGGATCGCAAGGATTTAGTTTTTGTCTTACTCTCGTTTTTTATCATTTTTTGTACGACAGCCACTTTGTGTTTGGTGTTCGTACCGAAAGTAAGACTGGTAGTAAGGAAGTTTTGTAGTTTTTGTAGCTGTTATATAATCGTATAATTCTAATATATATGTGTACAAACAATCAAACAAACAAACATACAGATAAATATGTAATATGAATGTTGTTACTGATGTTAGTTTGATCGTTTTAAATGCCATCAATAGAATGAGTAGCATTGAAAACGATCATTCTCTCATTTAGCGAAACTCTTTACGCACAAAACAAACAATAAGAAATTTACAAAATTCTAAACTTTGAATGCTACATAACACTACATGCTATTTATTAAATATTCATCCTAATCATTTGCTTTTTTACGTATATCAGTAATGCCATAGGCTGTGAGATACCTTAAGATCATAATTAATCATTAGAGACTCACATCGCTGGCATTTCTTCTATACAACGTACATAACAAACTATCCTTGGTGTGCACTGTATTTTTGTTAAGCTATACAATCTAAAAATTTTTGTATCAACTTTCAGCTCGTCGAACTCAAACGCAATCCCCAAGGCGTTGTGGATAAGCGAGTGCGTGCCACTCTACGCCCTATGTCCAAGAACCGTCGGGATTCTTCGGTCTGCGAGCTGGAACAGCGGCTTCGCGATGTGAAGAACACAAATTGCCGCTTCCGCAAAGCTCTGATGGAGAAGGAGAACGAGCTGCAGGCACTGATACGGAAACTGGGCCCGGAGGCACGCAAGTGGATCGACGGCGTCACATGCACTGGCGGCAACACTGACTTGGAGCCCATACTAAGCGATGATATTGCCAGGCTGTCAGCGCCTCCAGTGAGACGAGAGATGCCCAGCACCACAGGTGGGTAGCAATAATTTCTTGTTTAACATATTCATGCATTGATACACTGCTTGCACTTAGAAGTTACCGAGCTGACATCCGTGGATAGCATTACCTCTACGCATGTGGAAATGGACAATTCCTTTGTCTCCGTGCAGTCTACCACTCTGGCACCGTCATTGCCGCCGTAAGTAGCATATATACAAATTAAACCTGGAACGTTCATTTATTTAATTTAACCATGGACCGTAAATATTATAATTTATATAATAAAAATATCGATATAATAAATATTTTCAATTTCTTTTAAATAAAAAATAATAATTATTCTGCAATTTATATTTTAAAAATCTGTCCTCATTCAGACTATTAGCTTAAAATAATATAATATACCCATTTATAATGTATCCTTAATAGCAAAAAGAAAAAGCAATCAATAGTTGAACATCATGCGCCCGCCATGATGCAGCCCATTCAGCAGCAGCTTCAACAGCATTTGCAACAGCAGCAACAACAAATGCAGCTGCAACAACAGCAACATCAGCAGCAACAGCAGCAACAACAGCAGCAACAGCAACCACATCAACACCATCGCCATTTAGAGAAACGAAACTCGGTATCGGCACAGACGGATGCTAATATTGGCAGCATAACCAGCAGTGCCGGCAAACGCATCACTGGCGATTGTGCCACAATGCGGGAACGCCGTCAGTCCAATGCCTCCAGACACTATGATAGTGGTAGCCAGACGCCCACGGCAAAGCCAAAGTACAGCAGCACACATCGAAACTCCTCCACGAATATATCCACCTCTCAATCAGAGCTTAGCAATGTTTGTCCGCACAGCAAGCCCGGCACGCCTGGCGTTATTAAGAGTAAGTACTTCCTAGTCGTATGAAACCATAAGCGTAAATAAACTATATCATTTTTTGTGACAGCACCCACTGCCTCCGATCACAGACGCACCAGCATGGGCTCAGCGCTCAAGTCCAACTTTGTTGTCTCTCAGAGTGATCTCTGGGATACACACACGCTCTCACATGCTAAGCAGCACTCACGCCAGTCGCAGCGAACCTATGCTAGCCCACAACGCTGCTCAGAGCATCATGGACACGTTATGGCCTATGACCAGAACACAACCTCACCTATTCAGCGCTCAGTCTCTGAAAAGAATCGCAATAAGCATCGTCCCAAACCGCAAAAGGGCACCGTTTGTCAGAGTGAAACGGACAGCGAGCGGGAACGTGAGTCGACACCAACCAGTGTGCAGCAATGCACCCAAACGCGCAAGTTCAACCGAAACTCCAACATTCAGCATGCGGCACATCATCACAGCTCGCCAAATGTAGCACCGGACAAGCAGAGGAAGCAGCGTAATAAGACCGAGCATTCCATATACGGCGCCAGTTCCGAGACGGAGCTTATCGAAGGCGAGACGGCCATATTACCTATATTCCGCAAACTGCTTACTGAAAAGAGTCCCAACTACCGCGGACGCAGCGTCGTTGGCCAGAGCTGTCCAAATATATCTATAAAGTGTGACATCGTTGAATATTTGTAAGCGGATAAGAAAATGGTGCATTCATATTTAAATGCAGCCAGCAATTTTTAGCCCATAGATCAATTTGTAGAGTCCTAATTCCATTTTCTTAACATGTAATGCATAATTGCAATGTCTACTAATGTGAAGCAGAATGCGCACTTCGTAAATTGTTAGCACAATTTAAACTCGAGGTACATAATAGTTGAGAAATAAAAAAATTTAAATCAAGTAATTACAATTGGCTGGCAGCAGCACATGCTGAAAAACTAGGAATAACAACAGATGAAGGCTGCCGCAAATGTAAGGTGCCAGAAGTTTCTGAAACACTGAAACACCTGATTTGCAGCTGTCCAGCACTCGCTCAACACAGGCTCAAATACTTCAATGCGTATTGGCTCGCATCATTGGAAGAAGCGGCCGAACATTCTCCAAATGCGCTATTGTCTTTTGCAAAGCGCATACAAATACTAGAGGACTACAAAGCTTCCTAAGATCTTCAGTATCCGGCATCACTAAGGACCAGCTTCGGTCTATGTGTAACCACCACGATGGTTTACCGGCTCAACCTAACCTAATTACAATTTTTGCTCATTAATATAATTAAATGGAAAAAAATTCGATATTTTGTTGGGTTGTTTTACAAGTAACATTTATTAAATCACTTCAACACATTTTTTTAAGTTCAATGCAGGAAGTACAAGGTTTTCAGTTGAAGTTAAGTATAATACGTTATGATTTTTGTTTTGATTTTGTTTTATCTATTTCTACCTCTCATTGTCTGTATAAACATAGAATTTTCATTTTTTTTAAATTTGTCACCTTCTGTATCACAGTTACATGGTTATTAAAAACGTGTGTGTTGTGTGTGTGTGTGTTTTGAACTTTTACAACTAGGATAGACAACACATTTAGTACATCAACGTACATTATATATAAGTGTATGTGTGTGTGTGTAAACAACTACCATATATATGGTAACTAAGTACATAAACATAGATTCTATAATGCCGGCTTCAACATTTTTGCCCGATTTAACAGCTAATAAAATTCAGAGTATAAATAGTTTTGATTATAGTTAAATACGTAGTTAAGTACATAAACAATTACGCGTATGCGTTATGTTGATTCGCTTCACTAAAAACACTAAAAACTAATAATACCGACATCATGCAGTCGTACATTTATGGACGTACGCAGTACTCGCCGTTAATTGCTTCAGTTTACAATATGAGCTCACTTGGCTTAAGAGTCAAAAGTTACAACAACTTAGTAAAAAGCGCATTGTAACTGTTTGAAGTCTTTTTGAAATAGCACACTAAAGAGTAGTTGGCGCAAATATTTGCTCAAGCCTTGAACAAAAATGTTGTTCACATTCTTTCTCCCTTTCAACTATCTATGTATCTGTTAGCAAAGTATAAAAAGTTGCGAACATTTACACAAACTACTTGCCTCTTTGATCTTTGCTTAATATTAACAAAGTATACACATAGTATAGCTATTAATACGGAACATTATTGCATATGCATCATATGTGATAATACACAGTTATAGACATAAATAGAGATGTACTCAGCTTTTTAGCTTAGCCCCCTTTATAAAAATGCAATTTCAGGCAGCTCACTTATGAGGAAACGCGCTAATGCGTCGTTTGAAATGAGTGCTCAAAATCCACAGGTAGTGTAGGCAACGCGTGTCCACTTTCAGTTCCCGAAATTGTTTTGATCTGGCTGTTTGAATTGAGGGATTCTAGTTCATGTGTCTCCGAATTGGCCATTTCCACAATGGCCGAGCTGGTGGGTGTTAGCAGCTGCTCACTAGCAATAATTTGACTTGGTTTACTAAAAAAGATTTAAGACATCAGTTGCATACAGCCATGGACATTGTGAATAAACTTACCGCTCATAGAATTTATTGGCCTTTGCAGTGCGCCGTTTGCGTAATGTGGGCAAGCCCAGCTGCATGAAACCGTACTGGGGCCCGGCCACTTTGAGCATGCTCATTAAGAAGAAGGTAGCATATAGCCAACTGGTAACCATGACGACAACCAAAAAGATGCCAATCTGTATATAGGGTAGTATATTTGATGCCATCATAATGCCGCCGGCAAAACCAGTGGTGGCTGCTGCCATAATCGTTGGTCCAATGATGCGCGACAGCACAAATTGGGTGGCTGCAATACGCTCTTTAGAGGGCGACAAACGATAGTGTATGCCATAGTGTAAGCTAAAATCCACAGCCAAGCCAATGGCCGTTGATACCGCAATGCTTTCCAGTATATTTAGCTGCCAGCCAAGTAAAATTAGCACAGCTACGGTGTTAAAAATGGTCAGCGAGACGGTAATGACAGCATAAATAGATATGATTAAATTTAGAGTGAAGCAAAGCAGGACCACAAGAGAAGCAGCCATCGCTAGTAAAATGGAAACTATTGTGTCATTCGAGAGTGTGTCCTGAACATTGTAGAACTTCAGGTCGCTTACAAACCAACCGCCTCGCAACTCCAACGGTGCCGTGCTAAGCTGCTGTTGAAACCAACTCTCGACACCCTCATAAAACAACTTTATGTTAGTGTAGATTGTAGTGTAGCTGATATTCGAATCGAACTCAATGATTACAGCCTTGACGAGTAGTTGCATAGATGTAGCTTCCAAACTTAAGCTCTCGTTACTGTTATTCTCCACATAATCCTCCAAACGGTTGGGTGCAGCAGCAAATTTGGGACCAGCTTTGCCCTGCTGATAGAAACGTGTTTCACACAGATTGGATATGCATTGTGGCAAACAAAGTTCAAATACGTGTGGCTCATAAGGAAATTCTGCATCGCAACAGGGCGTGCGATCTGTACCCGTAAAATCCATATCATCAATACATCTGCGAAAGAAAGAGGCTAATCAGTGAAAAACTTAAATGACATTGTAAGAGGCTTTACTTACCTTCGCTCCATGAACCTTATTAAGTTCTCGATGAAGCAATTGGGCAATAAAAAACCAAAGGTGGCCTGATAAAACGGTTGCTGCCGTATGTTTTGGCAAAAGTTTCGCAGCCATATTTGAGCCTGTTTACTAGATATATTAAAATTATTGTCGTAGTGTAGGTTGCCATATGAGTTCGGGTTCGTATAATCGCCATCGTCCATAGCTTGTACGCCCCAAACGAAGCGCATGCTCATATTAAAGTTCTCCATTGCTTGTACGGGCTTTTCAAACCAAAATAGGTGTCTTAATTTTGTATAAACCTCAAAGGGATGATGGGATACAAATAACTGAAAATGTGGCTTCTCTGGCAGCTGAAGGCCCGGATACCAGAACACAATGAATGCACTGGAAGCGCCCAAAATTGCAAAGATTATTAGCCACAAATATGCATAGTTCATAATGCTATGCGTTATGCGCTCCTCAAACAATTCACAAAATCGATTAATTGACTTCTTGCAGGCGTTGATTAACCTTTGTGCCATATGCTGTTGACATGACATGCGGCTAGCGAACAGACGTTCCATAATTGAAACCGAGGCAGGCAGCCAAGTGATCATCAGCAAATAGTTGGTGACAACAACTGTGCCCGCAAAGATTCTAAGGATTACTGCTATTAAGAATGCGTTTGTTAAAGGCTTTAAAGACTTACCCAAAACACTTGATTGCTGTTATGGAGCTACTATAGGAGGCAAAAAATGCACCTGCAGTCGTCACCGAGGTGACAAACATTGATGCGGCCGCATGCCGCATGGTTAGAGCCATTAGGTTCTCCAATGTTTCAGTATGCTCATTATGCTCCAATGGTGTGGGTAAAGTTGACTGCGTGTTCAATGTACTGCTCTTGCTAAAACGCTCAGCCAATACACATTGCCAGATCTTAAGAAACAGGAACACATCATCAGCACCAATGCCAATGATCACCACGACGGCGAGTAGATTCATGTAAGGAAAAAAACTAAACTCAAAGACCAGGGTGTAGACAAAGTACGCCAATCCTAGCGAGAAACAAATGGCAAAGCATGACATCACTGTAATAAAAGCGGAGCCTGTATATAACCAAACACACGCCAAAACAAAGATGCCTCCCAGCGATACTAGCCAAACGTCCGTAAGTAGTAGCTCGCTAAATAGCTCGTTTTCTAGACCCAAGTCCATAGCAATAACTTCCACCAGTTCATTGCTAAGATCGCTGTAAAGAAAGTTAATCGAAAATATGTTTGTAGATATACTTATAAATATACATACTTAAACTTTTACTTGTCAAAAACATTTCGAGCAAAAATAAATAATTTAAATTTAACAAAAATACATATACATATAAGTAATTTTACAACATGGCCGAAGAAAAGGAATCCAAAACACGTAGCGAACGCTTGGCTCTCGTGGACTTTCATGATCTGCTGCCAAAGTGCATCAAAAAGAAGACCACAACCCAAGCAGATTATGTAAATCACATGAAAGATGGTCGCATATATAAACCAAATAAAATATTCAAATTTCAAACTGATGCGGCGCTTATATCTGGCCATTATGCGAATAATCTTAAGGTGAATAAAACAGAAATGAAGACGTATACCTGGCCATATGCCATGGACTGGCGTGAGGAGTATCGTCAGTTTTTATTGCGCACAAAGTGGTGCAATGAGGAAATCTACAAGCTCTTTTTCGAGTGCCCCCCAGTGCGTTACGACCAAGTAGAACAGTTTTTGAAGGACTTGCAAAAGACTGTGTATGGGTCAGACTATTCGCCAAATGAGTACGCATCTCTGATCAGTCAAAAAACAGTCAAGGCGAATATCTCGGATTCTGGCTTTAAATCGAAGGACATACAGACCACATATGGTAATTACTTCAATCGTCTTGAGGAACTCAATCACTTTGGAGGCAACTTGTTTAAGCGGCCTCCGCCAAAGGATATGACTTTGGAGAATTTTGAAAAAAATATGCGCAAACTATTTCGCAAGTATGAGTTAACTACCTACTATGAGGAGGTATGTGTGCCAGCATTGGTGGCAGCAAAAGATGGCAAGATGCCTTCAGGACCCATTGATCGCTATACACTGCGCAAGTATTAGGAGAAACAACTTACGCTTGTTCCCATTCGTGAAAGAGCGGCAGGATGCGGTTGGAGCGTGCAACGGGTACGAAGATCATTGCATATTTTAAATAAACATTCGTGTCCTGCAAAGTAAAATAAAGGCTTAATCAATCGGTACTTTTAAGAATATTCAAGGCTACTTACATTTGGCTTAATGAAGCCATAGTCGCTAAGGTAGTTAAGTACGTTAAAGACCAAATTGTGGCGCGTACATTCCTCTGGCGCATAACAACGATTTAACTCGTTACAATTTATGTCTAACTTTAGATAATGGTAGTACTCATAACAATTAAGTAGCAGCGACTGCAGCAGTGCAACATCCTCAGTAGTTAGATCAAAACAGGAACTCTTGTTTGCCAGCAGCGTGGCATAGTTGGGCAGTGACCACGGCCGGCAACAGTTGGAGGTCAGCATTTCAGGCTCACAAAATGCCTGATAACTGGGCACCGAGCCGATTTGCTCTTGCAACTGGCACATAGCTAACATGCCGTTTAAATCAAATAATGAGTTTGTGGCATTGGGACCAATTCGATGAACTACAAAATGCGAGTATTCCTTGTGCGGTGATGAATCACAGAAGAAGCCTTCGATGGGTTGACGTTCTTTTGAGTCGGTCCAGCCATCGTTGGGTAACGAGGCTTGCTTCAGCATGCGCCATGTGCTCTTCTTGGTTTGCACGCGTTCGCGATGCTCGTCTTCGTCCATGAAAGTAGTGTTGTGACCGTATTCAATCTGATCGCTGTGCCCAGTCGGCTCTAACAAGGATGGGCTACTGTCGTTGGTAACTTCGTATTGTCGAAACACCCCACTATCGCCCATCCAAATGTCGCTTAGTGGACTTTTAGTCGCCTTCAAGCGCTTATTGATGAGCATCATTTTGTAAGAAGCATCGTCGTGTTCATTCTTTTTATGTTCCTTTCGACGCTTGTTCTTGTGCTTTCGTCGTTGGTTTTTGTGGCGCCTATGATTGGGATGCTGATGTCGGGGCATACCACGGCTTCTTTCATATTGAAGCTTTTGCAGCAGCTCTGTGGGATTAGAGAACAACACACCGTTGCCATCGATCTCCTGATCCAGATTATGCCAAGCGGTCAAGCGTTTGCCGATTTCCGTGCCTCGAGTTTCAAAACCCTACAATATGTGTTGGGTTGAATAAAATTGAGACTGGGTTAAGCATACGTACCAAGGTGGGGTCACTAAAATCAGGCAGGTCGTTCATAATGAACGCCACTATTATGCAGGCCACACAGCAAACAGCTATGGAGACGACCACCAGGTATGGCCGTCGTGCAAGCACATGGTAATACCAGTTCATCTTCTCCGAGTCAAAGCACAACATACCGAGGCAACGGCAACAATAAAAACGTAAGCTCGATAATGCTCACAAGCTGAGATTCGTTTTCATCTTTGTTTTTTCGTGTGCCGCAGTTGCAGGCACAGCACGTGGAGTTTTAAGTAACCTTGAGCCTGACGTGTTATGAAGAATGTCCTGAGGGCAGTGCTATTGTTGTTGTTTATGTTATAGATACTGTCTGGACCAGCCTGGCAAACTTACAATTTTATTATAGCCGTAGTGTTTTATGTTCATCCGCTTGGTTTTGTTCTAAATAGAAAATGGGTTGATTTTGTTTTTAAATGCGCGCGAAATAAATCTCAGGCTGGGAAATAAAATTAAAGTTAATAAAAAATGCAAAAAATGCGCAAAAACTTAAGCAAAATGCACTAGTGATGTATTAAACATCGATTGAACCCCTTCACGATTATAATCGATTTACTTAATTAAATCGTTTGATCGATCTATCGCCAAATTCAATGCAGTTCAATTCAAACTAAGTACAAGAACAAAGTTTAGTTTGTTTGCTAATATTCTCTACTGAATTGCTTATCGGCAAATATGATTCTATAAAATGAGTCTGTGTCTTAAACGGTTAATTTGGTTTCACTTGAATTCGGACTGAAAAGTATAAAAAAAGAAGAAAAAAAAAGCGGCCTGAAACCCATGAAATAAATTCAACACATTTATACCGCTGAGTCAAGGAATTCAAAAGTGAATGGGAAAAAAAAAAAAATATTAAATCAGCATACGCTTTCAATTGTTTGTGTACTTCTTTCTGTTTTACATCCCCAACCTGTTCGAGAAATAAAAGAAAAAAATAGAAACGCATAACCCAAATTATAAATCATAGAAGGCTGAACTTTTCAGAAGACAATGCGAATGTCTAATAATTTACATTTTTTAATGTAGGAACTTAAATTTTTTTCTTAGTTTTTTTTTTTGTACAAAAACTAAAAGTTGTTACAATTTCAATATACTGAATAAAACTCAATAATTTATTTACTCACTCGTACATAAACATTTGAAAGCTCTAAAATATAGTTTGTGATTAGCTGCGACAATTAGCATAGTGTAAATGGTTTTACCTTAGACCGAGTACCAAGCTAAGACGTTCAGAGAACTATAAATATACAATGTGTAATATGTACGTACATACATATACTTTGTTAATTTTGATTTATTGTTATTAAAATATAAAATAAGCGGCCATTCATGAAAGAACATTAATTTCTGACATAAAAGTTGTCGGCGACACATATATCACACATTTATTTTGCAAATAATTTTGAAGTTACAAAAAATTTAAAATTTTATAACAAGTCAAGCATCATTTTACTTGTTTTAACATTCATTTGGTTCAATTGGCGAGAAGACAATCATTTCCTCTAAATAATCTAACTCTCCAGAGTCGTTTGATATCTGGGAACAGTTTTCGTCATCAACCTGTTCTGCATGAGTTTTAGCGTGTTTTTTAAGATTCGATGTACTATTAAAAGCCTTCGGGCATTCTTCACACTTATATGGCCGTTCATTAAAGTGAGTGCGAATATGTGCCTTAAGATTTCCTGAATTACTAAAAGTCTTTTCACAGTGGGAACACTTGTAGGGACGTTCGCCAGTGTGAGTGAACATGTGGGATCGCAGATTCGATTGCTGATTACAGGTTTTTGGACACTGAGGACACTGATAAAGAACTTCGTTAGTATGTGTGTTTACATGACATTTGAGCAAATGTCGGGTTTTAAATGCCTTTGTACAAATTGAACATTTAAAGGGACGTTCGTCACTGTGGGTTATCATGTGGCTTCTCAAACCCAATTTGGTTTTTGAGGTGTGTGGGCATTCGGAACACTTGAAGGGACGTTCGTCACTGTGGGTGCTCATGTGATTGCGCAAACCCAATTTAGTTTTTGAGGTATGTGGGCATTGAGAACACTTATAGGGACGTTCGTCACTGTGAGTGCTCATGTGTTTTTTCATATACAATGTGTTTATAAAGGATTTTGGGCAAAGGTCACACTTGTATGAACGTTCGCCAGGGTGGGTGGTCATGTGTTTTCTAAGTTGCAAATTGTCTATAAAAGTCAGTGGGCACTGGTCACACATGTATGGACGTTCTCCAGTGTGTTTACGCTTGTGTCTTTTAAGATGAGGTCCTTGTCTGAATGCACTCGGGCACTGGTCACATTTGAAGGGACGTTCTCCAGTATGAGTGCGAATATGCAGATTACGAAGTGTTTTTGATTTAAAAGCCTTTTCGCAAAAGGAACACTTGAATGAAGCAGTGCTGTGCACGTAGCCATGTTTACTGAGAGTACCACTACTTAGGAAGAATTTTGGACACTGTGGACACTTGTATATAAGTTTAGGAATTTGTTTTCTGTTTTTGGTACTGCTAGATGGCTTCTGGTTTTCATTACTAGTCGGACTACACACACGTTTGGCGATCGGTTCCTCATCTTTAGGCTTCTTTTTAGAACAGGAGATGAGCTCAGTTTCGTGAGGCATGGCCTGCTCATTTATGGATGGTAGATCATCTTGCAATGTCTTCGACAATGTTCTTTCCTCACACAAGTCTGTATTCAATTCGTTGTCCATTAACATCCCGGTGCTACCCTCAATCCCGCAAAATGAGAACAATTCACGCATTGCGCTGCTGCCACGCCCATCGATACTGCAAGTGACGTTGCTTTTAAGTTTGGATGTAGACTCAAAACTGTTGCTGTTCGTTGGAGGGGAATTCTGTTGCACTTTCTGTTGCGTAGAGGTGTCCATTTCCTCAATCTCTCCACTTGAATTGGTTCCCAACGGATCAACGATAGTTTTAGCTTTCTGCACTTTTATTCTCAGCAACTGATGGCTTTTTGCGAATCTGAGTTTGAATCCATACGCAATTTGAACATTTAAGCAGCACAACTCGCACATCTTTTGCGGGAATTCATCGTTGCGCTTTATTTTGAAGTCGACAAATTCGTTTACCATGTCCGCCAAGCTACAATGATTATCAGGTAAAGGCCGTTCGGAGAATATATCCACTAAGCTTGATGAGCTGGTCATGCATGCCCGGCAAATTTCCATAGTATTTCTTTCTATTTTAATTTTATTGGGAAATCTGGTGTGCGATTATATTTTTGTTCGGCGTCAATTTTTATAAGTGTTGTAAAACGACAATAGAAAGAAATCGAATATTTCGATTTTTTCAAATTACGTACCTATTTACATACATATGTTTATCAGCTGTATGTCAATCTGTTTTATTATTATGTTTTTCTGATATCTGATTCAGTTGTGAATGCAAAATACGAATTAATAATAAAACCAATTTGTGATCAAGATGCGCCGCCGAGTGGGACTTGGTGCCATACAGCAGCAAAAGCTGGCTGCTGAGAAATACAAAGACAAGGGAGCCGATTTGCAGGAATCTCAGTTGGAGCAAATGACCAAACAAATGGATGTTTTTCGCATCAAATTGGAGGAGTTTGCTATGAAACACAAGGACGATATAAGAAAAAATGCACAGTTTCGCAAGCAATTTCAGGAAATGTGTGCTGCCATAGGTGTGGATCCATTGGCCACTGGAAAAGGATTCTGGAGTGTGCTTGGCATGGGCGACTTCTATTATGAACTTAGCGTACAGGTTGTGGAAGTATGCCTTGCATCCAATCATAAAACTGGCGGACTAATGGAACTGGATGAGCTTCGTCGTCGACTAATAGCCGCACGTGGTCAAAATGTAGTACATCAGGAGATTACAAAAGAGGACATATTAATGGCAACTAAGAAACTGAGCATCTTTGGGAACGGGTGTGTATTATTAATAATTTCTAATTTATTTAATTTAATTTATTTAATTTAATATAACTTTTTCATTTCATTTTCAGTTTTGTTGTTCACAAGCTGGGCAAGGGCAAGTATATTGTTCAATCTATACCGGGTGAACTAAGCATGGAGGAAACTAACATACTCAGTGCAGCATCTAATATGGAATTAGGCTGCGTTACTCAAAACCAGTTGATGAAGGACTTGGGGTAAGGTGAAATACTACTAAGTATTACAAAATTGTAATTGGTTTGTTCTTCAGTTGGACCGACTACCGTACAAAGCAAGCGTTGGAAAAAGTATTGAGCGAGGGCCTTTGCTGGATTGATAGACAATCAGAAGAATCAAGTTACTGGTTTCCCAGTTTGTTTCCCGGTCGCACTGCGCAGTTCGTTGCTACATAGTTTTTGTGCACATAAATATATTTAAATACTCTAAATAACAAGTATGTACATAGCATATATAAAATATAAGACCAATGGATACAACTGCACTACGGGTATATGTTTCCAGTGCCGTCTCCGGCAGCGCTGTTTCTTAGTATTCCATTTTCAACCTGAAGTTCACATTTTTTCTTGTGTAGGATATTAAACTCCATCTCAAATTTATTAGTTAGATCACTTATAAGTTCCGTATAATGAGCTTTCAAATTCTTATATTCTTGCAGATAGCTTTCCATTTGAGTTTCGTGATTTTTCTTCCTATATACAGAAAAGAATTTAAGATTTCTGTAATAATAAAATATATTGTACAGTATATGCACCTTTTTAAAAGATGTGCTTCGTCCTTAATGGCACAGGATTCCAGCAAATTAAGACGCCTGTTGCATGCTTCTACTTGTGTCTCGAGGCTTTCATTCTGTTTGAGCGTCTCTTTGTACTTTTGGATAATACGATTGTTGCGAGTTTCTAGTGTTTGCATCATGGACTTGTGCTCTTCGATCTCCGTTTTGATCTAAAAATACTTAATTAGGAGGATGAAATATTTGTATATAAACATTTCACTGACCTTATCACGCAACGATGTTATGGTTTTATCCTTTTCTACAAGCTTTGCCTTAAGTTGGCCGACTTCATTGTCTACTCGGTTGGCTGCTTCATCCATGATGGTGCCTATATTGGTAGCTAGCTGTGTGACCTCCTCCTTGTATGACTCGGCCCGTTTTTCGGCTTCTACCTTTTCTGTTTCGGCTGCTTCGCTAATGGCAATCGCGTCCTGAACCTTGCGTATCGCCAAGACCTCTCGCTTTGTACTCTCATCAAGCTTCGCCCGTGTATGCATGAGGGATTTTTCGGCCTCCTTTAGCTGTTTTTGCAACTTTGCAATCTTGCTTTGATTATTTTCCTGAACGGATTCGTCATGTTGCCTTTCTTTCAACTTGGATTGCAGAATTTCTATCTGATCGCCGCAACGCTGCTTGTGCTCATGCAAAGACTTGATCACAGTGGCCTGAGTTTGTATCTGCTCCTGTTGTTCAATTATCATAGCTTCCAGCTTCTTAACTTTTTTACTGTATTTTTGCGCCATCTAATGGATCAAAATATATTAAAATTATCATAAGTAATCTAAACAAAAAAAACACACACACCTGCTCATTGTTTTCAAGCGATAGCTGTCCACGATAACTTATTAGTTCAGTCTCCATGCTCTTAATAGTTCGACGGGAACATTCCTGCATTGAGTGCAGACTGGCTCGCTCCTTCTGTAATACATCAACCTGTGCCAAGGCTTTGGCTAATGCCATGCTGGTCAAACGCAGACGCTCCTTAATATCCTCGCCGCTGTCCATTATGCTTTTGTACTTGTTTAATTCGCCACTCAGATAACGATTCTCATCCAGCACAGAATTTATCTGTGTGCGCAGCTCAGATTGCTCCACGCGAAAGTTTTTCAAATCGTCGTTGGTTTCTGTAATCAAGCGCTCTACGTACTTTGCCGTAACTTCAGTGCTGCAGCTAGAAACGAAGTAGTATTAACTTTAATTTGTTTTTGTTTTTTTGTGATTTGAATATGGAATAATTTTATATGTGCACACCTAGGGAACGAAAATTTATTAGCCTCCTGTGACATTTTAATGTGCTCCAAAACTATATTTATGTTGATTTTTTATTTGTGTACTAATTTTTCTATGCAGCTGTCAAATGTTTGTTGTCTACTATCACAGTTTGACAGTTCTACAGTCAAAAAACAGGTACATATGTATATATAAAGAACATGTTAATGTACTGATTCTGTTGTGACCCGGCCGCGTTGTCCTGGCAACGTTGTTCAGCAATATGTATAAACTAGCTTGATGAAGTTTTCATTCAATTTTTAGTTTTTCCTTGCAATGCCGTTGTTTAACAAGAAATTTGAGGCAAAGCCTATTCCTGCCCGTATGAATCGTTGCAACATTGGATTTCCTGTTGTGACCGAGGATATTGATGACTTTCGACAAATTTCCTTGAATTTGGGCAATAAGGACTTGCGTTTCGCTGATGGCATTTGGATGCATTCGGCCCGTAAAGGCGATGTGGATGATATGTTGCGGTTAAATAAAAAATTTCGTGCATTGGAAGAGGAAAATAATATGTGCAATTTGAAAATTGAAGTTATGTTGGATTTGCTTGCAGAACATGCCACGGAACTAAACGAATTAAAACCAAAGGATAAATGTAAGTAGATGTCTATTTATAATGGAATCATCAATCTTATAAAGTGTTTTTGTTCTTTACAGAGTCGTACATACATATATACACATACCATATACACAATTACTTTATGTATATGCCGAAGTCTAATTAAGGGTAGTTTTATATTGAATATGGAAATACAATAATAATAATAATAACACTCCAAAGCTCCACGTTAACCTTACCAAAGTTTCATTTGAATTACTTGTAGTTATCGGAGAACCCTTTTATCGCATTTTAATCATTCAGCTAAAGGTCTATAATATAATGCCATAATCATTTCATATAACTGTTGGAACTTATTATCATTTGGTAAAGTATTATGGAGAGCTCTAGCAGTACCATCAGTGCAACGACTTGGACACCGGGTCGGCTTTGTTGACTGGCCCATTTGGAATTAATTTGGATTTGTTAGCCTTACGTTCGATGAATCGAGCTGGTCAAATTGTTCGCATTATTGTCGCCATTGGCAGCAATCTATAGACGCCATCGGTTTTTTGACGACGAGCTGCCGCTTGGCTCCCGCTATTTATTATTATGTTTGATAAGCAAGGGCAGGCGAGTGCTCCGATAACTAGAAGAGTTGATAGGCAGCTAAAATAAACAAATGACGAGTGTGCATACCACAATGCATACCACAATAAGTACATATATACAAAAATTACCATGATTATTTTTCTCTAAACTCAGTTTAACTTCCTCTGATTCAGCCTATATTGAATGCATGAACTTACTCTAATCTATGATTATGCTCTTTTATGTACATAGTCGCATGTGAATGTCGGGTATATAGATATAGCTATAACAAGCTATATCGGTACACTATATCGACTACTGTATATTTACGCATTTATATTGATATGCGATAAGCGAAACTGCTTATAAAACACATTTATTTAGTTGTTCCCAGCAATGTTGACGACGACGACGACGACGACGACGAGGGCGACAACAACGAGCACTCCGCTTCCGAGCTGTAACACTTGTTCGAATCGTGTATTACAGTAGTTTGTTGATAGCCAGCCGCTCGTACGGACGCACACAATACGATCGAGAGAGATCGATGTGGCTACAAATACAATACAATTACTATTTACCTAGTGAAAAACAAAAGCAACAACATTGGCTAGAAATAATAAAAATATATCTAAAATAAAAGACGCTATTCAAAACTAAACATATGCATGTATGTACGGTATATTGAAATGTTTGCACGCTGTGGTTTTTGAAAAACTCGACGTTTTTTGCGCTTGGATTCCAGTTGAGTTTGCGATGTGGCATTAGGTAACAAAAGTCGTCTATTTCAGCATAAAATATCTATTGGTTTGGCGCATTCATCAAAAACTGGTCATATCAGCAAGTTTCATTCTGACGTGCTTCATAAAGTGATTAAGAACTAACCGGCAGTCGATCGTTAAAGTCCACTGTCGTGTGTCCATTGGCGCTGGACGCCTGTAGCTGTTCAGAGATTTGATTTTAAACTTTGCCCGGCATAAACAAATTGTCTATTTATCAGCCAATATATATATATATATACGAGTATAGATATATTTGTAAATAACGCGCGCTACCTAATAAATGATATCATATAAATCAATTGAGTGAATGCCAATCAAATGGGGCAACAGTGATAAATCTAGTCAACAAATGGATCATGTGCAGAACAGCTAAATAAACAGACGATCTGTCGGTTAGTCGGTACGTTTAGACAAATGTGTTTTATTAGGATTTAGTGCATCGCATTGATCTAGATACGGATTAAAGCGTGGAAAAAAAGTGTAACTACGGTCTCCTATATAGCATATTATTCGCGGTACTTAATATGCTCGTTTCGAATCGAATTTCTATATAATTAAGTTCTAATTTTTGAATTTAACCAATCTTTATATTTTTATCAATATATTTCCTTATTTAGAGAAAATAATACAAATATATATTATGTAGAATTCTCAAAGTCAGAGTTTCAGTCTAGATATTACACTAATATGTATATTTTTAAAAGTAAAAATATACCTTCTTTTTCTTCTAACAACCCACGCTTTTTTGGTGGGTAGCAATTTGATAAATGGGCATTATCGCATCAATGATTTATTATTATATAAATGGGGTCCCTCACTATTTAATAATAATGAAAAGCAAAATGCCATAATTTATATGTGAGCCAAGGATTTGTATGTACATTTTTATATGTACGTAAATATTTAAGTATGTGGGCATGTTCTATTCTATTTGTATATGGATCACTCGCTTTAAATGGCCAAGTAAATAAACAAAAGAAAATTGTACACTCAGCGGCTGCCAGCTCACAATAAAATGTGTAAAAAATGTGCGCGAAGCAGTGAAAAATGCAACAGCTAAATAAATAAATAAACCTGAACAAACGTTTGCTATAAAAATTTAAAAGAATTAAAAAATGATAACATTGATCATAAGTGCTTTATTTTATTATATACATATTCGTTTATTCATATAATATAAATTTTAATACAAAACTAAATTTAGCTTTGACAGTTTGCTTTTGGCATTGAATATCTCTCTCTCAACGAAAGTGAATCAAATGAAAAGTGCAATGTAATTTCTAAAAGATTTTATATAAAATAAATGTGATGATCTTGATAATAATGACTATGAAACAGCTGAGGCTGCAACGTTTAGTGGCCATCTGGTTCTTAATTGGCATCTGTGGACTGCCCACGACGTTTACCTACTTTATTGATTACACAGGTGGGTGTACCAAGCTAACAACTGCAATTTAAATTCATATTCTAATTAAGAAGTGTCTATTTAATGCTACAACAAAAGTCTTTTTATAGATTATTCAAATGATTTGTTAAAGTTTGTGTTTCTTAGAATATTTCTAATTAAAGCTCTTATTACAGCAATAATATAATTATATAAAACAAGATTTATATATTCATAAAAACGGTTCCCAAGCATTCAAAAGGGTATAGTCAAACTTTGGAAAGGCATCCCCAATTCCACATCTTAAATCACATTAAAATCTTAAAAACTATAATAGCTAGATTTGAATGCAATATTATTTTTCATTATATTTTTCAAATTTTCAGTCTATCATTAAAGGCAATTTTGACACTCTAGTATTTAATCTAATTAAATTATTTTCGTAGGCTTACACTTTTAAACAAATACTTTTTGGACTCTTTATTTGATTAGTTATCACAAACAAATCAAAAGATTAAAAATAGCCGTATCGGAATATCAATATTGATTATACAGCAGGTCCGTTTACCATTAACTAACAGTTATCCAGAAATAGAAAACCTTATTTTGTATCATAAAAATTGAACAATGGTAGTTTCCCTTTTTGGCAATTCTATCTACAACGTAATGTTGTTTATCAGCTCTTTTTTGTTTTTTTTTTTGGCCACAACATTTGATAAGATATTTTACCTTTCGCCGAATATGTAAACAATATAATGTTTTGATTTTTAAATGATGTTTTTACTGATTGCATTCTTTATAGAGAACACGGAGCTGATACAACAACGTGCCGGTTACGATGTCAAGCTGCAATGCAACCTCACGGGTCTGGTGGATGATCGTAAGCTGGCGGAAATTAAGATACATTGGTACTTCAAGGTAAGCGTGTGAATATGTGTATGAAATTTATTTTTAATAATATAATTATCTTATTCGTAGCAATGCAGCGACAATAATTGTTTCCAGCTGGAATCCGGAGATGACTGGACGGCGCTGCCTTGCGAGTCTAGCCTCTGCCGTTCCGAGCTGTGGCTGCGCAATGTGACTGAGCGTTACTCGGGCCTCTACAAATGCAGCATTAATCCACATTTATGGGATGCGGCACAAGCGGTGGACGTGCAACTTGTGCGCACCTATCAACTGGATGTGAAGAGTAAGCCTTTTAATTGACTCCAACAAAATCGAAGCTAATTCCTTTTATCTATTTTAGATAGCTCTTTAGCCGCACCAGAGTTTTTGGATGCATATCCCAGTAATAAAACTGCCAGCCAGGACAGTCAGGTGGTGTTTCAGTGTCGCGTACACAGCGAGGAACATCTAACCATTAAATGGTTTCGCCGATATGGCTATCCAGGATATTTGCCAGCTGCTGTTGAAACGCCTCAGCTGGCAACTGGTGCTTCCAATTTCAGTGCTCATATTGTGCGTTACAGTGGGCGAACCTATGAGCTACTGTCCACATCACCGGAAAAGCTTATTAGCCCCCAGATATATCTCAGCAAGTTAATACTAAACAACATACGCTTAAGGGATGCTGGCTACTATGCCTGTGTGGCAATTAGTTTTCGAGGTCACAAAATACGTGAAGCCTATTTGGAAGTGCTGCCAACAGATGATGAAGAAGAATACTGGGTTGACTACAATAGCAGCGAAGAGGTTGTTGCTGAAGATGCCAGCGATCCTCGTGAGTTTCTCTTGCTGTTCCTCATGCCACTGGGCTTGGCGTTGTTGCCACTGAGCGTCTGGGGTGGATATATGATTTATAAACGCTGCACCAGGCATAGCGAATGCGAGCGCATCGAGCAGCAGTATTCCGATGAGGAACTGGACACGGAACGCTACGTGCTGGGCGGCAGTTGACAATGCTGGCTTATTTAATATTACGCATACGCTTACAAAGAGTGGGACCAAAGACTGTACTTATATTTAAGTCATAAAATACTATATACAATAAATAAGAAATTCCGAAAGTTATGCATACAATGATTCAAGAAAATGTCATTACATACTATTACATTTTTCTATTTGCATTAATATTCGGTGGGTTCTGTTTATAACTAACAAAACTTGTAACTCTAAGCAACACTTTCGTTTCGTTCAAAATTTTCTACGTAGAAAATTCAAAATTATTTTTTGCTTTCCAGTTCTGGCACAATCTCTCACATAGCCAAAAAGTAGCAGCCAAGCCAAAACAAAAGACTACAGAGCGAGATTTAACCTTGTTTCCAAATATTTGTAAATTAATTTTGATTACAGATGATCTTAGAATTGTTACTGCAATTTTACTTGTTGCGGCATTACGGCGTGCGTGTTTACTTTTTGCGCCTGACCGTAACTCTTGTGAATCAGGACACGCCTCTTGATGTTGGTTTTCTCGAGCAGTAATAATAAAGACCATACACATTGAACACACTATTGGATAAACGTGTGGGCGGGACAAAGCAAATTGGGGAAGCAATCAAACATATGACACAGAAGACAACAAGAAGCCGTCATGTCAAGTCATAGTTATCGCACTACCACCGTGGAGTATTACGAGTATCTAATGCCTGAAACATGCAACTACCAATCGAGGCCCTGGCCTTTTCACCATGCTCTTCCGGGAACCTACATGACTAGTTCACTTGGCTGTGACAGGTATCCCAATGAACTGCAATGCGAATTGGCAGAGCCTCGAGTTAACAATCAGGAAATCGAACTCTTCTACGAAGTGGCAGAATTTATTCCCCTTCACACGATCTTTGAGTACGGGCAACAGGTGCCGGAACAGGAATCGTTGCAGGAGCCAGTGCAAGAGATTTTGCAGGAGCCACATTGTTCCAATGCACTGCACAATACTGAACATGAGCAACATCAAGTTAATTCAGACATAGAATTCGACTATAAATCTGAAGATGAGGTGGCTTCATCATCGGAGCCAAAACGCAATAAAAAAAATGTCTACCGAGCCGAGCAGGGATATCTTGTGGAGGAACCGACAAGTGAAGCTTCCGAAGACGGTCAGGAGAACGACACATCGTAGGCTTTTTTTTTGACGGAAGCGTTTTTCTTCAAGCTGAAGCTGCAGGCTTGCTGGAACACAATGAGTTTCATACAGATTCAGTTTTTTTAACTCTTCTGACATCTGTGACAAATTTGTGAATAGGAATCGACATTGAGATGTCGTTCTTGATATTGCTGATTTATGCTATTTATATATTTATTATTGTTACCAATTGTTAAAGTTATTGGTTTTTCTTTGGCGTTGAAAGTGAGCCTGCTTACAAATAAACAAATAATATATTTTCTATAAAAAAAAAGGTTGTAAGTTTGTTCCTTTTTGTTTGTCCGAAATCGACGCGGCCACACAAACCTGTCTAGAAGAACTCCTGACGTTCCTGAACCAATATTATCCTATTTTCATTTGTTTTAAAATCGTTAAATTTTCTATTGGGGTCTAATATATAATTAGATTACGAGTATTAGCACACATGTTTGTCAACCAGTTCCCGCTCAATTTTTCTCCCACATGTATATTTCCCTCTCTTGCTCTCAGAGTAGCGCTCTTTTCTCTTTCCTTAGCTATTGATAGTTGTTCAGTTGTCTCGCTGGCTTTGCTGTTGTCAGACGTGTTTCTGTTGATGTTTATTTGCCGTGGGCGAACGTGCTAAAGCAAAAACAATAAACAAAAAACTATTTTTAGGCTGTGAAATTATCAAAAACTACTCTAGTGCATAGTATATTAATAAACTGCACCCAGAAAAACCAAATTCAAACAAAATGTCACCATTTGATTGTAAATCACGGCGTGGCACCAAAATATCTGTTATAATACTGGGCACTGCATTATGTTTTGTAATGATGGCTTACTTTGTGTTTGGGGACAGCAACGATGAGCAAGGTCTTAAAAAGCTACGCATGATTTCCATAGTAAGACAAAGCACATTAATATGCGCATAGAAATCAGCTCACTTATATGTTTTTACTTTTGATTTTAACAGCTGTTCCGTCATGGTGCTAAGAATCCGAGTGAGTTTTATCCAAATGATCCGCATGCGGCTTACGACTGGCAGGAAGGCCTCGGAGCGCTGACACAGGCGAGTTACAATTACTAGCTACAGGTGACTTATTATTGAGTCAATATTTGTAACGGATATTTGGGTCTATGCAGAAAGGCAGCCTGCAGGCATACAATTTGGGCCGAAATCTACGCATGCGCTACTATCGCCTGCTGCCATCGAATAGCATTTATACACAGCAGCAGGTTCATGTTCTAAGCTCCGGCGCGGAGCGATGTGTGGTGCGTTAAGTTCAAAATTGTCTGGTGATAAGAATGTGAATCTTATCAGTTGATAATTATCTTTTAGATGAGCGCGCAAAGTGTTTTGGCAGGCCTGATGCCGCCGCTGGAAAACAACAATGTATTGCCCATTCCCTGGCAGCCGGTGGCTATAAACACTCTGGCGCGAAATGATGACATTGTAAGTTTTCTATCTACAATATACGATCTTTTAATACATACATAAATACTTTCTACAGTTGCTGGCACAAAAGAAGCCCTGCATTAAATATGAAAACATCTTGCAAAAGCTTTACAAAATTCCGCCTCCAGAGTTGCAAAAGTTGAACGATGATAACAAGGCGCTCTACAAGCTACTAAGCAAGAACACGGGCAAGGTAAGTGAACATTTAAATGTTTATTCAAGCCAGCAAAATAATTTTATAAAATTTACAGAACATTTCAAATGTGTTGGATGTGGAACTGTTGTATGGCACATTGAAAACCGAAGAAGAGGCCGGTCTGGAGCTGCCCGATTGGACAGAGAATATATATCCAGAGGAAATAAGACCGTTGGCTGAACGTAGCTATGCTTTATTTACCGAAACGCACCTCATGAAGCGTATTAAGGGCGGAGCGTTTCTTACCGAAATACTCAAGAAAATGCAAAACAAACGCCGAAAGAATCTGAATCCGGATCGCAAGATATTTCTTTATGCGGGTCATGATGTTACACTTGTTAACGTGATGAACTCGCTGGGTATTTTGGATCAGACAGCGAAATTGCCCGAATATGCCGCTGCTCTGGTCTTTGAATTGCATCATAGCAAATCGTTCAGTGATGGTGATTTTGAAGTAAAGGTAAATTAGTAAATAATTTAATATCATGATTTTGATAATAATTTCTTAAATGCACACAGCTGGTGTACTACTTAAACAGCGAGGACAAGTTTCCTAAGGAGCTGAGGATACCCAATTGTGATTCTCCCTGTTCGTTGAGTCAATTTGGCGCCTCGCTAGAGCCTCTCTTGTTGGACAACTACGATGAAACCTGCGAGAATCCCCCAATGGACTGCAAGAATTAAATTAATTTTTATAAGATATACTATTGTTGAACGTATTTAGAAGTATAACTATGTTATTATTGTTAAACAATATATGTATATATATTATAGTCTAAGCATCACATATCATATTCAAAATCTGTAAAGTTAAATTCAAAATCGAGCCCCCTTATCCTCCGCATAAAGAAAGTATATTGGTACCGTCACCTTATCGCTGACATGAACAATCTCTTTATGGCTAATTAGACGTATTGCTGCAATTCCATAGAAGAGCATTGGGAGGCCTGCGACGAATACGGTTTGATTTACTTTCAAGTTAAGGATAAATCTTAAATGCACTTACCTAAATTGATCACTTTTAGAAAACGAAAGAATTTATCCTCAAGTGAGAGATCCTCCACTTCGCGTTTCGTACAGTGATATTTCATATAAGGATAACATCCAGTGCGCAGTATATGATAGTTTGTGCCCGTGTCTAGCGTCCAATTAAAGTGCGACATACCACGCTGATCGTTTTGAACATCTTTAAACTATATTTGTGGTATTATAAAGGATTGGTGATTGGGGGGCAAGTTTTATTAGTTACTTTGACAAAATATGATGTCCAAAATGGTTCATGGCACTGCTTTAAATATGCCGTCAACACTGCGGATGCTCGAGGCTTCAGCAAAACTCGCGTAAGTTGCATTCTTATTTATTAAATGCAACGGTTTATTGCATAAACAATCAACGCTGCCTATTTGACAATATAAACAGCTGTTTTGTGCAACAGCGCCGTAAGATATTTGATATCGATAACCACAACGATAGTGTGTGTGTTGACATTCACTAAAATTCGCGGTTGTTTTAAAAATGTTCGATTTACTTTTCAGATTGTCGATAAATTGGGCTACCTTCGGTAACATTAGCAATAAAAATGCAATTTCATCAACTCGTCATTACGCAGGTCGTAATGTGGAACTGGAGCATTTTGATTTGCTACCTATTCAAAATGAGCGTCTCTTAGAATATAGAACTGGTACAGATGAGCGTATCCAGGTTAAATCAGCGCTATCGGAAATTCTCAATAATGTTGAGCCCGTTCCAATCGTAATAGCCGGCAAGGAGATTTACGACAAATGTGAGCGTTTGCAGATGTTGCCTTATAATATAAATCATTTTATTGCACGGTATGTTATGCTCTATTTTAAGAAGATTAATGTTTAATAATAATTTTAATACAATCAGTTACAATCACGCATCTTCAAAGATTATAGAGTTAGCTGCTCTAAAGGCGGTTGAGGCACAGATAGAGTGGGATAAGACCAAACTAGGCGAACGCATGGCAATTTGGGATAAAGGAGCCAAATTGATTGCAAATAAGTATCGCTTTAAGATTGTAGCTGCGATCATGCTTGGTCAGGGAAAGACATTGAGCCAAGCGGAAATGGATGTGGCTGAACTCGTGGACTTTATGCGTATTAATCCGGTATTTCTGCGCGATCTGGCCAATTACGAGCCAGTTAATGATCGTCCTGCTGCCTGTCGCAATCATATGCTATTACGCGGCCTTACTGGCTTTGTGGCAGCAATAAGTCCTTTTAACTACACTAGTATTGCTGGTAATTTAGCCTATACACCTGCGCTAATGGGCAATGCTGTAGTATGGAAGCCTTCAGACGCAGCCATACTTTCCAACTGGTATGTTTTTCAAGCCATGCGCGAGGCAGGCGTTCCCGATGGCGTAGTTAATTTTGTTCCAGCCTCGCCGGCGAGGTTTTCCCATGTAATAACGGATAGTCCCAAATTAGCTGGTATACACTTCACCGGTACGTCGACTGTTTTGAAAGAGCTCTGGAAGATGGTTGCACAAAAACTTAACGTCTATGAGAATTATCCTCGCTTGGTTGGCGACGGCGGTGGCAAAAACTTTCATTTTGTGCATCCATCGGCGAAGCCTAATGTTGCGGTAGCCTGCACCGTACGAGCAGCATTCGAATATGCCGGTCAAAAGTGCTCCTCATGCTCAATGCTGTATGTGCCTCAGTCTCTGTGGGAGACAGAGATTAAGAACTCTCTGCTGAATATAACTCGCAAACTGTTTGTAAGCGATTCCACCTACTGTGACTGTTTCTTCTCAGCGGTCATTGACAAACATGCCTACGATCGCATTTTTATGTATCTCAAATACATACACAATAACTCAAATTGTAAAGTCCTTTTCGGGGGCACTTGCAGTATGAATCGTGGTTATTTTGTGGATCCCACTATTGTGCTGATTGATAATCTCGATGACTTTCTGTGCAAGGAGGAGCTTATGGCACCCATACTCTGTGTACATGTCTATAAGGATAAGGATTTGTACAATGTTATGGATAAAGTCGCTGAGATTAATCACGGCCTTACTGGCTCCGTCTTTGCAACCAGCAATGATTTCATCAAGGAAGCTTGCCATAAATTCAAATCTAATGTGGGTAATCTAAACATCAATGACAAATGTACTGGTTCCATGGTTGGTCAGCAACCATTTGGTGCAGGCCATATGACTGGCACCAATGAGAAGTTAGGCAGTCCACAATATTTGTTGCGCTGGACATCGCCGCAGGTAATCAAGGAATCGTTTTTTCCGGATGTAAATGTATACTATCCCTATATGGAAATAACTGATGATGCGGAGGTGGAACAGCCAGCAACGAAATCTAAGGAAATTTTTGAAGAAAGTATTTTACCGAAATAAACTGCAGTTTATATAACATATAAGAACGCAAAAAAAAAAAAATTAAAGATGCATAGTTATTTTCCACTTTTTATTCAGATTATTACCAACTTTAGTAATTAAATATTTGTTAACATATATTACATAATGCCATGAGATATCTGTCATTATGAAAGATGTTACAAAAATATATAAGCTACGCTTGAATACTTTGAAATAAATTGTGTTGCTTGCCAAATGTTTAAATTATATTGGTGGAACAAAATGAGATGTCTGGCTGGCATGATCTGCAGAAAAAAGCTCATATAATAATCCTTTGCCTTCTGCTGCTTGTTTCGCTTCCAGTTCCTACAATTGCTAACAAATTGAATGAGATGTTTAGGCTGCCTCGCGATTCGCCCCCCAATGAAGCAGTTACCTGGAAACGAATGACTAGCGGCGGCAAAGTTGATATACACCGTCTATATAGTCCATATATGGAGCAACTGAAGGAGGAAAGCGATAGTACAAGACATAATGCAAACTATTTCGAGAGCATGGCTGTTGCTGAGGAAGATGATGTAGGGAAAGGTATAGACACGGATAAGGAAATGACTGTGATCGAGGAAAAAGCGAAAGCCTCTGCTGCTTATAAGGAAAACACTAAAGACACAAAGAATATACAATTATCCTGTTTGCCCAATAAATATAAAGGCACGGATGTTAGTAATGTTGTAAATGACAAAGGTATAAGCAAACTAACTTACAAGGATGTGGAGGACGATAAGAACGGCCGCGAAAAGGCGGATAATCAACAGCCGATATTTCTACTCATATCCGATACACCCTCAAAGGTTAAAGGGGGTTTGTTGAACACCCAACAAAAAGCCACGACGCCAGTAATCAAATTAGATGCACATGATAATGCTGATCCCCGCACTGCCAAGCTAAATCGAAAGTATAATGACTTTCCGAGCAAGTGGAAAAAGCCTATACCAGAACCCAAATCTAGTAATATTCTGGGAGATAGATTTGCATTTCCGTCTAAAACTCTTAAAGCTGATTTGTTTGGCAAGTCATATCGCTTAAGTGCTTTGAATGAGCTTATGAACGTTGTGGAGAATCTTAAGCAACCAAATGCTGTAGATGATATTGTCAAAGCTATAAATGATGGAATGAATCGAGAAAATCTAAGCAGTTCCAATAAGCTCAGCGTAAACGGCAATCTTGTACTAGGCTATTTGCAACGAGTGCAACGTGACCTTAATTCAAGTAATTTCAAGAATGTGTTCATTAATACAAAAGATTTACATCCTGACATCAAGAATGGCAACCTTTACGATCTGTATAAGACAAAACTTGATGAAATACTTAAAACACCAGATGTCGCACTCAAGTCCCTAGCCAGAAAAGAGAAGGATAGTAAATTAAATGATCCAACAGAGTGTCATTGCGGGGGAACAAGACCTGTAGTTTTGGCCATTGATAGTGGGGGATGCCGAGTTTCCAACGATCTATCGCAGTGTCATTGTGAGGCAACCAGACCCGGGAACTTGGCTGTCGACGGTCTCACGAAATGCCATTGTGATGCCCAAAAAAGTGAGAGCTTGTCAGATGTGGTTAATATGTGTGTGTTAAATCCTAAGACTGCCGGAAGTCATGAGTATATCAAAGCGCTTAAAAATTATATCGAACTGAATAAGGAAAAAAAATATAATGGCGGTCTTAAGCCATATTATTTGTCAAACTCAAAGCAGAGACAGATGGTATGGAATGAAGTGCCATTCATTAGGCCTATACAATCCAGTGTGAAGCCAAAATCCCAAAATGTGCACGTGCCCAAAAGTGACTTTATCGAGGTAGAAGCTAATACAAAGAATAATAAATCGAAAATATTGAATTCCCACGTGTATAATGGTAAAAAGGAACATCCACTTGAAAACATCTCCGTACAGAAAAATGCATCATATTCGACTTCGATTTATAAGCATGAAAATCAATTGGATCATCTCCTTAAAGTTTTACAGGCCAAGCATCGTAAACCGGCTGTAAGAAAAGCTAGGCGTGGCTTGTTTGGTATGCAGGGAAATATCCAACCTAATAATGTAGCGTTTCCCGAAGTCCTAGTTAATCAATTTGGGCAGCCGGAGTATATCGGAGGTAAAATGATCGAAAAAATGGCAAAACAATTAAATGTATCGCCTTTAGAGATGGCCCAACGTATAACCTCTTCCAATGGCATAGCGAACCCTCAGTTACCTAGGAGTAATATTTATCCAATTCAATCAAACTCAGGTAAGTAGTAAGAAAGGTTGTATGTATCTAGTTTGGAATGTTGTAGCTTATAAAGATTTTTAAAAAGCAAGCCAGACCTTTGAAAACCAATTGCCAAGTCCTACGCCAAACAACAAGTTAATAGCAGAATCATCACCTGGTCAGCAACTGCCAACTAATTTATCTGTCACGTTGGAAAAAATATTGGAGCGTCTACAGGCTATGCAGGACTTTAATCGGAATTCGGAACAGGAAAACGGAGAGAAATTACCTTGTTGCTTTGCCGAGCCTGCTGACGGTTAGCATATTTGTAAGGTTTAAACTCTATTTACAATTTTTACTCTAACAGGTAGTCCCTGTGATTTAACAGGCTCTTGGGAGTCTCAACTATTGGGTGTGCGCATTAATATCAAGGGGGAGAAACAAATTGTGCAGGCGCCCGCAAAGCCAATCTGCGCCCAACCAAAAGTGCGTCGATCCAATGCCAATAGACACTGGCGCCAATGTGTCAAAATAGACCCCAAAAAAATCAAGGAACGATATGCAACAAATGACTTGAAATCGCTGAATATAACTATACAAGAAACAAATCCACCGCGTCCCCATGATATGCTAGAAAACATTACAGATTGGTCAATGATGGGATATGCCACTAATACACTAGGTGGACCAATAACAATAACCTTTCGGAAGGTTGGCTTTAACTTGTTGGGCACCTTTCTTGGATATTGTCGTACATGTGGTTGTATGGACACAATATTTGGCAGTTGGACCTTTTGTGAGCCGTCTCGTGATTGTCAAGATATAACTATGTCCATTGTAGATAGACGTGATGTACTCAGACGTTATACGTTAGAAGATTCACGTAAGGAACGTTACAAGGCTCATTTATATAATACTAGCCAATTTGCTAAGTCAGAGAAGAGTCAATAACATCCCGAACAGATAAAAAATGATAAGATACCAAATCTTATCGGCCTATAACAAAAAATCTTATGCGTAATCCGCTTTTCAGACCAATATTCCCATACATTTTTAATATTTTTGTTTATTGGTTATTTATATTTGGTTTATTTTTATATAAAAGATATGAATTTATAAAAAAATTATTACTGATGTTGGTGGCGGCTGATAAAAGACATGGCATATCCAATGGAACGTTTGACGCAGTGTTCGTCCATTCCGTCGTCTGTTTTGCAATCTCTCAACTCTCCTACGACATAGTTTACAATGTTGCTCTTTAGCTGCTCATTGTCAATGCGTTCCAAACGCTTCTCAACCTTGTGTATAAGTAGATAGGCTTCTGGATAATCTGCCACATCACACGGCCAGTAAGCAGAGTGTCTATGGCTCCAGCTGGGTCTGACTTCCTCATCATTTGTGTTGTAATCCGGTGATTGACGCCAGGTTTCGGCTTGGGCCAGTGCAAAAACACAAGCAAACAGTAGAATAATGGAAATATGCATTATGTGAAAATAATCAATCAGTTAGTTAAACTCTTAATAAGTATTATGAGCGCTGCTAATTTATACGCTTGCCAATCAACAAATACTTATATTGCTGAATTGCATATGCACTTTATTCCTACAATGTATGTAGGCTTTGATTTGTCGGGCCATTGCCCTTTTAATAGTCAACAGGGGTTGAGCGACGTGCTCACCTTACTATCTCTTATCTCTTGTATATATATATATTTTTTAATATATTTCCGTCATTTTTGCGTTATAACATTGAATGCCATCCATTTGTTTACATTTGCAATAGAAATACAAATCATCATGACACTCACCAGCTTTGGTTAAATTTAATTCATTTTGCGCGCGTATCATATTCGATAAGACCATTGACTATCGGCTGCAAATCAGCTGTTAAATAGAACGTTAACCAACACTTTAAAAGTAATTATAAATCTGGCTACTCTGCATGAAAATACTCCAGATAGAAGGGTACATCGGAGTATCTAGATTTGTTAAATAAAAACAATTATATATATTAACATTGTTCTGCTGAGAAATAACGCGCAAATGTAAACAAAATGGGTAATCAATTGGTTGGCATTGCACCGTCGCAGATCTATGCAGTGGAACATTACTTTTCAGGCCAGTTTGGTAATGAAATCATTTTCGACTTGAAGTAAGTACATATGTATTTAACAGCTGGTTACGCCTATTATTCATATTTACATATATATGTATATACATATCTAATGACGATTCATCCATTCACAGTATGGGTAGTACGCGATTCTTTAAAGTGGCCAAAGCTAAGACAGATGAGGGTTTGATTGTTGTTAAGGTATTCGTCAAACATGATCCATCATTGCCATTGGAAGATCACAAGGAACGTTTGGAAAGTATTAAGAAAACTTTAACGCTTGCGAACGCCGTCAATTGTTTGCCTTTTCAACGAGTGGAGGTTTGTTTACAATTTCTTATTTAATCCAAGCACTAAAGCAACTTTCAATCCTTTTCATTAGCTCATCGATAAAGCGGCGTACATAATGCGGGAGTATGTAAAACACAGTCTGTATGATCGCGTCTCCACTCGTCCTTTTTTGACTGTGCTGGAGAAAAAGTGGATCACCTTTCAGATTCTTTGCGCCCTAAATCAGTGCCACAAGCAAAAGATTTGTCATGGCGATATAAAACTGGAGAACATATTGATTACCTCTTGGAATTGGATTCTGTTGTCGGACTTTGCCTCATTCAAACCCACATATCTACCGGAAGATAATCCAGCCGACTATACATATTTCTTTGATACGAGTCGTCGTCGCACTTGTTATATAGCACCAGAACGTTTTGTCAAGACATTGTCTTCTGAAGATGATCCCAATAATGGCAATATGTCTGTAATTCACTCGGATTCTATAATACGAGTTCCATCAAATGCTGGTAACACGCTACTGCCCTCAATGGATATATTTTCAGCAGGGTAAGCCTTAAATATATATTTTTAAAATCATCGTTTATTGAGCAGGTTTGATTATTCGCAGTTGTGCCTTGCTTGAACTCTGGACAGAAGGCACGGCCCCATTTGAGCTTTCACAATTGCTTGCGTATAGGCGGGGCGAGCGCGAGCTGGTAGAGAAACATTTGGCTGGCATTGAAAACGAGCGCTTACGCAATTTGCTGGCATCCATGATTGATGTAAATTCTTTACATCGCAAGAGCGCAGAGGATTATTTGGACCAGGAGCGTAATAAACTATTTCCAGAATATTTTTATTCATTTTTGCAGTCATATTTGCAAATGTTTTCATCGACGCCAATTATGTCGCCCGACGATAAAATACAATGTCTACACAAGGACATTGGACATTGTATCAAGGTGCTGACCCAAACACAGGACCTAACGCCCAGTGAAGAAGACGAATTGGAACAGCATCTGGAGAAAAAAGATCCGGTTAGATGTGAGCGGCTACCGCCAGAACAGGATGGCCTCATACTGATCATAACAGTGGTCACCTCCTGCACTAGAGGTCTTAAACAGACAAACACTAAAATTGCCGCACTGCAGCTGCTGCAAAAGCTGTCTAAGTATACCACTTCGGAGACAATACTGGATCGCATATTGCCCTATATCGTATGTAATTAATTAATCATATAATTTATATTATTTAATCAATATATTAAATTATATTATGTCCGTTTTTTTTTGTAGCTTAATCTGGCGCAAAAATCGCCAGCCAAAGTCCAAGTTCAGGCTATTGAGACATTGACAGCTTGCCTGAGCATGGTCAAGGACATTCCACGCAGCGATGCCAATGTATTTCCAGAATACATATTGCCCTACATCACAGACTTGGCCAGCGAATCGAGCGCTGTAATTGTCCGTGTAGCTTTTGCCCGCAACATTGCCGCATTGTCAAAGAGTGCCGTTTACTTTTTGGAGGAGACGCAGCGTAATGCACCGAACGAAATGCCAACGCCGCGCTACGAGGCAGAACTAAATGCTCTCCATGACATTGTGCGCCAGGCTGTGCTCAGTTTATTGACAGACACACAGCCCATTGTTAAACAGACTCTGATGGAGTCTGGCATTTGCGATTTGTGCGCATTCTTTGGCAAAGAGAAAGCCAATGACGTGATACTGTCGCATATTATGACATTCCTCAATGACGATGATAAGAATTTGCGTGGTGCTTTTTATGATAACATTGCTGGCGTTGCTGGATATGTGGGCTGGCAGGCATCTGATATATTGGTGCCACTGCTGCAACAAGGCTTTACAGATCGTGAGGAATTTGTCATTGCGAAAGCTATACGCGCTGTAACCATATTGATTGAGTTGGGTCACATTAGAAAGCCCACCGTTACGGAGATTGTGAATGAAACCGCCTGCTATTTGTGTCATCCAAATTTATGGGTGCGTCATGAGATTTGTGGTATGATTGCTACCACGGCACGCAATCTGAGCGCTATTGATGTACAGTGTAAAATAATGCCGGCCATTGGAAGATTTTTGAAGGCACCGCTCATACAAGTGGAGAAGCCGCATATTCTGCTCGACTGTTTGCAGCCGCCTATACCCAGGCAGATCTTTGAGAGTGTGCTGCGTTTTCAGGACATTCAACATTTTGTTGGCGCTCTAGAAGAACGCGTTCGTGTGCGCGGAAATGCACGGAGTGGGGCTCAACCACAATATGAAGACATGAATCAGACGTTGCGCAATGTAAGTGCTTTGGTAATTTTGGTCGTTTCAAGCGAACCACTCACATTTCCAAAACACTACAGCTTTTTCGACGACTCAGCTCGGAGGGATTGACGGAAACCATTGAGCTACAACTGTTGGCAATGAGACCGTTTTTAATATCTCTCAAGCACAAGGCACTGCAAGATCTTGATGACCCGGCTTCAGCTAATGGACGCATTGTAGTCAGCCGCAAGCTGGTCCCCTGTCATGAGTATCCGCTGGCAGATAAGGTTACTAAGTTGCCCTTGGATAATCGTAAGATAGTGCCACCAATTATATTGCATTGTGTTAATTAAATTTTTTAACTTTAGGACCAAGTGACGTCCATGTGCCGGCTCTGGTTTCACCCGCCTCAGATGCGGCTGTCACTCCACACATTGTTGGCGTTATAAATGCGGGCTCTTCAGGTAGTCCTGCCTCTGGTGTCATGGTACTTGGCGTTCCAGCGACAACAGTAAGCGCTGCCACATCATTAGGCGAATATACTTTGCCGGATCGCAACTATTCTCTGGAACGTTCCTCGGAATGTTTGAAGGATTTAGAATCGTTGACATTAAAAATCAAGCGACGTTATAATGTGCTCGCGCTTTCACAGCGTTGTAACTATGACAAACTGGTGACGCCGTATCCGTCCAATTGGCGTCTAAACGGTACACTGGTGGCGCATCTACATGAGCATTCCGAATCGGTGATTAAGTTGGCGCCACTGCGTCCAGATGGTTCGTTGTTTGCCAGCGGCAGCATCGATGGCACTGTAAGATTGTGGGACTGCAATAAGCTAAATGGCAATCATGGCATCAATAAATCGCGTCAGGTTTATTCTGCCCATACTCCCATTTATGCGCTGGCCGCATGCGATGCTGGACAGTCCCTGGCTGTGGGTGGTAAGGATGGTAGTTTGCTGATCATGCGCATCGATCGAAATTCTACCAAGATGACGCTACAGCAGGCATTGGATCAAAAGTAAAATTGACTACCCTATTGTTGCGTATTGGACCTAATCTTCTTTTTCTTCTAGTGAGTATAACGATGGTCCTGTGGTGGATATGCACGCCTATGACCAGGCGGCACAGAGCGTCATTGTCTATGCGACGCTCTATGGCGGTATTGTTGCCTGGGATACACGTATGCAACATAGCGCCTGGCGGTTGCAGAACGAGCTACGTCATGGCGTCATTACAACCATCTGTGCGGATCCAACGGGTTCTTGGTTGGCAACTGGCACAAGTGGTGGCAAGCACATCTGTTGGGACTTGCGTTTCAGATTGCCCATAACTGAGATTAAGCATCCTGCTGATTCGTGGATAAGAAAGGTCGCCTGTCATCCAACTGAGCCGTCGTATTTGATCTCCGCCTCACAGTCAAACAATGAGGTCTCTGTATGGAACATCGAGACTGGCCAACGACAGACTGTGCTATGGGCTAGCTCGGCCCCCGTTCTAACCAATACCAGTCTTAACGATACAGCAACAACTTGTGGCATTTTAAGTGGTGTTGTCGATGGATCGCCGTTTATTTTGACTGGTAGCTCTGATCAGCGTATCAGGTACTGGGACATGGGATCACCAAAGAATTCATCACTCAAAGTGCCTGCGTCTAATGATAATTTGACAAATGTATCCTTTAACTATAGGTGGGTTTATTGGCGGCGTGTTTATTTTAAAGTGAATCCATTTTAAACTTTATAATATTTGTATATTTTTAGCGCTCGCCTCATCGATGGTAGCCAGGTGATTGAGGAACATATCATTCCTAAAAGCAGTGCTGGCGATTCTCAACAGTTGCGCACTTCAATAGAGGAAAGTCCAAGATCGGGACCTGATATGCCCAAGGCAAGTCATCACGATGGCATTACCGATTTACTCATGTGCAAGGATAAGGGGCAAATATACATAGCATCAGCATCGCGCGACGGTGTTATAAAGCTGTGGAAGTAGTTACTAATTTTAGCTCTTTTATCTGTGATTAGTCTAATTTAACTACAATACATATAAATTAAAATGAACATGCATTATCCAAAACCACATTTTGTTTTAACCTTGCAGAGGGCTTTATATTTTTTTTATTAGGAAATGAATAACACACATTTTTAGTACACATTTTATTTACATATAAATATAAATCGAGATAACTTTGCCCGATTCTTTATGTTTAATTAAATATAGATTGCCATAGAAATTATAGGTCGATAAATCTTTGTTTTCATATAACATATGTAAGAAAACAAAATTTCAAAAATAAAAAATAAATAAAAAAATCAGAGCAACTTTACTTTTTTTTTGCATGGCTTTTAGGTCTGCAGCACATTAAGTAGTTTTTCCATCTTGTTAGACGTTAAATTTGAATTAATGGATGCATTTGTTGGGCATTGGATCTTTTTTGAAAGTTGGCGCTGCCAGATCGTTAATAACTATCATTGCCGCTATACGGAAAACTACATGTCAATTAAACCTACCATTGTGGCAACGCTAGAATGATCCTGTCGCAATGACAACTCTAAAAACAGACGCCGCTGCCAACTTCACTTTACTTTGACAACTGCAGCTGGCGCTGTTTTTCGCTTTTGTATCTTTGCAAGCGCCGTTATAAGCAGAGCAGCCAAGCGCCATAAGTCTAAGTGAAAAGTGAGTTAGTGACGCTATATTCTATATATATATATATATAAAAAAATATATTAATATTAAAAGTAGCTTTTTTTCTTACTACTGAACCACTTAGCTCGAAACAACCAAGCATAACGTTGCGCGACACTAAGACAAAGTACCAAGAACCCGACAACAAAATCGCTGTCTAGCAGGACAATTTAAGGGTCGCAACAACAACAACAATAACGACAAAGACAACGAAAGCATTTCAAAATGGCGCCAATAAAAGGCACCACTCGCACCGTTGCAACCAGCCAGGCCACAAATAATGCACTATTACCTAACAAGGGCAAGGGCCTAACCCGTCGGGCGGCCAACGCCAACATAGATCCAAATGCGGAAAATATGCAAACTCGTGGAAAACGCAAGGCCGATAATAGTCCAATAAAGAATGATAAAATCAAGCGTTCGGCGCTGGGTAATTTGACCAACAATGTTAAGATAATGACGCTGCATCCCAACGAGGAGGACCCCAAGCAGCAGCAGTTGTCCAAAAAGCCAACGGCACAGCAGCTGCAGGCGCTCCTGGATGCAAAGAATATTGACAATATGAACGTAATAGCCGCTGCCCCCGTCCTGGCCGCCCCACCAATACCAAACAAAGTGATGACGCGCGCCTCATCCAAGATGGAGGATCCAGTGGAAAGGTGCCACCAGGTGCTGGACAGATTCGAGGAGGCCTTGGCACGAAGGCCGCGCAGGCCGCCGCCAGTTCAAAAGAAGCCATCAATACCATTGATGCCCGAACCGGCTGTACTGCTGCCGGCGCCGCCTGTTGTAGCTGCTGCTGTAGTTGCAGCTATAAAGCCAGCGCGACGCATATCGAATGACTTTAACAAGACTGAGGAGAGCCTCTATATGTCCGCACTGGAGGATGTCTCTACCTGCGAATCCATGCGCCTCTCTGGCAACTTTGAGGCAGCGCGACGTCGCTCTGCCAAACTACAACAGAAGACTGAAATGACCATGACCCAAGCTGAGGAACAAGCCCATGCTCAATCCGAGATACAGAGAGCTGTGCTAATGGCGGCTGCCGCCGCTGCAATGGTATCCACCGTAAAACCAGTTCCCGCTGATGTCGAGGACTTTGATCGCAAAAATTGGGATGATCCTTTCCAGGTATCACACTATGCCATGGATATATTCAATTATTTAAAAAAGCGCGAGCCAGAGTTTCGCATTACCGATTATATGCCAAAGCAGATTCATTTAACAACCTGGATGCGCACCTTGCTGGTGGATTGGATGGTCGAGGTGCAGGAGACATTTGAGCTCAATCACGAGACCCTCTATTTGGCTGTCAAAATTGTTGATCTCTATTTGTGCCGCGAGGTCATCAACAAAGAGAAGCTGCAACTTTTGGGCGCTGCTGCCTTTTTCATTGCCTGCAAATATGATGAACGTCAGCCGCCACTAATTGAAGACTTTCTGTATATTTGCGATGGCGCCTACAATCACGATGAACTGGTCAAAATGGAAATGGAAACATTGCGGACAATAAACTATGATCTCGGCATACCACTATCCTATCGCTTTTTGCGTCGCTACGCTCGCTGTGCCAAGGTCCAGATGCCAACGTTGACTCTGGCACGCTATATACTGGAGTTGTCGCTTATGGACTATGCCACCGTTAGTTATAGTGACTCGCAACTGGCATCGGCTGCATTATTTATGGCACTGCGGATGCATGGCGGTGCCGCCAATCTGGACAATCAGACCTGGACCTCAACGCTGATTTATTACACGGGCTATCAGCTGGCAGATTTTGCAGAATTAGTGCCGCTATTAAATGCCGGATTGCATCGTAAGCTGCGTTCCACCATAAAGACGATAAGGAACAAGTATTCTCACAAGATATTCCATGAGGTGGCCAAGGTGCCGCTACTAAGCAACTTGGAGATGTTCCAAAACAATCTTGATCTGAACGAGAGCAACTTGTGCACCTGAGCCATACTAATTACCTGGCTTTTATTCACTGTTGTAACGCCAATTAGCCAAATTATGAGCAACAAATGTTACGCTTCACTAGGCATTAAGACGCTTCTTTTTTACTAAAACATTTACTGACAAATCCGATAACATCATTGTCATATACATACATATTCATATTCATTTTCATTTATATATTTTTATTATTTCTAATTAATTAAATTTGATTTTATTTTATAATTTTATGTTTGCTAACATTACATTTATGACTCTTACATCAATTTTATAGTTTAAATTTATCACTGTTTCCACATTCGCATTAAAAAATCCTCGGCATATTAACAACCAAACTGTTTCCATTCACTGAACCCTCATCTCTATAAAAATATATTTAAATGTATACTAATTATAAACGGAACAAACATTAATAAATTTTACGCACATTTTAAGCAACTGAAACGCCAACCCTTTGATGATGATGATGATGATGATGGTCAATACCAAGGCTGACATGGATGATACGACTACTATTACTAACAAATCGATATACAATTTGTTTAAGATTATACTCACCGATTTTTAATACCATTTTATGTATGTAATGTTGTAGTTGTTGTAAAATTGTTTATTTTTGTTACCATTCATGTTCTATTTAAATGTATGGCAAAATTAGTGTTGTATTGTCTAAATAACTAGTTATGTATGTATTTGTACTTTATGTTATCTATATATGTATATATATATATACATATGTATGTATGCTGCCAGCCAATAAAACCAATAAACACATTTACAAATATTTAAATTCAATATAAACAATTTTTGCGCTTAATTATAAATGCAATTGAAATTTATGCATATCTATAAATATGTACATATGTATACATATTTTCAGGCGCATCCTGTACATCCCTAGGTTCAATTGGTTTTCTTCAGGTGAGTCTATTGCCTTTGTTACATATATATATATATATAAGAATTAATCTATGTATTTACTTTCAGCTCTGGTTTTTGGCGCGATCGTCTGAACATTTTAGCGCCAAATTGTTTTTGGATTTTGTTTTTGGCAGGCTGCGCATGCGCCGCAAGACATTGACATCGACATTGGTGCTGTTCTCGTTCCAGTAAACTTCTTTGTCCAACAAATCACTGCATACGTAACCGATTTCAACCGCTGCAATTGTGACTGAAAAAGGGCAGGCAAGCAGCAGCCTGTCTGTCTGCTTGACGTTGATTTTCTACCACCTTTCCTTCTCGGTCGTCTGTCGTCCGTCCTCCATCGTCTGTTGTCCTCCCATTGTGATTGTTGTGCTTCTTATTCGGTTGCTTGCGCTGCCTGCCGCCAGGTAGTTTTATTTCCTTTGTGTGTTTCCTCAACTAAAATTATGAAGCAACTGAAAATGCATGTTACTTTTTTTTTTTTTTTCCGGTTCGCAAGGTAGGGTGTCTTATGTACAGGACAAAGGTAAAAATCGTCCCCACGTTGTGCTGTCGTCTCCTTATTTTGTTGTTCAAGGTGCACCCGGGGTACATTGCTAATTACTTTGGTTGGGCGTGTAGAAATCAAGTTTATTTAAGAACACACCGTCGAGCAGCTGCTTCTGAAGCTGGCACGCGGAGGTAAGTAAGCTTACACCTAATTTATGACCATAACTTATGTGCTACATGTTTTCAGTAACCCGGCCTATTGAAGGCACCATTATAGCCGCCTCCAAAACCGCTGCCATAGCCCTGTCCATTGTGGTTGTTCAATACACCAAAAGGACCTTTGTGTACACCATCTTCCTTGTACTCGGTGTTCATGGTGAAGCTGTGATCCCAATGATCACGTTGACCTGGTTGTTCTTGTGGTACAAAGTGTTGCTGGTTTTGATAGCTCGTGGGTGGTACCATGGGGTGCATCAAAACTGGAACGTTTCCTGGCATGCCTAGCCCATAGCCTGGATACCCTGGAAATGGTGGTACTTGCGGATAAACAGGGTATTGTGGCAAATATTGTCCTGGGTAGGCGTAACCGGGCTGTCCAGGATAATACGCAGGCTGTTGTCCTTCATCAATTGGCGGATTTGGAATCTTAAATACAACGCTGGGATAAACGCCTGGCACATCAGTCCTCGGGTGCGCTTCTGGTTGCGGCTTTTGATAAGGAGGATAGGCGTAAGGAGGTTGCGGTTGTCTCTCAATTGGCAGTGCAGGATACAATCCGGCTGGCTGGAGTTGAGGGATACCCACACGGTTGCCAGACGGACTGACATGAACATCCAATGTACCAACGCCACTGCCGCCGCTCTCATGACCGGACGGTTCATCAATATCACCTGATGCATGAGCAGCACCTGGTTGTTGATATGGTTGCTGCGTTATCTCCGGGTACAGTGAGTTAAGATGAGCACGATTATGATGGCGATTGCTGCTAATTCCGCCGCTCAAAGTGGAGGCCAAATTGAATTCGGTTTTGGCATTCTCGCTACTCTCATCACGCGAATAGTGTGTTGCCTGGGTCAGACTGGCTGTCAGAGCTAGGACCAGCTCTATGTAGAGAATTCTCCAACGCATGATGATGCTTTCAATGGAACTGGAGCTTGAAAGCATTCACTTTGTATTAAATACATGGAATCGATGCGGGTCTGTGTCTATAGAGAGGTTATCAGCTGGGTTCGTCTAGGCTACGACGACTTGTTTTTCATTGAGAACTCAATTCAATTTAATTCTCTTTATTTTTCTTTGGAAAATATATATGTATAAAAATATATACCCAGGTGGCAACTCGAAAATTTACAGTTTGAAAGCACTCTATGTATATCAAGATTATTTTCATAATTATTATTTTTCGAGGAACTTAATATGCACACCTTTTTGACCTATTAATGATATGAATTTTGGAATTTTTTAAGATTGTTTTATATGCGTCATATAACAAAATGATTAGCAGCATCTGTCACAAAAGCTATATAAGCTTGAATCAAGTGTAGAAAGTTTGTCATATAATAATATATTAAAACGAAGATGCAACGTTACATTGGAATCTCTTTTCTGTTGCTTGTACTCCTGATGGGGGCACAGGGTAAGCCCACATTGGACATGTTTGACGACTTAATACAAAAAATACTGGAAGGGAGAACTCATCAGGTAGATCCATGCAGGCCACTATCACCAGCACCACCAGTTAATCCAATAATACGAGGAAACTATGATTATGACAATGATTATAACAATGGAGGTGGGGGCTCTGATGTCTATAGTGATTCCTTTGATCCTAGGTCACCTGTACCATATGTCGATATTCCGCAACAAGGAGCGGTCTATCAGTCTAGACCACAATATTCCTATATATATGTACAACGCGCAAATCCCAGCTATGGACAATACCAGGTCCAAGGTTATTAGTGTCCTTTTTGTGATTATGATACGATTAAAATATTGAAAATCGGTAAACATAATTTATTTAAATGATAGAAGAGCACTAAGCTGCGGTTGAACTTTTGTTTGTTTTTATAAAATTCAGAATTAAATAAATATTCATATTTTAAATTTTTGTTTGCGTTGTTTTTGTGATACCAGAGAAAAATTCAAATAACAACTGGTTGCTTCAGTTAATTATGTTCTAACTTTTGAAAACACATTTACCACCGATCCGGAACGGGATTATCAGCCTTACGCTGAAATTATTCAGCTCATAAGGATTATTTTGTTGAAACTGGAGATTCAAAGGCACCGATTTGTATATTGAAAGATTAATTTTGGGGTTTTTTACTCTGCATAAACATACATCCACCTATTGACCTCGGCATGATAGAAATATATTTGTATTATTTTGCTTATAGATTATATTTTGAGAACCCATACATACGAAAATATGTCAACATAATTATCAGCATGTGTCTCGTATGCTATATAAGCGCCAATAAAATATAGAAAGCTTGTTAAATAAATATTAAACAAAAGGGAGAATGAAATTCTTCATTGGATTCACTTATCTGTTGTGTACACTCCTGATTTGTGTACATTTCAGCAGATACTTAGACAGAATCCCAAACCAAAAAACGATCAACGATTTGATAATAGCGCTAAAAAGGAAAACGGTTCACCATTTGCGCATTCAATATATCAGTCAAATTCCCAGGAATATATTCCACTTGGAAGGGTATAATCGCAAAATTCCCTTGGAATATATCTGCAAAATTCCGTTGTTGTATATCCGCAACATTCCCTTGAGATATATCCGCAAAATTCCCCGGGAAAGTATTCGACGAATTCCCTTGGAAATTATCCGCAAAATTATCTTGGAAATTATTCTCCAAATTTCCTTGAAAAAAAGGGGCTAGTCTACTTTACTTCAGAACCAATCTGTGGATAACACTAGTCATTTGGAAGATCAGAGCCTACAAGTATTACACCAGGCTATAATCAGCACTGATATTTGCGTTCATATGTTATGTACATTAGCTTAAGCAAGTTTATACATTGAATTCTCAAAATTTTTTGATTGTAAACTACTTGAATGTGCTCACAATTTGTACAGAATTTTTTATTTAGTTAATTAGTGGATCTAATTATTCAGAATTATTATTTTTGGGTTTTTCGTATATTCAAAAAATCTTGACTTAGGCTTCCTAGAAATTTATATTTATATACACATAATTACTGTTCATTCTTTTGAAATAATTAAATTAGGAAATTAGGTATTATATCAATATAATGACAGTGTTTCCCGCATGCTATATAAACATGAATTGAGTGAAAGAAGCTCATCATTTAAATATTTAACTTGGCCGAAGATGAAACTCGTCGTTGGATTCTTTTTCTTTTTGGTTATAATCCTGGTGAAGACACAGGCTAGGCCCATATTAAATGACAGTGACACGTACGATGACCAAAGCTGGTGGGCCGACTGGATGAAAACGATTATGAATATTTCTACGAAAATCCAATTCACTCCAGGGTAAATTGTTGAACACATTCGATTAAGAAACATTCACGGATAAGGCCTAATCATCAGCATTAAACCATTAGATCAATACAAGAGTCTAATTGTAATGATAAGAATAAGATAAGATAAGTTTGATTACACTATATAATAATTTTGTAAAATCTACCATTTTTCGATTATCTTGAAAACGGTGCCGACAATCAATTTTTGAATTTTAATTTCGGAATCAGCGATTAATTTTATATTTACATAAATTGGCTCTACAAATTTTGGAATACAACCTTTTTTTTTAAATTGTGTAATTATTGTTTTGCGGTTATTCATATGTATATATAAGGTACCTTCACTTAGGCTTCCTAGAGATTTATATGTGCACATAATTTGTTTCTCTCTTTTGAAATACTTTAAATAGGAATATCAGCTTGTTTGAATTTTGTACTATATAAATGTATATAATTATGCTATAAAATCACGAATTGAATGAAAAAAGCTTAGTCGAAGATGAAACTCGTCATTAGATTCCACCAGGACCAGCGTTGAAATACAGTTTACATTGTATATGTATATAATTTATTAAAATGTGTGCCCTTTTCTCAAATATTATGTATTATTTTTGTGAGCTTATCGAACCTGTTTACAGTTTATTCAGATTATATTCAGCCTCGGTCAGACAAAGCGAACAAGTTCGGAGAACACTGTGATTTTAATTAAAAGTGCAAAGTTTTTGTTTGTGTTTATTAAATTGGCGTAACATAAATACTTATAAATATTTATAATTATTCAATCTACAGATCGTATATACTGAATTAACTGAATGGTTGAACAGTTCTTTACTTTATCGTCTTCGCACATCAATTTGCTCCGCTTGATTTTCCAGATTGGGAGTTTCAACATAGCTGGGAAAGACAATGTTACGCAGTTGGGACACCTCAATGGATCTGTCGTATATTGCTGGAGCTGGAGTTGGTTGAAATGGTGGTGGCACCAGGGGTGGACGATTTGTGCCCACAATAAGTGTATCGCCCTGATTTGACGGAGGAGTGGGTGAAATTATTGGCGGACGATTCGATCCGATGATTAACATATCGTTGTTGGGTTGTTTGGTTGGCATAGGTGCAGTGGGAGGTTTGCTGATTGGCGGTTGTGGATTATTAGGAATGGTTGGCATTGAAGGAGAGTCGCCGCTATCATCGTAATCGTTGGAGGATGGTTGTCCGTTTTCATCAACCCAGTCGGGTGGTGGTGAGCCATTTCCGTTTTCCCATCCCGGTGGTGGTTGTCCATTTCCGTTTCCGTTTCCCCAGCCAGGTGGTGTTGCTCCATTTCCCCATCCAGGTCTGCCATTCCAGCTAGCTCCATTACCCCAACCGGGATAAGGTCGTCTGTTGCCACCACCACCCCAACCGCCCCAACCTGGTCTTCTGCCACCTCCAGCTCCCCAACCACCCCAACTTAGTTGCTGAGCTCCACCATTCCAGCGCCCGCCGCCCCAGCCCATTGGGATTGATGGCGGACGACCCATGCCTTGCCTGTGTCCATGTCCACCCATGCCCCGATCATTGCCAGGGAATCTGTTAACCTGCTGCTGTTGTGTATAATAATTATTTGCATAGTATTCATTCGATTGTTGCTGTTGTTGCCAGTTGTTAAAGCCGAATCCAAATTGAGGTAACTGCGCCACGGCTGTCACTCCACCGGCAGAGGCCACAGCACTACCAGCTGATGCCGAAGATGAGGCTGTGGCAAATTGTGTGTGGCACGCGCGGATGTGGATTGAAAGGCACGCTATCAAGGCCGTAAACATATGTAATCGTATTCGCGTCATGATCACGTCGAATATACTCGAGATTAGGCGCCCATACGCTAAGAGATGCGAGTTCTAACTGAGGGGAGAGTTTTCTGACATTTGACAATTCGAGACGTCGCTATTTTTTATTTGTATTCAAAACCTGTCTTTCGGTTTGTCTCTGTGATTTTGTGGCCTGTGCTAATCAATGCAAGATGAGCGACCGTGAGAGCTTTGACAGATTTGCGCTCTAACGGAGAGTTTAATGTGATCATCAAAGCCATGTAAAGCCCAAAATATATTTTGAGAGAAAATTAGCAATGCGCACTTGCCAGCAAAATCGGATGAAGCCGGCCATTGGCCGTTCTCTGTCTGCTGTTGGCCGTTGGTCATCAGGTCTGGATCCGCTTAAGCGGTTTCTTCCCGGCCAGTGCGTTAAAAGTACGTACGTGCTCTGCCTGCTGATGTTGTGAAGCCATCTGTTAATCAGTAATGCATTGAGTTGTTGCTGGATGGTTTGACATTAGCATTATGGAGGCAGATCTCAAGCGATCCAGCTGGCTTCAATGTGAGGGCAGATCTTAAATAAAAGCATTAAAAACATAATGTGTCATCGCTATCCCGACTCCATTTGCATAGTATAAATAGTTGACAATTGCGTAGATACTTCGCCAGAACAGTAACAATCACCAAACCCAAAAGAACAAAATACACAATAAAATACAACATGAGAGTTCCTATTTTGATGTTCCTCACTTGCCTGCTAAGTAGTTGTCTGGACTTGGGCAATGCTTTGTTTTTCAAGGGACTTAAAGGGTATGCAAGTCGCAGTGCAGGATACGGAGGTGGCTACAACCATGGCTATGGAGGATATGGAGGATACGGAGGTGGCTACAACCATGGCTATGGAGGATATGGAGGTGGCTACAACTATGGGTATAATGGTGGATATGGTCCATCTTATAGATCCAATCAACAACGCACAGGACGCACCTATTCAGATATATCCGGTGTTTTATATGAGGATGGATATCTAGGCCTAGGTGGTGGCCGTTATCTTCCTCGAGCTCCCTATTCCCATTTGTGGGGCTAGTTGTATGGCCTATGTATCTTAATATTAATTATGTAATTTAGATGATGCAAGAAAATAGAAAGTTATGTAATAATATAATTTAATTTGAATAAAATGTTTTTATGTACATATAAATTCCAAAGTAAAATCTAGTGCGATGTAATTTTGTATTTTTAATTAGCTTTAAATTGTATGGTCTGTGGCAAAATTAAAATTTATGATCAGACATGGTCGTTACTACGTGATTAAAATGCGACTAGGTTGACTATAGGTTGACATGGGATGGTCACATAACATTATCACGCATCATGTTTTCAAAAGAGAGCAAATCTAATTACATTTGTATGTTTTGTACATGTGTGTATATGTATTAATTAGCTTAGACTGAAATCTTATGTGTTATGACTTAAAATTAAAATTACCACATAATTATTGTAATTTCTTTTATATAAGTTGCAAGATATAGCATAATTTATTCTTGATAAAAAGCTAACAATAATTATTAGTTTTAATTTGCAATTTTTTTTAAATAAAGAATAGATATTATTTTTAAATTGTACTTTACAAATCAAAAATGATTTGTTTGAAAATTTAAATAATATAATTGTTATTTTATTAAATAAAAATATATGTAAATTCAAAATATCTTTTAAACCACATAAATTGTTAATTTTCTTCAACACAACTTGTTAATTGTTGTTTAGATTGCGAAATATAAATTTAACATGAGAAAATAATAATAGAACAATCACATGACAGAAAATTTATTTTATATAATATGAAATACTGTTTCACATAAAATAACTACGCCAAATATAATAATTCAATTCCCATTTTACAAACAACAACATTTTTAATGATCTAATTATCATATTGTGGTTATTATAGAAATTGAAACAATGTTTTTTGTTAACTACATAGTATGACTCAAAAGCTCTACTTAACTTCTTGAAATCATTTACAAAATTCCCTTAAAAATGCTGTCTCAATTCTTTGGAATACAGGTTTTTGGATACATAAAATATGAGTACATATACACTACGAGAGTACATGAGATACAATCAGCATTGACTCAGTATTTTTTTATTATTATTTTAGTATACTATGTAAAAGAGTGAACACTAGGAGTTCCCCTAAGCCATCTACAATATATGTAGAAATTGCAGGAAGCAAATATCTGACTGGTATTATCATAATATTCTAGTGATTGTTTACGGAATTTGATATGCATAGATCTATCGGTTTAAGTAATTAACAAGACGCACCTACGTCATAACGTTAGTCGATGTTTTTAATGACAATTTAAATAGTTGCAGCTGTTTATGTATGTATGTTTGGCAAAATCATTTACACATTTATTAGAGTTTGAGTGTTGAAAGCCAAGATCGCTACAAATAGATACTTATATACTTATGTGTAGTTGATTCTCAGACAAAACGTGTTCGCTAGCTGATATATTAATGCCTTACCGATCGCAGTGTGAATGACATTTTGATGACAGTGCTAAAGATCCACGTTCGAGAGAGGAGCCAAGACAAGATTGACAATGGTATTACGTGCGAGCTATAATTATATATAAAATGTTATTCAATAACTGTTCTTTTAAAAAATTAAAAATATATATAAATTTAAAATTGCTTTTAAAATCGCATAAATTGTGAATTTTTCTTGCTTTTTGTTGTATGTATAAAAATAGATTTATTTGCTTTTTGTTGTACATATAAAAATAGATAGTTTCTGTATTGTTTATATAATAAAAAATACTATTTTCCATAAGAATTCTACGCCAAATATAATCATTTAAAGCTCATTTTACCAACAATATAGTTATTGATTGAAATATCAATGGGACTACGTGCGTGTTGGGCGTCCCCTGGATCTAAAACTCTTGTCACAATTTACTTATTGTACCCTGATCCCAACGGAAAACGAGTATATTGGGTTTTGAGCAATATTATATATAGCAATATATTATATAGCAATAGTCTGGTCGCCGCCTTCTTTATCAATAGTATTGATATTAGAACCATAATATCAGCAACGCAATTGAACAAAAAAGTCTATCAGATTTTGTTTAATTAATTTTTTTAATAACAGTAACTAAATTTAAAGCACGGAATTAAAAGATTTTTTAGATTCTGTAGCTAGCATTAAGCAAGATTAATTTCCTGCACACACTTTTTGGCTAAGTTCAGCTTTTTCGATTTTCGAACTGATTTGTTTAAAAATTATAAAAAAAATATTTCTAACACGCACTTTTGCATTCTAAAAAAAGAAAACAGCTTGCAAACAGAGTATATTGCAATCGGAAGCTTGCTACCCATTTCTCACATATTATTCCAACTTTCATTGCTGACGCACCAAAACCTGAACGATAAACAGGCAACAGAACGGCAACAGAACGGCAACGTATTGGCCACCTACTAGACAAGATTATATAAAAGGCTGCAACTTGACATCGTTGAAGCACAGTTCTCATTGACAATCTCTAGAAACAGAATGTCTCCGCTACAAGGAAAAATTATATTGCTGGCTATATTGGCTTGGTTCAGTCTGATATCGGAGTCTATTGGGCAGCCAGCGTATGGACACGGCACACGTCCCGCACGCAGTTATACGGACATTGCCCGTATCGTCAATCCTAATCAGTACTCTGGAGTGGGCTCCCGTAATTATCCTGGACAGCCTTTTTGGCCACAAGGTGGCTAGGGACACAACTCAGCGATATCCTATATAGTTTATAATTATTATTTAAATAAATGACTGGAAAATCAACTTTAATTTATTTTATTCTTGTCAAAATATGAACTTAATTTTAATTTTAAATCAGTTAAAATTATTGTGCAATAATTTGTATAATAAAATGATTTTTGTTTAAATTGATATAAATTTGAGTTTGCTTAAAATTCTTTGGTTATAATTTGAAGGACATGCAAGAAATTAACTCTCAGAGTTTTAGTCGATCAGAGAAATTTGTTTTTTTTTATAAATTAAAAGTGTAATTTGGCATTATAAAACTGATTGAGAAAAACTCAAAAATATCTTAAATTCATTGTAAATGGTTTTCTTTTAAAAAGAGTTTATAAAAAAAAATTTCTTAAAAATCGTGAAATTATTAAATTGAAGAAAAAAGATTCTGCCATTGAAAATGCTTGTAAATATTTCTTTTAGAAACTTGTTAATATTAAAATATTTTTATTTCGAAGAAAGTAAGAAATATTTCTGTTTCTAAACCAGTACTGTTGTAAAATCATGAATAGTCATAAAAAAAAGAAGAATTTTTAAATGACAATGCTTTGCTTAACGAAATATTAACAGTTTTATTTAAAATGAAACTTGTCACAAGTAGTTGGCAACGCTGGTTCCGAACTTTACTGTGCCCGCCCAAAAGTATGCTGCACTTTTTGTATAATTAACAGAAAACTTTGTGGGTTTATAGGCCGGTCGAACCCACAATTAAGCGCAATTAAAACATAAGTTAATGACAAATATGCATTAAGGAAGGCATGGCCACGCCCAGTGCGTTCCCATTGTATGGTTGGCAATTGGAACAAAAGCGACTGCAGTCGCCAGACTACAGGAACAAGTATAAGAAGCATCATCGTTAAAATTGTGCGCTTCAATGGTTAATATTAAATCAACATCCAATGCCATCTGGTGGATTAAAAACCCAAATGCTGACAAAGTGGGCGGCACCGGTGGGCGTAAGGCATCGCTTGGATCGAGCTTTTGTCTGGATATGGCAGAATTATTGCGCAACATATCCTTGCAGGGATACAACAAACTATTGGCAACGGAATTAACATTGGTGGAAAGGTAAGCGACAGATAAAACTCGACAACTCGACGGCGTTGACTCTGCCACATTGACGTCACGTTTCTCATACGCAACGTGGCACATGCATATTCATAGAATTGCGTTGTGGCTCGTAGCTGTTGTCTCTGCCTCTTCCTCTATGCCTTTTTAGCTGTTGTCGTAATCGTCATCGTCTCAACTCATCTCTCGTCCTGTTGTGCATTGCATTTTTCGCATTTTTCATTTCCGTTTCCGTTTTAAACTCAAAGCCCCACGTCGGGCCGTGTGCTTTGTGCGTTTATCTTGCCGACTATGCCACATCCTCATCCTCATCCTTGGCCCCGTTTATTTGCAGATTAATTTGGTTGCTGGTGCACACGACCACACTGTTCGGCATGCTGGCGGTGCTCATACTCACCTGGGAGCAATTTGTTGCACAATACTTTGTCATCAATCTGAAGGATCCACTTTATCCCGTTGAAAATGTGCCATTTCCGGCAGTTTCCATATGCTCCAACAATCGCATTTCTAAACAAGCCGCCACCAAATATGCACTCGAGCTGTAAGTAGCTTTGATATATTAATCCTAGTAATCAGTTCAAGGATATTAACCGGTTGTTGTCCTTATCCTGCAGTCAAAACAATGATCCAACTCCTCGTAAATTGCAATATTATTTGGACAATTTGTTATTATTGCGCAAATTATATTTATTCTCGGAAAGCGATTCACATATAAATGACTATCTGAACTTTCAAGCGTTTCTGGACATTTTTGGAACTTGGAATAATGAAACTTTCTTTAACTCGCGGCGCATCATGCAAATGGTGGGCTTATTTAATTAACAATATATAAACTGCTTTTTTAATTAATAATATATAAGCTGTTGTATTAATTTCTGTTTTCCAGCTTACGCCCAGTTGCAAGGATTTCATATTAAAATGTAGTTTGGCCAATGTGGAAATACCCTGCTTTAGCGAGGATGCCTTTGAGGATAATTTGACCCGATTTGGTTCCTGTTGCACATTTAATGCCATGAATAGGTGAGCATAAATTGTTGTTTTATTTAACCTTTAGTATAATTAAATTTAATACTTGCTTTTAGACTAACGAAACGCCAAATAAATAATAGCTTTGCCTTTGCCTCTCAGGGCCTTACAGTTGTGATTAATGCAAGTCGTGAGGATTATTTTGCTCCTATTTTAAATACGAATTCACATGTTGTTATAATTCATGATGCTGATAATTTTGCATCGATAAGCTCGTCAAATTCAGTGGAAATGCATCCGGGACAAAGGGAAGAGAGTTATTTAAGTATCTCTGCGCGTGTCATAGATACAGATAAAAGTTTACGCTCCTTTTCTCCGCTTGGTGTAAGTTTTTGAATTTAGTTTAATAATTATCTAATAGTTATTATTTATTTTAATTTATTTTATTTAATTATTTTTATTTTTTTTTGTAGTTTATCACTAAAAAAATAGTCAAAAGTTATACATTTTTTATTCTAAAAAAACAGATAATTTTTATATTTTAATTTTTTATTGAATTTTTTTTAATTGAAATTTTATCTTAAATAGTGCACACTCCCAGCTTTTGTTTAATAATTTTATGTAGGTAATTGCTACGATATTTGATAGCTCTTTAAACCGTTAGGTAAAATTTTGATTTAATCTTTTGAACTATGTACTACATATTTTATTATTGCTTTTTATTATGAACCATTTGAGTTTCCATTGACTTTTTAGTACTTCTAAGTATTCTTTACTACATATAAGTCTTTTTTAGATAATTTTAATGATCATTTTCCAAAGATCAAATATTATTGGATATTCTTAAAAATTGTTTCATAAAAATACTATTTAATTTGGATTGATTTTCTTAATTTTATTGTGAATTTTCCCGCTTATTTCTCTTGATCCTAGCGTCGCTGTTATTTTCGCAATGAGGGCAATGTGACTCTTAATGAACTGAAGAGCTCAAAACATTCTGCTTATACTTTCCCCAATTGCATCACAAGATGCCGCATTCGTAGCATTATTGCATTGTGCAACTGTTTGCCCTTCCAGTTGCCATTGGAACTGGTGGAAACATTGGAAGGAGTGGTTTATTGTACACTCACCCATGCCACATGCCTCGGTCAATATCAATGTGAGTTTTATATACATTTTATAATTTTGTGTTATAATTTTTAATTTTAGTTAAATGGAATAATGTGCTAACTGATCGAGATCGAATTCTAATGCCCGGCTTGGAGCGTGAAATTGAGGAAGCATTGTATTGTCCGCGCTGTCTGCCCTCATGCTATGATGTTCAGTATAGGGTATCTATGAATTCTCTGCCCACGGATAACTATGCCAGTGACTATGAACAGCAATTGGGCACCGATATATCTGTAGTAAAAGTCTTTTTCGGATTACCATATGCTCAGCTTTATATTAGACTGCTGAATAATGAATGGTTTGAAATATTCAGTAAGTAATTGAGTTCTAATTTGATTTTCTCTTATTTCATTTACTTCACTTTGTAGGTACAATTGGAAATATTTTGTCTGTTTTTATGGGATTTTCAATGGTTGCCATTTTTGAGACGCTCTTCTTTTTTGCCAAGTATATTTATATGGGCTGCAGGCGAATGATAGATCATGGCAAAGCCAACAATATGGCTATAACATTGGATGCACAAAAACTAAACATTATTCCTTAAGTTACAGTAATTAATTGCCATTAAATGTGGCATGAATATTCTAATTCTAATTGGCTTGGCTCTAATCTATACAATTCTTTTGCTAATTGGATTAATCCTAATCAGCACAATATTTAAATAAAAAAAATAATATCTATATTCACAATCAACACGTGGCTTCATTTGCCTGTCCACAGGGCATTAAGGGAGGGGATACATACCATTTTTTTCCAGGGCAACAACTGGATTCCAACACCAAAATCAAAAGGACCTTGGTTCTCCCCACTTCCTTGACGCTGCTGACGATGATGATGATGTTTCCGTTGGCTGACATTTAAGGCGCATTTAACTAATTTCATTTTAAATTGTTGACAATTAAGGGAAATTGCCAAGACGAATCGAGAGAGCTGGGCTTGGATAGAGTAAACAGAACGTGGCACACAATGTTGAACACCACGTGCCATGTCGCAGTTAATTTGTTGGCAATAAGTTGGAACACGAGGCCTAATTACAACAACATGCACGACATGACTGCAAAATTTTCATTAAAATGAGCAACCCACCTCCAACTCCATACCACTCCTGACATTGGCCTCCACACACCATGGTCATGACAATGCCAGGACAGCAATTATTGGGAGGCTTTTCTACAAAAAGGCGCGCGCTGCGTGAACAGCCGCAACAGTTGCAATCCAGCGAGTGCCAAACATGACAGTAAACGCAGATCGGGAAGAGGGTAAACTCCCTAAACGACCAATGATTGGACGCGCCGTCTGGTGGATACCCAGACCCCCCATGGATGCACCTGTGCCCGTGGTGGACCGCGAAGAGGAGCCGGCTATGCAAAAATTGTCATTTGCCGCCGCGTTAAAGGATTTGCTGGAGAACCTGTCATTTCATTGTTATGGCAGATTAGTCGAGCACGGTCGTCGCATTCAGGAGCGGTGCGTAGACACCCAGTCTAATCAATCTAATCCAACTACGTTGTACTTTCAATTAGCAGATGCTTTTGGCTCATTTTCCATATAACAGCGCTGATTGTTCTAATTGCATTCGTTTGGAATTCGTACAAAGACGCCACAGAGGCACTTGTGACCACCATACATGATCCAATGTATCCCGTTTGTAAGGTCGATCTGCCAGCCGTCTCTGTGTGCACCATGAATCGGATATCCCAGCGGGCAGTGTGGCACTACGCCCAGGAGCTGTGAGTAAGTTAAAGCTGAGGTAATTCCCTTTAAAAGCAGGCTTCCATTATCCTTTATAGCAGCGGCAAGGATCCCAAGCGTCGCAATGCTAGTTTCTTTTTTAAGGAACTTGATACCTTTGGCATGTACTACAGTCCTGAGGAATTGGGCGATTATGAGCGGGTTCTACGCTTTCAGGGCTTTCTGGACATTCAGGATACCAAGCCCAATGAATTATTCTTTAATCCAAGAAAACGCATGCAAGAGCTAACGCCCAACTGCAGTGAGATTCTTGTATCCTGTCGCATAGCTGGGCGATCTTTTGATTGTCTGCAACAGTTTCAGGAAGCGCTAACAAGCTATGGCTATTGTTGTACCTTCAATTTAAATGGAGGGTATAATGTGCTATATATCTAGTTGGTGGTATATTAAACTTTCTCCTTTCTGCTATTTAAGATATGCCAAAGAACGCTCCAATCAGCAATGTTTTTTTGGCGCCGATATGGGTCTAACGCTTACTTTAAAGTCCACACCTAGCGATAACTTTTTTAAAGTGCATCAACTAAATGGATTTGCGGTAAATAACAAAAACTAATAGCACTGATTACTTTCCTGCAGTAAAAATATTAATTATGTTAAGATAAGTAGTGTTGAGAAAGAAGACCAACTCTTGATCAGCAGAACAGCAGTTCAACATTATACAACACTAGCTGTAATACTAACATTGTATTAACATAATTCTGTTACAGTAGTGATTACACCAGTTACGAACTAGTTCCAAGTATTGTAGGGTTCTTATTATACATTTTCAATTAGATTTTCATTTATGAATCCAACAATTATCCGGATCCACAATCTGGCAGCGTATTCATACGCTATGTTCAATCTGGTTTCGCTACAAATCTGCCCGTGAGTCCTAAAATCTTTGAGACAATACCAGAGGCACGTCACATGAGTCCGACTGTGGTACGTATCGCCAGCTGTCAATCATTACTCAATCAATCATTAAACCTGTCCACAGCGCAAATGTCTGTTTGAGAATGAGATACGGCGTAACTTCACTCGTCGCTATACCTTTAGCAATTGCATCTCCGCCTGCCGTGCCCGGAGCATATTCAGCTTGTGCCAGTGTCTGCCCTTCAATATGCCAATGCATTATATTGGAAACGCCGCGGGCCGCGTCTTCTGCACGCTTCAGCACATGGAGTGTCTCAGGCGTTACAAATGTGAGTATATATAGAGTATATATAGAGTACTTATTGTTGCCTCCTTCCTCCTTGATATTGTTTCAAGTCAAATGGCTGAATGTCATCACCAGTCGCACCCGTATGCCAGGATTGGAGCATGAGCTGGAGGATGCGCTCTACTGTCCCGATTGTCTGGCTTCCTGCACAGAGATACGCTATCATGTTCGTGGAGCCAATTCTCTGGCCCTCAATGGTTTATATAAGCCCATTACGTAAGTAAAGTGTATCCGTAGTTAGCTCTAGATAGAATAATAGTAACAAGGCTCATTTAATTTTACATTTTATTTGCCAATTAAGTTGTTCTATGTTTATCATGGCTGCAAACCAAGAAAGTATTTAGAAAAAGGTTTAAATTTAAATTTAAACTTTAAATCATTGCTTTACCTCTGAGTTCAATTTGTGAAGCTTTTCGATTATTATATATTTATCGATTTAAAAAAATTGCTTATTTTATTAATACACATTTTATTTTTTAACTCTTTAACTCTCTAAATAATTCAAAGAAAACTGAATAATCCAAAGAAATCTTACTCTACTGAGCTGAACCGAATTTTAAAAACAAATCGACCAGTTATAGTATAGATTCTTTTATTTTTTGAATCAATTGGTTCGATTGGTTATTTACAAATTAATTATAAATCACAAGCTAAATCCAATTTGCCTCTAAATAGGTTTGCAGTCTGAATAATTGCTTAACTAAATATTTAAGTAACATCCATAATTGTTGCCTTTTAAAAAGTTAATTTTAATTTCCAAGAAATTAAATTTTTCACAATCAAAGTAACCTTTAGCATGAAATTGAGCACCTTTTTGAAAGTATTTTATTTTGCAATATATTCTCTATAATTCCACACTTTTTGGTTGAGCTTCTGCGTAAAAATTCTGTGTTACAAAGTAACTTTATTTTATTTTTTTTGGTTCATCCCTATTTGGTGTTACCCGGATAGGGTTACGTTTACCCATCAGTTCAGTCAGCATAAATGAATTTAATTTTACAGAAGCAACAGCAACAGCAGTAGCATCGATGCCAATAACAGTTATAGCCATGACAACTCCGAGTTGGCCCTTGTGCGTATTTATTTTGCCGAAACGCACATTCAATACTTTCGGCAGATTATTAAAAATGCCTGGTATGAGATATTCAGTGAGTCTGCTGCTGCATATTACAATTTTTGCATATGTACATTTGTTCATATATATTGTGTGTATATATATGTGTGTCTGCCTCCTTCGATTTCAGGTACAATTGGCAACATCTGCGGCATCATAGCGGGCTTCTCATTGATTGGCATCTGCGAGCTGCTATTTTTCCTAGCCAAACAATTATGGCATGCATACAAAGCGGAAGTGAAGTCAGAACTCTGCCATAACCAGAACCATGCACAAACCCAATCTCATTCCCGTATGCGAGCACGGGCTAATGGCCGTGCAAAGGCAACTCAGCAACAGAAACAGGAGCTACTCATACTGCCGTAATTGAGCGAAAGGCCGTGCCAATTTTAAAGCTCACTGACTTTTATACAGTGTAGTCCTCTTCACGCATTTATGAAGTACATATTGTGTATCTGTGTGTATAGTTAACTTTTGTATATACATGTGTGTGTGTAGCTGTTGACCTGCGTAACAAATGTTAATTATCGCGCACTGAGCAGCTGCCAGCTGATTGTAGGCCGGCAAAAGCAGAGCTCAAGTGCACTTACTTTGCATTGTCACATAAAAATAAACAGCAACGGGAGACAGGACACAAAAAAAAAAGGTCCAGACGGTAACATTAGCGCCAACAGTCTTGGACATTTGCCCACTACAGTGAAGTACTTAGAACTGGACACACAACACTTGGCAAGTCAAACAGTCCAACTGTTATGGACCACAAAATCCATGAGTTGGCCAAAAGCATTGAGAGCGGTTATCCTTGGCACACGGCCCAGGGCCTGGCACTTACAATCAAAATAAATTGTTATTTGTAATAATACGAGTATACTCCTCTGCAGAGATTGACAATATGGGTAAACAAATGAAATGCTATCTGTGCATATGTTCAATTTCCAAAATGAAATATCTATATGTTGTATAATTTGTATATTTTCAATATTTGAACACTAATATTTGAGCGTTGAAATTACATAATCAACGAAATTGCCTGCACATTTGTGCTGCTCAACGATGTGTAATATATTTACATATAATTGTTTCTAACTAAAAAACTATTCATGCTCTGCATTATTTATTTATAATTATTAAATATTGTTTGCATGAATTTTTAGTGTCTTTATTAAAGTACTTGAAATTGAACTCATGGCAATCCTGCACGTTTTATCTTAATGAAATTTTGTTTGAGTTTTAACTTTGCAATTGATTTGCACATTCATTCGAGGGCGAAAATGCCAAAGTATACAACAGTTTGTATATATACAGTTTGTAAAAACATACATACATACATATGTAAATTCTTTTTCGCAGTATCTGAAAATTGAAATGATTTTTCGTTGAATTTGTATGCGAGCTTGTTTGTTTTGCCATGCATAAAACTGCCTAAAACTTTGCAAAAAATTTAAATGAACGCACTCCAGCCGAGTGGCGAAACGATATTCCTAGATACCACTACTATATAGGATTGCGCCAACAAAGCAACCAAGGTAAACAGTAGAAAACGACAAAAAATATGTAAAAATAAAATAGGAAAAAAACGAAGAAAATACACCGCTTCTCGCTCTTGGCAGAGGTAGACAGCGTTTTTCTCTCCCCTCGAGTGCGGCGTATTATCGCACAATACAATATGTATATTGGATTATTTCGTTTTGTGCAAGAGTTCCCCAGGCTCTGACATGGCTACCAGGCTACCTGATGCAGACACTGAAGGGCGGATTGGATCCAGGGAATGCCTCTGATTCGTTTGAATAAACTGACTGCCGGCAACTGCTGCAGATGTCTGTGTATTTCACAATCAGCCGACTGACTAACTTGGAATTTCTTTCTATCAGCTCTTTTAACACAATATTTTGTAAGCAAAATCAAAGTGTTGTACATAAAGTTTGCTTTTCTTTTAAGAAAAAATTTAAAGAACCTCTGCTCTAAGTATATGGTTATATTAATTAGTAAATTAATTGTTATGTGAAGAGTTCATTAGTTAGCCTTTTATGTATTGTAAGCCATCCCATTCTTAATAGGGAGTTTGTGATAATTAATCTATGCAACAATTTAAAAAAAATTCTTCTTTTTAGAGTCGATTTATGTATATATAAAATGCCTTACTGATTCCTAAAATAAATTTTAAAAAAAACAGTTTGTCGGGACCGTTTCGAGATAAAAATCCGCAAATTAGGTTATATTGATTTGAACAATAAAAAAAAGTAAAAACAATTCCATACTTAAAACAATGCATAGAAATTATAAATTTTATTATTTACAAGTAGTTTATAAAAGTTACAAACAATTAACTCATAACTGTTGGGGGCTCAAACCTAAAACTTGTAGTTTTAATGTACTTCAAGAATTTTTTTTGATTATTTTTTATTTGTAGGTAAGGGCATGAAAAAGGGTCAACTGTTTTGCTTTAAGTATTTTTAGACAAACAAAAAATTAGAGCAGACAGGGTCTGTATTTTATTGTTTAAATTTTAAGACAGCTGCATATTAAAAGAAAACACAAAATTCCATAAGACTTGATTAAATATATATTTTTCAAAACAATAACTTCAATTTTCTCTTCAAGTACATACTCGTACATATCGTATTTAAATGTCAGCTTAAATTTGGTAAGTACTTATATTCTGGTTTAAAATTTCTAAGTTTTAGCCTATTTAAGCACCCTAGCTAAAAAATTTCCATACCTCTTTGGCGCATAAATAAAGCTTAGCCTCATTTTTTTTGTGGCCTTTTGGGGTTAAGTTGCCGGCAAAGCGCCCTACTAAGGCCAATGAGCAGTCTCAGCGTCAGTCTGAGCCGCATTTCAATGCTTATGTTCAACCCTAAATCCTGGCAAACCATTTAAAACACTTTGTTTCTATTCGCGTACTACAACATTTTTTAATACACTTTTGAAATGTTATAGTACACTTGTCTAGAAATGTGTTTTTGAAGGGAGTTTATTTTAATTTATCAATTTTATACATTATTTTGGGAGAACTTCTGTATCAAGTTGACTTGTCAGTACTATAGCAACTGAGCAACTTTTACAGACATGTGATGGGCTTTAGCAGCTTATCAGAAAGTGTATTTAATATTCGGCAACCTAAATTCCGCTGTTCTTCCTTGTTTTCTGCTTTTTTTAGGGGCTGTTTTCGGTGTCGACAGGGACATCGTCGCCTGTTTTTAGGCGACATCAAGTGCTGGCCGCTTAAGCTTTCAATTTGGCTGCTGCTGTTCCCGTTAAGCGAAGTCCTGAATTATTAAAGCGTAAGTTAGTGTGTATGAAAGAAAAGGAAGTAGTGAAAATAAGTTAAAAAGAGAGCGAACGATGGCTTTGAAGTGCGCCTAACTCGACCGTTTTAAGATGTTGCTTTTGTATTTGTTTTAGCCGTCTGTCTGCCTGTTGTCTGCGCTCTTGCTGCGCTTTCATGAATAAACATGCAAACAAATTACGATACTTGACAAACAAAAGCTCATGAGCGCGCACCTGTGAATGTCTTTGTGCACACCTGTGAATGGTGTTTTTGTTACAATTTGGCTGTGTGCAACAATGAAAAACTGGGCCAAGATTTTAATACCAAAGTTTGCAGTCGCATCAAATTTTACTATAATTGTACAGAGTATGGGGGGACAGACATATGTATTATGTATACATATTTTATATGAATTTTATTATTATATGTATAGTACACTCGAAAAAAACAAAAGACTTTTGTTATTATTTTAATAGTGAAATAAATTCACGAATGTTGATCTAAAAACGCTAAACTTTACGATTATTAGTTTTTTACTTTCCCACAGTATTTATTATACTTACTACGCTTATTAACAAAAATTTTTGTATGTTTTTTTCTTTTTTTAGAATAATATCCAAAAACTCTCAATTCAGTCTTTAAATTGTATAAAACTCGTGTGCTATAATATTTTTTGACCTGTTTAATTTTCTCAGTGTATAAATGTATAATAAATCTATTCAAAATTGATCACTACATGCGTCAGTGCATTTCTAAGCATAGCTAAGGCCCAGCTTAGTGTCACTTCTATCATCCTCCGCCTCCGCCTGCTCTCTGCTCAAGTTTCAATCACATTCAAGTGTGCCCAGGCGTTGTCAAGACGCTCTATTTGGCGTGCATTGCACCCACATTTAAATATTCTCAACCAAATAAGGAATCAGCTTCAAATTCTGAATGCGTAGCTGTCAAAAAAAAATATGTATATTTGAAATATGTTTTCACTGCTTGGCTTTTGGAGTTGTTTGAAAATCCCTTGGCAAACTCTAAAAAAACGCACCCAGCTGCGTCTAGAGTCTAGACATCAATCAACACCTTGGCCAAGTTGATTGACAGCCGAAACGACAGCATGAAAAATAAATCTGTCATTTGCATGTTGAGTTTCATTTTGAAATGAATATGAATATAGTACTTGAGAATCGTTCACTGTTCGCCGTTGTTATTATTATTGCTACCAAAGTCAATTTGTCAAATACAGGCCGCTCCCAAGCCCCAGGTCCACTCAAAGGCTTTTCCATACCATTTCAGTTTTGCGTTGTGACTACAAATAATAAAAAATAAAAAAAAATATCAAATATGAAAAGAGGAAAATCAGTCAATGCTTTCATTTGAGTCAATATTTTCATTTGTTTGTATTGCAGCTTAAACAACGATTTCTCCCAGCGGCTGCCCAAAAATATATAAAAATATAAATATTTATGTTGGTTTTTGTTTTTTGTTTTTTGTTTTTGGTTTTGGTTTTGTATAAAAACCGCATATTTAATTAATATAAAATAAATGATTGGGAAATAAATTCGGTTCTCGAACGCAGCAGACGTGAAATTGTTATTTGAATATAATAAATATATATTTGTTAATGGCGTGAATTTTTCATTCCCTAAATGTTTTTTTTTTTTTTTACATTCGTCACGCGCTGTCAATACAGCCAGAACATTTATTTTAATCATTTCATTATATTTACATATACATATATGTATGTATTGAGGCATATTTACTTCGTTCTATCATTCTTTTCTTAAAAACTGTGTTTTTAATATAGTTAAGCCTATTATCACAGCTACAAAGAGCTCTCTGCGTTTTATAGCCAGGCTGGGCTATTGTGGTTTTAGCGGACTGTTTTTTTTTTATTTTTAATTTTTTTTGTATACCCATTAAAATTATTACAATGTGGAAAGCTGCACAATTTGGCCATGTTCGTTTTTCCATCGATTTCGGGGGGTATTCACTGAGGGAAAAATTAAGTTCCTAAATTACGAACAATTGATTTTTCTTTAATTTGTTTTTAAAAACAAATTTTACTTCTATATATATGGATTCAGGGCTTAATAAAAGAAATAATTTAAAAAAATAATCTGTTCTTAAAAATAAAGAAAGAGGCTTCTCGATTTATACTCTGAGAATAGTTAAAATTATCCCAATACAAGAAATTGTAGCTTATATTCTCTAAAATATGGTTTTCAAAGATTTGGATACTTATTTTTATTTTTTTTTAAAAGCCTACAAATATTAAAAGCATTAAACATTTAATTTAATTTATTTTAAACACCTCTGTGCCTAAAATTCCCAAACGGTTTTAGCTGTCAGTTTATAAGACATAAAGATTTCTCTTCATAAAAATATTTTTTTAAATTTCCTTTGTAAGAGAATGAGTTTGTGTTCCAAAATTTATATTAATAATAATAATATTTTTCTCAGTGGTGGCTAGAGATATCAAGTTAAAAAAATCAGTTTAGTCTTTATAAATAAACTAGGACTGTTTTAAAATTTTAAAAACTGTCTCCACAATTTTCTATTTTGATAGTCAAAAAATGATATTTACAGTCAGAAAAAGTCTTGTACATCTGCTTACATGTGTACTGTATAATTTATTATAAAATAATATTATATTAACACCCAAGAATAGGGTATTCTTTAGTTCAGGTCTTTGAAATTAAGCATTCTTTTTATTTGGTCTTCATTGTCCTGGGTCTTTTGCTGAACACAAAAACATTTTTAAATAAAGAATGCAATCGCATTTTAAATGCGAATTTCAATTGAATTACACAGATCTTAATATTCATTAAAAGCTCAACTCAATTCAGCTTGAATATTTCGGAAATAAAAGGAAGCTGAGTTCTCTCTGTGAAAATTGCTGTTTATGTTTTACACCATGCTTGTAATTTCGTTGCGAAAATGGTGAAAATATCCTGCAGCTGATTTTTAATTACGAAAACAACAAAAAACAAAAAAAAAAGAAAATGGAAGGAAAATGTTGCGACTTCATGTATGTAAACACAAACAAAATCACGCACACATGCAAAAACACACACACACACCTACACAACTTACTTCCTAGACCTCAATGAAGCTGTCTGGCTGCCAGTGTGTGCTTAAGTATGTGTGTGTGTGTGTGTGTTTGGCAGCAGATTTCAATTTTTGTGTGTTAATTACATTGCCGGCATAAGTTCAGGCCCCCCCACAGTGCCATGCCCCCTGGCATTGCATGGGCGTGGCATGCCACCATAACGCCCATTTGGAAGCCGTTTGTGCTTGTGTTAAGCATTTTGGCGCTTGTGAATGTTTAATTATCAAAAATTTGCACTTGATCCTTGTTGGCTCTTTCTTTTTGGCCACATTTCGTTTTATGGCCATGTGTGTGTGTGTGTGTGTCTGTATGATTGTATGGCTTATGGTAATTGGATGCCCTTCTCTCTCTCTGTGTGTGTGTGTGTATTTCTAATGTTTTACAAGTACACTAGTTACTCTAAGTCTCTGCTAACGTTTTACTCATCCGGCTAAAGGACATGATGATGGCATTTGCAGGGATTGAGGAGTGGGGTTCTTTGTGGCCAAGAATTTGATTTGCTTTATGCTAAAGTTTTTGCATAATTCAAGCGATTTCCTTTGGGCCAAGCTAGTTGGCCTCTTGACTATTTACTTATTAATGCCTTTATACAATGTGTACTAAGAACAACAAGCAAATTATTTATAATTACAGGGAGAAGTCGTAGAAGAAGAACAAGAAGAAGATCATACAACAAAAGTTCACCGCACATTTTTCATTTTTATGGTTTTGTTTTGGGCCCAGTCACCACGACAACTACAAACAACAACAATGACAATTTAATGCCTTTAAAACAGCAAAATGCCGTTAAACCAAAAGACATAATGTACAACAAGGAGCAGACGACCGACTGGTCGAGTCATACTGTCTGCCGGAATCCTGTTTCTGGTTTCTCTTATTATCCCGTTGTCGCCTGACAAATAAACACACATACTGTCCTCTAAAAAACCAACACCAAAGGAACATACCAACCAACCAACACCAACAACAGCATTAAATTAAATACATAAATCATCTTTTTGTATGCCGACAGGACGTTCATATCCTGCGTTTGGTGTGGGCGCTTCAGCAAGCGTCGCTGGCGTTGCAAAAATAAAGAAAAATATGTAAGAATGTTGCACTCCAAGGCTCTCGACTGGAATATACTCTTGTAGCAAAAGGTCTCGATTAGAAAGGTCACTAATAATATTCATCGCAAATTTGATGACTCTAGCTTTAAATATGTAGAAGGAAAGAAATATTGAATGTAGGATAAAAGAGATTTTGGTCAAAATTGGTTCGCATTTCGAAAACTCTAACTAAAGGGTATGACACCACCTGAGGCGGGTATAAATATACCAACTTGCAGTTTTAATAGTGCTTACAGACTCATCGACATTGCATAAACTTAATAAACCCTATTTTCTTTAAAGAGTAGAGCATAAAAATACTAAAAAGTAAACAGGGAACACTTTTTTTTGTTGTTTTTGTTGTAATTATAAATGTCTGCCAAGCAGCGTTAGAGACACAGTCCCAGACATTGTTTATCATTTTACAGGGGTAATGCTCTTTGGATGGAAAACAAGCTCCCAAAACTTTCCCTAAAAAGTAAAACCCCAAGTTTGTGCTTAAAATAATACTTGTTGATTTAAAGTTTACATTTTTTTAAGAGACGAATGTCCGGCATTCTAAAAGAGGCTTATATCCTTCTACTTTTCTGATTGATTGATGGCAACTAAAATATACATTGAACAGCTGAAGTTAAAGTCCTTGCAAGTTAGCAGTCGGGTTTGTTCATATTAAAAATTTCACATAGCTTTAATATAAATTTATTAGAGCAAAATTAAGAGAGAGCTATGCATATCAAACTTAATAAGTTTTCAATTAACTTGCCTTTAAATAGGCTTAAACAAAGGCTTTAGTCCGTTTTAATTAATCTACAAGAGTTATTATATACATATTAAATTTGCACAGCTTTGGCAACATTTTAATCGAATATCCACACTGATTAAAATACACTAAAAGTCAATTCTTGTCACATTGTGATTATATTGTGAGTATATATATTATCTACATAATTAATTGTTAATGACGATTATGTATAATTAACATGTTCAGGTTTTCGCATGAATGCGATTTTAATTTATGCGTAGATTTAAAATTAATTTCTCATTATTTGCTAAATCATGCGTAAATGCGATAAATTAATAGTTTAAATAAATCAGCATACGAGTGCTTTTTATCAATTGGAACATATCTGAACCTTTTGTTAGCTAAAACAAAGCAAAATCAATTTTTTATTTTTTTTATTTTAGGCAACTGTCTGTAGGATAGCATTAAATATTAAAAGCAGACATCCTGTTGGCTTTTGAACTCAGGATTTTCTATTATCCATGAGAGTGGAATCAAAGTTGCTCAGTCCCTGTGCTGGATGGAAAGGGAAGTTGCATAAATAAATTTACAAATCGGTTTAGCCAGAAGCTTTTGGGTTGAGTTTGCATCACTTTTGATGGGTTGTTTGTCTTTTACGAGCACAGATTGTTAATGCAAAAGTTACTCAGATCTTTAAAAAAAAAGGGGTGTTGAAAGCATTTTCCCCTCTCACGTAGGCAGAGTAATATCATTTTTTGCACGTGGCTTTTTAATGCGCCACCTTTCAAATATTTGTTAAACAAATTTTTATGATTTGTTGTAGAAATTTTAGAGCTCAGTTGTCACTTTTAATTGGTGCATATTTAATATGCTTCTCTTGCTCATTACTTGCCAGAGTTTTTATGCCCTTTTCATGACGTGATTTTCCCCTTTTTCATCTTCATCAACATTTTGTGCCGCGTTGCATATTTTAGTTTAATATTTGCACTGCGTAATACTTGTAATATAATTTCACAATTTCACAATGCCCATTACCGGGGGCCTTAACATAATTTCTATGCGAGTTGTCGTAAAAAGTGCATAAAATAAATGTGCATCCAAAAAAACATGCAGTTAAAATTAACAGTTAAAGTACCATACTCAAGTGTGCTCGAAAATCAGATACCCTGCAAAGTGGTGTAAGTTAAGCACAGAGTATGCAATACACAATGTAAAAGGTAAATGTTAAGGCTTTAAATTTATTTATAGTCGTTATTTAATAATAATTATAATAACTATGGTCTGAAATAGTGTGTTTGTAGAAAACCATCAAAAGAGAATGGTATTACAATATAACATTTCGTTTTGAGTCTAAATATAATCATATCCAATAAGATATTCCACATAAAAATTGCATTTAGATTTGACAAAGTTCTAAAAGTTTAAAATTAAGTAAATTAAATAATTAATTTTTATAGATTTCCTAAATATTTATAATGTGGACCGCAGAGAATATTTTATTGCTCATTTTAAAGAAAGTATGGAAATAAATGAAAATGAGAAAATTATACAGCAGAGAATTTTTAAAAGTTTTTTCTATTTGTCACCAATTTGTTCTATAAATTGGAATGCCTTGACAACTGTAAATACTACTTATAATAATTTTGAATATTATGAAAGTGAAAACATTTTTAACGATTTTTGATTAAAATTGAATGCCATCAAAAATATTGCAACTGATGAATTTTATGTGTGCTTAGGCCCAGATTGACTAATTTCATATATTTAAATATAACATACCCACTTACAACTTTGGCAAACAGGGTATTTAAAATAATAATTGGCATTGGTAACGCAATGGTCGAGAGTGAAGGGTCACCAACATTTGCCGGGTTCGTTCCCTCGTTCGTTGGTTGCGCTTTTCTGCGTCATTTTAAACGATGATACTTAAGTTTCCATTAAAGCACTTGCCGCGACCATCAATTCAATAACTGCCGGGTACTGTTGGACCACTGGACCTTTGGACTATATTACCCCGTAGTTTCCCAGTCCGGCAAAGCCACTAAAGTCAAGCATGCACTGCGGTTTTTCCACCATTCCGGCACTGTTTGTTGTTGTGCATGTGGGCGGATGTGGGCGTTTCGGCCAAATATTTACAGTGCATAACTTTTGCAGCTACAAACTGTATTTATTGTAGGGTTCTCTCGTATGCTTATATGTATATAGTATACATAAAATACAGATGAAAACTACTACAAATTGTAGAGCTTTTTGGTTTTGTAATATTTTTAAAACTGTGGCTTACTTTAAAAGTGAATTTGTTTGCTTTTATTGGGTTAAGTTTGAAAAAAAGATGAAACAAAATGAAATTTATAGAAAGTTATTTACAAACTAATGCCTTGGTCGCATTAGAGCGTTATATAATTATGTTGTGCTGATTATTAAAAAAAGGTATTCAATTTTTTTAACCATACAAAATTTAATAAAGTGTTATATACTCGTATCTTTTTATCTCTTATGTGTATACAATACTACATAAATAAACGCATACTGATTGTGGGCACAAATACATTCTGTATATAAAGTACATATATGTAAATGAAGTGCTGCAGTGAAAAAATATTGAATACTGCACAATTTCATTACTGAGGGATTTCTTTTATTTTTTATTTAAGCGTCGCAGGCCGCAAATATTTGCACTTTAAACTGCAATAAGCGAAATAAGTATGTAAAGGCCGTGGCTTAATGTATTTCGCTGGGCTTAAAAGCGCGTTGCATGAAGACAGTGAAAACAATAAGAAGCAATATTGCTGTTGCAAGCTCCCGACTGCGATATACTCTTTTGTCGGTTAGTTTTCTTTTGGAACACGGTTTGTCATAGCGTTGAATCTTCCAAATATCTGTTTAGACAAAGTCATGAATCTTATGTGTGCCACGTATGTGCTTGCCGCGTAGTTGATACAAACTTTGACAAGAGAAAACGTTGCTGTTGGAAACTCCCGACGGCAATATACTCTCTTCTCAGTTTGTTTTTTTTAGGAACAGGGTTTGTCCTGGCGTTGGCTTTGTTTAGATAAAGTCTAATTCTTTTGTGTGCCACGTATGTGTTTGCCGCATAATTGACTAAAATATTGATGGCAACTCAATCTAGAGGAAGCCAGACCAATTTCCTCTTCTTCTCCATTGGAATTGGGGATAAAAATTGAAAAAAAAAAAAATAGTTTTAGCGAGTATGCGCTGCTAGTAGATACTGTGTACTTAATTTTGAATTACATCTGCATAAAAAATGTTTTTGCAAACTTTCAACAAATTCAAAATTTGTATGCAACAAAATGCAAAAAATCGAAAAAATTTATTTTCTAAAATTTAAATGTCAAATTAACCTAGAGGATAAACCATAACTAAAAAGATTTTCGACATGAAAATCTGTTGAGTTTTGAGCAAGTTAAAAGAGTTTTTAGTCTGAAATTTTGAGTTTAAAGTCAAACTTTTGGAGTTTTTTCGGCCTTACAACTAAAATAACTCTCATATTATGTTTTGAATAATTGTTTTATACCAATATTAATGCCCAAAATCAATTAAAACTAAAATTTTGAGATTTTAAATTTTTCAAAAAATTTTCAAAATTTGATAGGAGTAGGTACGCAAAAAAATGCAAAAAATCGAAAAAATTTATTTTCTAAAATTTAAATGTCAAATTAACCTAGAGGATAAACCATAATTAAAAAGACATTCGACATGAAAATCGGTTGAGTTTTGAGCACTTTTTTATAAACCCTATACACAAATTTTTTATACCACCTATATACCCAAAGTTTTCGCTTTATTTAATTTTTTAGAGTATACAAAACAAGTTTCCGACTGCGATTACGCACTCAGCACACACTCGTCCCAAGTCCGATTGAGAATACTTGAAATAATTATATAATTTTGCAGGCTGCAAATATTTATGAGGCCTGGGGCAAGGCGAGCAGCCGCACAGTTGGCGTTTCAATGGTAGACTCTAATTCCTGGACTTATGGCCCGAAGCTGATGTGAAAATGATAAGTTTGTGGCTAGGGCAGCCTTAATAATAATGATAATGTGTCATAAGGTAATTATTCAGTTGCAAATTGTTGTTGAGTTTCCCAGGGGCGCGCATAAATAAATATCCTGCAGTTATTTGGAGTGTGTGTTGACAGCGAAATTGATTGCAATTAATGGGCACTCCAGTGGAGGAGGAGAAGGAGGAGGATTGAAGGAACAGGAGTTGCATGAAGTTCACATTGCAGCTGCATAATGTTGCATAGATATGGTTACCAAAAGATTTGTATGGCTGTTAAATATGCACTTGCTTGGTTAAGAGTGCCTCAGATTGTGTGCTCCGAATGCTTTGGCCTCAAAAGATGTTGACTGGACAAAGCAAACAGCAACTGAGCTGTGGCTAAGATGCCGTTGCATGGTTTATCAATTAGGCAAATTAGTTGCATATAGTATGCTTGCAACTCCAACTCTACAGTTGCTGAATGTGCCACTCAATATTAGTTAGTTTGCGAGCAGTGAAATGTGGCAAATGAAGTGCTCATGCTGACTCTTAAAGATGCAACATTTCGAAATCAATTAGTCCAGTAAAGCCAACTCACTTTGCGCCAAAGACCCAATGGCATCCACTGCAAACCCATTCAGGTAAACCAATTTGACTATGTCAATATATCGTACTACATACACATATATAGAACTCCAGTCTGAAGCTTTAGCATACAAAGGATAAAAATGGCATGGCCTCAGTCGAGGCAAACATGTAAATATTCAAATCAAAAGCGCAATTGAATGTGCGAGTAAATGTCATCGTATCTTGCATTCAAATCTTTGATTGCCAGCTATTCAAAAAAGCGAGTTTATTGCACTACAACTTGGCACTCAGCCAGACGGTGACAAAGTCACAGATGGATATAGATATATATATATAGAGAGATGGAGCCAGAATAGAACAGAGTAGTAGAGAAACTCGAACTCCATTCACTTATACTCCAACTCCAACTCCTGCCCATCTGATGCTAGTGACACTCAGACACAGTGAGAACTGGGAATTGACACAGAATAGCTGCCAAATGCCATGGCACAAAGCGAAATGAGGAAGTGTTTAAAAAATGGCAAGTTACTGAGGTAAAATAGTTGCCGCTGCATATAAATAGGGTAGTAGTAATGGTCGTAGTAACTTGGCTAAGGTAACAGGAAGTTGGCAAGCGGCGACCATGGCAAAGTGGCATTGATCTTAGCATTGGACACTCGAATGCCTTGGCCTTAGGTTGAGGTTGAGGTGCTCGCCTCCGGGTCACTCATAATATATATAAAGTGGGTTTTGAGTTGCGGGTTGTTACTTTGAACTCACAAACTCACTTGAAATTGAAGCTTTGTGTGAATCATTTGGGGGTGTGTGCTTATGTATACGAGTAGTTTGTACTAAATTTCAAGTGGTTCTTAGTTAATACCTGGTTCATTGAACTGTCAAGTGGCACTACAAGAGCTGTGCTTAAATAAATATATATGGTAAGGTACATAAGTGTGATATCTGACTTGTCTAGTAAACTGATAATATATTATTGAAAATATTCTTTAGATAACTGTAAAGGGCAACTGTGACTGATTGACATAAGCTTGCATTGCATTATATGCATTAATATTTAGCTTTAACTTGTCAAATTAGAATTGCCTTGCAATCTGATACATTTTATTTTGTCACATTAAAGTATTTAAAGTAACAGAACAGGGAATATTATATTTTATGACATACTTATTAAAAGTAAAGTTGTGGACATGACACAAGTGCATATTCGAAATGATATTTCTGTTTTATTTAGAAAATATTCTATATTCACTGTTCGATTTCTATAAGTTGAAATATCGAACCAACTGATTGGCTTATGGTAATAGAAATAATAAATTTGTATATTGTTTTAATGAGATAAGACTAAAATTAAACATACAAATCAAATTGGATTGATTAATTGAAATAAAAATTAAATTTCAGATTTAAATGGGAAATCAATAAAGAGGTCAAATCATGATCAAAAATCCTTTCCGAATAAAAATCAGACGAGTTTTGAGCAAGTTATGGGCTTATAAAGTCTTTCAGGTTATCTTCTATAGATATAATTTTTGCACATGTGAAAAATTTAATAAAAATTTTTAAATAGTAATCGAATAAAATAGAATAGTTTAACATAAGCAAATACAAATCAGAAGAAATATAAGAGCAAAAACTAACTCTTTGGCCGAGTAGCTAATATAAAAATCTTCTTTGCTATTTTCGAAATCAATTGATATGATTAATTTGCTTATAATTCAAATGTTGAAATGATTTTGCTGATATCTGGTGTTTGTATTTAGTGTTTGTGCTGAATTTGTACACTTTACATTAGTAAATAGCTAATAAATATTTGCGCAACATTGCGTATGCTTAATACGTGTACTGTTGCATAAATTAAACGTCAACAAACCATGTACTAATATGGTCCATAGACGTTTAATTAATTGCCCTATTTAAATTTAATTTGATTTCATTAAATATAAATAGACCTGAAAATTAATTAAATAGCCACTAAATGTTTAAACGACAGTCGCTTTGTTGCACTGATTATAATTATGGTTAGTTAGGCGGTGGGCAATTAAAACACACTACATTTCATCAAATAACAATTGGAAAGCGCATTATAATTAACAATTTATGTTTTGCAATTTTTAATGATAAAATTGGAGCGTGAAGTAGCAACAAGCCCAAAGGCTTTTCATGTCACAGTAAAAATATATAAATTTCTTTAAATTATGCACGGTTATTAAGGATATGGTAAGGGTAGCATGTTAACGACTGGGCGTAACGCCATGAGGCGGGGGCGTTACATATACACAAAGAAAAAAAAATAAAACCCCCGGTTAAAGAACAGAACAGGAGGCTTTTGTCTAAGTGAGGAGTGCTTAGCTCTCAGCTCCTGACAAGATGCCAGTAGTTAAACACGTACACGTACGGCGTTTGCTGGATACGTTGACTGTGGCATCAACTTGTCTATCAAGATGTCTTTGCTTGTGTGTGCGTGTGTGTGAACGGATGTGTGTTTGCTGTTTGCGCGTTCCACTTGAGGTGTCTTTAAATGCGACGAGATCTTTATGGAGTTGCCTCTGTGGCAGCTAAGCTGGTCTAAGCATCTCAGCAGATATATCTGTAACTACAGCTTTTGGCTCGCATCTGCGTTGCGAATCGTAAATCTGTAGCCTTTTTAAAAGTTGGTATATTCACTTTGTTAGCTAGTTTGATAGCTGCATAAAGCAACAATTTTTTGAATATTATTTTAGGTAAATAAATTGCCTTGTAATTGTAATTACAGGAATTAATTGTTTTTATACTTATCATCCCGACGTGCGTTGATTCGTTCCGCTTCCACTTGCGCTCCAAAAATAAATAAAGAAAATAAGAAAAAACAAATTAATAATATTCTACAATGTCACTATTATTCATGCTTCAGCTCAGATTTTCATACAATTTTAAAATTCATATTCCACACAATTTTCGATATATTTTTTAGAAAATTTTTTCAGAGTGCCAACCTACCATATAATAGGAAGCTACAGTGAAAATTTCAGGTTTCTAGGCTCTACCGTTTGGCCTGCTCTTGAGTAGCCAATTAGTCAATGAGTCAGGTTGAACATTTTTATATAAATATATATGTGTATATATAGCTATTTTTTAATTTACCAATTTTATTTAAAGTGTATTTTTTTTTTTGATTATTATTATTATTATTATATTTGTTTCTTTGGTTAGAGTGACCATTCGTCGCCATGCTTTGGATGTAAACAATTTATCTCGTTTTATATATGTATTTATACATTTATGCTAATCGTGTTTGGTGCGTTGTAATGCCGCTACTTTAACTCTTTGGCTTTTAAAGGCAACTGGCAACGGCAACGCAGCTGCCAGGCCCTTTTTTAGTTCCAGTCACAGTCCCAGTCCCAGTTGAAAACATAGTCCTTGTTACTTGTTGGCAGGGGAGAAAAAAAATGAAAAAAAAGAAGAAAAATCATACACGTATTCGTATCTCTGCACTGTGTACTTGTATTTTATGCTATATTTTCTCAGCATCCTTTCATAACAGTTGCCTTGTCGGCAGCGTTCACAATGCGCTTTGTGTTCGACTTGTTTGAAAAACTATTTTACATTTAAGCGCGAAATTCCACACTATGAATGAATTTTTCATGAGCAGAGCAGTCAGGCAGCCAACAAACCAACAAACCAAGCAACCAGCCAGGCAAGCAGGCAAGCAGGCAGGAAAACAGGCACTTGACTTGTCCAGCCGTATGCCCTATCTACTTACTGTATGTTTTTTTTATACTTTGTTTCTACAATAGAAAAGAAAGAGTATTTTTTTTTGATAGTGCTAGGTCTATGTGGCCTTAAAATTAAATGATTCGGTTATGGCTAGAACTAAATATATTGTTGTTGTTTGATATATGTTGATTATGTTTTATGCAGGGACCGAAAATAGCAGTTATTGATCAAATTTTTAATTTAAAAAATCAGTTATAAGTGTAAGGTTAATTTGTGTTTTTAATACATTAAATTGTTTATAATTTCAGAATATATTTAAATATAGTATATTTATTTATTTTTAATATTCATTAGCAGCTTTGTAAACAAACTATAACTCATTTTTTTGGTGTTGTGAATTTTTGTTGTATTTAAAAAATGCGATTTCTTAAAAAGCAATTTTTTTCCAACTTTGAGGGCATGTAGTTCTTTTAATTCTAATTCGATCCGCATAAACGGCATACTGTTAGAAAGAGCATTATTTCAATTAAATATTAAAATATATTTTAAATCGAATAAAATCTGATGTAGACAAGAACAAATAGGTACAAATAGGGAAACAAAAAAATATTGAAAATTCAAAGGCGTGAATTTTTGAAATCGCCGGCCCAAAATACATAAAAATACATGAATCCGAGGCAAATAGTAAAAGACTATATCACAGTCGGGAGCTGCTGAATGCAATGATCTGATTTATTTTTTTTATTTTTTTTGCAAAGAACCAAAGAAAGCAACACTGATGCCGACAATGCAGAACGGCATCGCCGCAATGCCCATCATTATCATCAGGGTAAGGAGTCGGGAGTTGGGAGTTGGGAAGAATCTGGAGTTTTGTGGCAAGCGTTGCTCATGGGCGTTCCTTTGGTCAGTTGCATGGCATTTTAATTGAATTGATTATTTTTCTGCTGGGGTGTGATGTTGTTTGTACATCGACTGGGCCAGGTAAAACTGATAATGATTTGCTACAAACTCCTCTAACTGGCAGCTACTCTTGACTCAGTTGCGTATTTAAGTCGCCCGCAGCTGAAATGTTTTTTTTTATCTACTGTAATTTAACCCAAATTCCAAAGGCTGCAAATTGCATTTGGAGCAAAAGTGCAGCAGGCCATAAAAAATGGACTCAGGTTCGAGCTAAAAAACAGTTTGAATCTGAGACTTTAGCTTTAAACGAAGCGGACCCAACTCGAACCGACCAAATATGCTTGAGGGCAACAATGTAAATTGTTTGTAATTTGGCTTTGGTGTTCTAGGGTTCTGAAACTCTGGCGTGCATTGTGGGCGGCTTTTTGGAGTGCTTTTGGCATTCTAACAAAATGATTATTGATCACTTAATAAGAAATTTTTATACAATGGCGCCACAGACTTGTCTTGAGAGTGCAGAAATGTTACTTTCTGTGCTTGGTCTGAACCCTGAACCGACTGACTGTCTGTCTGTTCTTGACAAAAGCAATTTTAATGAGCTGCACACGGTACACTGCACATTAATGCAAAATAAATATAACTGCAAATTGCCAGGGACAGGCGAAAAGCGACATTTGACGAGCTAAGGGAAAGTAGTATCTATTACATCAAAGCACGTTCTCAATTCGAATATCTCTATGAAAATGTAGCTACACGAAATGGTTTAAGTAAGTTATTATGCTATTTCCTTTTGAAATTGAAAATATCATATAATTGACAACGCTTTGACGCACAACAGTTTACGGACGGCAGAGCAAGACAGAATGTGTATCTTTTTGTATCACTGCAAATAATAATGATGATACAAACTGTGAGTACTATAGATTGAGATAGTTTCGCCTTGACAAAATATACTTCTCTGACTTGTACTGCTGCCTGTCGTTGACAACTTCAGACAAGATAATTTGCTACTTGAATACGAGCGACTCATTGCATTTGCTAGATACAGCTCGTATCTTCAAGATGCATTGGCGAATCAAGGCAAACTTTGGCTTTTGAAGGGGCAAGTATAGTATGTATATATGAGAGAGGGGTTTCACTTGTGAGAATAATATATATATACAAGTATTTATAGTCTCTACGCAGTCATAGAAACAAACTCTTCGATAACTTATAACCTGGCAAATGAATTAATGATTTGGCAATTTATTTTTATTATCTTAAGAAATTTTTTAATGCTGAGCTTAGCCTTAATTGCCAAGTCAGAAAACGTGACTTTTGCTGATTTAATTCAATTCATTTTGCGACTTATCTTGATTTGTGCACTGTCAATTTGTCTGCCAAATTAAAAAATTAAAAAAAAAATGTATTTAAAATAACAAAAGAAAGGTAAATTCGTGTGCCGAAGATTTAATGCCCTTGCAGATAATTTAATGAGGTTGCTACAACAATATAAAATTAAATAGTTTTTCAAAAAAATTCTTGAGACTTTTGTAAACCCAAATTATGAAGTATAATAAATTTGCAATTGTTTGAGAACATATTTGCCACTCTATCAATATATTCTTTTATATGAAATATATTAAATATATTTGTCAGATTATAATCAAATATGATGAACTTATAGAGTATATTTAATGTTTTTTAGCTGGCACTATTTGTGCTAAATTGTATCCCGACAAATCTATGAAATTCGTTTGCAGACATGGCTAAATCAGCGAAACTATTGAAGCAGATTAATATAATATACAATTTATAGATTATCCAACCATTCAAAACGTTAAACAGTTTGTCACAATATAATAATACCCCCTGCAAGGGTATTCAATTATACCAATGCCTTTGGGCAATCAAAAATTTAATTTCCCAAAAGAGATTTCATTGAAATCAAAGAAGCTGTAGAAAAGAAAGCAACATGTATGCTCCCAACTATTATTTGCCCAAGAAATGAGCTCAGAAATCGAGGATTGGCAATTGAATGCTGTGCACAGTTGGTGGTAATTTGTTTATAGGTATATTAATGGTTTTTTACTTTAACCTTAAGCGTTGCCACACGGGTTTCCTCAGCCAAATGTGACCCAAATCAAAAGTGAAACTGTGAAAGAGCGAAACCAGTCGGGGTAATATTAGAATTTACCTTCAAATGCAACCGATAGACATCTCAGTGCAATGCAAATATGCATATGCAAAAGTATCTGAGAGTTTTGCCAGCAAACTACAGATTGTCATTTGGCGATAAGCCTTGGGGGGGCTGCAGGCTCATCTGAAATTGAAATCGAGATACATTTGTAGCCGCGTTGACCCAGTTCCTTTATTATATGAAGCTTTATTCAGTTGATATGCCTAATGAAAGCAAAAACTACAAACAAAAAATAGATATATCTAACTTATAAGTATATATAGTTGTATGTAGAGTAGCAGTCACATGTGTGCGGTCATGTGGCGCCTTTTGTGTAAATTGACTCATCAGTTTTATATATCTAGTACTACTCGTAGCTTATATATCGTTCTGGTCGTCTTTCTCTTCGTGTTTTTATCGTCTGCCATTGAAATTGCAGTATTTCAATTGAGGCTCATAAATTTTTATTGTCTGACATTTTGTTTATTTATTTAAGCATTTAAGCGTTTCTATTTTTAAATGAACTGACTAACTTTCGCACCCCGTCATCCAAGTTAAACTGAAAGCATTTCTAAACCTACAAATACCAAGCCCTATTCCCTTTGTATCTGTGCTGGCAATTAAACGACATTTGCCAGACGCCAAGACAAACAATGACAATTACAATTGCTAAAGTGTAATAAATATCTGGCGAATACTTGTATTTGTTGCTGCTGTTTGTGAAAATTGTGGGTGGTCCCCATAGAATGCTGCTGGCCTACCAAGGGGCACCGCCCTCCAGTGTGCTATTCATTTCTTGACTGTAAATTTTATTGTTGCAACAGAGCGTGGCATAAACTTTATTATACACTTAATATAACTCAAATTGAGGTTGCTGTCAGGTGGGGGGTGTGGCCATGTTCCGGGCATACTGGGAATCTGGAATTCGGGAATATTGACAATTGCAAAAGTTGTTGCTCTTTGAAGTCTTTTTGTTGCCCAGGCAGCTTTGGCTGTCAATATCAATCGATATTGTAGCTTATTTGCAAAGCAATTTGCATTAAATTGAGCCAAGTATAATTGTGCTCATCATTTATCAATATTAAAATTATATGGCATTTGTTTATTTATATTATAATTATGTGCTTAAATTTTGGTTGGCAATTTAATTGACAACTTAAATTGCATAGATTATAAATGCTTATCAAAAATTATTAACTGACAAATTTATTATAATTTATGTATTTTTTTTAAGCAAAAAAATTGTCTTGAAATTGAGTAATTTTTGGCAGAAAGAACTTGAGACACTTAAGAGGATTTTTTTTATTAATTATTAATATAGAAATGGAATGTTTATATGATAGTTTCTGAATATAATACAAGGTTATTTTAAATCAACATTTAATTTACATATAAACAGCTTTTTAATGATGTACACGAAATGTTAGTTTTTATTTGCGCAATTTTATCGTGTCATATTTATTCAGTTTTCTCGCTCTAATTAGATGCCCAGTATTCAACAGACTGCATTTGAATTTTTTTATTATTAAATTGCATTCTATGCTTGCAATTTATATTGAAAATGCCACAATAAATTTCTGCTCCAGAAAATACAAAAATTTTCAAATGGCAAACCAAATGACGGCATATCATTCTGGCTGGGCAAGAAGCTCAGTTCCAGGATTCGCATAAATGTCACACATTGAGAGTTGCATCTGGAGCGCAAAAGGGAAATCAAAATCTACTCGTAAATGTTTTGCTGGCAATATAACAAATATCCGTTTGTAAAGAGGGGCGATGTGGGGGGAAATGAAGGAAAAGTTGAAGCACTTGTCCTTTGGGAGCAACTGGGTTGAAAATGACATACCATGAAATTACATTTATGCCTGCAGTGCAAATATTTTACAGTTATGAACATGGCTAGCACATGTCGCTTTCCGCCAGTAAGCCCGCCCCCCTTTCCAACCTTCTACCACCAACCAGCTGCCAGTATGTCTAATACACTTCAAACATGGCTAAGAGGGGAAAGGGGGGATGACGACGCCCTGTCTCAATGGGTCGCAACTTGTGCGTTTTGTGAATTGAGGTTTCAATGTAGTCAAATGTCACTATGCCACTTCAAGCAATTGCAGAATGTGTTGCAAATATTTATACAGTAATAAGTGTATACATATAGTATATAATATATATATATATGTATATATAGCGTATTGGGTTATATGTTGACTTGACACCCCAGTTACATTACTCATACGCAGTGTGTTTGATTAAATTAGCAAGAAATGCTTGCATGTAGTTATCCTGGCAGTTATTTGCAGGCAAAAGTGGCAGAAATGACGCTGTCAGCTTAATAATTAAACTGGCAAATTACATACATCCTGCAGGATATGGAGCAAAAGGCAAAAAGGTTCTGGTTAAATAACTGTGTCACTTGTAGCCGTGTCTTGTGCATAATTAAAGAAAATATACTATATAAGTATCTCTGCTGCATATATGCAACTCCGGTACTTATTTACAAAGTATGCATAAAGTTGTAAGGGCTTGGCTTGATAAAAAACAAGTAAGAAGGATTGGGTTAAAAATTTATTATAATAGTCAACTGTCAGATGCCCTGTATTCAGGTCTAAAATTCGTTTAAAAATCAAGGGATAATCAAGCAGAAATTTATTTTAATTAATTCTATTGATCTGTTTAGCTAGTTATTTTACCAAGTTAATTCCTATTTTAAAGTCTACTTGATGTAAAGATTGATAACTTCTTGGAATGCACAAATTTGCACAACTTTACTATACCCTTTAAGCCCTATTTAAATGACTACAGGGTATAAGTAATAAGTGAGACTGCCTGATAAAATTGCAACGAAATTCTATCGTATTGCAAATTGTTTCCGCCTGTAACCAGAGATATCTGTTGTAGTGGCCCGGGCCCAGTGAAGCGGTCAGATGGACAGAAGGACAGACAGACACAATGACAAATCAGACAGCGGAGACAGACATGAACTTGCAACACCTCATTTAAGCGCCTTTGTATTGCACATTTTTCAGGTATTAAATTACAATTTGCCACTGTTTGTTATTGTTGTTGCATTTATTGTTGTTTTTGTTGTTGTCGCTGCGTCGCAGTTTTATAAAACAAACAATCGCATGAAAGTGAACGAGAAATGAAGCCGAGCCCTGAAACACAATGCGCTCTAAATAAACAAACAGATAAGATATGTATGATAAGTATGAGTATATATATGGAATTGGGGATTGGGTTTGGGTTTGGAACTCTGGCTGTCAACACAACAGCAGATTGAAATGTATCTACAAGTGATTGTCATTCACTTGCAGTTGTCGTTCAGTAATTAAGAGTTTATTATGTAAATAACTATCTAGGGATGAGGAAAAAAAACAACTGAGAAAACAGATATCCTTTTGAATGTATTAAAAGAAAAAAAAATTAGCGTTTAAAATATTCAATTTTATATTTTAAAATAACTTAAAAATATCTGAGATTTTAAAACGTAAAAATTTAATTAAATAATGTTAAGATATTAATATTTAAAAATACTTAAGTTCGTCTAAGAGATATCCTCAACAAATATCCTGCTTCTAGCTCTTCTCATACAGCAGATTATTTTATACATAAATTTATAATAATATATAGAATTGGATTTACCTATTAAAAATACCATTTTTACTAAAATACACATTTTTCTTTGAAATTTTGTTTTGTTGCATTTATATAATCAAATAAATTAAATTATGAGCTGAAAAAATAGAAAATTAATAAAAAATGTAAAGAGCATATTATATAAATATAATAATAATATAAAGAATTGGATTTACCTATTAAAATTAAAATTTTTACTAAAATACACATTTTTCTTTGGAACTTTGTATTATTGCATTTATATAATTAAATAAATGAAATTATGAGCTGAAAAAAGATAATGAATGAGTTCTAAAGTATACACTTCAATTTCTATAAAAACAGCTATCAATTAACAAATTTTCATTCCCACAAACTCTTAAATATTGCAATTAATTGTAATATAGTACGTATATTTATGATTAATTTATTTTTACAGCACAACTTGAAGTCAGCAAAATGCTTTTAATGAATCAACGATATAATGAAGATATTAAATTTCATGTCTAAGCATTTTGCAATTACAAACAGAGTCTCTCTCTCTCTCTTGGCTGTCTGTTAACTGTTGGATAAGCTTCTGAGAATTGCCCAAATGCCAAACGGAAATGACGAAAACAGTTAAAACGATGGCAAAAAGTTAGCAAAATTTCGCATACAGCAGAAAACATTTAAGCAGAATTGAGAATGAAAATGCAATGAAATGTTCGACAAATATGCAAAAGCACACAGAATTGTTCTTGGCCAGGCTAAAAACAGGCAGCTGGCAGCAGGCAGCAGTTTAAGCCCGCATTCGGCATCATCATGACCAGGCTGAAACGTATGGAACGAGCCGAAGTTATACGAAATGCAAATTTTCTTTTTTTTTTTGTTGCCAGTGCATTTTCTTTTGTTTTCGCTTTGCTGCAACTGCAACTTCCGCATTGTTGATCATGAATAAAAATTTACTTAAGTTCTTCTTATTGTTGTCTCGTGAACGGGGCACGTGGGTCGTCCCCCAAAAAAAGTTGTTGTTGTTGATGATGTCGCTGATGTTTCTCATGTTGCTGACATGGCCCACGCCCACGCCAAAAAAAAAGGAAAAGAAATACATTCAAAAAACAAGAAAAGTGCGCTTCATTGATTTAGTTTAGGTTCTAAGCTGGCCAATCTGGGGTCACACACAGCGCATGACTGCCACAAATCTGTTGGGCTGTAATCCTTAGCCCACATTGTACAATACTTTCTAACTGTTGGCCATTAATCTAGCGCCTGTTGCTGCTACAAGTGTCCGGCCGTATGACTAAATTAATTTTTGTTCTGGTAGCCATGAACAAGGCAGGCAACTTGTAGCCCCGTCGTGATTTATAGTGCACTCATTTAGAAAGTTGCTTAACAAGCAGCTGCCTTTTAGCCGCATGCAGCATGCAGCCTCTTGCAGAACAGTTCCTTGTTACAGTTTAGTCGTGCCAGTCTTTGTTGTGCCTGGATAGCTGCATCAGTTTGCCAGCTTGTTGTATTTTTTTTTTTGGCTTTTGTCCTCGGTTTTGTGGCTTTGGGCCATTTCTAGCTGCTTGTTCAGTTTAATGAATGACATTTGCGGCTCTGGCGTTTGATTGAGTTGTTTTGACTTGGCCATCATCATGATGGCCAATTGACGATTGACAACTGTTGGTTAGTTAACATAGCTGAAAGGCCACTTGCCTTGCCTGCATTCACAGAAATTCTAATTAAATGGCAAACATCAGGTTTTTTTTTTTTCGATTTTGCCTTACCTGGCCCACCTGCTGAGCATTCATAAATCTTTTATTGTTTATTATAGAGCTATGACCAGCGATCGTCTTATCACACAACATAAATTACTTGATGCGCTTAAACGTTTTTATCGCATTTTGAAGAGCCCCAACAGTGTTTATGACAATATTTTTGGCACTAACAATATCTGACATTTATTGGCAACTGTCCAACAGACCAACGGACCAACAAGACAACACAAATGCTACTCTATATGGGTTTTATATATTTTATGAGCTCAACAGTGAGGCAAGTTTTTATGACACTGTTGACGCCTCAAAGGCCAGAACACTTTTAGGGCACTAAATATGAAAAGCGACAAGCTCTATATTTAAGCCATAAACGCTGCAGTTTTCTTTTCTCATAATATTCAATTTTCTGCAGCTGTAGATGCATTACAATGTAGTATAGTATATGGTCATAAGTTTATATTACGAGCTAAGAAAGTAACATATACGAAATAAATTAATAAAGATTTATGTACATAACATTGTCAGCTTCAACTTTAACACAGCATTTAATAATTCTCATAGGAAAAACTTACAAAATTCTTTTGGGTTAAGCAAGGACATCTTAGGTTAATATTGAGTTATTAAAAATAATCAGATTTTTGATTTTATGCGAACTGTATGCAAAATGATCCATTGATCCATTCTACCATAAATAAAAAAAAGTAATAACACATTAACTCACATTAACTTCAACTCAGCAAGTTGTAATTCTCTTAAGAAAAGCTTATGACATTCTTTTGGAATAAGCAAGGATATCTTAGGTTAAAATAGAAATAATTCGATTTTGGATTTTATGTGAACGGTAGGCTAAATTATTCATTGAATTTCTAAGACAGCTCAAGAAGTCAATGAACAAACATAAAGTAACAATTCCTTTTAACACCTCACTTCTCAGAATACGACAAGCGTTATTTTTGAAACATTGTGCCCAAAATAACTTTGACAATTTTGTGTAAATTCTATAAAATGGTTTCCATAAGTCGAGTTCATAACGTAACCAATTAATTAAAAGGCAACTCCTTGCCATATACTCAGAATTACTTATTTCCGACCTCAATAGCCAGTTACCACCCAAAACTAACCTAAGTCTCAACATGAAGTGTCAAACCAAATGTCAAAGACAATTCAGGCTCTAGTTAAATGAACTCGACTAGAAGATACTTTCTTTGCAGATTTAATCATATATAAAATATATATAAGCTGCGTTTCCTCTATGAAGCATTATTTAATAAAGATTCTTTATTAACTTTTGAATTTTAATAAAATCTCTGAAATATCATTAAACTATGCAAGTAAGCGTGTATTACAAAAATCAAATTTTTTTCAATAATTAGTTTTTAATTCGAATTCTTGGATTTGGTGAATTGTTGATAAAAATATGTCTGAATTTTAGTTATAAAAAATTGTGTTTTTTAGCTCTTATACACAGAGAAGACAGTGTACAGACGAAGTCCATTTATACATAAGTTTTTTATTTAATATTTTATTTATATTTTATTGTATAGTACAGTCAGCACTAATGACTAAAACAGGCAGGTAAATTATTTGAATTTACAGGCCATGTCTAATCTAGTAATATGCAGATTAAGCTTAATAAATATACATAAGTATAGTATATTATTAAACAGACAGGAAATTCTATTTTTGAATAAATACAGAGTATAAGTTTTAATCACTCTTTGAAGGTAACGTCTCTGTTTTTCTGACTTCCATAACCCTTTTGCCCATTTATTTTGCTGAACCAAGAAGAAAAGGAATTGTTGCAGCTGAAGCGTTCTTTAAGCCCGCAAAGTGTAGTCAACTAAAGCAAATAAATTGAGTTTTAAGACAGCCTTTGTCACACCCATTGACGTGGCTTTGAGTGTCAGCAATCAAAATGAAATATGGTCAATGCCTGACGTCTGATAAACGTGGGTGTTGGACACATACATAGTACAAAATGACGCAATTTTTGTGAGGCACAAAGAATACGCCAGCATGAGCCAGGATATGGCCTAGTTGCCATGAAGGCTCAAAGCAAATAGCCAGCGTTTCATCAAACTGATGCAGTGCAGCAACAGCAGTATCAGCAAATTTGTGAAAAGTGTCATCGTGTGGAAATTGAAAGGCTGCAAAGGATGCAATTGACAGCATATCATCCTGCCTGTGTGTGTGCTGACCAGGTTTGTTGTTTGCTTTATGTTGTGTTCAGGCGCAACAATATTTGAGTTTTCTTTTTTTGTTGGCCACATTTGCAATGCCTTTTGTGCCAGGAACTGACCCAGTTAACAAATGTGCCTAGTGTGGCGGCCAAATAACCAATAAACGGCAAATACAAGGAGTGCCAATTGGCAGTCTTTCTATATATCTCTCTATGGACTATGAAACTGACGACTCTTGCACGTTTGCTGGCTGATTTTGTAGTAAGTTTCAAATTGGATAATTACTAAATACTTGCTTATTTTATTGTAATGGCCCAGACGATAAATGTAATAGCAGTCATTTGAGGCAGCAGCTTCCGTGCTACGTATGGGACAGCTGGAAACAAGTTGCTGGTTCCCGTGTTGCAGCTTCAATCTGTGGCAATGTGCTTTGCATGCTGCCACTCATTAATGCAGCGCCCCCGGGGCGAACGATCAAATTGCAGTTACGTGTGGAGCGCATCGTCAGGGCTCCGGCAACTACTTGGGGTCCAGGTTCAGGCCCAGGCCCAGACCCAGGTTGAGGACCGCGTCCGTGTCCCGTGTCCATGTCCATTCCCGTCATACACTTTAATAGCTTCGATTGCAATCTGTAAAATTGAATTGAAATCAATTGCCAGCGCTTGTAGCATGTAGCAAGTAGCATGTAGCGTGTAGCATGTAGCTTGTTGCTTGTAGCGACATCAGCATGAAGCGTTGCCAACGATTTACTTGATTGATAAACTGGCATCGGGGCCATTGACATATTTGCCATAAACAATTTGACATGGGGGCTGCCAGGGCGCTTAGTTCTTGTCACTCGATGTATTTCAGCATTGATTGATGGCACACCTTCGATGTTTGCTCAGTCGTCAATATATATAGAGAATAGTACAGGTATATGACAGTATATGTTTATGAGCTGCCAGTTAGCACTGGACACATGCATGGACTTCTTTTTTACGAGTATGCAACCGGAAATTACCTTTATTAAGTTAAAAGGCTGTGTTTGCAAAACTTTGTAGCACTTGGCCAAAAATTGTGGCTTATTGAAAAAGTTTTTTTTGGCAAGCAGACAAGTGTAAGACAAACTCTGTCTCAAAGGCAGACAGTTTTGGTTGCATTTTCCAAAGTCATGTGCAGAATTTTATTTTCGTTTCGTTTCGTTTTTTTTTTTGTTGAAAGTTCATCACTTGACTTCAACTTTGGAGACAACTGCCACGCCTCAGACGGAACATTAAATCACTTGCTGCAAATTGCTTGACTCTAAAGTTTGGCTTTACAGAAAGAAAAGAATAAAAAAAAATGCTTCATTAAGCAAATGGGCAAGCCAACGGGTCGCATGATTAATATTAAAGCTTTATTTTGCTTTCGCGGCGCCGTTCTACTTTTTTAAGCATCATTAATGACAGTGCGTAATGAGTAAGGCCTGTTCTACTTTAGCTCGACTTTTGTGTGGCACTGTGAGCGCCTTTTTGAACCAAATTATTTCACACAATTCTCAGCTGCTTCATTACACATTTTGCCAGTGCAATTGAAACAGTGCACACCACATATGTGCGTGTGTGTGGGTGTGTGTGTGTGGGTGTGTGTGTGAGCCATCCACTTCATAGCCCACTTGACTTCCACTTGAATTGAAATGCATCCTGTGTATGCAGGCAGAGAAATGCCAGCACAGCCAACACTTCACACAGCGCCACTTATTTTTGCTTGAAATATTTTCCACACGTGCCAGCAACGACACCAGGGAGCAGCTACGGGGCAGTTGGCCGGATGTACACAGGTGAAGCGGGTAGCTAAGGCCATAGAGATAGTCTTTTCACTAGAGCTTTATTCAGCTTCTTATCGCTCTTTTGTACTTTGATTTAAAAACACAAAAAAAAAAAAAAAAATAGAATATATACTACCTTCTGACAGCATTTATTTATGTATGAACCTACTGATACCTATTTGGGCATTGTCTTGGCCTGGCTTCTACTACGTGATGCTTGACAACTGTTGCCCTTAACAGCTGGCCAGGCCATGCCACAGTGCCGCAAACACCGATCCACAATTTGCCACTTGCTCGTGTGCTTAATGCGTCTCTATGGTGTCATTGTGGGTGTTCTTCTTCTTGTTGTTGTTGTGGTTGTTGTTGTGATTGTTGTTGGCTGACAAAGTTTTTGCCATTAATCCAAAGACGAAAACAACTTGGAAATTTGAGTGTGATTTGGTTTTGTGGTTAGCAGCAGCTTGAAATCATTTAAGAGCCATTTTGGAGTTTGTTCGAGTCCTTCATTTTCTATAGCTTTTCCAAAATGGTGAATGGGTTTTTGTTCTCAAGACTTTTGCTTCT